>JAAFCE010006949.1:15196238-15871367 GCA_013389805.1 Trigoniulus corallinus
AGGATTTGAAGTAATATATAAATGTAATGGCTCATTGAACTCTGTAGTTCAGCCACAAATTTATGACACAAAAGGGGATAGAGTAGAAGAGGGGATGGAACTTGAAAACGCATTTAAAGATTAAAGACTAAATCGTCCTCAGTGGTGGCATGACAACATGAAATAAGAGTATTGATACTTCCTCAGGGAATGGTTCGTCGTCACCATTTTTAAAACTCCTTTCTCAGCTGGTTGCTTTATTTCCGCTCGGTTGGATGACTTTTAATTAAAATTATTGAGAGATTGTTTACTTATTTATATATAACTCTAGCCCTTTTATTATATACGTACGATTCTACCTACCAACGTGCAATTTACATATGCTATTTACACTACTAATTAGACTACGATCTTAATTAAGTTGCGAAAAATTATAGTCTTCCTGGAACATCCTCTTGTCACCCCGTTGTTGAACTGACCATTGCTCCCTTCCCCCACATATTTGACACTTGAAGAAATACTCCTAATAAACATTTACTACTTCTATCTCTCTTTACTCTGCACGTATCATACGTTTTTTTGGTTAATTTGGTTTGTCGGTGTTTTAGGGCCCTTCAACTACAAGGTCATTAGAGCCCCGTCCACTGCGTAGCCCTAATGCAGAGACTACATAGACACTACACTAATGCGACGCCTTTTGGGTATTAGCAGTACCCAGTTTTCCCAAGCAGCCACCCAGTGGCGGATCCAGGATTTTCGTCGGGGGGTGGGGGGGGGTGGAGGGTGTGAGCTAAAGCTCGCATATGTTATGCTCATAACTTTATAGTTGCATAGGGGGGTTACAACCCCAAAACCCGCACCCTGGATCCGCGCGTGCAGCCACCCATGTCAGTACTAACGATGCTTAGCTTCAGTTTTCAGACGAGAACTGGTGTGTCCAACGCAATAAGTCGCTCAAATTTTTTGGTTAAAAAATAACAAAGCAACTCGTAATCCTTTTCCCGCCAATGGCAGGGTCGGTTACCCACCTTGTCCCTCTGAATGGACACAAGAGCGATATATTGGACATTGTTTTTCCACAGCCGGTTGCCGACCACAGCTGCAACCCCTATCCTTATTTACCCTCGGTCTATTGTTTGTCGGGGCATTCCACCGACGCTAGGGGACGAACTCCTTGACCCTGAAATTTTTCCTCATCTACCCGTTGCGTAGTTGAGGGCGTTATTTTACGTGCAAATACCATCGTACACCACACGAGACCTCGGTTTTACTTCTCATCCGAAGGAAGGCGCACGAAAGAGCCTCTCTCTCGCCCGAAAGAAGCCAACCCACCTCTGTCCAGTATAGAACATAGAACTACTGACGCAGTTACCGATCGTGCTATCCACTATGCCACCGAGACGGGTCCTTTTGATTGAAAAATGTCATCATCATACCCTTATCCCGCCTATGGTAGGGTCGGGTATCACTCCCGCCTATCATCCACCAGGTCCCCGTCCACCCCATACACTACCATATCCTTACGGACAACTTGCTCCCAAGTCTGCTTCTGTCTCTCCCTGCTTCGGGTGCTTTCCAACCACTTGCATTCCTGAAATAGACCTAATGAACTCCTCCTCCCTTCTTCTCATTCTCGTGTGATTACTGAAGTTAAGCAGCAAGTCTCTGCACTAGAACTATGCAGTGGACGGGGCCGAAAATGCCAACAAACAACAACAAACACTTTCCCGCGAAGTCCACCATCCCTAGTCTACCTCTAACATACTTATTCCTCACTTTTGGTTAAAAATAAATGGTATAAAATTTATTTTACTATATTTAGAGGACATTAGTAACCAGCCAAAAATATTTGTACACAGGCGACCAAACAATTATGTCTAACATTTTCTCTTTCTTAAAATAGTTTCAAATTCGTCGTAATTTTGTTTTTTATTGTGATCACAAAATAGGGATTTTCAGATATGATAGCAGATAGTGAATTTTATGTGTTGTTTTCCAAAGTTTCAATTTGATTCTACGTTGTTTGCTGAAATCAACATTTCCTGTGTTGTGCAGAAATGAAACTCTTGTCATTGTCGAATCAAAATGGCAGCTTTTATTTCAAAAGAAAGGGGATAATAGTATACTTGACAGTGAATAAAAATGAAAGACAACAATGGGCTAGTTTTTATGATCGTGCTTATTGAACAATAGAATACTGCGGGAGTCCATCAAAGACGACTTTCACTTTACTAGATAGCCTTTTAGGAGATGGTCAATGTGGGGTTTCTTTTCGTCAAAATAAACACCCTTCTTCTGAACGTTGCAAAACTTCTTGACAGAGAAAGCTGTTCAGCATTACACGAAGGAAGCTGAAATATTTTTTTTTTAATTTGATAAGCCAGCATGTATAAGAACGGCGGGCGGGTAGTCTGTATTGGGTAAGCGCAGTAACCACACATGTCACGGTTTAAACGTAAAGAATGGTATGTCACTTCTGTATGAACTACCGTAAAATCTCACGTAGTGCCCGCGGATTATACGCGAAACATAGGGTCATTTAGTGCGGACTATATGCGAGGGCGGACTATATACGGGTGCGGACTATAAATGAAACCCAGGGTTCTCAATGAAAACTGCTCTTCATTTTCTGAACATTTTATTACACTTAACAACACGATTTTACACAGTACGTTCTTATTTATATGATAATGCAATATAAAATCTTTCACATTTCAATTTCATCGTCAGGGCAATCTGACATTTCATGTTCAAATTCATTTGATCCCATTCCCCCTACAAGTTGCGCCACTGGCTACAGTAGGAATTTTAAAGTGCGGACTATATTTGAGGTGCGGACTACGTGAGTTTTACGGTAGTTGTGACTTTTCTCTGTCTCAAATTAGTACATATCAGAAATATTAGTGAAAAAAACCTAAGAGGCAGAATGAAGTCAGTGGAGCACTTCTATAATTTTTCACCTCTTTGGACCCTAGCAGTAGTTCGCGAGAAGGAGCTGGTTAGTTCCATTAAAGATATACCGAGGTTATTGGAAGGACCTGGGACTAAGTAAGACCAAAGTAGACGTGGGAGCAGGTTGTACGAAGGGGCATGATAGTGTGAGGGGGTGGATGGGGACCTAGTAGGAAATAAGGGGGATAAGAATATGCCAAGCTACCTGTCGTGAAACACTATCATAAGCCTCCTCCAAGTCGACAAACATGGCATGAAGACCTTTCTGTGCTGCCATATACATTTCTATCATCTGCCTTAGAATGAAGATTGGTTCCATGGTTGATTCCATTGGTTCCATGATTGATTACATGGCAGAACCCGAACTGATTTCCACGTCTGCACCCCATTATGTCATGAGAGCCGACGTCTGCACCCCATGACATTGAATTGTCCTCGGCTTCATACCATGGTATTTCCTTATCTGCAGAATGGACTCTGGTTACAATTTTATGTTGTTCTGAGGAGAGAGAGAGAGTTGTTGTTTGTTGGTGTTTTAGGGCCCTTCAACTACAAAAGTCATTAGAGCCCCGTCCACAGCATAGTTCTTATGCAAAGACTGCACAGGCACTACACTAATGAGACGATTTTTGGCTATTAGCGGTACCCAGTTTTCCCAAGCGTCCACCCATGTCAGTACTAGCTGGGATTGCGCTGCTTAACTTCAGTGATCAGACGAGAACTGGTGTGTCCAACGCAATTCGCCGCTCAGAGAGAGAGGGAGGGAGGGTAACCCGATGCCGCTTGCACATTGCTGTGTACCTGTGCTACCATAAAAGGAAGGGATTATCAGGAAAACTAAGACCGGTCATTTGCCTCCCTATCGCTTACTGTTACTTAGTACAGTTGAAATTTGCAACAACACTCGTATGTGCCAACGTGTACTATGAAGTTTTCCAGGTCAGTGTAACGTAAGTTGATAAAATGCAGAAATTGTATAGTATTCAATGGATTAAAAAAATATAAAAGATGTCAGAACTGTCACGGACAGAGAACACACGTCAGAAAAATGAACTTGAAAGATGCGCCTTGTATTAAAACAAAAAGCACATTATATCGGCAGAAAAGCATTCCTCGATTCCAATTATGTGATAGTAATATCCGTAATTCGGATTGACACATAAGCTTTAAGATCCCAACTGAATTCCGTATCTTTCAGGATGGTCTCAATCAACTATATTCCCCTACAACCCCCTTTTTTGTGATCCTGCTGTTACATCAGAGTTGTCATTAAACCGTTTATGTTGAAGTAAAAATGTGAAACTTGGATGAAGGCAAACTTAATGGACAATCTCATAGTATTAAATATCCATAAAAGTACCAAAAAAGAAAATAACTGCAGACATCAAGAGGGAATCTATGGATGAAAATAATATACTTCAGTTCGTTTTCTATAAAATGAGACCTGGCTGGTTACAGATGAAATTTATAACAAAAGTATTTACCCATTTCAGTCTTCCAACTACGTGTTACTTTAAATGACTTAAGCGTATTTTCGATATATCCATCAAAATCACGACTGCTTTGGCAGCTTTCACTAACAGTTACGTTACATTAATAGTCCCAACTTGGCGCATGTTCGCATCCCATTTATAATTTTAACAACTAACAAATATAATGGGTTGATTGAATGATTTGTTGGTGTTTTTGGGCCCTTCAACTACAAAGGCCATTAGAGCCCCGTCCGCTGCATAGTTCTAATGCAGAGCCTGAACAGACACTAGGCTGCTACGACGATTTTCAGGTATTAGCGGTACCCAGTGTTCCCAAGCGGCCACCCATGTTAGTACTAGCTGGGGTTGCGTTGCTTAACTTCAGTGATCAGACGAGAACTTCTCTATCTCTCTACCTGTCCCCCCTCTCTCCTCCCTCACCCCTTCCTCCTTATGGGATCATTTAACAACACGACCCAGGCAGGATGGATTTTGTTTCGTTTCGTTGGAGTTTTAGGGCTCTTCAACTACGAGGTCATTAGAGCCCTGTCCACTTCATAGTTCTAGTGCAGAGACTGCACAGACACTACACTAATGCGACAATTATTGGGTATTAGCAGTACCCAGTTTTCCCAAGCGGCCACCCATGTTAGTACTAGCTGGGTTTGCGTTGCTTAACTTCAGTGATCAGACGAGAACTGGTGTGTCCAACGCAATAAGCCACTCCCCGCAGGATGGAACCTATAGAATGGCAGCGTACATACATGATAGCTACGGATTTGCTTCCCCGCGTCCCCAAACGAAAAAAATCCTTTGTGACTTGTTCGTTTTCAGAAAGTAACCACGGTTCTCAGCTTTGGGATGAGCCAGAGTTCCTTGAGATTATGATAAAGTGCGAGGGTACTACATGAAATAATCGGACCCATTCACAACAACAGAAATGCCAAAGAGGAAGAGAATGACAGTAGTGGTGTTACCACATGTATCTTCGCTGTTGGAATTTAAACTGAACGCATCAGTACATCAGGTGGTCGCTCAAACATTTCTTTCACTCGCCCAGGAATGTGGATTTTCTTTCTTTCGTTGGTGTTTTGGGGCCCTTCAACTACAAGGTCATCAGAGAACCCCGTCCACTGCGTAGTTCTAATGCAAAGACTGCACAGACACTACACTAATGCAACGATTTTTGGGTATTAGTGGTACCCAGTTTTCCCAAGCGGCCACCCATGTCAGTACTAGCTGGCGTTGCGTCAGGAATGTTGAGGTTTAGTTATATATTAAGATAAAGATGATTTCAGGTTGAATCATTTTAATAAGGTACTAGCAAAAAAACAGTAATACTTTAAAAGAATTCATTTCTCTCATCCACTTCCTCCTGACTTGTGCCAACCTATGAATGGGGCACTTTAGCTATCTATTCAAATGTAGGGCATTGAAAAACTGTTTATGCATCATTTCTTCCCAACCTGGTGCTGACAGCATGTCAGCTTGATTGCTGAAATGTATTCTTCAAACTTTCCAGCCGAGTTTATTTATTAATTTAAGAACCCATAGTGATTCTGCTATATTACTTGGCTAGTCCAATTTATTTCTATGTCAAGACATCGGTGCCGCTGTTTTAATATGTCTAACATTCACTTCTGTACTCCATGCGCAAAAGTATATTAAAACCCCTGCGCCTTGAAGCTGAATTCCTAAAAGTAACTTATGGTAAATCATTAAAATTAATGTCTTATTCTTTCTGTTATGACGTTAGGTGAGACGACAATACTGTGTAAGATTGTAGTTGCGAATATCGGATTGTGAAAGAAACTTTTTTTTTCTTCCTATGGGACTATGTGTGAAAAGATTGTAATTAAGGTAGCATGCATCTTTCACCTCTTTTATGCATTTGACTGAGTAGAAAGCATAGCCATTTTTGAGCAGCAGATATCCCCCGATGCACTTTTTAATACGAGTGACACCACACAACTCTTTTTTAGACACAACAACTTTTATAGATGGATTTCACTTCTCGATTCCTGCAGGTAAACTTATTGTTGATTACCTTCTTGAAAACACCTCTACAAGGTTTAAGAAAGCTTCTATTATATTTTCTTCCCAAAAACAGAAAGATATTAAATGGTTGCTCAATGATTTACAATGCAATTTCTTAGAAAACAAAACAAGGGGCAGCCGGTGTTTTTACGCAGCCGGTTACCAACCTAATGCTGCAACTCCTATCTTTATTTGTTGTCGACCTACTTGGATTCATTACCCGCTCTTACCTGTAGAAAAGGTTCTTTAACGTTTAAGTGACATTATACACCTCCACACAGTAACACAGCTTTACTTCCCACCCGATGGAAGGCCGCACTGGGGACGTCTCATTCCCCCGAAAGAGAGTCGACCGCACTACCTCTGAGTAACTAGACGGCTCTTGGTAGCAGAATCAGCAGGTGAGGAGACAGGTGGCAGCCAAAATGATTTCAGGATATAGAGTGCGTTGGGATATATTTTAATGCACCTCGGTGGCGAAGAGGAAACGTGTTGAACTACTGGGTCAGTGGTTCCAGGTTCGATACTGGATCGCAGTGAGTTGGCTTCTTTCGGACGAGAGAGAGAGAGAGGTGACGAGTATGCCTTCTGTCAGATGGGAAATAAAGCCATTGATCCGTGTGGTCTGTACGAAGTCACCGCTACACGGAAAACAATCCTCTCCACTATGCAACGAATAGATCAGGCAAAATTTCCAAGTGCAGGAGCTCGCTCCTGGTGACGATGGAGCGACTCTACGGGGGCGGGTTGGTAATTGCTTTTTTTGCTTCCTTCGTTATTTCAGACTTGAAAATGTTCAAGAAAGACTGTGTGCAAAACAACGATAAAAGTTAAGAGAAACTTGAAAAAAAAACCAGGGCTTTTTTTTTTCAAATAAAGTGCATTCCTACGGTAGATAAGGCGGATTTCTAATAACTATCACTTGATACCATCTTTAGTTTGTTGTTGATCTCCTTATGAGTAGTGCATTATTCATTAACAACGCTTAAGGCCAACTTAAAGGTGAAATACACGGAGTATATAATCGAGTGAAGAGGCGCGCATTGTATTATCCAGAATTTTTAAATCCGTAGTCATCTAAAGTCCTTAAAGTTTGTAGCTACTAAATGTTTACTGCTTTTTTTTTTAAGTATTTGAATTTGTATCGATCTTTTTCCGTCTGACTATGACGTAAATGGAGTAATTCTGCCTCTTTAAAGTCAATTTCAGTTAATCAAGATTGTGTAATTTTGCTATACATACTACTATTTAAAAAAATGGCAATCCTGCAAGTTGAAACAAAAAATTTTTCACCCACACTAGTGCTCTATTAATCACTTCAAAATTTGGGTATGTTTCAGTTTCTACATTTCCCGACTACCGAATTCTTCTTCCTACATATTAATAGCAATCACGTAATCAGACTGTAAACTGCATTTTACCATCTAGATATACTGTAGCCAACGGGCCATCTTGAAAGACTAAAATTCCAGGGATATCAAGTGATCATTTTCCTTGGAGGAGGGTACGCCTGATATGACGTAAAAAAAAACTAGAAATAGGAGGGTGTATGGGCGGCTGTATTGCATTGGACACACCAGTTCGCGTCTGAACACTGAAGTGAAGCAACGCATCCCCAGATAGTACAAGCATGGGTGACCGCTTGGAAACACTGGGTACTACTAATACCCAAAAATCGTCACAACAGCGTAGTGTGATGTCAACCGTTGTAGTTGAAGGGCCCTAAGAGAAAATTTATGGCATGATTTACATTCCGTCTTGTGCACTGACTTGTGAATTGCTACTGACAGGGCTACTTTTCAATAAATTAAAACGTCAAGCGCCTCTAGCTGCTGCTATATGTCCACAAAACTATATTCGTAACGTTATAAATATTTATATGAAGTACAGTATTTTGTTTTGTCTGACGTATCATCCTTTTTCCGGATGATAACCTCAAGTTGTTGGTGTTCGTTGGTGTTTTAGGGCTCTTCAACTAAAAGGTCATGATAACCTCAAGACTTACACAGGTTTCACACTGTATACATTGAAAAATATTCTTCAGTACTGATTTCCGTAAAATGAACGGAATTCCTGATATGATTAGACAAATGGTTTCATCCAACTTATTCACCCCGGCATCCCATCGCCCCCATACGCAGACACAATCAGCATTATGTGGCTAACTAGTAACCCCCATTGTGTAGGATGATTATCTTCAACTCTGTGCATTCAAAACGACTTCACAAAGTAATCTAGTGTCCACGTGATAAGAAAGGACATTAGTTGAATTGATGTTAGTTTCGTGTTGACTAGAAAGTCAAAGGCTTCTTTATCTGAGATCAAACCAGTCCATTGTTTCACGAGTTTTGGCATGTAGATCTAGTTTTGCGGTTAATCATTAAGCATCCCGGATGTTGAATGAAGAAAAAAGCCTCCTACAGAACGTTATCCTTTCTACAAGGAATAATTTAATAGGAGGTGACTGCTTTTTGAATTACAAAATTGTAGGATCATCAGTGATGTCCTTCTTTGAATACTAACAGTTCTATCTGCCTCTCTGCTTTCTCATCCAACACTAAATGCACATTAGGGCTTTTTCACTCTCATCATCATCATCACACCCTTATTCCGCCTTTGGCAGGGTCGCGTCTGTGGGTTATGGCTCTCCATTCCTGCCAATCTTCCACCAGGTCTCCATCCACCCCACACACTAGCATACTTCTTCGTACAACCTGCTCTCACGTCTACGTTGGTCTTCCCCTATCCACAGTGCTTCCAATAACTGGATCCCTATAATGGACCTAATCAGCTCATGTACCACAGCATGCGCATGCTCACTGTCATCCTAATTTCATGGCTCTTCCGTACTACCCAACACTTTGATCCATAAATCATAGCCGGCTTAATGACTGCCCCGGTAGAACTTCCCTTCCGATGATCACACAGGACTCCACTGAAAATACCCTACATTGATCCTATGGGTCTCATTTGAGTCTATTTCCCCATTGTTCTAGTATGTTAGTAATATGTTACACCAACGGGTTTGGGGGGGTCCGCCAAGCAGCCATAATGGGCCGGACCCTGTGGAGGCTGCTCGCGGGTGAGGGATGTAGGAGAGGGGAAATTAGCAGCACCCAATGTTCCCATTTAACTACCCATGTCAGTACTAACTTGGGTTGCATAGCTTAACTTCAGTGATCTGACGAGAACTGATGTGTCCAACGCGATTCAGCCGTTCTGAAACACCGATCCTAGGTAGTTGAATTCCTGAATCTTTTGACTATCTTGTCACCCCCCCCCATGGAGTACGTCACCCTTATGTCCCTGTCTTTCGTAATTGAAAGCTATTTTTTTTTCACTTTCATCACAAGACAATTTTATCACTTGTAGGGAGCCAATGCATCTTGAACTAATATCCGATAAGGTAACAAAGTCATCTCAATTGCAATATCTGGTGATCATTTGACTTCACGACACTGGAATGTGAAGCAACGACAGAATTTAAAAGACAAAAAAGACCCCCTCTTTTTTAATGTGCTCGAGTGCAAACATTGACGCATTTTGCTTACACATGACTTCCTTAATCTCTTAATTTCAAATCTCTTTACTCTTATATATTTTTATACTGTTTTATAGACCATAAAATATACGAGCATGTTTGGGTTACAACAATCGTTGTCACGTATCTTTTTCTTTCAATCATTTATCAGATATTTGCAAGAAAATGTTGAGGGAATTAATAGCCGTGGAGTGATTTCTTCACGCACTGATTAAATCCATTGTTTATATCAATAAATTCAAGCATTGAATGATTAAAGTGAAAAACTTTGCCAATGGTTGCAGTAATCTGTTTTATCAAGGGATTGGCAAGTTGAGGTTTTAATATTGTAAGGAGAAAATAAAAGATGGGGTATTCGCACATTAAAGGTAGCAACAGTTCAATGACATTAACATCCTGACGGTTCTTTAAATGGTTAATTTAAAATCAAATGGTAGGAAGCATTAAGAGGCAAAATAAACACTAAGGTACATAGTGAAATCAACACTGCTCCTTATCCCTCCAAATTCTCTGTATGCAAGTCCCACCTAACCCTTTTTCAATAGGCCGCCCAGTGGAAGTTATCGTGGAAAAGTATTATTTTCTGTTTGATGAAATGCTATACCCTGTGGCTGATGTCAGTGAACGCCTCGGCAGGATATTATGCTTCTACTACCGCAGTGTGTACTTCTCTCTAGATTCCTGCCGTTGACATACATAGTTGGGTAGCCACGAGTTCCTGGTAACCATTCCGGCAAATAAATGTAGAAGAAATAAGGGAGGAGAAAGACAATAACAGCAACGATAAGACAGGGCAAGAGAGGAAGACGGTCAATGGAAACTTAGCAACAAAAAGTTTAAATTTTAGCACAGTCACCTCTCAAGGCTATGCTGAGAAGAGATAAAGGATGTCAACTCCAGTTGATTGCTTGTCGGTGTTGAACTAGTGCATTTTAATTAACTGGTTTTGAGATTTTAGAGCTGACTTCAAGCGAGTTTCATTGCAATGTGATGCTCACCCACATGCGATTTCTCTACAGGTGGGTGAGCTCGCCCGATCCATCATCAAGGGTTAGACACCGATCCTTCGGTCTACTGTGGTAACCACTGCGATTAAATCTGGTACTTAGTATTTTTAATGGTAGTCATGCTGTTAGCCACTTGACAGTCAATTTTCGAAATTGTCTAAGAAACCTTTCCGCATTTGCAAGTAAAAGAGCCTTCTCTACTATGCAACGGGTTGATGAGGCAAACATTTCCAGGTGTACGAGCTCATCCCCTGGCGTCGGTGGAATGCCCCAACGAACATTAGACCGATGAAAAATAAATACAGTAAAACCTCTATAAAACGGAACCTGATCGTTCCCGTATTTTTTTTTCCGTTTTCACAGGTTTCCGTTTTACAAAGGGCTGTTTTAATAAAACAAAGTACAAAAAATATGATCACCTTTTATTAGGATGATGAAATTTAAAATAAAAGTCCATAAACTAAAAAGTTACTCTGCCTCCACACAGGACTGATCCAGAGGCGGATCAGGGGGAGCATTTCAAAAAATTGCACCCCAAATAATTTTAAATATTCATAATCCCTTAGTACATATAAATCTAGCTAGCGATTACAATAGGTCCTCCACTGCCCCTTGGACAATGTCCTATGTTCAGTGGTTTAACCAACTGCAGATTGGACTGGCAGAATAGAAACGGGAATAGGAAATGCAAAAATGCCTGATCAGTTGAAAAGTTGAATTATGCATCAGTTGACGGATGAGCCTCAGCGAGGCACTGAGAGGAGCAATGCCCCCCGGACCCACCCCTGCCCCCACATGTCTTTTAAATACATTGTCGTCGCTTCACTATTGGGTAGCTCTGTGGGTATATGGCCGTAATAATCCCTAGAACTTCGGTGAATGAACAGTCACACTCAAAATTAATGCCTGCATTGTAGTGTTATGCATAAAATAATCCGTCTTAGGTTATTTATGCAAGCGGTTCCTAAAACTTATTCCGTTTCCGCGTTGGGTAGTTTTCCGGTTTAGGGTAGTATTTTAAATGGGAAATTATTCCGTTCCGAAATTTATTTTCCGTTTGGTCAGGTTTCCGGTTCTATACGAGGTCCGGTTTAGGCAGGTTTCACTGTATAGGGGTTGCAGCTGTGGCCGGCAACCTCTTATAGGCCCTTCTCAGTGGGCTCTCAACACCCAGCTTCCTTTTCCCTGCTTCTAAATTATTCTATCTTCCGGAGCTAATGTCCCAACCCTGCCCGTGTCCTGGTCCTCGCCCTTTTGCCTCCACCCCTGATCAGTATAGGCTTTAACCTTTGTCACCTAAATATTATTTTGCATTTGGCACCCCCTCTTACTTGGCCCTTTCCTTTTACTACAATGTGGGCGGCGAGTCTTTTTAACTCTACCCAATTTTTTATCTTTATATCCTTTCTGCCCCTGCCGTCTGGGAGTATATTGCCTTATGACACTTAAACCTTAGCAGGCTGCTGTCCGGTACCTATGTGCCTGCCAGGAGTTTTATTTAAATTTCTGCCCTACTCCAGTACCCTAGCCCCGGTGGGACACGCCCCACCAGGATTCGTCTGACTCTCTGGGCCCCAATATTCACAGTAGTTGTGGGCCCTAAAAACAAGCAATCAACAATAAATCCACCGACAGCAGGGAGGGGGGGGGCGAGCACTTGTTGAACTACTCTTTTCATGTATGTAGTAAGGATTCTTTTGCGTTCAGGTGACGTGGTACACATCACAGCTTTACGTTCGAACAAATGGCGGCTGCATTGCTTTGGACACACCAGTTCGCGTTTGATCACTGAAGTCAAGAAACGCAACCCCAGCTAGTACTAGCATGGGTAACCGCTTGGGAAAACTGGGTACTGCTAATACCCAAAAATCGTCGTACCCCTTAGTGCCTGTGCAGACTCTGCATTAGAACTACGCAGTGGATGGGGCTCTAATGAGTTTGTAGGAGAAGGGCTCTAAGACACTAATGAAACAAGGATTTTTGAAGGGGGAGGCACGGGCAAATTACAGTTGTCAGACATTTTTGTGTGGGATGTTTTGTTTAATTACTATTAGTCCATTTAACCGTTATGGTTCTCCATTGCGGCCAGAAAGAAGCCAACAAACTTTTTTCTTGAGGACGAAAGGTTTGCTTACTTCAGCGCAAATACACACTCCTAGTAACCTAGTAGCTAGTTTTAATTTTATCATGGAAGATAGCCATGTTTACAGTTTACACAAACACACGCACACTCCTACTGTTTCTCTCGATCATGAATTGGATGAAAACTACACCCTTGGGGCACAAGAAATGCAATAGAGGGCTATTTTTAGCACCAAATAACTGATGCTAGCCTATCAGTTAAAAAAATAGAATGATTACGTGGAATTGGAAAGGGCTTTTTAAACCTCGAGATGATAATACATGTATTGAAATGAAGAGAAAAATTACTTTATTTCTTATGATAAATAATTTAGTCAGTTATATATCGATTGATTATTATTATATACTGTAATTCAAATTCCACGGACAACGTGCTACGTAGTGCTGGCGGCGGAGAGGGGAGTCCTCGCCACACATGGGGGCTGGCTGCCTAAGCGACCAGCTCTTCCGTGGGTGGAGAGGAGGAGCGAAATAAAATAGCTCCCGCGGACCAAACCCTACGGGCGGGTACCCCGGATTAAAAACCCAAAAATGAAAAACAAAAAAGACAACTTACGATCCGTCGTTAAAACAGAAGTGGTAGGATGTAGACCTACCTGCATCCTACTACTGGTAGACAGGGTTGGGGAGGAGAAAATAGTCACGGCCCTTAGGAAGAAGAAAGGTGGCAAAGCTGTAGTCACAGACAGAGTCCCCATTGAAGCGTGGCATAGCCTAGGGAGCACAGGAATCAAGTGGCTAAGGAAATTTTTCAAACGGATGGCTAATGGAGATAGAATGCCTTGGATAGTTAGATAGTACTACTCTTCAAAGGGAAAGGTGATGTCCAAGACTATGGTAACTATAGAGGTATTAAGCTAATGAGCCATTCTATGAAGCTCTGAGAGAGAGAGAGAGAGTAATAGAATGTCGCCTCCGGGATACAACTTGTGTCAGGGAGAATCGGTTCTGGTTTATGACAATGGAACCAATCTTCATTCTGAGGCAGATAATAGAAAAGTATAGGGGAGCAAAGAAAGATCTCCATGCCATCTTTATCGATTTGGAGAAGGCTTATGACAGGATTCCACGACAGTTAGTTTGGGAGGTATTAAAAATAAGGGTAGGAGAAAAGAAGGATTTCTTAGGATAGTGCAGGATATGTGTGATGGTTCCCAGTGAAGGTTCGGGTGCACCAAGGTTTAGCACTAAATCCATACCTTTTCATTCCGGTTAAGGAAAAACTGCTGATTGGAGTAGGAGAATGGGCTCCTCAGTGCATAGTATTTTCCGACGACATAGGAAAAATTTAGCGACTCCAGACAACAAGGAAGGAAGGGCCTAAGCGATATTAGAGGATCGATAGAAAAAGGAGGGCAAAGATAAACATAAAGAAGACGGAGTATTTACTGTAGCTTTCAATTGGGAAGGACAGGAAAATAATGGTTACGTACTCTTTAGGGGTGAACTGGTGAAAAAGGTGCAAGAGTTAAAGTACGAAGAGTTCCAAAGCAATGGGGAGATAGACTCGGATGTGACCTATAGAATCAGTGGGGATGCTTGAAGTGGAGACAGGCAGGTGGAGTCCTGTATGATAGGAGGATCACAATCAAGTTGAATAGGAGTTTTACAGGGCAGTTGTTGGGGTGTTTTACAGGTCAGAGTGTTGGACAGTGAGGAAGAGCCAAGTAATGTACTCGTAAATCGAGTGCAAGCAGCTGAGAAGCGAAGATTCGAGATCTGATAATGAGTGAATTAGAGGTAGCATGGGGATGGAGGACATGCGAAAAAAATGAGGGACGAGTAGATTGAGGTGGTATGGACACGTAATGAGAAGAGGGGAGGAGGAGTTCGTTAGGTCCGTTACAGGAGTTGTCCGTAAGGTTATGGTAGTGTGTGGAGTGGAAGTGGACCTGGTGGGAGATAGGCGGGAGTGGAGAGCTTGAACCCGTAGACCCTACCCTGCCATAGGCGGAATAAGGGTATGACGATGGTAATGATGATGAATTGAAATTAATTTATTGCAGTAGGTACAAAAACTGGATAGTAATAAAATTTCATTAATAGGGCTTATGTTTTCACGAAATACACAATACTGTAATTTTTTTACACTCTTCTCCCTGTACTCTTAAAAGATCCCACACGTCTATATATATCTATCCTTCTTTTTGCTCTTGTCCCATTAAATTCCCAGCGTTGTCGCCTCTTTTATTATGTTTGTTGATTACGATCCATTCACTCTTGATATGGTTTAATGATCCTCAGTGTGTGTATGTGTTTTTTTTTTCAAGTCTATCTAATTCACTCTAAGTATGTGATACGCTCGTTTGGCTTTTTAGTTTGAAAAAGGGAAATTTCCGTCTTGTCGTCGTTTCTTGGAGAGAATATTTTATGTCTATATGTAGCAGATAGACTTAAATCCTGTAGCATTTTTATTCATGAATAATTTATGTTGGCATTGGAATCCGAAGATAAACATATACTTTTGATAATACACGGTATATGTGTTTTGTTAGTATAAGCTTTAGTTGAAAATATGTTAGAAAGTAATTCACAATATGGTAGAAGTGATGTGGGGTGTGCACCGATGAGTCTTTTTCCGTCTTCTGTGGGTCCATTTTTTTTCTCCTTTCTTCATTTCCTTCAACAACCAGTCCGTTTACTGACAATTTTATCATCTAACTACGTATTCAATATGAAATGATATCATACGTGGGGGGAGAGGCAAAAAGAAAATCCAATTTAAAAGTTTTGGGGTTGTTTTTTTTCACATTCCAGTTTCAAGTCCTTACTTGCTTGCTTGTCATAGTCCATCGCCTTTCCCCTTAAGATTTTCTTGTCGTCGTCGTCATTGCCGTTGTTGCCCGCTACTGTTGTTGGCATTTTGAACAAAACTTATCAAATAATCCACATTCACATATTTCTGTGAAATTTCGGAATTTGACAACGCATTCAAATAAAATGAATTCAAAAGGATATCGACTTGAACCGAATTTTGAAAAAAAAATGAAGAGGGAAAAAAAAAGACATTTTTGTTTCTTCTCAAGTCTTCACAGGAAACTTGGAATTGTCACGTGACACACTAGTCTCAATGGTTAGGGAATTGCTACTTGTATCCATCTGGCTGTATATTGCCAACAAGCGGAAATAAGATTCTTGAAGAAATGGCCCATTGATTTTTCTAAATAGATATTATATAGTTAAAGATCACTACTATGTGGCGCCTGCGACAACGACAATGTCTTTTTTTTGGACCAATTTACCTACCCTTTTGGAAAACGTCGAATTTTTCGGCCCAATGACAAGATAGAAATCGACGAAATATAGTTTTCTTTGTTTAAAAACAATAAGGAGTTTGATGGTTGAAATGAAGAGAGAGAGAAAGAGAACTAGCTCATATTAAACTTGGTAGTATGTAGCAGTGGAAATTTCAAATGGCGATTCAGCCACAATTTGGCAGAGAATCAAAAGAAATTTAGGTGCCTCTCCATATACCTGTACATTACTGATGGACAAAATGTCTTTAAGACACTCATGACAGTGACAAACCACGCTTTCTGAAAAGGGGGTGGGGTGGGGACATTTTATGGCTTGAGGCAATCTCAATAAGATAACCGCCTTACAAAATTGCTAACACACTTCTCGGCGGGCAAGTAGGGTCCTTACATAGCTCCTATAAAGATGACCGTAACGGTAATGATCTCAGGACATCAGCCACCAGAGGATCCCACTTTTTTTAAGATACCTACGAATTGGAGCGATGGGTATCCCTATTAATTGACATAAACATCATTAAACTGCAACTTCTATTTAAGATGCCTTGGCAGTCGTCATCATCATAATCCTTATGCCCCTATGGAGGGAGTAAGATGGGGCCCCAGAGAACTCTTACCATATCCACTACAGGTGCCTTTGGTTGACAGTTTCCAACTATCCTTAATGCTTGTCCTGCCGCTGTAATTTAAAGTAATCGATGCAAACGGGGTTAAAGAGAAGAGGAATGCCATTAGTACCCGCCCCTACAGCTGGGTGGGGTACTAATGAGATTTTGAGGGCCAAACGCGATCATGTAGAGACCGAAGATATAGAAAGGATAAGTAACTAAAGCAGAGGACTTAGAGAAAGACAAGAAGGGAACTGTGGATGAAATGCCACAACCCCCTTCAGTCATGCCCTACGACATTCAGGGACAGTTGGGATCAACTTAAAGTTATTTTAAGAATGTACTGTAGTTGAAATGGAGTCTGTTATTCATCAATTTGAGATCCACTTTACGCACGTTGGTCAAGGTTGTTCGTAACCATTCAGAATCCGCGAAGAAAATTGGTGACCATATCGCGAAACCTCAGCCAGGTCACTTCAGCCAGGCCAACCACACAATGCCCGCATTGAACTTGAGGATGATGATTCAATGAATGCCATTTTTGGAGATGTGAGTGTGGTCACTAGAGAGAAAATTTGGTTTGATATTTTAATATGACAGTATGCCCTCCTGGTTTATCCCCTTCAAGGTGAGAGGGAGAAGATTAAGGGGGGTGGGAGGATTATGAGTATTAAGTCGTGTTTATAGAACTGATGAACTTTATATGAGGAAGAATAGGGTAGTTGAAAAGACATGGACTACAGTCAGAAATGTTCAAAAGACCGCTCTATATTGAATTGAAACACTTTAAAATCATTACTAGTACTGAATATGCTAACGAGCGAGCCCTTAAATTCGTATGTAACATCGTTGATCGGATGCTTTGAAAAGATCCTCTTGTATTTATGATCTAAATAAAAATGCCGATTTAAAAGAGTAAAACAAAGTCCTCCAAAGTACATATGGTTCATTGTGTTCAAATATTATCTAACATGTCGAAAATTAATCTCCTTGTCGATGTGAACTTTTAATGAAATCGTGCAAGGGTACTTAAATAAAGAAGTGGATGTAAATGTGGTTCGTCTCCTTCTCTCCCCTCCAGTCACCTTCTCAGAGGGCCGTCATTATTGGTGTGCGTGCAACTGAGAATAATATCCGCCGTTGGTCACGTGAGCATGGTACTCAGAGTATGCAATGTGTGTACTAGAAGCTTGAAGCTTTTGGCATCTTAGCACTAGGCTGTCTAGTATCCAAAGTAGTCAACCGTAAACTTCCTGTTCTGCAGTATGGATTGGTAATAGCAAACAGCTATAGGGTGAATTACTTGGAACGATGTGGACCAAAGTAAACCTGGGATCAAATAGTGAAAGGAATTATATCAGTGAGTGGGTAGGACACAAGAACCTGGTTTCTTTATGGAAAGATGGAACTCTTATACTTCTGCCAGAGAATGGAACAAAGATTTGATCATACGCATGTGCAGCAGAGAGGGCTTCACTTGAAATCAGGTGTGATGAACGGATAGGGTAGTGGGTGATTTTGAATAGGGTCACGGTGTTCTGGATACCTAATATAAGTATTGGCTATTGGACTCATGCTGGTTAAAGATATGAACAGCAGACATCAATAGGCTGATGGACAGGTGGAAAAAAAGGGAGAAAGGAGGTGAAGGGATGAAGGGAGAGGTAGAAAATGAGGTGACAATCGATTAATGACATCTCATCATGAGAATTTCTCTCCTCTCCATCTCACCTTTCCCCTCAACAGCACAATTAATCATGTCTGCCCATGCATATAGATGTTCATTCAGAATATTATTCCCATTTAGTTATTTGATTTGAATGCATGTGCGCATGCAGCAAGGGGGAGAGGAGATAGGTTGAGAGAAAGGGGAGAGAGAGAGAGAGAGAGAGAGAGAGAGAGAGAGAGAGGTGTAATAAAGGTAATATTAAAAATTCAGTGCAGTCATTGGCACAAACACATTACCTCATTATTTTTCTAGTGTCTATCAGTTTACTTTTGTCATGAAACTAAATCGACTTTCATATTCAAATCTATTAATGGCGTGACTTTAATATCTTTCTCCTTATCACATTTATTGCACTGGAGCCTTATTTATCATAGGTATGAACTTAAGCAGACTTGTCACTTTCTCCCTCCTTCCCTCCCTCTTCCTACCCCTCCTCTCGTCCTGTCTGTCTCCTTCTCCCTCTCTCTCTCTCCCTTCAAAACTAGGGAGACGGGGGTAGTTGTCTCCCACCACTCTCTCCGTCTGCAAGCATATTAATCTTGACCAAACTGAATGCATATATCCATTAGGCACATCCTGCGTACCTAAAACTGAGACAAGTGTGGTCTGTAATAAATTATGAATCTTGGAGAAAACAATTCATTATTATTATTATGAAATTTATGTACTTGTATGTTCGTGCCTTAAAATATTAGCTTTGTGATATAGTTCGCTATTAGTTTCCTTATCAATGATAATTAGGAGGTTATTAAACGAGATTTCTGAATTGGGGGACATGCATATACCTGTGTAAAAGACTGATTTGGTTTTTGGATCAATTTAAGAAATTGTAAGAAAGACCCTTGACAGAACGACCTTGGAAGAAGCGGGTCTTAAGATTACTAGCTCTATAGCAGCAATCATTGAGAAATGATGGAGGAGAGGTAGGAGAAATAGAATACTTTCCCATCCTATACGTAGGATCATCACGGGCCCCTCCCCTTCCCCCTGTTTTTTTCCTTTGCGTTATAATCACTGTCATTAGGAAAAACTTCTTTTAATCTGCTTGGTATCTTTTATTTCAAATTATAATAAAGGATTAATGATCATTAGAAATGCTTCAGCTTTTCTAAAATCTTATATAAATCTAATTAGAAAATAAAAATATGGTAATATCATTTTTATAGGAAGTTATCCTGCTTCTGAACACGCTTGTTTGGGTATTTAATTGCTTCTGTAGGGATCACTCTCTTTTCTATAGGCATTAGTCTAAACAATCCTTAGTATTTGTTGAATGAAAAGATGCTGCAACTAGTTATCTCTCTTTCTCCTTTTCTCTCTCTCTCTCTTAAATGATTCAACTTAGTCCTCCTCCGTTTTCTTGAATATTGCTTTTACATAATGCATAACATTTGAGTCTTTTAAAAGTTGTACTTTCAGTTAAATATCTAAACAGCTAACCACGCATATATCGTCTTTAATAAACTTCATCTTTGGTAATCAAATAGGATACGACCGAAATGTGAATTTTCATTTCTCTCTGTGTTCCTCTTCCTCCTCTGCCCACTCCTATCTCTGCTGAATGTAGACAGAGAAACGTTAATGGTAGGCACCATTTGGTCACATTAACAATAACCATAAAAGTTAAAACAAAATGGGAGCTCATTATTCTTCCTAAGAAATTGGCTTAAAATAGCAAAATGTAGGATAGTCTCGTATCGTTACAAGTGTAAAATCCCTCCTTTTTATTAAAGCACGTATGCTTAGGTATATTTTGTCCAGAAATCCTCATATATTTTCCTTCTCATATAAGAACCCTCACTACTCCGCAATGGGTAGAAGAGGCAAAAATGCCTAGGTGTAGGAAGCTCACTCCCTAGCGTCAGTGAAGTGCCCCAACGAACAATCAACCGGCGATAAATAAAATAAACAGGGGTTGCAGCTTTGGTCGGCAGCCGGCTGCGGAATAATACCGTCTATATATCACCCGTTGTTGTTGTATGTTCGTTAGTTTTAGGGCCTACAAGGTCATTAGAGACTCGTCCTCTGAGCAGCTCTAAAGCAGAGACCGCACGGACACTACACTAGGGTTGCCATAATTGTCGGACCACCGACCGGGACATCTCCCCTTAAAAATATTTTTTCAACAAAATGGCAAGAATTCATATTATAAACATTCATAGCTTTATTAAAAAATTCCATAATCCTTTCACTAACGCATTCAAATATAAAATATTTTAGAGGACCCCCCCCCCCTCAAAAAAAAACAAGTTAGGATCAATCAGTGGCGGATCTGGGTGGGGGTAGAACTTCAAAAAATGTGCGCCCCAAATATTTTTAAATATTCATAATCCCTGACTATACATCTAGCTAGCAATTAGAAAAAGGTCCTCTCCTGGCCCTTTGACAATTTCTTATCTTCAGTGGTTTAGCCAACTACAGATTGGACTGCAACTGTTGGACTGGCAGTATAGAAATGGGGTTAGCAATGCAAAAATGCTTCATCAGTTGCGCCCCTTTCAGGCAGTGAGGGGGGAGCAATTGCTGCATTGCCCCTCGTCTGGATCCGCCCCAGGGATCAATGGTGGATCATTCCGAACAGTCAGTTTCACTGGCAAAATGTGATGTGCTTTCATGGACGAATCTATACCAAATCTCTAGGCATGTACTGTATATGCGCAGTACTGAATGCAATGCTATTATCAGAAAATAATTGTTTAACATGCGAAAATTTTAAATCGACCGGGACACTGGGACACAGACCTCAAAACCGGGACGTATGACAACCCTACACTACAGGAATGCGAAGATTTTTGGGTATTAGCGGTACCCAGTTTTCCCAAGCGGCCCCAAGTTTTCCCCCGCTATATCACCAGTGTATCCATTCAGATGGGTACCCAACCCGGCCAAAGGCGGGTAAAGGATTTACTCATCTTGATTCTATAGGACTCGGATAATCAGAGCTCAGTTATGTGAAGAGTGGTGCGGACCGCACGGGGTGATACTTTCATGGGGGCACACTAGGACACGGATACAAGGGAACAGCCTCATCCACTGTGTGGTTCTAACGCAGAGACTGCGCAGACACTATACTAATGCGACGATTTTTGGGTATTAGCGGTACCCAGTTTTCTCAAGCGGTTATCAATGTCAGTACTAGCTAGGGTTGCGTTGCTTAACTTTAGTGATCAGACGAGAACTGGTGTGTCCAACGCAATACAGCTGCTCCTCTCGCTCATGCTTGGTAAGGTTTCTTGAAGTGCCGTATGCCACTTCATCCTTCCTTATACGTGGGACAATTTCCTAAAGTTATATTAGGGTTTTATTGCTATTGCGTTTTGATCCCAAAAATGTTATCACTGGTCGTGTCTGCGGACAGTCTATATCCCATTTAGTTCCAGTTGTAGTCCACTCCAACTATCAACTTATTTTAAGGTTAAGCTAGGTAACGGAAGTTTAACGGCTTCAAAGAGACATGTCTGCAAGGGAAATTTCAGAACAATTTAAAAAAGCCACACGCTACCGCGATTAAACATCCATTTCCTTCCGTTACTGACAAAAATGTAAAATGTAGAAAAATGTGAACGGAAAAGCATATTTAAATGAATATAAACGTTTTATTAGAAGTTTTACGGCATTTTTATGGATTTGTCTAATGGTTTACTCTTACATTTCGGAGCAAAACAAAAACAATTGCAATTTTAAGTCCTGAAATACTGTATTTCAGAAAAGCATGGCCTTATTTTGCCTTTCACTCTAGCTCTCTACTGCAACCTGTTTGAAGTTTCGGACCATCCACCCGACGGACATCATCATCATCCCCTTATCCCGCCTGTGGCAGGGTCGGGTGTGTGTCCAATGAACATGCTCTGACTGGGGGCACCCCAGCCCGGCGTCTGGAGGCCGCAGGAAATACTGGCTGAATTGTCTGTGGGGGGTGCAGGCCTACCCCACGGTTCCACCACTGCATTTACACAACCAAAATAGAAATTGTTGGCAGGTAAATTAATGCTGTGTTGGTTATAATATTGCATGGTGTCCGACCTTTTGCCCAATAACTACAATGCAACAGGAGCCATGCTCATGCCCAATCCACCCGACGGACAAAACGTTTATTTTCATCTTCCTTTATCCCATCATTTACCTAAGACTTTGCACCAATGGTTAGACCGGCCCATTTCGATAATCAAATTTGCAGGTGTTGTATGGTAGTGTCCCGCCTCGGTGGCGCAGTGGGTAGCCTGCTCAGTAACTGCGGAAGTGATTCTAGGTTCGATACTGGATCGAGGTGGGTTGAGTTCTTTCGGGCCAGAAGGAGGCCTCGAGTGCGTCTGCCTTTGGAGGAGAAGTGAAACCGAAGTTCTGTGTGGTGTACGATGGCATTTGGACGTAAAAGACCCCCTCTCTAATATGCAACACGTATAGGAGTTAAATCCTACCACATAACACATTCCCTAATTCAAAATGACAGTTCCTTTTACTAGTTATCTTGCACTCTGAGTGACCATCCCTTCTACAGTTTGAAAGGAATGGGCTGCAAGTAGATAATAGTGGTAACAATGGAGGTATCAGATGGAGTGCCATCTTTATTCCATATGCCCTAGAGGTACCACTTTCCTTTTGGCCTTGGTAGGATAAAATCGGCAATAAATAAATCTCTTGTGAGGAAGTAGGCGATTCCGTCTTGATCAAGATGTTTGACGTCTTTCAGAAGTACTCTCCCCTCCCTCAGTCTGAATGTGCCCTTTGCCAGACGACAAATGTTCCTCTCTGCACAGCAGGTGCAGCAGACATTGGCCAGGTGAAGGAACTTATGTTACATACCGATGTTAATTAAACTAATAAACTTGGTTGGATGACAGCATGTAGTGGTTTGGGTTGCAGTGTAATGTGCATTCCTTTCTGTTTTCTTAAGTGAAAAGTTCATCTTTTTAAGTCACTGCACGATTCGGAAGATGAAAATGAAACCTGGTTTCTTAAATATAAGAAATATTTTCTACCTACTGTTTTTCATAATATTACAGTCGTGTTTCTTTCTTCTCCTCATCCACCTTCTTCCCCTCAACTTTTATAAGTTACTTTCTAATATGAGCGTAAAGAAGAAGAAATATTACTCTCCACATTGCGCCAACTTGAAATAACTTTGAAATCTTGGGGCGATACATGTAGAGAAAAATCTCTATTAAGAAAGTAAAATTCTTAAATCATTTAAGCATAAAGAAGCGGATACTGAGATGCTGTCTTTTTTCATTAAAAATGTCTCTAGTACTAGTTAATCAAGTTTATATTAAGAAAATAATACAGTGTGTCCTATATTTCCACCGAGTTACTATTAAAAGTACGTGTAGGGACAAGATCCCTCACTCACCCCTGTTTGCAAATCATCCGGGCAGTCTTGATAGCCCCAAAGTGCACATGCGTTTTGTTACCTTCTTATCTGTCCCTTATTGTCTTAATTTCCCTTTATAGCAATAGATCCTGAAATGTCCCTTTCGTCACAAGAGTCCAGCCACAGCCAAGGACCTCGAGATTGGCCAGTCAGGATACGTAAAAAGGACATTTTCAGGGGGTCAATATAGTCTCGGATACAGTCTTAAAAAGTACACTTTCCATCATAATGGTCTCATATATGCAGTGTCCAAGAACACTCAGTTTATCAAAACACTCCATGAACACAGCCCTGCATGATCAGAATCTGTATGTGGCGCGCCCCTAAAAATATGAACTGAAAACGATCTCCAGAATTAAAATGGTATTGACCCACAAATCGTGCCTCTCATTATTTTTGCACATGAACATCATCATGCTTGCCTGACAACGCGATAAGCAGAAAGATTTCTTTATCGATTTTCCTTTCCTCTTCCTTTTCTCCATCACCGTCTCCAGAAAGCAACTACTAATCCGTTTCCCGCCTATGGCAGGAATGGGTACCCGATCTGTTGGACTATAATTTTGCACAGCCGGCTGCCGATCTGAGCTGCAACCCCTATTCTTATTTATCGCCGGCCTACTGTTCGTTGGGGCACTCCACCGACGCCAGGAGACGAGTTCCTACACCTTTGTATTTTGCCTGATCTAGTCGTTGCATAGTAGAGAGGGTTCTTTTCCATGCTGCTGTGGCATTGTGCATACCACACGGATCCACGACTTTACTTCCCATACGGTGGAAGGCTCACTCGGCATCGCCCCCCCCCCTCTCTCTCTCTCCTCCACACTCTCGGTCTTTCCCACTCTCTCCTCTCTCTTCTCTTCTCCAGTATCTCACCTGGAACCACCGATGCAGTAGTCGAACGTGTTACGTACGGTAGGAAAAATTCATTTTCGTTGATGTGGCAGTTAAATATTTCTCAGAGACAGATGATCCAAATCTCATTGTTGAGATGCATTTCATAAAAATGTTTACTAGCCTTTGTGTAAATCACGACGGATCTTATCGACAGTTGGATTTTTAAAAGGATTTCTGGTTGCAACTTACAAATCTTAATTCGTACGCATCTAAGGCAGCCCCCTCATAGGTTTTTCGATGCGATATTTACGGTGCCGTTCAACTTCTTGAATAGGGCACCCCATTTTATCATAAGCTTTTTTTTTTACTCAGTGTAATTGGCATGTCTGAAGAGTCAGTCGAATCGCATAAAAATCAGACAGTGAAAATGGACAAATGATGCTGACTGACTATACTGCCGTTTGTATAAGAAAACAGGAACTTTCAATGTCTGTTAAGGCCACCAAAACACCATCCAATCATCTCTTTCTCAGTGAAATCATTTCAAGATCTAAATGATCTTATAGAGTAAATTCCACACTGGTCTTTTGCAATATGCGGTTTTTTTTGGAGATGAACTAAAAGAAATGCGACATCAGGTTGGGCAAGTGATTTCCTAAAATTTGCTGTAATTTACTGAATGACGGCCTTTTATGTGTGCAACCAATTCATTTCCGTTTACGGTAGATGGCAGGGTAGGAGTAGAATGAGCCTGAAAGAAATGGGCAGGATAGAAAGGCCATTACAAAGACCATACAGAAACCAGAGGTACAACTGAGACTTTTGGGCGATGGTCTTACTTGTCAGGCTGTCGATCGAATGCTTGTGAAAACACTTAAGGATATGACATGAGACTACCCAACTGACAATATCTTTCTAAATGTCTAGAAACCATCACATCAAAAGCCCTCCCTACCTGTGTCGAATGGATCACGGATATGAAGTGCTAGTAATACAATTTATTATGGCTATTACCTGTAATAACAGCAATGTAATAATGGCAGAATAAGGTAGAATTCCCATATGAAATTTCCTGAAGTGATCAAAAAAGTGGAACATTTTTTATTCACTGGTCAATTTCGCCACTCACTAGCAGGAGTGACCAAAATTCAATAACGTAATAGCTAGCCAAAAATAGGTCTCAGTCGAGAGCGTGCTGACGTCTAGAAGTGGATGTCAAATAATTATTTCAGCATTGCTTTCAGAATCTTCGATATATCATGGACCTGATCAGCATGATGCGCAACTAGTAGAATATGAAATGTAAGAATTCTGCAGATGCCGTGCTGCAGAAAATCCTGTCCCACTTAGGGCAGACTTGAAGAGAAGGAGCTTCGTGTGAGCGCGACTACATCATCGTAACATTCTCTGATTCCAGCATTGGTCCGTAGTCAAATTTACTTGTTCAAATGCATTGTTTTAATGAGATAGTATATATACCAGCAGTTCTCAAAGTGCAGTTCGTGGCTTGCTGGTGAAATCTCGTCTTTTCATTTAACTAGGTTAGGGGCTGGTGAGCCTCTGCGTTATGTGCTTTGCTCAAGTGGGCCGCGTTCAGAAAAGTTTGAGAAATACTGGTATATAACTGTCATCAGGATCAAATTAGAGTTGCTATGTTGTATTACGCGTTAAATTTCATCACAAAACCAGCAAGAAAACGGCTCTAAAGTGTTAATGCTACCTATTAGCTAAATAAACGTTACAGGTATATATACTAAAGAAATATTTTCTGTGTAGTTCCTAATTGAATTGCCGAGTTTTAGTCCCACAGTACATTGAGCCAGGGGATAGGCTTCTGCAAGTATTTCTTTGTATCAATGATTTAATCCAAATAAGAAGTGATCACTCTCTCTGAAAGAGGATTCAAATAATCCAGTTAACTGCACAAAATGACAAAGGTAGTCACGACATACGGAGGCCAGTAGGATATTATGTATTGTCTCCTTAGTGAAATGTCCTGGATCAAATGTTGTATGATTGATGACATACAGTTTTTTTTCTGTGCGTCCGTCCCCCTCTCCCGATTACTTCCTCTCTTTTTATCAGCATGCCATAGACACATGACCATACAGCACTAAGATGACTTTCATTCACTGTATCAGACCTGCTGAAAGTACAGAAGCCTTTGAAGCCTTATTGGTTAGAGTTTTAAAGTCTTAAGACCATTTTGAAGAATCCTTTCAAGTAGTCATGATTTCTGTTTATTGGGAACTAATGTAGGTTGCATAAAACCGGAGGAGGTGACCTAATGACTGGAACTTGCAAGTACACGAGTTGAAACCCTTTCTTTGCATTATGCGATACCCCATCATTGGTTATTGACTATATTCCCGCAAGAGACATTAGAGAAGGAGAAGGTGGGAAGAATAGTCTGCAAACGAGGGAACTTTTCAGCAATTCAACAACTGCTAATTGTCCTGCACTACTGCCAAGACAACAGTCAGACAACCAATCAGCAATGGGGAGCCATCAGACATATCTCTCAAAATTGGAATTATTCTGTGCGGTTTTCTGATTACCTGGAGCTTTATCACACCATTCTTTCTTTCC
This sequence comes from Trigoniulus corallinus, assembly GCA_013389805.1. Taxonomy (NCBI): domain Eukaryota; kingdom Metazoa; phylum Arthropoda; class Diplopoda; order Spirobolida; family Trigoniulidae; genus Trigoniulus; species Trigoniulus corallinus. The sequence goes on from JAAFCE010006949.1 coordinate 15,223,754, forward strand.
TCGGTGTTTGACATTTTAAAGATTTTAATTGGGATTCACCTTGGTGACAACAATCAGGCTCCTTCGTGAATAATTCACTGCTGCTGTTATCAAATGATGTGAGAATTTCGAGAATTGACAAGGTCATCATTTTCAAAGGGTTGGTTGCCTGCCTTATTGTGGGGAAGGAGGATTGAAAATTACTCAATTTTAACACTGAAAAAAATTTGAGTTCAGTAGTTAAGGCGTTTTAAAACTTATTTTTTTTTTTTTTTGTCATCACCCTCTGATAACAAATATCATCATGCAGATTTTATGGGTGTAAAGTTTTCTTTAAAAAAAATCCCAAAAAATCAAGGAACATCAGTTTTACATTAGGTTTGATCGAGAAGAATAAAGTGCACTTTACTTTTGTTGTGCAAGTGGAGGTTGTGAGGAGTCTAGGGTTTTGTTTGTGCGTGAATGTGAAATGAAAATATCTGACAAATTACACTTACCTTCCTTATATTGTAAAACATTTTGATGCTTTTCGTGCATTACCACACAGCGGAATAATTTTTCTTTCCTGAAACAGAATCAAAACTCATTTTTAAGATGATAAAACTTCATGCCATAAGAGGTCTGTCGACTAAGAGAGGTGCATATAACCATTTTCTCTTATATGCGAATAAAGTGCTATTTTGATGTATGAAATTAGAGATCTCTGTAAAAGGAAGCAGTTTTGAATATCTTCTCCTTCTTCTTTATCGGGAAGAAGAAGAAGAAAAAAGAAAGTGCTGCAGAGAGAGATGTGCGATGAAGTGAGAAACACAAAGAAAAATTGTAAGATGGGGGTGGGGAGAAGTTTAGGAAAAAAAAAACCGATGAGATTTATGTGACTGTGAACAAGGCAACTAAGTGACACGAAATGAAGGAACGGGTGATACGAAGACCTTTGACCTAAGTGATTGATTGATGACGCTGAATTGATAATAGTTGTGGCACTTTTACTGACGGTAGTTTTCACTTATTTGATTGATCTGTTTCACTTCCCCCCTTCCCCCCTCCGCATGTCAGTAAACGATACTGAACAAAGAATTTTTGACACTTGAAGACTAATATCATATTCTTGGTGGGCTTATAACAACAGGACTTTCTCCCTCCATCTCCTTCTCTGTTCTCCATGTTGTTAAGAAGGAGTTGTTGCTAGATCTACCCTGTCCTCCCTATCCAACGTCCGGCATCAAATCGGAGGAGCATTGATAACGATCCCAACGGCCCGTGAAGTATCACATATAGGCATGTATAGAATTCTGACTCTATTAGCCCTTTCTAAGACAGAATGGTGATTGTTAGGGCATATACTGATTTGAAATGCAGATATAACATATGCTGCCAAAAAAAAATAAAACAACCCTCCGTTACAAACAATAACACATATGGTTACTTTCCCTTGGCCTCACTTGGTTTTGATCCTTCTAAATATTCTGTGAACAGGAAAAAAAATAGACAATATCTGTCAAACAGATAAAATTTTAGTTTAAATTTTACACTTGTGTGTGCTTGGCTTCACTTTATGATGGTTGGCATCCTACAGCCGCTTCTTTTTCTTTACCCCTTTCCCTCAGTCTCTCTGCTTGGATACATTATTGTGACAGAGGAAGAGGTCCAGTGAATGTTGTCGTTGTGGAGTGGCATTTTACAGAGCGAAATAGTAGACAGACATAAAAATTTGCAAAGCTGCTTCTGCGTGGGTGGGTGTCATTTTTCTGTTTATACCTAAAGTTTACACCGTAGACAATATCAACATTTATATTATGTCGATAATGACACGCTCGGTAGTTCAGAATCTTATTTATCCTATTTTTCAGCCGAAGGGGAGGGGGAATAGAAACTTAAAATTGGCCAATAGTTATAAAGGATCGTTTATTTACTACTAGAGTAGCAATATCTCCTGTCATCAACTGGTACATATGTATTGTTGTTGTTGGTAGTAGGCCCTATCTCATTTTCCTTGATCACGGTTGAGTTTTCCAGGTATCACACGTACAACATACAGAATTTCAAATTCCGCTTAAGCATAAATAAATTCATTGGAGCATTTATCCTTTTCACATCTGCCCTACTTGAAAATACTTTTCATTCTTGGAAATTTGTTTGATAGGATATATTTATTCTGTGAAATATCATGCTCTTTAGCGCTGTGAGACCCACTACTGTCATTTGTCTGTGGTATCTCGGTGAAATTGAAATAAATATTACTAAAAGTTTCAATCCTTGGTTAACTGTTAACACCTACAGTGCACCTAGTAAGGACATCACACTTTGTAACCGTTTGGAGTTCAGTAGGTTAACCACTTTAAATGCAAACCTTTTCAAGAGAGACAAACCATTTTAGGGTTCAACGAAAGATAAACTGAAACACATTTGATAATGCTAATGCCCTTATGTGAATAATGATTTTCAAATCAAATTTCATATGGTTCAGTCGAGAACCTGATACTGCAGATACAGTAGTCGTAGAAATCTTCAACAGTGCTAACCCTTTTCCTGCACATGATACGGTGCGGTGCCTATTTATTAAATTGGAATTGGGACATACAGTGAAACTCGCTTAACACGAAACTGACGGGACCAAAATATTTTTTCGTGTTAAAAGAATTTCGTGCTAAGCGATTCATGCAGAAAACCCATCACTGTTTTGTATGTCGTCATATTTTATTAATTGGATTTATTGCTAAAAGTTACACTTGTAATTTTTAGTAATATAACCAACAAAACATTAATTTACCTGCCAAAGTTTCTATTTCGGTTATATAATGCAATGTTGGAACAAATGGGGTAGGCCATCATCCCCCACAGACAACCCGGCCAATATTCCTTTGGGTTCCAGATGCCTGGCTGGGGTGCCCCCAGTCCAGGGCATGTTCAGTGGACCCACAGATCTGACCATGCTGCAGGTGGGATGAGGGTGTGATGATGTTTACTAAAAGTTACACTTGTGGGCATCATATTAGATTCAATATTTTCTATTTAAATAATGATGTAGGCTACAAATGCATAATTTAAAAAAAGCCTAAAAGAATTATTGTTTTTGGGATAAAATGTGCTTTATTTTTCAGTATCTTTTTGAGCGTATATTGTCAATAAAAAGGGCCCCCCCCTCCCCATTGTTTGAAAGGTTTGTCAATGGCATGCCTCTACCATCCTGAACCCAGGCTGTAATCTAGCAACAGTGGCAACCATTGTTTATTTGTTTAGTTTAACGAAAACTCCGGTATATGTTGTATATCCAGTATTTTGTTAGCTGAGAAGGAAAATAATTTCGTGTTAAGCGAATTTTCTTTCGTGTTAAAAGAAAAAAATGTATGGAATTACAGAGTATTATGTCCGGACCACAGTGTTGTCTCGTGTTAACCGTTATTTCGTGTTAAGCGTTTTCGTGTTAAACGGATTTCACTGTATCTATCTAGTGGGCGGTATTTCTATGCAACTGGCTGCTGTCGATTTAATGGTACTACATTATTACTTCAGATGGCCATTTTCGTTTACCAACGTCAGGGCGGCGAGCTCTTACACCTGGACATTATGCCTGCCTGCCAGCACCCCATTCTCTTTCTCTCCTTTTCACGGGACAGTTAGTAGGCAAGAAGGGAGCGGCGAATTGCGTTGTACACACCAATTCTCGCCCGATCACTTAAGTTAAGCAACGCAACCCCAGCTAGTAGTAGCATGGGTGACCGCTTGGAAAAACTTAGCCGCTTGCTAAAACCCCAAAATCGTCGCACTAGTGTACTATCTGCGCAGACTCTGCATAAGAACTATGCTGTGGACGGGGCTCTCATAACCTTGTAGTTGAAGGTCCCTAAAACACCAACAAACAAACACACAAACAACAGCAGGCACGATCTTGGTTCCATTCCTCCAGAAACGAACCTGCGTCCTGTCTCTAGCTGCAAGAAGCTGCTGAACACTCCTTTATTATTAAATGCTGTATAGTAGGCCCTATATCATTTGTAATGGGATGGGGGAGCAGTTTAATGCGTTGAACACACCAGTTCTCGCCTGATCACTGAAGTTAAGCAACGCAACCTCAGCTAGTACTGACATGGGGGGTACTGCTGATAGTGTAGTGTCTGTGCAGCCTCTGCACTAGAACTATGCAGTGGACGGGACTCTAGTCACCTTGTAGTTGAAGGGCCCTAAAACACCAACGAAAGAAAATTTGTAATGGGATGGAGTCATCTTTTCCTTTCCAGTTACGATGAAATGTAGGATTGAGGGAGTGGATATCGGTAATTCATGATTGTTTAAGATACTAGTTGTTAAATTGACGTTGAGACCTTTAAAATTATTTACTTGTGAGACCATCTCAAGGGACAACGGGCCAATTCTTCACAGACTGTAAAAGACTTTTACTTCTTATCTGACTTTGAAAAAAAAATTACATGTTCCAGCGTACAGCTTCGTTAAAATGTCAGCGTTTAAAAAAAATAAAAATAAAAGTGGAAGTAAAAAATCAATCGCACGAAAAAAAACATTGTTTGAAATTCGAGACAATACGTTTTATTCACTTTGACGTTATTAAAGTACAAAAAACCTGATATTAAGTTGGTGATTAGACTACCGTGGATATATGCGTTGAAAGGAAAACGCACTCCTCTTCAATATATACCTTGGCATGCAAATCTGACCAAAATATCCTGTGATCGGCGGCGTAAAACGATAAAAAAAAAAAGCCGATTAAAACTGTTCGCCGAATTCACTTGAATTAAACCTTGAGAGAGGACTTTATCTTGACATCGCATACAGATTTATATAATGTATGTCGCATTCTGATAATAGGGCGCTTTCATTTCAAAGTGAAATACGGCTCTAGATTACATTGCAGAAAAATAATAGAAAGGGTGAACAAGAAAGGGTTCAGAAGGGGAAATGTTTCAGTAAATGCTTAGCTAAAATTTGAAGCATCTCAATTTCCTACTCATGAGCGAAGAAAAATGCAAAGCAATTACCAACCCTTTTCCCGCCTATGGCAGGATCGGCTACCCCTCCCCCCATCTTTGTCCCTCTGGATGGACACATGGGCGAACTGTTAGACGGTATTTTTACGCAGCCGACTGTCAACCTAAGCTGCAACCGTTTTGTTTATTTATCGTCGACCCAGTGGCGTCATTAGGGGGTTGCGGGCCGCACTGGGTGACACCACTCGCACCATGAAAAATGGGGTGACACCAAAGTAGAAGGGAGCGGCGAGTTGCGTTGGACACACCAGTTCTCGTCTGATCACTGAAGTTAAGCAACGCAAGCCCAGTTAGTACTGACATGGGTGGTCGCTCGGGAAAGCTGGGTACTGCTAATACCCAATAATCGTCGCATTGGTGTAGTGTCTGTGCAGCATATGCATTAGAACTACGCAGTGGACGGGTCTCTAATGACCTTGTAGTTGACGGGACCTTAAACACCAACAAACAACAACCAAAGTAGAAGAAACGGCTTTTTCTCGGGAGAGAGGGTGACGCCATGGTGTCACCGCACCGGGTGATGCCAACCATAGCGACGCCACTGCGTCGACTTACTCTTCGTTGGAGCTCTCCACCCCCACCAGACGCCGCTCCGGCCAGGAGGGAGTCGGGGGAGTTCCTACACCTGGGAATTTTCCATAGTATAAAGGGTTCCTTTAGGTGCAAATGACATCGTACACCCCACGGTAGGGCACCGTCCTTTACTTGAAATCCGACGGAAGGCCCACTCGGGATCTCCCTCTCTCTGTTCCCCATAACCCAAAGAAGCCAATCCCTCTCGATCTAATATCAAACCTGGAACCACTGGCGCAGTAGTCGAGCACGCTACCCTCGGCGCCACCGCGGTGGGTCTTCATGAGTGAACAACTACAAAAATTTAAACTAAACTTCAGTACCTGAGCGTTTTTCATTCATTTCTTATTTAGATTGTGATTCTATCACATTCAGGTGTTCAGGGTTCGTGAACGGCAAAATGATACCGACTTTTTAAGACTTTTTATCTGATGGAGGGGGGGGGGGTTGCACTTTAGGTCTTCACCCCATTCTTTCTTTATCAGCTCCAAAAGCCCACCAAACATACCTGAGGGTGTACTTTTTTTCAGTTCAAGAACCAGGTATTGTGCGCTACTAAGGTTGACTAGGCCCCTTTTGTACACGCAAATTCATTTATTTACGTTAAAATATTGCCTTAGAGATATGAGAAAATTGTTGTTCGTGTTGAGTACTGCCTTTACGGTAGCATGAGTTGTTTTTTTTTTTCAGGAATAACTCAATTATAGAGACTTAAAAATCTTCCATGTACTGTAGTTTATTTCAAGGTGAGAATACAGGGGCGCAAAGCAGTTGATTGGGATTCAAAAAGAAGTTTTAAAATTGGGGGAAGGAGATATCGGGTACAATGATACCTCATGTACCTTCTTTCCCCGTTGATCTTCATTGTAGCATCGTTTACTGAAGACTGCTGTTGCTCTGTTATTGAGTCTCAGAACGAAGGTATTCTTGATATCCGGAAGTGACCTCATAAGTAGACAGCATTATCATTCCTAACCTTTGCCCCCTGCCAACAGTAGACTCGGATATCTGTTTGGCTAATCAGAACTGGAAACACATGGCCAATCTATTGTAGGGGTGTACTTTTACTCAGCTGGCTGTCAACCTAATGCTGCACATCCTTCGCTTATCTATCGTGGTCTCATTTTTCCTTGTCTACACCGCCGCCGCCCGGGGACTAGATCCTACACCTGAAGATTTTAATCCATATTGTAGGGATTCTTTTACTGCAGTGGGGACATCGCACACCACACGGGACCCCCCCGCTTTACTTCCATCCGACAGAATGGTGCATTTAGAGCCTCTCTTTCTCGTCCTGGTCAGGATCGAATCTGTAACCACGAACGTGAGCCAAGCACACGCTACCTTAGAACCGTTGAGGCAGGCTTAGAACTTACAGGAAATTATTATTACCCGCCCTCGTTGGCAGTGAAGCCAAACACTCAGGTAAACTATTTCTGCCTGATTAAAATGAACTTACTCTTAAATGACAGAATTGGAATTGAGATTTATAGTTCTTATTTGGTAAGGGTATTATGACAGCCAAGTTCATAGAAAATTTCGGACAAGCAAACAAGTGAAAGTTTAATTATATTGATGAGAAACTTGTTTAACCATAAAAGAGCAAAACAAAGTGAATACATCTCAAGGAATACTCAAGACAAGAGCCAGACGATTTTCCAAGAATTTTACAGCCAATCAGGAATTCCTCTACAGCATTTGAATCAGTGAGCCAAATATAACGTAACATTCCGACAACTTATGTTGAAAATTCTAGTTGGCGAGAAGCCCTTCAGGTCCTGTCTTCCTTTCCCCCCTCTTTCGAGGTATCCTACATTAAAGCTGAAATTGTGGGTCATTCCTCTTTTTTTTTTATTTCGTTGGTGTTTTAGAGCCCCGTCCACTGCGTGGTTCTAATGCAGAGACTGCACAGGCACTACACTAATGCGACGATTTTTTGGGGGGGTATTAGCAGTACCCTATTTTCCCAAGCGGCCACCCATGTTAGTACTAGCTGGGGTTACGTTGCTTAACTTCAGTGATCAGACGAGAACTGGTGTGTCCAACGCAATACGCCACTCATTGGGTCGTTCCTGATTGAGGTTGATGGCTTTCTTCTTGAAGGAAGGACCTGATGTGTGCCTGCCATCGCATTGGAGGTAATAAAGCCCTGATTCCTTCTCGAGATATCACCTCGTCTCTCCGATAAAAAAAACTATCACCCCCCCGCAACAAAATCTAGATGTCCATTTACTATAATTTGACACTGACAGAACACATAAATGAATTTTGTATTAGTGAGCCAGATGGTCAGCTGAACTCCTTCAAGACAATGGTCAGTCGTTGGCTATAAAAAGGAGGGTTTCAGTACATGTGGATGTCTTGGAAACGTCCCGTAGAGAGATGCAGATGGTAAGCTTTCCTCTTCCTTCCATCACTACCATCTGTCTATGTTCGTCTGATAAAAACAAGACAGAGAATTTCAAACTAAATTAATGTCAATTAGTAGGCAGACACATCATAATCATAAAAATGATAAATGAATTTGTTTTGTCAGCGGGGGGGGGGGGGGTCGATAGAGAGTTGTTGAAAATTTGAAAAGGTAATAATGTATGTAATCTTGCCTTTTTTTACGACGTATAATTTCACCGTTTCATTAAGCGAGGAATCTATTTCTCAATTATGAAATCAACTAGACTTTTAGTTAGATTTTTGACTATTAATTTACTAGTGATCATGATGATGCCAAACTTAGAAGCTCAATTAATAGAGTGCGACCCTGTTTTTGCTCTGTTGATTTTGCTTCTTCGCCCCTGGGCCCAAGGTCATAAACTGCGGCTGTCCATTGTCGCCTGACTATCCCGCCCAGTAGGGTATTATTCATCAGGATTCGATAATGAGTGAATGAATATTTGATGATAACTGCATTAGGATATTTTTTGTTGGTACCCGTCTCGGTGGCGTGATAGACTACTCGTTCGGTGGCTCCTGGGCCGGGGGGGTGAGACTTATTTCAGATGAGAGGGGAGAGGGAGAGAGAGAGGCGTGCTGGACTATTACTACTCTACTCTCCCTGGCGTCAGTAAACGAAATCATCCCCAGAGTCAGCTAGATCGGTGTAAAATAAGTAAGAGGGGTTATGACATTAGGTTTTCAAGGGGTTACGTATAAATACCGTCCATCAACTCGCTTGTCTGTTCCCGGTATCAAACAGATCCTGCCCCAGGTGGGCAGAAGGTAAATAATGATTATGATGAGATCGATTTGGGTGCTCCATGCTACCTTCGTAACAGAACTGACCCAATGAACTCTAATAAAATAATTACATCAAGTTGCAATCGACTCTGAAATATATTGAAATTTATTGAAAAAATCAATGTCTAATTCTGGGCTATTCAACTTCCTGTCTTCAATCAGTCTTGCTGCCTTAAAAGCCTAATCTGTGCTCCCGTTAAAAGCTGATTATTGTTTGTTAAAAAAAATGGCTGTGATTGACAACGCAGTTATCATATACGACGAAAAGAATTAGGCGGAAGGAGGGACACTAATATAAAATAAGTAGCATTCATGACGAAGATTAATCCTTATTGACCTCAAAGTTTGTGGGATGGGGGGTTAGAGAGAAAAAAATCTGCGCAACTCTTTCTTTTAATTCCACTTCCTGCTACCAATCTGTATTCAACTACAATTCAGTGATGCAATCTCTTACAGAAGGCCTTGCCTAATAAACCTATTTATATTTAATTTTGAAATATGTAATCCAGTTTCTGACATGAATAACCATCCCATTTGCTATCCTGTCAACGGCAGCGACATGTATTTGATAAATGATTGTTTCTTTCCCCCGTTTTTCTTTTTCGATGGTATACACCACCCTATCAATGAACCAAATTGAATTCATATCATTTGCCGCTTAAATCCACAGGCATTTTACAGAAAAGGATATGACGACAATGTTGCCTTTCAACACGTGGCAAATGCACCACTTCCCTTTGCCGTAAATTTCATCGAGATTAAACTCAGTATAGATGGATACCTTGTATCCGCATTTATTGGACGTTATTGGGTACACGAGGATAGCAGCCAGGAATATATGGATTCTTTAAACAACCGTTGTTATTGAAATTTGTTCCATGGAGTCTATCTGTCGATATTTTATTACTTCCCGCCTATGGTAGGATCGGGTCTACATCTCTGTCCTGTTGGAACACATGGGCAGTATTTTTACGCAGTTAGTTGCCAGCCTACTGCTGTGACCGTTGCGCTTATTTATCATGGACTTGTTTTTCTTCAATGAACACGTTTCCTCCGCTGACTGCAGGAGGGACGGGTGCTTTTCCGTACGGTGTTTCCGTTGTTTGTTTTGTTGGTGTTTTAGGGCCCTTCAACTACGAAGTCATTAGAGCACCTGCCACAGTGCAGAGGACGCCACAGACGCTACACTAATGTGACGATTGTTGGGCAATAGCAGTACCCTGTTTTTCCAAGTGGCCACCCATGTTAGTACTAGCTGTGGTCGGATTGCTTAACTTCAGTGATCAGACGAGAACTGGTGTGTCCAAAGCAATAAGCCGTCCCCGACATCGTACACCCCCGCACACAGTAGGGTACCGACTTTACTTCCGGGACGGAATTCCGCACTCGGGTCTCTTTCTTGCACATAAGAGTTTAAATGAGTAGGTTATGTTAATTTTTAGATGTGCTTTTACAATGTTAGATTTCGGCTTGTAAAATTGAAAAACAGGACACTCTCTATCATAGATTTATTTTGTTGCTTTTGTAACTTCTTGGTTGGTATATATTGAGAAAGAATAAGTCTTACACATAAATAATTCATTTAAGACATGATTTTTCTTACGTTTTTTTTTCGTTCTTTCCTTTTTTTCTTGTAATTCATAATGTAAGACAGGAAAATGGGCAGTCAGTCGTGCATTACGTTTTAAAGGGTGAGAGCAAGATTCAGAGAGGAGGAAAAAAACAATCGTTTGCAATCCTTTTAGTAAACATAATTTTTGTCCACGTTTACGTATGAATTGTGCTATAATTTCCCATGACAATTCAAATTTTAGTTTTTTTTCTATATCATCTGTACTTATTTCTCTCCCTCCCTCTCTCTCAGACTCTCTCCTTTTTAAAAGATGTAAAAAAAATAGTATAGTTTGGCAGTGGAATTCATGTATGGAGCGAAGAAAAAACACAATGACGACGACGGCATAGGGTTATACGGATATTTTGCATCCTTTTTTTGGATGTTCAGGAAGATAAAAAAGCGAGAAACAAATTCGTCGATAAAAGTTTCATTTTGCTTGAACGCTCTTAATTTAAAAAGAAAGATTATCACTAAATGTGCAAAGCCAGTGCACATTTGAAAAAGAAATTAATATTTCCTTCGACACATTTATAAAATAGGAAGATCTATTTTAGTTTTAATGTTGTTGCTGCAAATATCATCTGCGGGGGGGGGGGGAGAAAGAGAGGAGAGGAGAGAGAGAAGCGAGAGAAAGAAGGAGGGAGAAAAAGGAGAGATAGAAGAGAGAAGGGAGAGAGTGATATGCTGAAATAATGCTTAACACCCTTCTGTTAATCTATATCATTATAACACTAATTTTTAAATGTACGGGATGTCCCATTTGAAGTGATACCTATGATTAAATTTATGTTTCTACTGCAAAAAAAAAAAAAAAAAAAAAAAAAAAGTGGGTACGAAAGGCGGGCGAGGGAGACGGAAGGAAGGTAAGAAAGAAGAACGCAAATCAGTCAACTGAAAATTTAATGAATCTCACACAAGTGTCACTTTCTTAACAGACGTACGTATATGTAATAGATGGATGCTGTTTCATAAAATTGAGTTGTCGTGAAATTAAAAGAGATTATTGCCGGAGGGTACCAATTCGGTGAATCGACGCCAAGTAGTAATAAAAATTAAATCTTACGACTTGTTTGACACATTCAACATTCAAAATCAGAGCCTGCCCTATAGGTTTGGCCGCCCGCGTGCAGTTACGTCGGGGCGGCCCCTTCCCTCATAATAGTTTCACTTATTTTTCTTAACGTGTACTACCCGCCTCGGTGGCGCAGTGGGTAGCACGCTCGATAACTGTTTCAGTAGTTCTAGGATCGATACTTCCGAGGCATCTTTCGGGCGAGAGAGAGAGAGGTCCCGGGTATGCCTTCTTTCGGATGAGAAGTAAAACCGAGGTCCCGTGTGGTGTACGATGGCATTTGGACGGAAAAGACCCCCTCTCTAATATGCAACAGGTATATGAGGCAAAAATTTCCAGTTGTAGGAGCTCGTCCCTTGGCGTCGGTGGAATGCCCCAACGAGTAGTAAACCGACGATAAATAAGCATACGGGTTGCACCTTCGGTCGGCAACTGACTGTGGAAAAACATTATCCAATATATCGACCATGTGTCCATTCAGAGGGACAAGCTGGCTACCCGACCCTTCCACAGGCGGTAGGAGTTAGAAGGTCTTGACGTGTACAGGTTAACCTTTCTTTCACCAGCCTTTGAGAAGGCTGGCGGTCGCACACTTTGAACTGATGGGTGGCCCGGCCCTGTTCAAAAACAATTTTGCGCTTTATGCAGTATTAACTTGTATCTCATTGGACACATAAGCCCCCTCTGTTGGACGGTATTTTTACGCAGTTGGCTCCCAAAATAATTCTGCAACTCCTATGCTTATTTGTCATCGGCCTATTTTGATTCGTTGGACCACATTTCCTCCATCGACGCCAGGAAGGGAGGCCCTCTAGAGACCCTCGTACACCTAGGAATTTTGCCCTTCTACACGTTGCATGTAGAAAGGGTTTGTTTAATCGCAAGCGCATTGGAGGCCTCTCTGTCGCCCAAAAGAATGCAACCCATCTGAAGTCAGTATGGAATCTAGAACCACGACATGATACGGGGTCCACTACCTCTGCGCCACAAACGTGGGGCGTTATAGACAAATTTTGAGTGCGGATTTTCTTTACATTAGGTTCTAGTGTAAGCCTCGTTAATATTGGTGAAAATGAAACGATGTATTTGGAAGCTTCAAAGTTTATCGATGTAATCATTCAAGAGCACAGAAAGAGAAAGACAGAGCAATTTTAATGAATTTTATAAATGAGCTCAACTACTAACGAGCCTCTAACTCTCCAGTTACGACTTGAATTTCAGTCTGTTTTCTAAGAGGATTCACATTTAAAGTATATTTATTCGGGTTTCAGTTTTCAAAACCATGATATTATTAAACATAAATTTCATCGCTGAAAATTAATCATGATTTAAATTAGGATTTTAATTGCAATTAAAAGGGATATGTTTCTGCTTCATTTATTACTTAAACACGTCGCTGTTCCACACAACGCCACTAGACGCAGATTTGCCACAAGCACAGCAATAGACAGAATCTGAATTAATGCATAAGAAAATATGTAGTCTATTTCTTGCTCCGTGTGGTGTTCGATGTCACGCGCACAAAAGAGTCCTCTCTACTATGCAACGAGTAGATCAGGCAAGATTCCCAAGAGTTCCCTTTGCATAGGTGGTGAAACGGGGCCCTAACGAATCAAAACAGACCGACGATAAATACTGCGGCATTAGGTTGCAGCCAACTACGTAAAAATACCAACCTACAAATCGTTCATGTGTCTGCTCCATTTGTTGTTGTTTGTTGGTGTTTTAGGGCCCTTCAACTACAAACGTCATTAGAGCCCCATCCACTGCGTACATAGTTCTCATGCAGAGACTGCACAGACACTACACTAATGCGACGATTTTTGGGTATTAGCAGTACCCAGTTTTCCCAAGCGGCCACCCATGTCAAAACTAGGTGGGGTTGCGCTGCTTAACTTCAGTGATCAGACGAGAACTGGTGTGTCCAACGTAATTCGCCGCTCCCTTAGCTTCTCCAACTAGCCAACTTAGTCGTGGAGTATCACTGGATACACATTTTTACATCCGCCGTCATCATCACTAACCCTTTTCCCGTGCTTCGGGGCAGTGCAGAGGGGGGGGTGAGAGTGTGCAGAAACGGTTAATCGATGACAATTTATCACAGAAACAATTATTTCTATTAACGCCACTAGTATCATCACTAAACCACCCATCTCCCGCTTAGTGCAGAGGTCGAGTGCCTAGTTTTGTCTTAAAAAATACATATTTCTGAAAAAAAAATCCACTAAAGCAATCAGTTCTAGACACCTGTTTAAGTAACCCCTACCACTTTGTAGCCCTCTTTTTCTCTCTTTCCACCACCGTCCACCTTTACAGCATCGTAAATTGTGAACACGATTTATTGCTCAGCGATAAATTGCTCTCGATCGACTGTGTCGCGAGCATTATTTTGAAAGAAGTGCCTTTATTTGGAGTCACGTCTTTATAAGAGGCGCAATGTTATTTATTCATAAAAAGTCTGTGATGAAAAGCTAAAAATGGTAGTAAATATTAGATTAAGTTCCGTGTGACTTTTCTGCAGGATACCTCTAAAAAAAGTGTTTTTTCTCCTCTTCTTTGTAATTATTACATTTTTTTTCACCTGCTTGATATAAGTAAAAGGACTCTGTAAATAATACATGATTACGAAACTGAAATTTGTCATGTTTTATCTGCTGCGCGATATGTATGTACTGATTCTCTAGTGGGACTAGACTCAAAAGACTCTATAATCTCGTATGTCACTTGAAAATCAATGGAAGATGTGAGGAAATTAATAAGCGTACTTGGTTCATAATGAGTTTTATTCGACTTTCTATGTGAAATCCATGCTTGTAACCGATTTGTGGAAGAAAAGGGGATTTGGGGAGAGCAGAGCAGCGAGCGAGAGCAGCATCGAGAGAGAGAGAGAGAGAGAGAGAGAGATACACGCACTTGTGTAAAGTTATTTTAGTTTTAATAAGACCCGTGTCTCTCTCTCTTTATTTAAATAACAATAGTTGATTGGAATTAAATAACCTAGATAGGTTATAGGTACTACTACTAGTACCGTATTTCAATTGAAGATTCTTACATTTCAATATAATTATATGTTCATCAAAATACTGAGATGCTATACAACTTTAATGTCATAGTCATTATCGTAGAGTTTGTAAAACTCATATCCTTTTTCGTTTAGCACAAGGAATTTTGGAGAGATTTAGTTTCTTATTAACTGGTGGTGCCCATTTATATGTAAAATACTACCTCCTCTTCTCATATTGTTTGTAGTCCCACAAATATATATTTAGTCTTATCAAATTAGTCTTGACGTCACATTTGTGGCGATGAAATACGAGAAAGAAGAAGAAAACATTTTTCCCTTATAAAAGTGGCAACACTCTTACTAGGGAAAAGGATGTGGTGGGTATAGTCAGTCCCCTGTGTTGATTGATTATTTTGCAAGAAAAATGTTTCTCCGTCTGTCTTCTTCATATTCAGGTTTTTACACACTGGCAGGCACAGGTATCTATCCATCTACACTACAGGTACATCATTAGACACACGGACACATCACACTTATTCGCACCTTGTCCCAATTTAATAAGAAATTATGGACTAATTCCAAGGATAAAGATGCCAAATTTCATATTAACGTCTGTCTACACGTTGAAAATGATTACATTAAAATGCAGTTGATGAATACCCTGCCTAAGCCAGTATGAAAAAATACCGCAACTGCAGGAAACTATTTTTGGTTCAGTATTTTGCATTCCTACATTTTATACAAAAATAGAGAGGGGCGGTGCAGTGGTAACGTGAGGGCCTACTGCGTCACTGGTTCCAGGGTCCACATTGGATCATGGCGGGTTGACTTCTTTCTGGTAAGAGAGAGGTTTTAAGTGGGCCCTCCGTTTGTTTTGTTGGTATTTTAGCGCCCTTCAGCTACAATGGTCATTACAGCCCCGTCCACTGCATAGTTCTAATGCAGAGCCTGCACAGACACAACCCTGTTAGGACGATGTGAGTATCAGCAGTACCCAGTGTTCCCAAGCGGTCACCCATGTCAGTACTACCTGGGGTTTGCATTGCTTAAGTATAGTGATCAGATAATTACTGGTGTGTCTAGTGCAATACGGCCACTCGCGCCGTATGTCCGATGGGAAGTAACGCTGGTGACCCCCTATGATGTGCTCGGAAAATAACCCAGTCTACATGCAATGTGTAGATTGGTAAAATTCCCAGGTATAGGAGAGCTCGTCTCCCCTGAAGTCCGTGGAGAAAAAAGCGCCAGAATGAAAAAAAGAGACCAACGATAAATTAGCAGCATTAGGTTGCATTTGGTCAGCAGCCGGCTGTGTAAAAATAGCGTCTAATAGCGCCCATGTGTCCCCGTAAGACAAAATAGTACCCTACCCTGCCGTAGGAGGGGAAAAGAGCTAGTAGTTGCTAATTCGCCAACTACGTCCTGAAAGATGATTTTTTTTTCAATGCCCTTGACTACATGTTTACTTAGGTTCATGTTATGAAAGTGAAATGTGGGTTAAATAAGATTTGCTTGGATTCTGTCGATGAATAATAAATCTAACGAGAGTGGAAGGAGGAAAAAAAGAGATCTTTGTGAGTTGAGATGGTGAGGTATTGCCATAAAATTGTAGGTAGCCTACCTAAGCAGTCATAATTAATTCCTAACTGCCTTCGCTTCACTGGATAACCGTGTCTTTTATTCGCTCTCTCTCCTGCCCTTTCAACTTGTTAATCTTGGATTCCCAGGTAACCGTAAGGATTTCACGCCAAACCAAGCACAGAAAGTGGCGCTACAAACATAAACCTAGCTATTTTAAAGTAGCTTGAAACCTTCTTGAACGTATCTGCTTGTCATATTTACCTCCTTCCACTAGCAGCTTAAGGTCTACTTACAACCAGCGGAATTGGGCACCTGTAAATTCCTAAAATATCCAGACAAGAAACAGAAAACGCAGCAGAAATTGGCAGAACTAAACAAAACAAGAACGTTAAACGATGAGAGAAGGGGGTAGACAACAGCAGCAGACAGGTGTAAATGTTTACAATGGTCTTGCCTAGCCAGGGTAGACGAAAAGGGAGAAGGGATGCTAGGGTGTAAAATTCCCCAGGCCAGGGATTCACAAGGGTCCGAAAGACATCTCAGAGTTTGATTTTTTACGCGCTAATTAACTGTAGAATTCTGCGGACCCGGCGGCGGTTCTCGACCTCCCTGGTCTAGCTGTCAGTGCTGTTTTAACCATCACAGAAGGGGAACATTGTGCCTTGCATGTTAACCCAGAGCTTCACAGGTTTCTTTAGATCCAAGACGCCAGATTCTGAAAATGATTGACAAGGTGTACTTTTCTGCGTTAAACCTTACAGTGTTTCAGTTAAAAAGAAAAGGTCATCATCATATCAGCTTTATGAACTTGGGCTTGCGAAGGTTCGAATCTGATCGAGGCCGGTAACGTTTCTTTGAATGAAAAGTAAAATC
The DNA here is from genome assembly GCA_013389805.1 of Trigoniulus corallinus. Taxonomy (NCBI): domain Eukaryota; kingdom Metazoa; phylum Arthropoda; class Diplopoda; order Spirobolida; family Trigoniulidae; genus Trigoniulus; species Trigoniulus corallinus. The sequence goes on from JAAFCE010006949.1 coordinate 15,240,688, forward strand.
TGAGATGCTCCTTTTTTTTCTCCTACAGTATCGGTTCTAAGATCCAATCTCGTGTGGTGTTAAGATTATGCTTATGCGTAAGGAGAGTACTTTACATTTTACGATGTCCGAAATGTGGGGGGATCACTATTATTATCCTACTTTTGGCATCGGTAAAACAGTGCTAAAGTCACCTAATAACCAACCATCACCTTCATGTTGATGTCTAGCTCATATACATTGTGTTTTGACTGCTCTTTCAAGTCGTTTACAAGACATAACACTTTCTAACTGTCATTTGGGGAGAACGAAAAACTGGCAAATAGTTATAGTTAAGACTTTCATCCGCGGTAAAAAAGAAATTGACCCCACCCTGCCGGCTAGTATTTAACTAACATTGTGATTCAATTTCTCCCTCTCGCCTGTACAGCGAGTCATCCTATGTGTGCTCAACTCCGTTGTAAGTTGTTTTTATGTTGGTTGTTAAGTATTACCGCCATTTTTGGAGCTACGATTCCACTTTTCAAAGACGACCTTCCCCAAAAAAGAAAAATAAGGCTGCTGCAGAATTTCTGAAAACTGCTTTTTAAATCCTCTACGGAGCAACATTTTCCTCTTTTTCTCCTCGTTGTCCTCCTCCTCATGCCACTGTACTTTTAAACATCTGTTCACTTTTATCACTAAAGAGAAATCAAAATAGCTCAGAATACATCGAATTTCAAACAATGCTTTTTTGACTTCTTACTCAAGGGCTCTTGAAGATGCTTGAGGGCTCTTCAAGCCTGATAGCGAAAGTTAAGAATTACTTTTGTAGCCTACAGAAACCAGAATCATTTTTTTGAATTGTAAAGAGAGAGAGTCCTTTCATGGATTCGGGGCAAGTATCCCCATTAGGCTTTTTACAGTTCTGTTTCAACCTAAAGTTTAAGGGCTTTTTGATTTATCGTTTCAGTTAGTAGGAATGGCGCCAGAACTATTGAACCAAAGTTGTAATTTGTAAGGATGAACCGTTAAACACTGAAGGTTTTCTGCAAACATGTGTCTCTGCCAAACACCGGCAACGATGATTTCTTTTTCTCAGGGATAATATTTTGGAGCCTGATGGCGTTATCAAATAAGCGCTTTTCAGCACTTCATGCAAAGCGTTTTAAATTCTTTACTACTCTACTAGTGCCCATTATTATTCTTGGCCATTTTGTCGCATTGCAGCGTCTCGTTCCAGCATAAACACTACAATTTATTATCCAAATTCATATTAAGCGAATGAATACCAATCATTTATTAAATATTGTGATTTTTTTAAGCCATCTTTCCCCCGAGCTCGAGATGCACCCCTCATGTACATTGCGTACAGAGCGGAATCGGCTGAAGGTTATGCGGGCCATCTAAAAAAGCTTCAAATATTTGCAAAAAAACAAATGCTGTTGTCAAAGTTTGTTAGAAATTTAAATGGGTGGGACCTCGGCCTAACACCCTTTCTAGGCTCGGTCTAGAAGTTTTAAGAAGTGATCTGTTCTTATCAAAATATCTTTTTTTAAAACTTCAGTGCCTAATTCTAATGCGGCCGGAAGTGATCCTGTTGTCAAATGACATAAGATGTTAGCTTCAAAAGCATTTTATTGCGTGGAATGGTTGCTACGGGACGATGAAGGAATGGACCACACCTTTCTGGTCTGAATCCAGGAGGGAGAAAAAAGTGCACGTCAACAGCTATGATGGATTCAGATGGAATGCCTGTCTCTTCGAGGTGTGGCAAAATTCGGATAGTTGGAGAAGGGAAGAATGTCTGACAAAATCATTTTTTTTTTAAAAAAAAAAAGTCCAATTAAGGTTAGGAAACCTATGAGGGATTGCCAAAATAAATGACTAACAAGATTCCATAACTCTAAATGACAGCTGGAGAATTAAGAATTTCCACCTAACAGTGGTCCAAACTAAAGAGTGATAGGTTAAGCGCACTGTCCCATAAAAAGCAACTACAGTACTAATCCTTTTCGGGCCTATGGCAAGGTCGGGTACCTATTTTTGTGTCTCTGGAATACGTGGGCAATATGTTGGACGGTATTTTAACGCAGCCGACTGCCAACCTAATGTTGCAAACCTTCTGTTTATTTATCATCAGCCTACTGTTGGTTGGGGGAACTCCTCTGAGCTCCAACAACTGGGAATTTTGCCTCATCTACCCGCTGCATAGTAGAGGATTCTTTTATGTGCAAATGACACCACACACCAGCCAGTAAGGCATCGGCTTTAACTACCATCCGACGTAAGGAGCACTCGGGACCTCTCTTTCTCGTCCGAAAAAATGCACTGTCCCATAGCCTGACTGTGACGGAAATGAGTAAGCCAAATTTGTCTGCAACAATCCTTTGAAAGGTTCTCTTCTTCGGCTTTAAAATGGACTTATTTCGTTGAGAAGTCAGGTAGGAGGTCGACACAGAATATCAGGTCAGTCGTTTGAAATTCAGGTTTTTAAGGATATCGGTAAAAATGATGCTTAGCTGAGTTTTTTTCTCTTCAAATATAGTCTGAATGCGACTAAAATTCAATCTTATAAAAGTCAATCATATTGAGTGACGAGGTCCCTTTAGGAAATGTTTGATTGTATAATTTTGGCATCAACAAAGGATGTCACAGTACGAAGGTAACATAATACACGTGGAAAAGAGAGAGAAGCCTACTTCAGATGCAAATCAGTTCTCTGTCTCTACGACTTCTTCGAAGTGCTCTAAGTGATTCCAGAGATACGGTAGTAACTATCAAAGGTATGATGACGATGATGATGCTGATGCCCTTTCCGTTTTTATTTTGAGGAAAATGAACTATTTTCTCCTACATAAATATAATATTGCTCTACTACCTACATTCACTCCCCGGTGCAATTTGGATATTCACATCGTCGATATTTCTTTTTTCACTACTATCCAAACTACTCTGCATGCACAATTTAAACATCTCTATTTCTTGAAATTTGTAGAAGGTTTTTCAAACAAATCAATTGATTTTTTTCTCAGTTGAGGAGAGGAAACGATGAAATTGAATAAAACACTAGAGTAGTAATAAAAGATGGTTATCTATTGCCGCAACCACCATTATTTCGAATAGGATTTATTTGTACTGCTAGTATGCCTATGTGAAATTGTGCATCTAGTTTACAAAAGCAGCTACTAACCTTTTTCCCGCGTATGACAAGCTAAAGCCTGGTTCCCTGTCATGCCACACCGACGAGAATAGCGCTTGAGCAGACGGTATAATTATGACGTAAACCACAGGCACTAACAGAAATTGCGCCTTGTTTGATTCCCTGGCATGAGCGAATTCACGTAAGCAATTAATTGTTTTCAGTATGAACGTTTGGTGGCGCCAAAACCGAAAAAATAAATAAGCCAATGAAAAGTAAACCAGAAGACTATTTAAAAATTCAAGCAGCCAATCAAATTGGAGCGACGCATTCCATCGACAAATGTAGTTAACTGACTCTCAACTCCACTTCACCGTTGATTTCGCGCTTACTTTAAAGAATGGTAGTGTAACTACGTCATCAGTTTATGTGGATTGTCGTCTGCTAGAGCGCTATTCTCGTCGGTGTCGCGTGCCAAGGAACTAGGACAGAGGTGGCGAACCTGTGACCCACCGTGGAATTTTAAGTGACCGGAACGTGAATCGTATCTAGTTTATCGTCTCATAGTGTGTGGGGTGGACGGGGACCTGGCGGGCTAGATCCTGCGGCCCGACCCTGCCACAGGCGGGATAGGGGTATTATTATGATGATCTCTAGTTGCAACTTTAATAAACTAATTTATTCATTATTAATAATAATTTTATTATCCATAAAATTAAATAGTGCTTGCGCCTGACCCACGGACAACTTTTTGGGGTTTTTTCGTGTATTTTTGACCCGTCTTCCAAAAAAGGTTCGCCACCACCGAACTAGGCTTTAGATACCCATTTTTCCCCTCTCGGACGCAAAGGCGACCAGTTGGGGATGGTATTGTAAGCAGCCGGCTGCCAGCCTAATTTGCAACCCCTGCACTTATTGTCAGTCTACTATTCGTTGGGGTGCTCCGCCGAAGCCAAGGAGCGAGCTCCAACTCCTGGAAATTGTATATCCATTTATTCATTGAATTGTAGGGAGGATTCTTTTCCATAAGCTTCTCATGCGACAGAAGGCGCACTCGGAGTCTCTCTCTCTCTCTCGCCCGAAAGAAGCGAATCCACCTCGATCCAGTGTCACACATGAAAACACTGACGCAGTAGCATCTAGCTTAAAATTTTAAAAATTAAATAGTTGTTTTCCTACGGCTTCCAACGTGTTCGACTACTACGTCAGTAGTTCCAGAGTTTGATACTGGATTGAGGGCGTTGGGTATTTGGGACGTGCGAGACAGAGGTCCCGAGTGCTCTTTCCGTCGGATGAGACATAAAGCCGGTGCCCTCCCGTGTGAACGTCAAATAGTCCTCTCTACTATGCGACGAAATGGTCAGGTAAAATTCCCAGGTGTAGGAGTTCGCCTCCACCCCTGGCGTCGGCGGAGTAACTGCAATAGTCATTAATAGTCATTAGAGTCCCGTCCACTGCGTAGTTCTAATGCAGAGACTGCACAGACACTACGCTGATGTGACGATTTTTTGGGCATTAGCGGTACCCAGTTTTCCCAAGCGGCCACCCATGTTAGTACTTACTAGCTGGGGTTGTGTTGCTTAACTTCAGTGATCAGACGAAAACTGTGTCCCAAACGCAATGAACGGTAGCCCGGCGATTGATAAGCGGGGGTGCAGCTGAGGTCGGCAGCCGGCTGCACAAAAATACCGTCCAGGAGATTCGCCAGGTGTTTCAGAGGGACAAAAATGGGTACGTCGACCATGTCATAAGCAGGAAAAGAGTTAGCAGTTGTCTTAGCTTTCGTACGGTTTCTGACAGTGTTAATATAGTATACTGTCATTCGTGGTGGGTAACTTTAAGAGAATGGATGTGGTGTTGAGTGGATTGAAGTGGAAAAAAATAAAAAATTGGGAATTAGATGTCATCAACGTCACCATTTTTTGACTAAAATGTGTAGCAGAATAGAGAGGGAGAGAGGCAAGGAGAGGAAAGAGAGAGCGAGAAAGACGAAGGATTCATTGTGGATAAGCGATTAGCTTGCTGAATGAATGCCTCAACATTTTAACTTGTAAAATAGATTAGTTTTTCGCAGCCCACGTTGCACCATTCAATGGGCTCCCCATAATGTCGTAAATATGTCCAAAAAGATGTTTTCAAGGCTCATCTGCCACAGCGAAACCATATTCAATGTCGTGTGGTTGTTGCTTGGCAGATATTAAAAAAAAAATACGAGGTTCACATCTTTCAGCCTCACTTCTTCTTCTGAGGTTTTCTCCTCTCTTCTCCCTCTCACCGTTCCCTAACTCCCCTTCCTCCTTTCTCTGCCTTATATTCAGGATGCATTTGAACGCAGCTGTTACCAAATGCAAGTTACTGCTGTGAAGATCTTAGAGGTCCCAAATCCATTTCTGTATGCAAGTATCTATCCTGACTGGCGTATTGTAGGGTAGCATACGAGAAAAATATCTTAAGAAAATGTCAACCCAAACATTTTCTCTTCTTCTTGTGGGCATAGTCGTCATATTCTTGCAAGAAGGAAGGAAATTACTTTTTTTTCGCCTCTCATACTTTTTCAGCAATCTATAGGAAACTGTTTCTTTGGCAGTTTTACGAGCAAGCCTAAAAAAAAGGAGGTTGGAATTTTGTCTCCTCTTTCCGTAAAAGCAATAGAAACTATTGAGACCAATGACACTGCTAAAATGGGTGACAACAATAGAAATAAAAACCTATCAAATCGTCCTATGATATATTCTAGTCTAGTCGTAGTGTCACTTGGGTCTATAAAACAGGATTTTGTGTTTAAAACTGTGGACCCGAAAAACATGAAATTATCTTTTCTTTCTGCTCTTCAAGAGTGAGGAAAAAAACACTCTTGGAGGTATAAAGGGACTAAGAGAGGATGGGAGATTGAGGAAAAAAATGTACCGTTTCTTTAAGATGGATGTGGTGACGATGATGATGATGAAGAAGAAAAAAAGTAAAGTGAATTCATTTAAGATGAGCTTTAAGTTTCCTTGAAAAAGGATTAAAGATAAGACGAAGAAGGAGAGAATAGACCTTATATCATTAAAAAAAAATGAGAAACTTAACTATTTTTGAGGTTACAATCATGAAGCAATAATACCACGATCATCATATATGGGGCACTTTAAATGACTCAAAATACTGTTCAAAAATAATTTGGAACTTAAAATTTCAAAAAGAAAAGAGTGAGAGAGTTAGAGAGAGACAGGGATAAAAATATAAAGAGATATGACTACTATCATATCCCATCTTCAATATCGGTGTCTTTTTTCCTGTTCCTTTTCCACGCCATATTTTTGTTATGTCAATGATACTCAAGACGTGTGAATGTACTAGCCACCGTTTCCCCCTTCATTTCTTGACGCAGCAGTAACCAAACTTCAAAACCCATCCACACTGAGCAACATACAGAAACGAAAAACTACTGCAGCGACGTCATTGCTGAATGAGAGGCTGTAACTCATTTTCAACTTTTCTCTTTGGGCTCTAATAACCATATTAGTTGTGAGCCCTAAAACATCAACAAACAATAAAAGCAACTCCTAACCCTTTTCCCGCCTATGGCAGGGTCGGGTACCCATTTGTTCCTCTGAATGGACACAGGGTGATATATTGGTCATAGTTTTTTCTTCAGCCCATTGCCGGCCAAAGGTGCACCCCTACGCTTATTTATCGTCGGTCTTGTGTTCTAAACATCAACAAACAACATCAGCTTTTATTTAATAACTCACTATAAAAACAAGCAACACCTACTAACCTTTTTCCAGCCTATGGCAGGGTCGGGCACCCGTTTTGTCCCATTGGGAGATGTGGGCGATCTGCTGGATGGTATTTTCACCCAGTCCGCCGTCAACCTAATGCTGCAACCTATATGCTAATGCATTGACGCATTATTTCCTCCAGCGACGCTAGGAAGTCGAGTTCCGACACTTGGGACTTTTTCCGGTCTACAGGTTCCATGTAGAAAGGGTTGGGGGAGCGGCTTATTGCGTTGGACACACCAGTTCTCGTCTGATCACCGAAGTTAAGCAACGCAACCCCAGTTAGTACTAAGATGGGTGGCCGTTTGGGAAGGGTCCGCTAGTATCCAAAAATCGTCGCATTAGTGTATTGTCTGTGCAGTCTCTGCATCAGAACTACACAGTGGACGGGGCTCTAATGACCTTGTAGTTGAAGGGCCCTAAAACACCAACAAAGAACAATAGAAATGGTTCTGTTTCGTTCAAATGACATCGTACCCACCGCAAAGAGCCACGGTTTCATTTCCCAACCGACTACGGAAGGTGCACTGGGGCCTCTCTATCTCTCTCTACCTCCCTCCCTCTCTCTCCATTTCTTTTGGACACCTGACCAGTTCTCATCTGATCATTGAAGTTGAGCATCGCAACCCCAGCTAGTACTAGCATGGGGGTCCGCTTGGGAACACTGGGTACAGCTAATACCCAAAAATCGTCACAACAGCGTAGTGTCTGTGCATACTCTGTATTAGAACTAAGCTGTGGGCGGGGCTCTAATAACCATTGGATTGGTAGGGCCCTAAAACACCAACGAAACAAACAAATCCATTTTTCTTTCACGCTGTTGCCTAAAAGAAGCGAAACCACGTCGTATCAATATCGAACCTAGAACCAGTGACGCACTACCTCTGAGACGGGTCTGACACCTTACTAGAAAATAAGAAAATATTTACTATTTAATCATATTATCGATTAGGTTGTAAAATAAACATATGATGTTTATAGTGACGTTTAAATGTCTACAATTGACTGAATTAAAGCCGTTATGCGCTTGGTGTCCAATGGGACATATTTTTCCGTCTTTTTTCCAGCGTATAATATATATACACTGGTCAGATATTAAAATTTTATGCGAGAATGACCGTAATGAATAACACGCTTGTGAGTAATAATTACGGATAAGAGCAAGTAGTCTCTGTTAATTATTAATTCGCATTAATAATGCAAATGAGGTAACACACTTCAATACTAGGATATGCTGTAGCAATTCGAAAATTCAATGTTGAAAGAACCTGTGAGTCCCCAATGACATTAATCCCACGGGTCAGTGTTAGATGTATTTCTTTGCCGAACCCACCACCTGTCATAAATACACCCATATTCAAAATTAACAGAATAAACACATTTATTGAAATATCTCAAAAACCACTTGACAGAATTTAATAAAATTTGGTATGGCGACAGAGTAGGTCTAATACACAACGGCAATTTATGCCCTACAACAAGGAAAAGCCAGGGAGCGGCTTATTGCGTTGGACACACCAGTTCTCGTCTGATCACTAAAGTTAAGCTACGCAACCCAGGTACCATGGGTGGCCGCTTGGGAACACTGGGTACTACTACTACTACTCAAAAATTGTCGCATCAGCATAGTGTCTGTTCAGTCTCTGCTCTAGAACTACGCAGTGGCCGGGGCTCCAATGACCTTGTAGTTGAAGAGCCCTAAAACACCAACAAAACAAAAAAACGGAAAATAACATACCATTGCAAAATCATGAATCATTTCACAGGAGACCAGGAATGTTCAAAACTGAAATTACAAGATGGTGCCGAATATCAGGTTAATAGGGGGTATGATCACCTCTCTGACAGACACTCAGATTGTGCAGCGAGTCATCATACTGTTTTTTACGAGTCAGTTGATGAGTCCCTGAGGTCACTGCACCCACTCCTGCACCAAAGCAGTTTTTAGCTCCTGAATGGTTCTGGGAGGTTGGGGAATTGCAATTGCCCTCCCAAGTGCACCCCAAACACGTTCAATAGAATTCAGGTCTGGAGAGATCTGGTTGGTCAATCAATCCGCCAATGGCCACAAATGGCCACTTTTTAAGCTTACCAATGTCACAGTGGTTCCTACACATAGGGGTATAATTACAAATTCGATACCTGCCCTACAGCATTAATATTTAAAGACATAATTTCCAGTTTTGAGAAGTTTTTAATAAATCCCTGTATTCACTTACTTTTGAACACCAGTGTAGTACTAATTAGGTAGATAGCTAGAGTTGCGTGAAAACCAGTAACAGATACGACATGCATTACACCAATCGTACAGGCGTCATTACTGTAATTGAGCCATCAAGGGCACTACTACAGAGACTTGCAAGAGTTATATATCATCACATAGGTAGACAGTGGCAGACCCAGAGATTCTGAAAGCTGAGAAGGGCTAGATTAGCATCTGGTGAGCCACACTGCAAGCTTTGTTTTGGGCATTACAAGCGCTTTATAACCCTTATATCTGTAAAATTTCACTTCAAATCCATATCGTGACCATCACTGACCCTTTTCCCACCAATGGCAGGATCGATTGGCAAGTTTTGTTCCATTGGAACACATGTGCCATGTGTTGGACGGTATTTTAGTACGCCCGGCTGCCAACCTTATGCTGCAATCCCTATGATTATTATTTGTCGTCGAACTATTTTCGTTGTTGGGTCATTTCCTTTCCACCAACGCCAGGATCCTACGTGTGAGAAATTTACCGATCTACAAGTCCCATTTAAAAAGGGCTCCTCTACGTGCGGGTGACATCGTACACTTCATGTGGGGGCACAACTTTATTTCCTACTTGACGAAAGGAAGTAAAGAAGCCAACCCACCATGGTCCAATATCGAACCTGGAACCACTGACGCAGTAGTCCTGTACTCTACCTTCCTCTATGTGGGGCGCTTCAAACCATATGGCAAAATGAAATTCATATTTTCATATATGGTTTCGTTATTATGAGGCGAGGGCGGGGTAAGTAGCCATTAATTACTAACCGTTGGCAGTGGTGATGACCAGTGACATGGAGTCGTGGCGCGCGCTGTATCCAGATTGTGTTAGTAGTTTCTGTGGAACGAAAGGTGACCATCCTAGCGCGGATTCCTTCCCCTTGATGTAAAACTGTGATCTCGTCTGGGACCCCCCATATGAACAGTTTTTACACAGAAATGCACAAATCAAGCTCCCTGTTGGTGTCTGGGAGCATTTCAATACCGGCTGTTTTTGATGACGCGTATTGACCTGACAAACACTGTCTTATTAGATCTAAAGAAACCCTACGTGACCCTGCAGAATAATCCTGCCGTCCAAAGATGCACCTAAAGGAGCTAGGTGGGTGACGCAATTAGGACGTCCTATAATCCTCTCATAATAATTGGATTTAAAGAAGAATGGCATGAAAGGCCTCAATTTACTTGTTGTGTTACAGGTCAGGCCTTCTTCGGGCCTTCCCTTGAACGAACAAAACGGGATAATGGGAATGGTCATGAGATTTGAATGACAGTCAACAAAACTCAGGTTGTGTCATGAAGGCTTTAGTCCTTGTTTCCTAAAGCATTCGAAAAGCTGATATCAGAAATCGCCTTTTGTAAATTATGGAATTGCGACTCATCATCATTATTTCTATCGCTTTTCCCTGCCTATGGCAGGATCGGGTACCCAGAAATCTTGTTGGCGCCGGAAACGAAAGGGCGAACAAGTGGATGATTCCAGACCTAATATCGGCCCATCTTCTAAGGTCGTCAAGTTAGGCTACAGATTTCAGGATGCGAGGTCCTGCACCAGGAAATTTTGTTGAATGCCTCTTGAAATAGGCTCTGTTGCGTGTTAGTGGGCTTTGAAAAACTTCATGCTGTGTAGGTGTTGCACCCATTTTTAAACGCCTGCTACGCTCATCCAAGAGGATACCGTGAATAGGAAAAAATCGACCCCAGAATCCCACATTGGGAAAATGTAGCAAAGGTCAGGTGTCCTCCCCTCCCAGAACTCCACCATCAATTTCTAATCAGCCCTAATGTTTGAAATGTGCCCCAACATGACTGACAACTGTCAGAATGTAAATTGGAAAAGATCCGTAGGAAAATAAATTGAAAGAAATATTTGAAAAGGTACGTTAGAGGAACGGATTTACGATTTATAGTGTAAAAGGAGACAGGAAGTGCGTATGGGTTTTTGTACTGTACTAGGATATTTAATTATTGGTCCTTGATACGAAAAAGACCGATTCTACCCTAGCAATTTAAGTCGCAAATTACTTTGGGATAATACATACTTTCTCAACTGTGTTTTATTGACTAACATTAAAAAGGTTAATTTCCGCGGTCTCTCTACTTTTTCATCTCTCTGGAAATAAAATGTGAGATTTTATGAGCTCCAAATACCATCATAGCCTTTACACCCTAAACTAATTTTGGTTTTGCTCAAGTATTAAGGGGGGACGGGACACCGAACTTTTAGTGTCTTCTTGTTTTGAAATTGACTGCAAATTGAAGAGTTGTGACTCGAGAAGATTTCTTCCACACAAGCTTCGCTAACAGATGAATGTTTTAAAAGTCTTGAAATGTCACAGCTAATAACCGTTTTAGAGGGGGAACGTCTGTCGTAATCTATGTGTCTACTAAGCACCACTGTGCCAGTTTGTGTGTTGCCAACAACTGTGTGTGTATGCAACAGTTCCCCTGCTGTCTTTACATGAAACTAACCACAGAATTCAGTAGACTTCCCTTCAAGTATATCTGATAACAGACAACTAGTCGAAATAAAATCTAAACTACGTGGAAAGAGACGGACGGACGGAATTTTTATTATAAGGTGCATGTTTTTCTTCCTAAAATTTGTTTGGAATGTTTGTAATGATATTTAAGAAATTCCTAAGCTGTTAGAGGTGTCTGTCATGACTTGAAAATGATCCTACTTAATCTTCTTGAACTAAAGTTAAAAATGAGTTCAGTTACTGGAAATATATGGGGAACAAAAATTATGAAACGTTTTCCGATAAATGTTAAAATGCTTTTGTGCCCACCCCCTTTTTATTTACGCAGTTGGCAATTATTAAGAAAAAGATTTATCTTTCCTAGGAAATTCAATTGCTACCCCCCCCCCCCCTCCAAAAAAATCATGTTTACATCCCAAAAGGAGACTTCTGTGAAGGAGTGAAAGCAGCCTGGTGCACACCCAGCCGCAGAAAACCTTCCAGAGGATGGCAAAGCTAGGAGACAGTGTTCCAGGGGCAGGTGGAGGGACACAAAGACAATTTTTTTTTTCAATCCCACAGGCGGACAGGGAAATGCCGTTTCGTTGCCTATCCCTTGAAAGGACCTCCCCATGCTCATTACGGTAGGGTGGGGTACCCAAGAGCTCGAGATAAGAATATCGGAGATTGTAAAAAAAAAAAAAAAGTAGGCCGGAGAAAAAATAAAATCTGGTTAAATAAAGGGGAGATGCCAAGAGACCGGTAGGGGATAATGAAAGGCCAACTGTTAAGAGTGCGATATTTGAAGGCTGGTTGTCGATCAAAGCCTGCACCTCTTGCGTTGGACACACCAGTTCTCGTCAGATCACTGAAGTTAAGGAATGCAGCCCAAGTTAGTACCCAAATGGGTGGGTAGTTTAACAATGGGTGGTGCTTATTTACCCTCTCCTCACCCATACCCTCACGTGCGAGCAGCCTCCACAAGGTTCGGCCTGTTATGACTGCTTGGTTTGTTTATTGGTGTTTTAGGGCCCATCAACTACAAGGTCATTAGAGCCCCGTCCACAGTGTAGTTCGGATGCAGAGACTGCACAGACACTACACTAATGCGACGATTTTCGGACACTAGCGGTACCCAGTTTTCCCAAGCAGCCACCCATGTCAGTACTAATTGGGGTTGCGTTGCTTAACGTCAGTGATCAGACGAGAAGGCTGCTTGGTCGACTTCCCAACCCGTTGGTGTAACATACTAACATGCCCTTCTGCGTCAGAACCCAGAAGCAAGTAGTAGTGGTGGATCGCCCTGATCAGAAAAGAAATAGTAAGATCTAGATGATGATGATTATCTGAAGAATCTTCATCAGGATTGTTTACGGAAAACCTGTTTTTTGTTGCCTAATTGCACCAGGATGTCAAACCCGGAAACCCTATCGTTAAAACAACGTTTTCTTAACCCCGATTTTGTAAAAGATTATTAAAGCTTTCTCCAGATCTTCAAAAGCAAACAAGGGGTGGTTCTGGAATTTCTGACAATGTTTACAGAGGTGGGGAATAGCTGAGCAAATGGAGTGAAAAAGTTGGAGTTAAATAAAAAACAGCACTGCATTAGCATCTCTCACTTTACGCACGGCAACACAGCAGTTGAATAAGCCGTGACCTTGAAGATTATACGAGATTTTAAGTAAGAAAAACCTGACTTTTATTATGTCGGAATGAATTTGATGAAAAACTACCAGTCTGCTTTATAACGGGAGTTTGTAATGTGTATGTTTGTTGCCATATAGTGGAACGAGATCCAAATTCTTGAGATGGATTGTTTAAAGCTGTAATTCAGTTAGCAGAAAGATGTTATTGAGAACATCCAAATAATGATAAGCATCATGATATATTTCTGGAAGGGGGGGAGAGATAAGATAATTAGATTTGATATGAATAAATACAACTTTGTGTATTTGATTTCGACATAAAAATCCATTGCCTTCAACAATGAATTTGAGTTCAACGAAAGAGTATCCGTAAGTAGAAAGAAAGAAAAACTTCTTGAAGAAAAGAAAAACCAGAAGAAGACTACGTCTATGTCAACTGCAAAGTCTCCATTAAATATCTCAGTTGAGATTTCTTGGAGCCACTTTGTACACACATGCACCCACATTTTCTGATTGATATAGGTACTAATAATTTTTCCTAGTTTCCTTCTCAGTATTAATGCCCGAAATCCTTATATTGTTAGAATAACGGTAAACATTGGTACGACTTGGTAAACAATGGCATACACTGGAACTGGAACGCATGTGGCACGTAGTAGCTACTAGATAATACTTGATGAATTTTCATCGCTTGTTCCCCTTAAAAGAATAAGACCAGCTAAATGTATGACCTCCGCACCGAAGTTTTTTGGATCGCGAGTTTGTTAAATCAATCCGACACTCTAGCTAAGTGACATATGAAATGGACTAAAATTTTTATCGTCATTTGGAGATTAACCAAAGTGTGACTTAGCGCATCTAAGATTTAGGACACCTCGCAATTCAAGTAATGCATTTAATTGGCGTTTTTTTTTATCATTGCTCTTCAAGGGTTCTCGCTGCCTCAGTGGCGCAGAGTTAACGTCTTGGGACGACTGCGTCATTGGATCAAGGATCGAGGAGGTTTGGATTCTTTCAGGCGAGAAAGAGGACTCACCAGTGTGCCTTCCGCCCCTGATGGGGAGTACAGCCGCGACCCAATGTGGTGTACACGATGTCCTGTGTGATTGGAGGATCCCAATAAAGCTGAAGAGGAAATTCTACAGGGCAGTGGTTAGGCCAGCTATGCTATATGGATCAGAGTGTTGGACAGTGCGAAAGACTCACGACGATAGAATGATGGCAGATGAAATGCGAATGCTGGGGTTCATGGGTGGGATGTCGAGAGCAGACAGAATTAGGAATGGGTATATTAGGGGTAGTATAGAGGGTGTGGGACACCGCGGAAAAGATGAGAGAGTAGATGGAGGTGGTATGGGCATGTGATGAGAAGAGCGGAGGAGGAGCTGATTAGGTCCTTCACAGGAATGCAGGTTATTGGAAGCATCCGGGGTAGGAGGACTTGGGAGCAGATATGATAGTGTGAGGTGTGAACGGGAATCTGGTGGGTGATAGGCAGGAGTGGAGGGCCAGAGCCCGCAGATCCGATCCTGTCACAGGTGGGACAAGGATGTGATGGTGTGCTGAGGTGTGAAGAGATGTTCGGGGTAGCTTAAGGGTAATGGCTGATCTCTTGACTCTCCCTTTTCGTTCAGTAAGGGCTCTTTGTAATACTGCGCTAATACCTTACACTTAAGGTTTCTTTTAACCGTTTCCGGAAGGAGTCCGCCGGTCTCCTCTGAACGGGTCGGATTTTCAGCCATGTTCTCCACCTCCATCATGAACTAAATACTTCGAGGAGGGATTTTAATAATAAGGAGGCTAATAACAGTGTGTTGATTGGGGAAGTAAAGAGCTGCTGGGGATAATACATCGTGCCACTGGTGACGGTCAGAGATTTGATTACCATAACTAATTCTTGAAGTGGTATTGTTTTGACGACTTAAAGAGGTGCAGAGTTGTTTCTCTGATGCCATTTTGGCCTTATAAGTGGCTAAAATGGGTGAGCAGCAGTCATTTGACACTCGATTATTGTAATAACTTACTAGTATAAAAGCATTATATTATGCTCTCTCTTGAAAACTCCACTTTTATAACAAATTGGACATTAAGTGTTAATGGACTATCCGATTGCAAAAGAATATTTAGATTGAGCGAGACCACTTTGAACAATTTTTGACGGTTGCCGTCCATCCTACTGAATAGAACTTCGGGCAACATTAAAATGTAGTGTATGCGTTACCACGTACAGTACCGGAACTCATCATTGCTTTATGACAATAATTTAAAACCTATTTAACTTTTAATGTATACAAGGTATGCATTTAATGAGTTGGCTTTCAAACTATGGCGGCACTATTAATGGACATTAAGTGCAGGATGTCCTGAGCCAATTTTCATTTTGTTCATCATCATCGTCGTCGTCGTCATCCTCTCTCTCTCTCTCTCTCTTGCTATTTGATCCTATTAACTCTTAGTCTAATAATGAGTAACAGTTAAATAATAATTGGTCATTGTAACATCTGCCACCGAATGACAAAGGGCCCATTGATTATGGATAATTTCAGTGATTGTGTGTGTGCGACAAATAAGTTTTTGGTAAGACAAACAGTGACGTGTGTCACTTAGGGAAGTCAGTCGTTGAAGATCGCAGCAGACTGGTGGGGGAGAAAGGTTATCTTCCGCTATGACGTCACTCTCAGCTTTCTTTCTGTTTCCTATTTCTTCCTTTCCCCATTCCCCTATCCCGATTATTGTTAAATTGACAATGCCCTTTGTTTTCCTTTGTATGGCAGGGACTTCAACTTTTATAAAAACAATCGACGAAATATTGTATTTGTCTAGCAGGTCGAAACGATCAAGTGTTCACTAGGAGCTTTTGCCTTCAACTCGTTATGTTATACATCAACTATTGGCAAGAATTTCATGTTGGACGTTGAAAAGGGGGGCATGGAAGATTGTGGGGCTTTTGTAGTTGTCATTCGAGTAGAGGGAATTTGAGGAACGGAGGAGGGAGAGAAAATACAGGAACCTATATAGAATTTCAGATCTCTAGAGATCACCAAAACGCTCTGCCAAAATGTTGACGTTACTCTGTGTGGCATTAGCAAGTAAAGAAGCAGAGCCACAGAGGAAGAGGAGGAGGAGGAGGAAGAAGAATTTGAGGAGAACCGTTGTCGAATTCAAACTCTGACAACGACAATCATAAACAAACCATTGCTATCAAATATATTGGTTTTTATTTTCTTTTGGTCCATGACCTTTATCCACATCTATCGCCTCCTCCTCCTCTCTCTTTTTCCCTGAGAAATAACAGTAAATTGCATTTGGAGCTGTGGGATTGAGCTACTGACAGTTGGAAAGACAGCACGTGAAGCGCAAAATAAAAAGCTTGAAATCTGTCTAGACTCGGTCTTTAAGACATCGTCATAAGAAACGTGAAAAGCGTCAGATGACAATCCTTAACCGGCCAACGACGACGGAAAGCTGCGAAACAACATTTTCTAGTCGTAACTAAATATTAACGCCGAAATTGATTGGGTTCTATTTCACCAACGAAAAAAGACCTACCCTGGTATTTCACTTTTGCAATGACTTTCATTTCCACTTTATCATAACACTGAAAGTTTGGCCCTTTCGCAGACGTCTATATATTTTGTCTCGTTAAAATTGCAATATGAACCGCGAGGATGTCGAATCCTTTTGATATCCCTGAAACAAGATGTACTACCGGAAGCAACGGTTCAGAGGTTTATTTTCAGGATGGGCCATCAAAGTTGAATGAATCATATGTTTGCAAAATGCTTAAAGGATCGACACTACAATTTATCGATACAGGTTACAGTTAGGTTCGTTGCTATGGTAGGAAACATTTTACATCAATTTTATACTGCATCTTGACTTTCTCTAGCGTGCGGGGAAAGGGCAGAGTGGACCACAGAGGGCGGACGAGAATGTTGACCAAAAGTACAGTCTAATCCTTAAAACTAAAACTAATTGAGCTTTATTTATATTAAATGTTGTTTGGGCGTAGATATAAATGTGATTGTCAGAAGAATCCACAAAAGAGTTCAGAAACATGTGGTAGAGCCCCTATGCTTATGGTAAAAGGGGCGTACGCGTCGTATCGTTGTTATTTTTCAGATATTTGTACCTGGTCTTAGTGTGACTCACGATCCCGCCTCGGTGGGGCAGTGGGTGGCGTGCTCGGGCGAGAGAGAGGCCCCGAGGGCGCCTTCCTTCGGATGAGAAGTAAAACCGAGGACCCGTGTGGTGTACGATGGCATTTGCACGTAAAACAACCCTGTCGATTATGCAACGGGTAGATGAGGTAAAATTTCCAGGTGTAGAAACTCGCCCCCTGGCGTCGGTGGAGGTCTCCGTCGATGAATAAGCATATGGGTTGCAGCTTTGGTCGGCAGCCGGCTGTGGAAAACACTATCCAATATATCACCCTTGTGTTCATTCAGAGGGACAAGATGGGTACCAGACCCTGCTATAGCCGGGAAAAGGGTTAAGAGTGGCTTGTATTGGTAATTGAATTGACCGCGTGTATTTGCTAATTTCTCAGCCCTTATGGTGTAGGAGGATCTCGCTCCTACCCTAGCGTCGGCGGAAGAGAAATAGGCTGGCGATAAATAAGCATCTATAGGTTGGCAGCCGACTGCGAAAATACCGTGTCATAGTGAAAAAGGACCACCTTGAAAATGAGGAAGTATTGGTTCCCACATTGGGGGTCGAGCATGGACCTGACGCACCGCTTGTGACAGCCTAAATGACCCTTTATCATTTAATGAATATTACGACTAAAGTATATGTGTTGCTTACTGCAACAGAAGTTGTTGTCACCCATCTGTTGACTCGAAAGTTATCATGTACAATTATAAATCACCGTTTACTGGTAGAAGGGAATGAGGAAGGCGTCTGATGCCATCATCGTATCTTTAAAACTATTTTACCACTGGGAGACATTCTGGCAATTCATGGCATTTTCTACGAAGTTTTCTACTAACTGCTGAGTAATGTCAACGAACTGCACATTTCTTACAATAAGGAATTTGATGACAGAACTAGAACCGACTTCACACATGGTGATGGCAGAATCAATGAGCCCACTCATTTTGAGTTGAGATCCAACGGCACAACACATTCAGCGACACGTTTGAGAATAGATATCTCACAACTCGCATCTCTCAACTTAAACAACTCTCTTTTTCCTTTTATTTGACCAACTAATCGCTTCTTCCTGTACAAACTCATCGAAAACTTCAAATGGGGAAAATATCCGACAAGCTATTAAGCAGCAAACTTAGGTCCTACAAGCCGTTTAGATTTCAACTCAGTCTATCTTGTTCAGCTTCTTGGGTTTCAAAAAATGTTCAGGGTCACTTTTTATTTGGGAATGAAACTCTAGAGCTGCTCTAGAGGCACAACTATCCTGAATAAGAAGATAAGAGGTCGTGAATCGTCCTGTATTATTAGTTAAAAATGTTCCTTCTCAAAAAATGTGTCTGCTTCCCCCCCTTCCCATCTCTCTCAAGTTGCGCTCTTGAAACTCATCCAACCTTGCCTTGGTAACTAATTTGGTAAATTCTTGATTTAGCAGCTCAAGGTTCATAACCTGCTTTCTTTTGGGGTGACAAGGGTACCTTAACTTGCCTTCTTTTTTAAGAGAAGTAAAGCCCTAGTTCTGTGTTTTTTGTTCGTTTGTTGGCGTTTTAGGGCCCATCAACTACAAGGTCCTTAGAGCTCCGTCCGCTGTAATTCTGATGCAGAGACTGCACAGACACTACACTAATGCGACGATTTTCGGATACTAGCGGTACCCAGTTTTCCCAAGCGGCCACCCATGTCAGCACTAACTGGGGTTGCGTTGCTTAACTCAGTGATCAGACGAGAACTGGTGTGGCCAACGCAATAAGCCGCTCCCTCTAGTTCTATGGCGCTACTTGAAAGTAATTCTCAGGTGTAAGAGTTCGTCATCTGACGTTGGCATCCTCCCCTCTAGGATGAACTCAGCTTTCAAATTGTCATATAGATGATTATCAGTGATAGAATGGCTCATAAACATGGTGATATATAAATGGATCAACATGGAAATGGAACAGCCTCTATAATCCATTTTACAAACAAGGAGTTGCTCATTCTAGTAGATGCAATGAATATATGACACACATCTCTGAGTCACCAGTAGATCGATGTAAGTGGTTAAACCTTAGTTACAGGGTTTACCTCTTGCATACTCATAGACATTGTCGCAACTACTCTACTTAACTATATTTAGGGCAACGACTGCTTAAAGTAAAGAAACCGCTATCTATTTGATCACAGTGTTTGTGACTGCAAAAGTGGTCATTGTGGTGACATCATATAGCGAGCAACTCGAAATAAGAAGTCAAAATCTTAAATTTCGTGTGTTCAAGAATTTATATACCTAATGGTGATATTTGAAAGGAAGCAAAAAAAAAGCATCTTCGTGAATGACACTGAAAAATGCAGTTCATGACTACGAAAATTACCGTAAAATCTCACGTAAAATCCGCATCTCAAATATAGACCACACCTGTCTATAGTCCGCATTAGCGATGGGTATGTTTCAAATATAGTCCGCACTTTAAAATTCCTACTGTAGTCAGTGGCGCAACTTGCAGGGGCAATGGGTTCCAATGAATTTGAACATGAAATGTTAGATTGCTCTGACGATGAAATTGAAATATGACAGATTTTATATTGCATTATCATATAAATAAAAACGTACTGTGTAAAGTCGTGTTGTTAAGTGTAATAATAGGGCATTTTGTTTAGTAAATGAGGAGCTGTTGTCATTGAGAACCCTTGGTTTAATTTATAGTCCGCCCTCGCATATAGTCCGCGGGCACTACTTTTACGATATTGTGCAAATGTACATGCAAATACTGTATGTGTCGCTCGCAAAATTTTGTGACTCATTTCTTTCACTTCGAAACCCTTTCACCAACATTCTTACAAGGTACAGAAATACGTAACATTAAATCTAGCCAACAAGAAGAGTGACCAACATTGCAGTATAGTGCTCCTGTTTTGTTTTTGCCTTGGTAAATCAAATGAAGATAACGAAATTTAATCAGGATTTGTTTGAATGTTGTTCCTGAATTACATTTTATGTCACTAATGGCCCGCGTTTCACATATTACGAATGCATAGGTCCTACACATGCATTCATTTTGATTGAAATTGCTTTTTTTTGGAGGCAACGCAAATATCAATCTATTTTTCCCAACAGTGGCCTTCAGACTGACAAGTTGTGATGTAGGGTTTCAGTTATAGTAGAGGCCTGATTATCCGGGTTTGAAATAAACCTTTTTTTCTTCCTCATTTTACCAGCGAGAAAAGACAGCGCTTTTAAGCCCTCCTCGGTGACGCAGTAGGTAGCAAGCTCGGTAACTGCGCCAGTAGTTCTGGGTTCGATGCTGGACCGAGGTGGGTTGGCTTCTTTCGAGGGAGAGAGAGAGGCCCAGAATGTTCCTTCTTCCGGGTGAGAAGGCCCGTGTGTTGGAGGATAGCATTTGCACGTAAAAGAACCCTCTCTACTATAGGTGTACTAGCTCGCCCCGTGGCGTCGGTGGAATGCTCCAATGAACAGTAGACTGACGATTAGCAAGCGTAGGGGTTTCAGCTTTGGTCGGCAACCGCCTGTGGAAAAACACTGTCCATTATATCGCCCTTGTGTCCATTCAGAGAGACAAGATGGGTACCCGACCCTGCCATCGGCGTGAAAAGGGTTAGGAGTTGCTTTGTTTGAAGGAGAGCTGTTTTAAAAACAACAACTAAACTGATAGCATGCGTTGATTCAGTAAGACACATGGACGGTATTTTTACGCAGTCGGCTGCCAACCTAAGCCACAACCCCTATGTTAATTCATCATCGGCCTACTATGTGTTGGGAATTTTGCTTGATCTACTTGTTGCATAGTAGAGAGGGTTCTTTTAGTTGCAAGTGACACCTTACACCAAACGATGCCACGGTTAAACTTCCTATCCGACGGAAGGTGCACTTGGGACCCTCTCTCTTGCCACGCACATACAACATATGACCACAAAAATCTGAAAACATACGTTAACTGTTACATTAGACACTCCCCATACTAGTATTGTGATCTCTAGAAGGATCGCAGTGATCCCCCGCCTTCTGGCTGAAGTTATCTTCTCTCAGATAATGGGGAGGAGATCTAAAGGGCATTTTCGGATTTTTATATTGGGTATGTAATCAGAATTTGACCACGAATGAACCGTACGAGGCACGCCTGTTGTATCGCAATTTGAAAATAAAGAGATTCCCATATGTGGTGGAAGTAATAATCTCAAAGCCAAAAGAACCATCATCATATTCAATAAATGATGTCATTATTGGAATTTACCATAGTAATTTCCTGTCATCGATGTTCCGAGTCTTATAATCTTCCTTGCGAGTCTTATAACTTCGATCTTAACTATTTTGCAAATTGCGCAGCATTACACTTTGTCATGAAAGAAATGATATCGAGGTAGTCACGTTTCTCCTCTTGCTCTGCCGAGCGTTAATTCGCACTCCACTTTCTACCTCTATCATTGCCACAGAAATTTTAATCATTTTGATGAGACATAAATTGGTAAGTTGATAGCAAGTGCCACAATTAAGTCAAAAGTATGTTGGCGGTACTCACTACAGTATGAGGAACTGGAGAGGGGAGGGTGATAATGAAGAGGAGTGGCAGATACTCTACAAATCGAAATATCCAACCTAACAAATATTTCTCTCACAATACTATATAAATATATAACGGGGGAAATCAACTAAAGGTGGCAGACGCGCTTTAATAATTCAATAAACAACGTATCATTCTTGTAATTTGACCTTTCCTTTTTGAGTGTCATTCTTAATAGGTGCTCACTTAAGAATGGAAAGGTTCCTGTTTCAAAAATGACCAAACTGTCCATATAGATATTCCCCAGGTGAAACGACAACAAACTTGTGTCCAACAACAGCTTCTCCTAGAATGACAGCAAGTTCGATAACATAATGCATTTGGCTAATGAAATTAAAAATTTCGACATTGTTCGCAACATTTTTCAGGGCTTTTAATGAAAAATGGAGTGAAAATACCCCCCCCCTTCCCTCCTCAGGGCGACATATCCTTCAGGAGGTTGATGCTGCTCCTTTTTACCTCTTTCATACAATTTCTTTTTGATGATAGCCTGATACCTTCTCGAATAACAGTCTAGAAAACCTACCCACAGAAGAAATGCTATGCTGTCTGTCCCATGTGGTGAAATGGGATTGGTACTCGTGACTAAAGGAATAGTGGGCGATTAGGCCCTTGAACAGAGCTTGTGGTTTCTTTCTGCTGAGGGACACCAAGCTGTCAGTCCCGTGTGGTGTTGTACCATGCCACAAAGTGGATGAAAGAACTTCCATTATACAAAATGCGTCACGTTTCAAGGTGCACGGGGACTCGCCTCTATCCAGATGTTTACAAATGTTCTTCTTCTTACAGCAGAAGGTCCAAACAGGTATTCCCCAGACGTTAAACGAATCTAACCGAAGCATGAAAGTAAAGGCCTTAAATGTGTGGTCTCTGACAAGAGATAAGTGAAGTTGAGGATTTGCATGGGTTATATACCATCAGTCACACATCACAGAAGCCTTTTCGACAAGG
The DNA here is from genome assembly GCA_013389805.1 of Trigoniulus corallinus. Lineage (NCBI taxonomy): Eukaryota > Metazoa > Arthropoda > Diplopoda > Spirobolida > Trigoniulidae > Trigoniulus > Trigoniulus corallinus. The sequence continues at coordinate 15,263,569 of JAAFCE010006949.1, forward strand.
ATAGAAATTGCTAGTGAGGCAAAATTTCCAGGTGAAGGCGTTCACCTCCTTACACACCACCACTCTATTTTCCTACCAGCAATATCAGTAGAAGGCCGACGTTAAATGACCCAGCTCAAACTTCTAGACTAGATTATCGTGAGCGACGAGGGTGTGTTATTTTTTTCTTGTATAGGAAGCCAAAACTAAACTCAATCAATATGTGTTTCTTCCATGATGGCAAAATGCCCAAATGACGTCGGAGAACGGAAACTCGATGGTGGTCAATTCCTAAGGAATGAAGGAACGCCAATTATTTCCGTCCTTTTCCAATAAAAGGCATGATGAATCACTGCACTTAAGGGAAATATGGTAAGCAAACGAGCAAGCTTTTAAAAAGGGTCTTTAGCTCTATAACGGAGTCTATAGCTCTATAATGGAGTGGACCACCTGACTATTTATTGTTGAGGACGAAAGAAAGGGGTTACACAGGACTTTCAGATTGGAGGAGGGGAAAAAAAAGTGAAGGCAACTGAGAGACAAAAATCAAAATGTAAACCTCTTTGGGAATTATGCGGTTTTCCAGTCTGCATGTATGATTTCGTTTAAAAAAAAAGAAACAAGTAATATGAACCACAAGAATGATATACACAGATGATGATGGTGGAGGAGGAGGTTGTGTGTTACTCACCTGTCTTCGATAAGGTACTTGTCTCCAGACGACTGGGTACATTTGCCTTTAGTAGAAATGGAGTGCCGGTCAATATGCACAAAAGGGATAACGCCACTTTGAAACCATGTGCCAGTCCATGCGGATGGAAACTGACAGGAGGCTGAAAATAATAACGGAAAGAATAAATATTAGGCAAGCAACTCTACTACGGTACACACCTAAAACAGCATTGTGTTATCCCTGTTCGCATAACGATCACATTACTATTTTATACTCTCTCTCTGAAAACATTTGGCTTGTGCAAAAACTCTTCTTGTACATGAATTTCATGGGCCCAGTTTGTGAAAACAAGTTATCAATTTTATACAAACACGTAGTCCAGAGACCTCAAGAAAAGATGCAGGTAAAATTTCTTCTGTATACGAAAACATAGTCATCATTAGTCGAGTCTTATTGATGAATATTTTAGTAGAAGAATGTAGAGTACCCAAAACCATTTTTCATCATGTCATTCATCAAATTCCAAAGGACGAGGAAGAAGGAAAGAAAAAATGGCAAGAGACAACAGCTTCACATCATCTCTTCCTCATCAAAATTGTTGCTCTGGCAATCTCTAGATGCTTAAAGGACAAACTTGAGAGTAGGATTTTAATAGAATATTCTGTCCATGTATGTACAGCACCGAGTAGATAGGTCCAATTATTTGATCCAAAATTGATTCAAAATTATTAGAAATAATGATCATATAGTATTACGTGTCTGTGTGCACTCACTGTCTCTCGCTCTCTCTCTCTCTCTCTCCATTTTTCTCTCTATTTCGTATGCACATTGAGAATTTATTTGATGCGGTTTGTATTTGCAGAAAAGTGGCTGCAACACTGCCGAGAGTTTTGCAAATTTTGTATTCATGAGATACTGTGAGTGCAAATTGAATTTCAACGATGGAATATGAATTAGATGTGGCATGAAAAAGGCATGCACACATACACTTTCTCCCATCCTCCTTTCCCGTAATAACTATAAACATACATCATTTCATCAAATAACTTCACCCCTTTTCTACCCCTCTCCTCTCGCTTCTTCATCTTCTTCCTCTCGGTACACCCTCTACTTATTCTTAGCACAAGACCAAATTCGCATTTCTCCTTCCAAATCATCTTTTTTCTTGTCTTGTATACACATCTTTAAATTATAGTCATAAAGGAGTATCCTCATCCTTGTGATACAATTTTTGCTCAACTATATGAGAATAGAAATCACAGATAAAATTTAACTCTAGGCTAAAAAAAAAATAAGGATGGATAGGTTTGGGAAGGTGCGAATCTTAATATGCTCAAAGACAGTTTTAGATTATTAATGACGCTTATGGTCCAGTAGCAGCAACAACGACCATCAGACAAAATGCGAAAAAAAGATACTTTACTACAACAACCCTTTCGGAAATATTGAGGAGTTTCTGGAAAGTACTCCAACTCTCTTTGTGTATTACTTTATGGCAGAAACTTTGAGTACATCTTACTGATTTCTCTGCACGTAATCGTACGTTAAACTGTAAAATGTGATTAAATAGTCATTTGTGTTGAATATCTTGGTGAAGAGATCAAAATTGGATCTTTTCTGCAGGCATATGTATAATGTACTGATGTATACTAAGGCATTTCTACATTTCCTCAAATTTGCAAATGTAATAGGCAGTAGCAGCACTAACAGCAATAGCTAGGCATTTATATTTGGTGTTTTGGCCCTTCATTAATTAAGTTTCTCAAATCTAAAATGCAGCTCTTCACTGAGATAACGCTTTTGAACTCAACGTCGTATTTTAAAGCGTGATAAACACTTTGATAAAACTACATTATTAAAATACATTAGTTACAACATATTGAAATATATGAGACTGATAACGTAGTTTAGTTTTTAAGTGCATTCCTTAATACAATCACCGCTAAAAGAGCAATTCTCAAAGTACAACTTGCCCTTGTTGCTTAAGTTTCAACTTAATTCAGACATTATGCAGTGACTTTATAAATGGCCATGTGCCATAGCAAGCAACTCTGCACCAGCATGGAGCTCAAACTGTCGATTCTCAATTTAAAGGTAACTAACTACTTGTTTCTTTGCTTAAAAATAGTGACTGTCACACATCTGGTCTAGTTCTCCTCCTCCCCATCCCCAAATTACTACACATTAAGGCAACAATCACCGCAATGTGGCAAAACCATTTCCCCCATCTGTTTACAATAAAAAGTTGGCTATCCAACAACAGTCAATAAATTACGATATAACTTAGTAAAACAGAAAAAAATCTGTGTCACGCCAAGCACATTACTGTTTGGTCATCTCTGAGGACATATCAATTCTAATCGATCTACAGCAAAAGGCATTGGCATCAAAGCTATCTAAAAACCCATTTATCATCAGTCAACCTTAGAAATTTTCATACTACTGTATTTCCACCATTGTTACGCAGTAAAACAAGGGTTAAACTCAGTAAATTCAGGTACTTGGAACCAAGAGCTGTTATTCCTAACAGATGGCAACAATACAAGCGATAAAAACTGGTAAAAAGGAGAAAGATAGCAACTTGGTAGAAAGATGTGAGATAGAGGAACATAGAAATATAAAGAAGGAGAAGGGAAATCATGGTCAAGCTGTTGAGTGATGACGTTACGTGGCTAGTTTCCGACCCAAATACTATACAACCCTATGAAATATAAGTCGGAAACCAAACGGGAATATATAGGCCGCTAGCACACAGTCACTTGTGGCGGCTGCTAGTGACGACCACACGTTGTGGACTGCGTTTCTAATTGGAATCAAATAGGCTCAGCGCAGACACGGTGTTTGCAGTAGTGCTACTGAGCCACGAGCTGCTTCAGTGGCCGTATCTCGCTACTTGTGGCGGTGGCTGCGTTTTTCCTATTCCGGCAAGTACGAGATCACGTTGCTGCCGCCTGTGGCAGCCACTGGTGGTCGTGTACAGCGACTAGCGGCCATATACATCAAATTCGTCGCAAAAAAAATTCAAATAAAACACTTAAATGTTGTTAGTTGCCTGAAAAAAAAGAGCAGAGGAGGGAGAGAGGACAGGCGGGAGAGAAGGGAGAGACACCAGAGAGAGAGAGAGGGGAAAGACACAAGACATAGGGAGAGAGATAAGGCAGAGGGGTTCGTTCGTTCGTTTGTTGAAGTTTTATGGCCCGTCAACTACAAGGTCATTAGAGCCCCGTCCACTGTGTAGTTCTAATGCAGAGACTGCACAGACACTACACTAATGCGACGATTTTTGAGCATTAGCGGTACCCAGTTTTCCCAAGGGGCCACCTATGTCAGAACTACAGTAGCTGGGGTTGCATTGCGTAACTTCAGTGATCAGACGAAGACTGGTGTATCCAACGCAATTTGCCTCTCCCTAAGACAGAGAGGGAGAAAGACACAAGACAGAGGGGAAAAAGAGAGATAGGCGATACACTGCAACAGTGTCAATATGTAAACCAACTTTTGTTTCGATATCTAATAATTGAGAAATCTTTGCCACTTAAAAACTAAGATAATTTGATTCAATATTCAGTAAAGTGAATAGTATATAATTTAGGCTTGTGTTAACCACAATTCCGTCACCCGATAACTGGTATACTCTCGATGTATAGATTTGGGAGAGGACTAGAAAAACACTATTAAGTGATTTTATAAAATACTGTATCCACTACTACTACAAGGCATTATTATTACTATTACTTTTACATATACACCCAACGTAAGCGTGTGCGGGGTAACATGCAGAATTCCGAAAGGAACTCACGCACATTTTCAGCTTGACATCACTCGATCATGCATGTTAAGTTCCACTTGAGGCTACAGTTATTGGATTCATCCAATATGCAAGGGACTATGTCACATTAATAATATTACGTCATCTGCAGAGCTTGCTGAAGCAGTCAGGGGTAATTAACAATCACTGAATAATGCATAAAGGGGGTACGACGTACACAAATGGACCCAGATAAGATGCGAGGAAAGTTCCTAATTATAAGATTTTTATGGGGCAGGGGAGGCTTGTGGCAAACCGCACATACACAACTATAAGGAAATGATCGAACTGGTTTGATTGCAGGGACATATCATGTAATTAAAACAGAAATCAACATTTTCTTCTTGTTATAAAAATTCTGGTTCCCACCTATGGTGGGATCCACTAACTCAAACCCAAAGTCAATGGTGAAATATTTTAAAAGAACTGTTGGCCAACATGATCGTTATTCAAAAGAATGGCACCTATCCTAAGCTCTATTTACTTTTAACACACTTGGTTCCGGAGTATAAGTTCCACTGTGTTCCTGAAAGTCATAGTAGGCGATTAAAAGGTCTACAAGGTTCAAAGGTAGCCAGTCATGCAAATAATCATCCTTATGAGTTTTCCTCTTCCTCTCTTTTCCCACTTTACGTCCTGTCAGTTTCAATCTACCGTCTTCTCCCAAATTAGTTTTCAATTCAGTCACTATCTTTTCGCATTTTATCTCTCCTGGCTCTGGAACTCGTGGGTACCCTGCCCTCACCATAGGTTTGAATTATTAAAATGTTCTTCACGTATGATGTGACTTGTTGGATAGAAAATTGTTTTTTTAAATTAATTGGCAATATTTTTGAGTATCTAACTGTTCTGCACGCAGTTTTGAAAGCATTCCTCTAAATCCCTTTAACGTAGTGTTGTCCACAAGTGCGTCACTGTCATTTCAGTAGTCCTTAGTGGCCTGTCCATCCAACAGCCAATCTAGCTACAAGGTATGATTCGGCATAATCCATTATTGCCACAGCACAAATCCCTGATCCGTTTATCCAAGCCAGTTTCTCTCATAGTTAAGTAACATGAATGTTCATTTAATGATATGCTATTTTTCTGTCGTTTAAACTGGATATAATAAGATTTATTTTGGATGGATGAGCATGATGTGGACAAAGGGCAAGAGAAGTTGGTTCTGTTACGAGAAAGTTGCAATGTCAACTGCTGATCAAAGTAAGGAGAAAAAAAGAGGTTCAGGTTCCATTTACCAATCCACCAGCTCACTGCACCACATTTATTTCTGTGGTTGGTCGAGTGGTTTGTATTGATCAACCAAGAAATGTCCGGGTCACTGCTTGGTAGGCATCATGTTTGAAATAACGTGAATGAAGATTTTATGTTGTAGATGTCCACTATGCGATATACTACAGACTACCAGTTAAACACGCACACAATTCCTCTTTATACAACAAATATAATGCAGTCGCAATCCTCTCTTTCTCACCACTCCTCTCACTCCCTCTGTGCTTTTCCTCTCTCACTCACTCCTTTTAACTCTAACAAAAGACACCATTTTGTGACAGTTTTCTACGTTAAAAACCTTTGTATTTTATCATGTTGGAGGTCCCTACGCGGATCAATTTCTATATACGAAACATACACACAAAACCTTACTACTGTATTTGTTTCTTTGTCTCCCCCCACTCCCTTTACTAAAACCCCGTTAAAGTGATCACTTTTTCAAACTTAGATGCCGAATCCAATCTGGAATAGTGGCTTGCATCTTTATGGCAAACGTTTTTATCCAAAACATTTCACGACATTTTGTATTAATAATTCGTGACATATAAAGCACAAGTACTTCTGGCAATGTCACATCCTCTTTTGTCCAACATCATTTCCGCTGCTCGGACAAGAGTTAACAATGAGACATTTCTAATGGCTAAGTTATCGCATTAAAACCATTGCTAACGTGCCAATATTAGTATTACTACAATGGTGTTCAAAATTCAGAGAATGAAGGCATTTATAAAAATTTCTCAAAAACACTGAGCTCCAAACTAGAAATTATGTCTTCAAATAATAATAATAATACATAGTGCAGGTATCGCCCTTGTGTCCATTCAGAAGGACAAGATGGGTACCCGACCCTGCCATAGGCGGGAAAAGGGTTTGGAGTTGCTTTGAGTTGCTAGTGCAGGTATCGAATTTGTAATTATACTCCTATGTGTATGTGGCACTGACAGTGACATACTTAAAAATGACCATTTTGTTCTTCTGCTGTTACTTCATCTGTGCACATTAGGAATACTCATTCAGTGTTTTGTAAAATTCTGTCACATTGCATAAGCAGTAGTATAGAATGACTAATCATCGTCGTTTAGATGAATGGAATGGGATGGGATGGAGAATCGTTTGAATTTTTTTTTTGTTTCGTTGGTGTTTTAGGGCCCCTCAACTGCAAGGTCATTAGAGCCATATCCACTGCACAGTTCTAGTGCAGACTGCACAGACACTACGCTAATGCGACGATTATTGTGTATTAGCAGTACCCAGTTTTCCCAAGTGGCCACCCATGTTAGTACTAGCTGGGGTTGTGTTGCTTAACTTCAGTTAACAGAACTGGTGTATCCAACGCAATAACCCAACGACAATCCCAAGTGCAGGTTGTAACTTTGTAAGAGATGTCAACTTAACACCTAGTGTCGTCTGTAATTTGTAGAAATAGTTTCAGGAGATTGGATCCATATCTAGAAGGTCTGGGGAAGGATGTCCAAGAGTCACAACAGCCAATGACGAGTGGTATTTGGCACTTTCAGCCAAGCGCCGGAGGACTGTAATAGATACACAGCTCTCTCGTTAGCTCTCTGCTGCCCTTGGAGCAGTAGTTTCAAGAGTTAGTGTTTCCTGAAGGCTTCGCGAGAGAGGGCTTCATGTCAGAAGACCTGCTGTTTGCATCCCACTCACTCCCTCACACAAAAGAGTACGTCTAGCATGGTGCAGAAAACATCAGCTTTAGACCCAAATTCAGTGGGCCCACGTTCTCTTACGCGACAAATGTCAAGATTCAGCTTAGACACAGATTCTAGACGAACTTTAATCTGAAGAGAACCTGGGTCCGATATCACCCCTCCAACATCAGGAAAGGGAAAGGTGGTGGAGGTGTCATGGCGATGGCAGACACCACGTTGGATAGCCGCATGCCACTCCACGTGTTCGACACAGGCTCCCTGACTGCTCAGAGGTATAGAGAGGAGATCTTAGGGCCATATGTGCAGCTTTTCAGGGGTTCCGTTGATTCTCAGCTCCGTTTTATAGATGACAATGCACATTAACGTAGGGTAATTCATCAATAACATTCTGTGAAATTATTAATAACGTATTGGTATAAAAAATTCAAGGAAACCGACACGTATATAACTAGTATTCTTCTGCATATTGATCAATACGTAATACTTTTATTGATCTGCAAGAAACTCAGACTGAGAAACGACACTGTAGTCCATAAATAGGTCGTTCAAGAGAATATATCTAACGTAAAATACCATCACAACCTTGAATAGAAAAATTGATTTAACAACGAAAGGTTACGTCAGATGACGTTGAGTGAAAAAAGTTTTTCTCGGTGAAAAAGATGGAATTAGCATAAGATGAAATAACTGACAAGGGCTATCGATTTAATTATAATTCTGACGATTTTATCAGTTTGGTTCTGCATAATCTTTCTGTCATTTCCGGGGGAGGAATAATTTATTCCCCACTTCATTCTCCTTGGTTAACAAGTCACGTAAAGTCCACCGGCCAAGAATTTCCTTTCGTGATGTCCGGTTAGTCCCATTTGTCTCCTCCTCAGTGGCTCAGCAAGAGGAACAAAGTGGGAAGCAAAGCTGTGGTCCCGTGTGGTGTCATAAGTGAAAGAATCCTTTCTACAAGTGTGTGAAATATAGGTGTAGATTGACAAAAATTCCAAATTTAGGAGCTCGCCTTCTAACGTTGGCAATTACTTTCAGGAGTAGTTAAATAACCGAACCGTCTTAACGCATGGGCCCGCCAGGCGGTCCCGCGCTAATGTGTAGATGTCGTAACCATTTACATATTATTCCTGTGTGTAGTTGCCGTAGAGCCTCCAGCACACTGCATTTCCAAGGGTCCATAATGCTGCTAAGACGGTACTGGACTAAACCAACGAAACAAACCCCTGGTTTTTATTCTTTTGCTTATCAGTAACCCACAAACCTTGCCGTAGGCAAGAAAAACAGTAGGTCACGTTCCGCATAAGATGAACATCTTGGTGCGCCCAAAATTAGCAAATTGGTGCTCAAGTAATCGGTTTTGCGGTAGAGATGACAGAAACGTGAGTTAGGCTACTTTGTGTTTATTCTAATGGTGCTTTCCAAATGAGATAAAGACAAAATCCAGAAGACTGAATCAATATGATACTGATTGATTTAGCAGAAAGAAAAAGTAGAATAACGAAAAATAAGGGAACTGTCATAGACAGTTGTATGTGAACATTAAAGACAGGAAGTGGAATGAAGTAATGTTGCTTCTTAAAGACGCTGCATCTCCAATAACGTGTCTGTTAATGTTGTGTTCGATATTTCTTTTATTTAAACGCATTACTAGACATTTTATGCTTTTCTCTCTCAATTGCTCTCTCTACTATTACATGACTAAAACAACATCTTGATTGACATTGGGTTTTCAATTTTTAATTTCAGCAAAGTTCTCTTTCTCTCTCCTCTTCAGAGATAGAAGTTTGAACCGGTGCATAACAAGATGTAGAAAGTGCATTTTTAGACGATAATTTGGTCAAACGTTCGTTTTGAGAAAACAAATGGAGATGTTTGAGATGAACTCAACCATAGTCTTTTGAATCAAGTTACCAATTAAATTTCATTACATAACAGAATCTTACTGTTCAACAATTGATTTATTCCATTTGGTTATTTAATTTGCCGATGTACTTTGTAGTAACAGTTGTTGATATTATTTCCTTACTTTCTGGGCTCTTCCTTTCTCCAGTCAGTGTTGACCATCAAACGATACCCAAGTTTAATTAAATATAGACACGACTATTGATATTGCATTTTTTTTTTGCAAGCAGTTGTTGCTGTATCTGATTCAGGAGGTATCATGTTGACCAACCGCTACCCTCCTTACATAAGATCTCTATCAGAAAAGTCATATTTGGTGATCTGCAAAATAAGTCTCCCATGAGATATGCGACGATCACATGATTAAAGTAGTTGGTAAAGCCAACTTTTTCTACGGATTCTTTTCTGATGTGCTCTTGGGAATACTGTAGTCAAATCTTGCATGTTGATCACAGTTACGCTATATATAGTGCTCAGAGCAGTAGTACAATTTCAGGAATTGCTTCACGGTTGGGTCCAAGATTTTGACCCATTGGCAGTCTCCAAGAATGGTTCACACTGCAGTTGTTGATAACAATACTTAAATGATTGGAAAGTCGCTTAATACTAAAGTACTAAAAAAAGGCATTTGACAATGTAAGCTTAATGCTACAAAAAAGTGTTGACAGGTATCTCAAAAGACCTCTCAACGACAACAGTTGAGTATTTTTAAGTAAAGCATAAAAAGAGACTCAAGATTATCTGTGATGAAATTTGGTATATGGACTTCATTTAGGAAAGGAGGCAAATAATGAGGAGCGTTACTATCCCTGTGTGGGGGCATGTCTTTATGAAGTAGTTAAAATAAAGGTACTGCTGGACGGATTGTTGTACTATTTCAAAGGTGATCCATTTTGAACGAGCCTTACGCCAAGGTTAGTATCCATAGTGAGGATGACCTTGCACGGCGCTAAGCTGAAATTTCCTTTCTGTTTGTGTGTGTGAAAAATATCTGATCTGCTGCATTGAGATTTACCATTTATTCTACATTTCAATCAATATCGATTGGGTGGCATTGCATCTGTTTTACAAAAAATATTTTCCCGTGCACCTTCTGCTCAACATACTCTTACTTATTATAGTCTGAATATAATACACATTGGTGGGATGCGTAATCCAACAAAAAAACTGTTGCACCTCTCAGACAAATCTATAAACATCTAGACATTTGTATTTGGCATGTTCATCCTACGCGTTGCTGCTCTTGTGAATTAAGAATATCGTAAACTTCATTGAGTACAGTATTTGAAAATTGGGCGAAACTCTGAACATCACAATACTGGTGGTATACAGTACGTGGGATGAATGGGTCTATTCATCCCTATAGGTTCCCGGATAGAACCGACACCCACGCTGCGAAAGGCACCTAACCGGGTTGTGGTGACAGATCGTTGTTTTTCTTTTAGAAATACCGATCCTCCTAAGACACTGCCACAGGCGAAAAAAATGTCAAAGAAGTTTGCATCCCTTGTAAACTAGGAAGCAGTAACGCTATTATACACGCCTCTGAAAATCGCCTGTTAAATCGACAAGATGTCTTCCCTCCTCTCATCTTCTTTTTGAATTCATGATGAACAGGTACTGCGTAAATTCTTTGAGGTGAGATGGAGACATCCCTCCGAATTTTATTTATATAAGAGATGAGTTAATTGTCCAGAAACCCTTAAGCCTGTAGGGTGGAATAACGCTTGAATATAATGCTCTTCAAACTGAGAAGAGACCCGTCTTGGTGGACGTTAACATGCCAGACTACTTGTTTGATCCTTGACCAAAATGGTGTGGCATTTTTTAGGCGAGAGAGATCCCCAACGATGCTGTCGGCGGATGCTAAGTAAAGTCGTGGTCCCGTGTGGCGTGTAGGATGTCATCTGCAGGGCAAAGAACCCCTTCTACACTGAGAGAGTAAATATACACGTGTAATTCGACAGCATCTCCAGGTGTATGAGCTCGTCCCCTGGTGTCGGCAGGGATGAAAAAGTGCTCCAAAGGATAAAAATTGGGACTGCAGCATCAGGTTTGCAGTCGGCTGTATAAAATGCCATCCAGCAGAAATTGTGAATTTCTAATTGTCTCTGTCGTAGGGTGCGTACGTAGGTCTGTGATAGGGTACGTAGGTTCGAATCTGATCGACGGCTACCTTCTAGCTTCAAGGAAGGATCTAATGCATATAAATCGTCGAAATCGTACCTATAGAAAACCTATATATGTGAAGTTCATGGTTACCCTTTGTGCAATAAGGCTATTTGCCTAACCGCAAGAACCGGCCCTGAATCGTGTAAGAATAGAAGGGATCCCCAAGGTAAGGTAGGAGGAGTGTGGAACATGTTACAATCAAGTTTATTTGTTGAGGTTTCCATCTGCATATGAAGCATAAATATCAAATTTTAAACATAAACGTGGTTATTGTTGATAAAATAACTGAAACATTTCGATTCATAACAAACTCTATCTGAGCCTTCAACATTTCTGACGCTTATTACAGAAAATGATTTCGAGCTATTCTGCAGAAAAAAAAAGAGTTAATTTCAATTCTGGTCGCCTGAATAACGTACTCATGGATCATCATGAGTATTGGTGATCTTGCCAAAGGTAATGATAACCTAGATGTTGAATGTTATTATTGTGGGAATGTAACAGACATATTGTGTACTTGAAGAGTTGTACCGTACCCGGAAGCCTTAGTAACAATAACTGCTTTTGATTTTTCCATATCAATTCCCAAAACAAAGCTAGTTCATTGCAGAGCAGTTGATATTGTAGCTCAGCTCTCTCTCTCACCAACAATAAGTTTTCTTTTTTTTTTACTTCTTCCTCTAAATTCTTATCATTGGCTTAAAAGATATAAGCCGGTGTCTTGTTTAGCGCTCGAAAACGAGGATCACAACTAAGAACCTATGCCTAACAGCAATAACAAACACGATGCTCTTTAAAGTTAAACAGCACAAGTTAAAAATAACAATATAAACTGAACTTCAATTACAAATAAATAATGACTACTGCCACCACCACTAAACACTACTACTACTATATTCGAGATCATCATCTTCAAGGTTTGGATTATTTTTCTCACTTCACTCCACTGCCACAACCAACTACAGTATAGAGCGCGAAACGTGACTATTAAATGCATCTTTAAAAGCAATAAAACAACAACAACAACAATCTATTCTTCACAATCAATCTCAAGGATTTGTAAGCCACTCCAAACTCTTGTAATGCATCTAATGTCCTTAAAGTGTGGCCGATATTAAAATGACCACAGCAATACCTAGTCGCTCGATACAACAGACAAGTTGTAAGAGAGGAAAAAAAATTTAAGGCTGCTTATGTTGTTTAGCCTAATTTCAAGCAGAAACATTCTCATGATTACCTTTTAAATCTAATAAATATTTGATGGTTACCGGATCCCTTATAAGAGTTAAGGAAGTGTATCTCAAATGACCTAAGTGACGTCAAAGAAGTTGTGGTCAACTATCCACTATTGAGCCACCCCACTCACCATAAAATAGTGCCACACAAGGATGCTGCATAGAGAGACAGATCAGAAAGAAAGAGAGAGAGCACCACCGCTAAATAAAAGAAATTACCCAGTCATTGCTTTTGTGTCAAATCCAAGTAACGACTGAATCAAAAGAAGACAGGGAGGGGAACAAAGTGATTACTATAATTGCTTGGGAGAGCAGATGAACCAAGCGTTGCCTCAAGTCAGTGGTGGTTTTGTGCAAGAAATCACGGGCCCCACATTTATTTGAGGAAAAAAATGACTACAAAATGTGCAAGGAAAATACCTGGTGGGCTGCATTTCAAAGACATTTCCAGTAATTTTCTTAATAATTCTTCGTAGATTGCTTACTAGTAATCCACTTTCTGCTTATGGCAGAAAAAAAAACCTACTTTTTTGTATATACAACAACACCACGCTGCTGCCACTGCCTAAATCTTCCGGGTTACAAATGCTCTCCCCTGCCACTGACCACTATGATTTGCGGAACTGATACTCTGAAGGGTCTTTAAATTATACACGGCAACAAAATATTGTACTTTGTTGAAAGAGGGAGTTATTTATAGAGATGTAAGTCAGACAGTAAGAGACTCAAGAGGTACTGTGGGGGAGAATGAGAAGAGGCAGAGAAAGACCGAGGTAGTATGGGCCCGTCATTAAAAAGAGGGAAAGGCGAGTTCTTACGTCAGAAACGGGGTAGAGCAGGTACCATTACGACACATAGCAGTACGTATGTGCCTAAAGAAGAACAGGGAACGGGTGGGCAATAGATGGAAATGAAGAGCGAGTGACATCTCGCATGTCCGATTCCGTCATAAGGTCGATAAGAAGGTGATGATGTTACAGACAAATTTTCACCCCTATTTCAGTCCTTTTACTCGGATATCTGAAGGAGCGGCAAATTGCGTTGGACACACCAGTTCTCGTCTGATCACTGAAGTTAAGCAACGCACCCCCAGCTAATACTGACATGGGTAGCCGCTTGGGAAAACTGGGTACCGCTAATACCCAAAAAAATCTTCGCATTAGTGTAGTGTCTGTGCAGTCTCTGCATTAGAACTACGCAGTAGACGGGGTTCTAAACATCAACAAACGAAAAAAAATTCGGATAGCTAAGGAAAATCATCACGATATCGCAACGGCCATGGACTAAAATTCTCCAAGGTCACTACCTCCACACAGTCTCAATGTATCTTTTGATATTACACGAAATATTACATCAAGTATTAAGATACCACTTTATTAGAACATTAAAGTTAGTCTATAAAATCTATTAAAAGAAACTATAACGTTTTAAATGATTTTTGATTAGCAAAGTTTATCTTTGAGACATGACGCGAACTTGTCAATGTGCTTACTGCCAGTTTAATGACGCAAACAATAAAAAAAAATTGGCCTGTGTAGGTATGTGTCATCTCTCACTAAACGCATGATAGTTTCAAGAGAGAGACAGAGAGAGGCTTGCTACAAGGCCTGCACTAATTAGTAAAGAAACTAATGATTGCGTACGTAACATTTGCCAGATGTCACATCATTTTATATTCCCACAAGTTTATAAATTGCCTGGTGGAATGCAATTATGTTTCAAAGTTTTAGCAAATAATAATTTTTTTGAAACGTGGTCTACTACGTATCAACAACATTCTTTTGAAGTTTGGCTAAAGGTTTAACAGCATACATTATGGTGACATCGTTAGCGGTTTCAATTACTTTTACCGTTACTCTGACGTATAAAGTTCATTATAAAAAATATTTTCAGCCACTGCACCGAGAGCACACGTTGTATTGTCATACCTCTTCAACATATTTTACTCTCCTCTTACCCTTCCCCCCCTACAGTAATTTATTACTTAATTCTACAAAAGTGCCTAATTTTCAACTCTTGTATTAAAATAATAGTGTCTTCTCTAAAAACAAATACTACTATTGTATATATGAAGACAATTAAATTCCTTAAAGATAAAAAAACAACACATGCATCCAGCAAGTTAATCAGTCTCATTATTCCTTACATTAAAAATCTGAAGTGGTTTTCTACAAAATATGTGCAAAAATAGACTGTATTTTTTTTCACTAGTCTGCTCTGATGTGCACCTCCCTTCGCTCTCACAGACTCCAGTAAAAAACAACTAATAATCCTTGTCCCACCTAAGGGGGGGTTGGGTTGTACGGTATCTTTCTGCAACCAGCTGCCAACTTAGTGCTGCAACTCCCATGTTAATTCATTGGGAAACTTCTTCCACCGACGCCAAAGACGAACTCCTCGATGGACACATGGGCGATCTGTTGGACAGTAATTTTACGCAGCCGGCTGTTCGTTGGGGCACTCCAACCACGCCAGGGGGCGAGCTCATACACCTTGGAATTTGTGCCTCATCTACTCATTTCATGTAGAAGGGGCTCGTTAACGTGCAATTGACATCCTACACACCACACGGGACCATGACTTTACTTCCCATCCGACGAAAGACGCACTTAGAGCCTCTCACTAGCCCGAAAAAAGCCAACCCACCTCGACCCAGGATGGAACCTGGATCAATGACGCTGTGGCTGACCACACTACTTCTGTGCCAGTAAGGCAACTTAATGCTTTATTATTTGACTCTTATAATTCATTCTCCTTTCCTGGGTTGCTGCCCATCATTGGGTCGTGTTACGCCTCGGTGTCTCATTTAAGTGCCGCGTCGACTAGTGCGACCGTGGTTGCAGGCTCGACCTCGATCCAGGTGTGAAGCTCGGGGTACGTTGTTAAATTCCCTTCAGTATTAGAGAGTAGTCGAGATTAAATTACCAAACAGACCAACGGTAGCTAGTCCTCCAATTTCCCCCACTGTTACCAGTCACATGGAGAGCTGCTAACCTCAACTGAACTCTTTGACTCGGAATGTCCCGTGAACGAAATGAGAGTCAAAGCAATTCAACTAGTGGATTCCTGGTTCGGGATATAAAAATAAAGCATTTTAAATGAATCGTGCATCTTTTCCTAGACACGATCCATTTGCTGGGTTAATGAAGTAAACCTTAGGTGGTAGGTCAACGACTGGAAGGATGGGGAGAGGAACTGGTTGGTATTTTAGGGCTATACACTTGAGAGAAAGAGACGAGGGGGGGGGAAGAGTCATGAGACCCTGGAGCTACTAAAGATGTAGTAGTAACTGCTTGAAAACTAACTAACACAATGACTAAGGAGAAAGCTTTGATGCAAGATCGAGTCGAAATTAGAGGTAGGTGATTTGCAAGAGGTGAGATTATTTCTGGTCTTCATCTCTTCTTCCAACCACCTACCGCTGCATACACCTGAAATTACCTTTTGACATACAGTATTTAAATAGTTGACTTAACTGTTGACGAGCATGTTCCGCTTTGGTAATGTCATCATTTTAGCCAAGTACAGAATAGGAACAAATTTAATATAATACGACATGTAATAAGTCTTAAAATTGCCTTCTTTAAATATGCACACCACCCTAGTCATAAGTATAATAGTCATTCAAACGCAAAGCATGCAAATGACATCGCCAGCTAATTTATACCTATGTAGAGCAATGCTATTAACCGTCTATGCTGATACCAACAGTTGTGTGAAATTTGAATGCATTTTGCTAAGAAAATTCGCTTTTACACTTGCGTGGGTTACATTACTTAAAGGCCGTTTACTTAATTCGGGTCATTTTTCATACACGTTTCACTCCAGACTGAACGCCATTGGTCCATTTTCTTCTTTCGGCATTATTTATTTTCTAAATAAACCTGCTATATGATAGGCATAAAGTTTAACACGAATATATCAACGGGCCTATCCACCAGTACCCCATCAAAAAATCTAGCGAGTAAGTAAAGCATGTTAATGCTTACTAAACAAGAGAGGGAGAGAAAGAAAGAAACCGCTAACGTATGCGTAAATTTGAAGCAATGAGCGCCGGAAAATGCATTGGACCAGTACAATTTCCATTTTCATTTTTGACATTATCCAGAAGGTGATGTGATGTTATGCTAAAATGGATGTCGTTTAAAAGAGTTAGAGAAAGGGGTGAAAAAAAAGACAGAAGAGACTCGTGTCTGGTTTCACAAAGTCTAAATCGAAAGCACGGTCGTAATTCTTCTCTAGACTAATTTAAGGTGACGGTAACGCATGCGTTTTTACTGCAGATAACACGAGTCGACATCAATGCAAACGACAAATTTATACACTTGACTGAAAATTAACATCATGAACCTATATGAGGAGGGTGTGGGTATGGATGGATGTACAAAAATTATTTACAGGATAATTAACATCCTGAAACATTTTTCTGATTTATATTTTCCTCACATCATTCCCTTACCCCCCAGTACATTTTCGACAATATTTCATCCCTCTAATTTGTTGAATATTAATATTTTTAACCATTTCTTGCTGTACTTTTTTTTTCTGTTTGGATGTTTTCCATATCGTATAAGGCATTTTCCCGCCCTATAGCAGTCTGTCCCATTGGGATGCTGACAGCCGGCTGCCAACCTAATCCCTATGTTTATTTATCGTTGGCCTATTGTTCTTTTTTTGGGCGCTCCTCCACCGACACAGAGGTGGGGAGCGAGCTCCTACAGCTGGACATGTCCATCTCAATGTTGCATGTGGAAAGAGATCTTTTTTTTTCGTGCAGCGGCGACATCGTGCACAACACACGGGTCCCATTCGACGGAAGAAGGCGCACTGCAGATGTACTGAAGGCGAACTCTCTAAGCCCGAAAGAAGACGCTAAACCACTTCGAACCTGGAATCAGTCCCGAAAGATGCCCTCAGTGACTGGCGACTGATACCGGAGTATTGTCTAAGACAGATACTATAGTGCCTACTGCAATTTCCAAGTGATATGGAAGTGGATGATGGTGGAATGTAGTGAGTGACCTAGTGACCTTAGTAAGTGTGTGCTTACCAATTTATTTGATGAAGTTGATGATAGTCTTCAAACGACTGAGAAGGACTCACTAACGTTTTTTTGAGGGTTTGTTTATGTGACATCGGTTAATTGATGGCCAGTATGTAAAATGTGATACTATTTCCATGCCATGGTATTTAGCAAAGTTCGCATGAAACACTGATTAAAACACTGTCAGTTTCATTATTTGTAATTATATATGACGTCTGGTTCCTCTCCCAGCGTCATTATAGGCGAGAAGAACTATAACGAAATTAATGAACCGATGCATAAAGTGAAATTTATATTTTGCAGCTGAATGAAAATTTATATCTTCAATAATTTTCATAATTTCTTTTTCTTTTCGAAATGCAGCCATTGAAAATTTCCTTTTCAAGTTGAGTGTAACTTTCATATTATTATTTATGAAAAGTAACAATATGATCGATTTTAGTGTAACTGTCGTTAAACATTTAAGACCTTTTTAACTTTGGTCTGTACAACGCTTGAAACGTCGCCTAACGATCTGTCCTATTTGTTTGTTTGTTGGTGTTATAGGGCCCTTCAACTGCAAGGTCATTACAGCCCCGTCCACAGCATACTTCTTATGCAGAGACTGCACAGACACTACACTAATGCGACGATTTTTGGGTATTAGTAGTACTCAGTTTTCCCAAGCGGCCACCAAAGTCAATACTAGCTGGGGTTGCGCTGCTTAACTTCAGTGATCAGACGAGAACTGGTGTGTCCAAAGCAATTCTCCGCTCTTGATCTGTCCTATAAAGGTATGCAAGGATGGAACCATCACTACCAAATGACACCATTTAGGGTTAACGAGAGAAAAAAAAGATTATATAAATTCTTTGGGTCCGAG
The DNA here is from genome assembly GCA_013389805.1 of Trigoniulus corallinus. Taxonomy (NCBI): domain Eukaryota; kingdom Metazoa; phylum Arthropoda; class Diplopoda; order Spirobolida; family Trigoniulidae; genus Trigoniulus; species Trigoniulus corallinus. The sequence goes on from JAAFCE010006949.1 coordinate 15,282,189, forward strand.
ATTCCAAGCGCTCGGTAATAATCCTGCTTTTTTTGCGCGTATGAATGTAGCCTATACAAATATTTTCTCCCAAGCCCGATGAAAACCCTCTACGCTCCTGCATCACTGCAGAAGAAAAACTTGAAGTGGGGGGGGAGTCACCAGATTACCACAAACGAAAGCCCAAGTCGGTCACATGCATACAGGCATTTCAGAATGTGTTCCCTCACACAACCGAAAGTTTCCTGATAAGACCATTAACCAACAGAGGTCACGGTTTCTGTTTATTATGTAAGATCTATAGAGATCATTGGTTAGACCAACAAGAAGTCAAATGCTTTTAAAAAATCCAACAATTGTGCGCTGGTATTGAAAGCAATGTACGGAAGAGTGTTCAATTGAGTCCAGTTGCAGACAAAAAATTTGCTGATGTGTATCTTTTGAGACTTATTCCTTTATCGTAAGATGATGAGAGAAGGAAAAAGAAAGAAAGAGATACTAAGAATATAACTTTAAACTAAAAATGGATAGTAGCAGTATAAAAAGAGAGAGAAATAGTAGATCTCAATTTTTTTATCCTACCACCAACGACCCAAGGTCCATATATGTATGAAGAAGAGACTTATAAGATTTATGGCCCTTTTGATTTTATTTTTCTTACTCAGTATATATCTTCACTATCCAGGACTATGCTTATTGCTCGTTTAGTGATTTCTTTCTTTTTCTTCCATTAGTAACTTCTACTAAGATGTCCAAGAGTTTGAATGGATTTGTCCATTTGCAAAGAAAAAGAGCCAAAGGGGGAGAGAAAAAAAACGTCACTGAACTGAGAAAGGACGTGTTTCAGATGACGGTTGGCTCAAGTCCAGAATAACTCAATTCTGCTTTGACTATAATGACCATATTTCGCCATCAACCATTAGGAGAGGTTTCAGGAGTTGCAAAAATCCTAAGAGTATGCCACTAACGCCAACCAACCCTATCAGGTCCATCATAAACCAGACTATATTTCTTAAATTGGGGGATATTTTTTCATATATATCTTATGGAAGGTCTTTGAAACAAAGAAAATGATATTGCTATATTACCGATAATTTTTTATATGACACACGTAACCACGATAAGTCTCATTTAGCATAAATAATTTCCTTTCCGGATGGGACCAGTCAGAAGTCGGTCATGTTTAAAAAACGCAGAAGGAGAGATCGTAAAAAAGTAAATTCACTTCTTAAACTTATAAGACATATGTTCTTAGCAAATAAATCTTCACAAAGTTGACTATCAAATAGCATCTTCCGTTAGTAACAGGAAAGATCAGTGCTGTCACCATGGTTCCGCACATTTTTTAAATATTACACAGCATTTTTTTATATCTATGTACACTAAGCAACTGGTCTGCTTCCTTCCTTTCTGATCACATTCCCGTAATAAAAAATGAGGGAGGGTAAAAACTATAGTAGTTAGAAAGTAATAAAAGTCTAATATTTTCTTAACTACTCTTAGGAGCCTTTCAATTACAGAAAACTCCAAAGACTATGTTAGGATCAGATATAAATATAATCAAGTTTTTCAATTATCAGATGCACAACACTGCGCATCCATTTTCATATAATTCAAACATATAAATTAATTTGACAACCCTTGGTCGTTAAAGTAGATGAAAAACATTCATCAGATCCAGAGTACATCCTTAAAGAGATCTATTTCGGCTACAGGTTAAGATATCTAAGGCCCACTGCATCCGAGCATGTCCTAAGACATCACTGAAAGGGTTGGTGTCGTTCGTTCTCTTTTCTGCTTGTTTCAATCATCTCTCACTAATTTTTACGAATCTGGTTTTACTTGGTCTTTCTGAACTCAAAAGTTCCCAACCGTGAGGAACCGAGGTTTAGGAAAGAAAACGTTGCCCTACAGGAACTGCAAAGCCCAGATGCATTAGGACACCCCGTGTGCCTCACTCCCTTTTTGCCCTGAATACATACATGGACAATGATTCAATATTTCGGTGTATAAATTCAGAGCGTCCTCAGTGGGGCAGAGGAACGTGCTTGACCACTACTAAATTGACCACTGGGTGGGAGAGGAATGTGTAGGGGATGTAGGAGAGGGGAAATTTGCAGCACCCAACATTCACTACCAGCTACCCATGCTGGTACTAACGTGGGTTTGTGTTGCTTAACTTCAGTGATCTCACGAGAACTGGTGTGTCCAACACAACTTAGCATCAGTGACCCAGATTTCATCCTGAATCGAGTTGGTTTGGCTTCTTTCGGGTCAGAGATCGAGAGGCTCCCAGTCTGCTTTTCGCCATATGGTAAGTGAAAGCAATCATGTAGATCAGCAAAATTCTCAGGTGGGTGAGCTCGCCCTTTAGCGTCTGTGGAGGAAAAGTGCCCCAACGCAGAAAAACAAATAAACGTGGAGTTATTAAACGTCGGGTCAGCATCCGGCTGGCGTAAAAATACCATCTCTGCTCCTTTCTAGACAGCTGATTTCTTTTGGGTCAGACAGACATTTGATGATAATGATGCTTAAAATAAACCAAAATAAACTAGCCAATAAAAATGTCACATTTCACTACAGTACCAATAAACTGCTGGTTTACGCGCAAGCAATCAAAGTGTCTTAACTGGAAAGCTTGAGGCTAAGGACCTTATCAGGTTCTTTAGTTATGCAGAAAGATGATGTTTAATTATAAATTAAAATCTCTCCATTTGAAAACGCATTAACAAATGAATTATTGAATATTGTGGAGGGGGGGGGCGTGTATAAAACGAAATCAGACACACCTTCCTAGGTTCCCTAAATTCCATTTAAAAATTACAAAGGCGAAAAATCTCAAAAGACAGTTTATTTCTTTTTTAGGTTATTGAAACCTCGCCAAGAATTCTCTCTTGAAAATTTCTGTCGTATGTCAGTTTCTTTCAAGACAGTATAGTTTATGACATAAAAATGATGCTTAGGACACTAATTTCTAACGACATTATCAAATAAATAATTCAAAGTATAAGTTGGAAACACCATTATTAAAGCGCTTTCTTTTCATGTCATCATGCACACACATAACTCTGCAAATTACATATTTTTCAATAAATTGGCTCTAAAGGAATTGCGTAACGATTACTCAAGACAGAAAAATATTGAAAAAAATATATATAATACCACTTTTTTTTAACTTCAACTAATTTGATGACGGTAAATATTGAACTTAGACACAGTTTACAATTTTTATTCAGGTTTTATAGACAAGAAAATAAGAGAGAGAAAATTGCGACTGCCAATCCGCTAAATGCAATTTGTATCTCTTTAAAGAGCAGCAAAATACTGATTATTTTTTGTGCTCTTTATCATTACTGAAAAGCTAATATGATATCTTGATGAAAAACTGATATTTATTGAGAAACGGGGGGGGGAGAAAGCAATTTGATACCTACTTCTTGGGAAATCTATTTCAAATGCCCTCTTTTCCTTCTTAACCCCATAAAAAAAATCACTATCAACATTTCCAAATGTTTCAAAACACAGAGTCTAGTTCTCTCTTATTTTCCTTTGAAATTAAAGTAGACTTTTTTTTTCTTGAAAATATAAGACGAAATAAGAAAAGACTACTGTGTCAAACGCCATTGTCATTACTCAAGATTAAACAAAGGATATCTCATCCTATTTCACCCTATAAGCTGTCATCTTATTTCACCAGGTAAGCTGTTTTCTTGCAAAACGACTGCTGTCTCCTATCTCTTAGATGAACTTTTAACTAGTCAACAACAAACAAGCAACTAATAGGTGCAATGAAATCTTGTGTTTGGTCTTACCCAAACTGCAAGACTACCCTAAGGCTCCTGAGCAAACCGGCTTCTCAGTCCTGCTACAATAGGCACAATGTGAAAGGCCCACGTCAATCTTACGACCAATCGAAAAGAGGTTCCCGAAAACAAAAACGTTGTGACACACCAGTTCTCGTGGAATCACTGAAGTTAAGCAGCGCAAGCCCACGTTAGTACCAACATGGGTGGTTGGTAAAGAACGTTGGGTGCTGCAAATTTCCCCTCTCCTACGTCTTCTACACCTACCTCCTCATCTCCCGCGAGCAGCCTCCTATGGGTTCGTCCTGTTATGGCTGCTTGACTAACTCCCCAACCCATGAAATGAATCCAGTAATCCATCAAGGTGACACTTTGAACCTAGATGTCACCTTTTTTCCCGTCTGCGTTCCTTTTAATTTTTTTACCGCAATACAGTATTCAAATATTATTACGAACCCACCTCGGTGGCCCAGAAGTAGCGTGCTCAACTACTGCGTCAGTGGTTTCAGGTTCGGTACTGAATCGAGGTAGGTTGGCTATCGAACGAAAGCGAGAGAGAGAAATAGAGAGGTCACCAGGGCGCATTCCGCCGGATGGGAAGAAAGGTCGTGACCCCGTCTGACGATCCTTTTCTACATGCAAGTGTAGATCACCAAAATTTCCAGATATAAGACCTCACCTCCCTTGGTGTCAGAAGAGGAAAAGAACCCCATTGAAGAAAAGTAGTGCTCAAACTACTATGCCTGATAAAGTCCTATTATGACAACCACCACCACCACTGTTATCAAGTTATCGTTTACTTCTTACATGGAATTATATCTAATTAAACTATGGGACCCATTTCTGTATTTGCAAGTCTTTTTATTGCTCCTTACTAGATATCGTGTAGGAGAGAGAGATTTTCTTAAGTTAATTGGCAGAAGAAACAAAGATAGATAGGACAGGAAATGTTTTTTTTTCACATATAAATAAATTACATTTCAAAATTCATATCAGCATTTGAAAAGCCCTGAATTCCAATTTTTTATCATTTAAGAAAGGCATTCACTTTTTTTAAAAAAAAAAGGAATAACTTTCTTTGATAGTCATATTTATTTTAATTAGAAATCTTGGTTCATAATTACAGTCAGGAGAAGGAAAGTATCGAGATATAAAAACTATATAAAATTGTATGTTGCACAAGTCATTCCTTAATGCAGAAGATAACAACTCCCTACCAGTCGCATTTTAATCCAAAATAGACATCTCCCCTCTCTCTCCCTCTTATGCCCTCTTCTTAATACAGGATTTTGATCCTGCTGGGTATACTTTTTTTTCTCTCCAAGGAGAAGCAAGAGAAATATTATATTTAGACGTTATAATGTCATTTTTAAAAATTTTCTGCTGGATCATGAATTCTTCTCGAAATCACTGTCATTTTCCGCACATTAAATTCATCCTAAATAATATACTGTTTCATATTTAAAGAGAAATGAGCTTTTTAAAACTATGCATTTTATGTGGAGAGAGAGGGGAGAGAGGATGCATATGTAGCAACACAGTCAATTCCTGACAATAAATTGCTACAGTGAAATGGAAAATGACTAAACGTATTTTTTAACTTAGTTTCTCGAGTTATTTCTTATACCCACATACCAAAAAAAGAGATGGAGACAGGCCGAGAAAAAAAATCTAGTTTGAACTATAATGCATAATTTTGTCTAGAACGGGGATCTTTGAAACGCACAACAAACGACTAAATCTAAAAGAATGACGTAACAATATTATTCATAAAATTCATACAGGTATTCATAGTTGATGATAATATCAAGCCAATGTCGATTCAGTTCTTACCTCCTTCAGATATGTAGGTAGGCATACGTGTCTTTATTAAACAATGCTGAAGAGTTAAGGGAATATGTGAGTGGGAAGAACCTGACACAAAAATTTCCCTGTCGCTTTTATTTTACCCCAACCCCTCCACTTCCCTCTCAAAAAATATTCAATTATATTAGTTCATATGAATGACGACAGTTAGGTAGCGTAAAAAATTTCATACTAACGAAATAAAAGGAAATCTTTAAGAGATGAGACACTTTAAAGTGTGAGATATTGAATTAGAGCCTCAAGAAGCACTTTTAATCAGCATGGCATGGCGTCGAAGTGAATCTCTTTTGCACCTTTTGAATATTAAAACAGTGTGACAAATGGGACAAAGTGTAGTCTCACATAATAGACGAAGCCAGCAAGTGCATTTCTTGGACTGCGGCCACACTACCCACGTAACTTTTATTCTGCACAGTGCAATTATGCCAGATTTCCATTATAGGATCATTGAATTAATTCTTAGTTCAAAAGCCCCCCCCCTCCTTCCCTCTGGTGGCTCATTTCACAGCAGGCTTGACTCTTTAAGCTCTTGACCACAGGCTAACACTGCCAACCCACTCTCTCAATATGTCTCTTCTGTCAATTAGAAATGAAGAAAGGTGGAACGATGTAATGACTACCGTCTGCATATGAAGAAAAGCCCTCTTGAAACATGGCGTCAAAAATGTGGTAGGTGCTGAGACAAGTGTCGGTCCTCTGCAGTCATCTGGGCCTCTTCGACCGCAACCAAGATTAAACAAAACGTCATTAGCATAAAGGACAAACGCACTACCAACAGGAGAATGGACCCACAACCTTCCCATTATATTGTTAAAGAAACAGTTTGGACATAAGGTTGACAATGGTCAGAAACTCAATTGACCACTGTTATATGGATGACACCGTGGTTCAATCCCAGGAATTCTCAAGCGGCTTATTGCGCATTTAACTTCATTATATAAATGACCGTTAGTACCACATCAATGGGGAGATAGACTAGACTCCGATGTGACCCATAGAATCAATGGGGGATCGTTGAAGTGGAGACAGGCAAGTGGAGTCCTGTGCGAAAGGAGGGTCCCAATCAAGTTGAAAGGGAAGTCTTACGGGGCAGTGGTTAGGCCAGCTAATGCTATCTGGATCAAAGTGTTGGGCAGTGAGGAAGAGCCACTTAAATAGAATGCAAGTAGCCGAGGTGCGAATGCTGCGGTACATGAGTGGGGGTTGTCAAGAGCTGATAGAATTAGGAATGAGTATATCAGAGGTAGTCTGGGGGTGGCGGAGAGGTGAGGAAGAGCTCGTTAGGTCCTTTACAGGAATGCAGGTGGTTAGAAGCACCTGGGGCAGGGGGAGACCAAAGCAGACGTGGGTGCAGGTTGTCCGTAAGGATATGGTAGTGTGAGGAGTGGATGGCGACCTGGTGGGAGATAGGCAGGAGTGGAGGGCTGGAACCCGCAGACCCGACCCTGCCACAGGCGGGATAAGGGTATTATAATGACGATGATGATGATGATGATAGAAACGACCGTTCGGAGAAAAGACATTAAGCAGAGAAAGAGGTCAAAGTAGCCACCTGAGTCAGATAGCATATTTCCCAAAGGTAATTAGTAATTCTTTCAACTTATCTCGAAATTTCATTAAATTTGATATTAAGATAGAGATCAACTCTATATACAGTGTTAAATGCATATACCGGTATCTATATAGAAACTACAAAACTATCCAACACGCAGTTTTTAGACTACGTTACCGATTATGAGATCAATGCGCTCAATTCATGGTTGTTATAACCTGTTGATTGAAATTAAGGGGTTAAGATTCTCCCATCAGCACTTGGAAAGCAATAAAAATTCGTTTCCAACAACCGTAAAATGTGGAATTTAAGTCGAGAGATTGCACCAGGAAAAATCCAGCTAAAGGTTTCATCAAAGTTTTAAATCACGAAAGCTATAAACGAATAATTGGTGATAAAATCACAAAAAAGGGCTCTAAATGATTAAAAGGAACTAAAGCATTGCAATTTTATTTCCCCTTCACCCTCCTCTACTTCCGTTTCCTAAGAATGAAAGGACATAACTCGCCGCCGTGGTTAAAATCGATACAAGTCCTGAATCCATTCTTATCTGCTGCTGTCCACAGACTCTTGAGATGGTCAGTTTAATGTGTCTAAATTTTGGTTCCGTCATTAAATCTATAAATGAACTCTGGTGTTTTGAAAAACAAAAAAGATTTATTGTCAGTTTTGCCATTCGGTAAGAAGTCGCTAAAAATGACTTAAACATTTACATTTTCGCATCAGAAGACCACTTCAGATGCTTGCAGGCAAATGTTTCAATTGCCTCAAAATACGAGTAACTTCGTATATGTCGACATTCAAGATTTAAATTATATTTACTCATAATTCCACACAGAAATTCGTTGTTCTCATACCCCAATTTACTACTCCAACTTAATAAATGCGGCTAAACTGCATCCCTTCACATCTTTTTAGCGGACCCGCTGTAATAATAATAATATTATTATAATACATATAAGAAATACACTTTCCCATGTGCAACAGCTGCAATTTTAAGTGTCAGACATTAAACCCAAATTGGAATTTGGAGAAACAAAACGTATGGCCCAACACCTCCATTAAACAGAAATGAATACCCAAAACTATATTCCAGTAAATACAGGAACATTTTATCTTTCATTAAGATGGCAAATGAGGTCCGGCTTTACAGGCGGATACATAAAAAGTAAAGGGCACATGAGCTAAACCAGCACCGTTGTTATATGGATGACATTGATGAGTGAGTAGTCGGGAAAATACAATAAATGTTTCTGAGATGCCTGTATGAAAGAGAACGTGTAATGGCTGAAGAGGAATGAAAGGGTGAAAATGAATATATACATACTTCTGGATCTGAGGGATCCGGTGGGGAAGGAAATGAAAAGGGAATGACAAGTTACAAAGAATTATTATAGGAATGGCATTATGAGTTTAAGGACACTTGCGAGAATCTACATTCTAAGAAGCAGGTGGTCTAAGTGGGACTAAGGCGTAACTGCCATATTCGGGGAAAATAAATGGGGGTGATGGTGAGGGTAAAGCTCTGTACACCCTTCCTTCAATAATGCCAATAAAAATTAGTCCCTACATTCATATGCAGTAATGAGTTTGATGCTGCGCGCATCCTTCTTGCGAACTACGTACAATTGCAGCTCATTTAGAAATTAGGGCCAGTTGATAAGCTAAGCTACTCATGAGGGTCGATAATTCTAAGGTGCCTCAGCTTGAAACAGGCCTATAGTTTTCCAGGTTGGATTGGATTACTTTTGTGGGGTGGGGAGTAAGCCACGCAGCCATAACAGGACGAACCCTTAGAAGGCTGCCCGCAGGAGATGAGGAGGTAGGTGAAAGGACGAAGGAGAGGGTTAATTTGCAGCACCCAACGTTCTTTACCAACTACCCAAGTTGGTATTGACATGGACATGCGCTGCTTAACTTCAGTGATCTCACGGGAACTGGTATGTCCAACGCAACTTGGCTGCAATTTGGATTTACTATTCTAATCTGAGGCGGATGGTTGTAGACAGGATCGGTGTGAACGGTGCCAGCGCAAAAGGCCCTGAGCCACTGCACTGACTGACTTTGCAAAATGATAACGGTTTCATTTTTTTTTACTATCGATCCACCCAAAGGAAAGCTTGAAATTGCGGGAAATCTATGGCCAGCATTGGCGCCGGCACTGTAAGGTCGATGCTCTAAGGTGGAACTCCAAGACCTACACTCTATCGCCGACAGTCTGCCAGGCCGTGCAAGTCAACTCTGCACCAACCCCCGCTTTTTTTCGGGCCGGCTCTGGTTGTAGAAATACCAAGTACGGTATTCGTCGCAAAGAAATTAAAGCCGTAGCCCCGTGTTGTGCGCCTGCATGCAAGCCTACCCTTTTCTAAGCGGAAAAAAAGAGTGTAGGGGCACGTTCGCTCGTCTTCCAGGTGTAGGATGTACTTCTACCTCCTCTTCCTGTCTTGTAATCATAATCGGCTTTTCAGTGCAGAAAGACGGACTAGAACAGCAGTGCAACAGATTTGAGTGAACTTTTGGGCAATTTTTGACAGGTGTAGCATATATTCTGCATTCAAGGGCACATTTCCCTGCATAGAAAAAGTGCCCACATTCCACCTTTCCTTTCTTCACCCTGATTTTTTCTGGTAATTAGGCTATATCTTTGACTTCTTCTTTTGGTTCTTCATAGTTCTTCAACCGTAAGCTTATCAGAATTTACTGGATAAACCTCATGGGTCCTTGTTGGCCCACAGAGGTCTCCCACAGGGGTTGTCTCAAAAATGCCAGTTTTACAACATTAAATTTCTAGACTACTTCAACTTGTGGAATGAGAAATAGTGGTTGAGGGATTTCGCCTGGTAATCAACCCCATGTGTCGATCACGAAATTTATTAACAGGGTTTCTGGAAGGAATCAGAAATTTTTCGATTTATCACTACTCTGGTTTACGCTAAAGAAATGTGTGGCAAATATTATAAAGACAACAAGCGACCCTAAGTGCCAACCACGTTAATGGGAAACATGTGTTAAGCACATATTAACAGATATTATTATTACCGATAAGAAACAACACTTAAAGGAGGATACATACATACAAAAACTACTTAACCCGAAAAAACTAAGAAAAAGAATCAAGCTGCCAAGGTACAAGTTATTTTTGATCTTTCGGTTTCCGTTTCTAGCACTAACACAAATTCTAAACAGAGATGGCGAGTACTGTTTCCTTGTTATTTGTTCAAATGACGACCTCTTACTTTTATTCCCTTCTTTTACTTAATCTCTTTTCGCCCTCAGCTATTTTCGTCTAGACTTCACATGTCAGGCTGTCAGGCAAATCTGTTGTGTAAGCTAAAAACGTCAAAACACTTATTGGCAAAATGCATGTTGTCTTTCAACTGGAAATGAAACTTTTTTAACAATGCAAACCAATCAAAAACTTTGGACAAAGAAAGAGAGAGAGAGCGTGCGCCTCGAAGATTCTGATCTTAAATCCCTCTGGTGGACACATACAGTACGTATTCAAAGGAATAAAACTTTCAGTAGTATCCAGAAACTGGCCATGAACATTGCAAAGTTCCATCAGTGAAACTCCTTACGAAGGCCCACATGTCACTTAAATTATTCAAGAGTCAGTATATCTATCTATCTATCTGTACTTTGTCCTAAGAGGGGGACTAAAAGGGTTATGGTGGCATGTCACATAATGACAATATAAAACCATTGTTCAGCCATTTGCACAAGAGTTCCCTTCTCTCCAGAGTTCCTGTCACTTTTTCTACCACTTTACTTTTCTGTTCAATTTTTAAAGCCCCTCTCCTCCTTATTGCGTGTCCCCATATTAAGTTTTGTTTGTTATGATCACAGAAAAATTCTTAGGTTGAACATTTTGTCTTGACAAGGTTTCCTGCCTGACTCAAACTCCACCGGTGAAGTTGTTTCGGGGATGAGAGAGATGGAAAAGTGAAGCCGGAGGAGTTACATGTGATGTGCTTTTTACCTGCTCAGAAAAGAACTCTTTCTACGCGGAATAAAACATCCACGTAGACCTACAAAACATTCAGCTGTAGAACCTCAGCTACCCTTGCGTTGGGTTCCAGAGTTCTCACGGGCTGTGGCATTAGAAACGTATAAAAATTACCACTCAATAATTCGTGTTCTTGGTACCAACGGGACCGATAGGTACCTGGACCCTGTCACAGAAGAGGAAAGAGATGAAATGATGATGACATTCTTCTGTATATAAATCGATAGTTTTTTTTAATTTATAAGTTTAATCATGGCTGTGGCTTGTATACGGTGGTTGGTACCCCTCAACATCAGTGTAATGAGGAAAAAGGGGTAAGAAATTCAGGTTCTAAAAGTCAAATGCATCAATAGTAGGATGGAGAAATTAATCAAACCTAAAGTATTACAACATAATGCATATTTTGATTTCAAATTGGAGCGAGAGAGAGTTCAGTTATAATATACAGCGCACTTGATTATTCACGAGAAACCATAGTTGATCATCTCATTAAATTCAGAAAAAATGCGGTTTTAATGTATTTCAAAGAGGAACCTGAATCATTATTGTGTAGGTACGTTGGTGTTTCCGTGGTGAATTCTGCGAAAATCCACAACGCAAACAACAGTTTTTCATAAGAATTCTTCCAAAGAATAAGAGCAAAAATCTTTTTTGAAGCTACAGTGTGGTATTAAAGACCTGTTTATATTTAATAAGACCGATAAGATGTGATAAAAACAACAGCACATTTAAAAAAAGGACTGTCTTATTAGGTGTTAACTGATCAACAGGTCAGTGACCTAAACTCAAATGAATCAGAAGACATCACATTACTACACATTGTTTGAAACAAGTTCAGTTTTATAATCTGATAGAAGGCGTTGCGCGAGCTCAATCATTTTGTCCCAACAAACATGGATTAAAAAAAGCTACTTGGGGTCAAATGTATCAGGTGATCATGCTAAAGGCCTGATATACCAAAGTAATATCAATACTTCAGGCTCCTGAGACCCTTTATTCACTCTCTGGGCAGTCCTTACACAAGAAATTGACGTCTAAGAAAGGTCCTCAGGCGAGTAGTCTAAATAGGTAATTCCACAGTCATATGCTTGCCAGTCCCTACTCAGAGAACATTTCATGCCTGTCTGCAATCTCTTAGGACCCTTTTCTTCTTATGAACCTCAACGAGATACATTTTTACGTTAAAGAAGGTTCACACATCCTTTTATGCCATTTTTATGACATACCGGGGGGAGGGGAAAGTAGAAGGAATAGAAAACGTGGAAAAGTTCTACCTAGGGCATGTGTCCTTAAAAAAAAACGTATTAATGATTCAAGAGCCCTGACGTTATGAGTCACTCGCAAACCCGTTAACACAATGCAATTGACACTGCTGCTGCTTCTGCTACTCTTTTGAAAATGGTACATTTCTTATTTCTCCCATGAAACTACCAGCTGAACTCGGTCCAAAACGTAATGTAGAGATTTAATGGTTAACCAACATCTGCCTCAAGTTCAGGGGACTACTTAAAAGACAAAAATGTACCAAAAAGGATGCAGACCCTAGAGTGTAACCCTAGTGGAAGATTAAATCTTAAAAGTTTAACTTCATTTAATTGCTCCCACATCATGCCATTAGTGTAAAATGAAGTTATTTGGACGTATATTTCTTTAAGTAACTTAAGTATTCCTGTGTCGCCTTTGAAGTTCCTTTAAGGAAACGACTACTCAATATTATTGAGTTAACTTTTTTATAATTTGATTTCGCGGTACTTTTATTCACGCCAGATTGAATGAATGACCAAAGAAACACAAACAAGCTCTCTTACAAATTACGAACGAGAGAAATAGAGGAAAAAATGGATCTTTGTCTTAAGAGTTAGAAATTTACAATTTTTTGTCATTTACCCCTCCTCTCAAAGAAAAAAAAACAACGTTGATGCTTTTAATAGTGAGTGGATACAGCAAAAGAGAAGAGAGAGAAAGAGTGGGAAAAAATCTCATAAAGATGACATTTAACGGTCTCGAGTCGTTTTTTCATTTTTTTTTTGCATCTTAAACTTTATAATAGTCCTTGCTCAATAGAGTTAGGATGCGACAAGTAGATTTCTCCCCCCAAAAACTCAAGCACACATCTGATAACATCACAGCAAACCGACTATCGTATGAAAAACCTATACACGTGAAGTAAACAAATGATGTTCGGCAGCAGCAGCAAGAAACAAAATTGAGGTGTTTGCTGACTGTGCCATTTATTGCTGTTTGTCAACTGCTGACAAAACTATTCATTGACAATAACCGCACATTAAATTTTCGATCAATATTTATTTATTTTCGGTTGCCAACTATATTTTACCTTGAATGTGCACCCACTTTACAAGATTTTACCACAGTGTCATACTGCCTAATTACCTCAAGAATGAGGCTGCACCACTTTGAAGACAGTACTCAGAAATGAGACTCTCTACTCCGAGCAACCTTCAATTATGTACCACAGGTTTCTAACACATTATATTCAGCAACCCCTTCCCCTTACAACCTACACATTTCCTTTGTGTGTATTGGAAGGGTATATTTAAGCACAGATTACATCGTAAACACCACACGGTGCCACACTTTGATTCCCATCTCACAGATTGTTTGTTTGTTTGTTGGTGTTTTGGGCCCACAACGACTTCACCTCACAGACCCACAAAGACACTTGAGGATTACCTCTCAACTCAAAAAAAAAAACACTAGCTTCGATCAGGATTAAACATGTGCTCAAGACTAGTGTATGAGCAATCCCAGCCTAGGTGACACAGTAGATGACAAAAGGATGTGCAGGTAGGTTATGCAAGCAGAACGGATTCAACAACGGAACAGTGCTGGTTAAAAAGGGGCCACAAGTACTTGACAGAGTCCCTATGCTTATGACATAAATCATTTCTGGGATAATTCTACCTGGTCTTAAAGCGTCTCAGTCAGTAGTTCCAGGCTCGATCTTGGATCGAGACTGTTGACTTCATTCAGTGGAGAGAGAGAGAGAGAGAGGGGGGGGGAACCCTTGTTTAGGTAGAGAAGTAAACATTTGTCCCTAAGAAGAACCCTTACTACATATACATAGCTCGCATAGATCGGCAAAATTTCCAGGTGTAGGAACTCATCCCCTTTGGCGTCAGTAGAGGGAAAGTGCCCCAACGAAGATAAATAAGCATCGGAGGTGCGGCATCAAGTTGACAGCCGGCTGCGTTAAACACCGTTTAACAGTTCGCTCTGTCTCAACGGGACGGTAATGGGTTCCCGACCTTGCCACATGTGGGCAACCTTACCGGAATTTTACCCGATCTTAGTGCAGTGAGCAGCAAGCCCGTTTACAACTCACTACATGCAAATGAATGTCAATTTATTTTTCGTCTTTGTTGACGTAATGCAGTACATCACAATTTATTATCTCTTTCTTGGAATTTCGAGTCAAAATAATGCAGTAAACAGTTCAAATATTTTCCCTTCCCTACAGTCAGAAGAAATAGACACAAATACTACTCTAGGGCTTTCTGAAATGCCGTAGCAGTCTTTTCGTCTGTTTAAGACCAAATGCAGTAGTGGTTTTTGTAGCCTAGTGTACGAAAATAAAAATCACCCCTTCTTTAAATGTTTTTATTCCCCTCGTCACTTTGAGAGAGAGGGTCCAAAGATGATCATGATGGAGCGAGGAATTTAACGCAAGATAGTGTGAACGACTTTTATTCGCTCTTATTAATGCCTTCACTTTGGATGTTTAATATATGGGTTGCCGCATTAGAGAATATAAATTATTAACAATTTTAATACTCCAGGGGTGATAAGAGTGCCTTAGGCTGCACCAACCAGACAAGTAGAGGTTTTTTTTTATCTCGATTTATTTTCTATATTCACGCTTTATGATATGTAAGCCATATTCGATGATTAAGATGAGACTGCGCAATACAAAAAATGGGATGGAGGGTAGAAATGTGCTGATTTCGACGTCGGGAAATCGAGGGGGTGAGAAATTTGTAGTATACCAGAAACATGGTCAACATTTATATGAAAGGGACGTACATTTACAGTATATATATACTAGAAGTGTATTGTATGGATGTACGCAATAACTAGGCACTAGATTCAATGAAGGATGTGATGTTAGAATCTAAAACATGAGATGTAATTGCAGTCGTAAAAATCCCATTTTAACGTATAAGCAGGTGCTCTCGAGTGAGTGTCCAAAGGAATTTTAATTATATGAGTATAAAAAAATTTTTTTTCAAATGAAGATACACGAGATAGGAAAGAAACCTTACCCTAAGTCATATACAACCCATAGAAACTCAATGATGTGTTAAATATGAAATGAAAAACAATTCTTCTCACCACCATCAACATCTCTAGCATGACTTCAACTCATTCCCATTTTGATGATAGTATCCATAAGCAGACAGTTCCTTAGTTGTAGTTCCCCCCCTATTTAGGAGCGAATATTATAAGAGTATTACAACTGAAATTAATATATACAGTACTAGGAAATGACGTTTGAAATTCAGCGATGAACTTTTTCACTACAACTGCTGAGTTAGTTTCTAATTATTTAAATCGGGTAGCACCGAGTTCCTTTCTGGTCATAAAACTACAATCCCCTTCCTTGTAGAGGAACCCTTTTCCCACCTATTGCAGGGTCGAATGCCCATAATTAAGATTTTGAAGCAAAAGCGGTAGAGGGAGATAGATACAAAATCAGGGGCAAATATGGACATGATTGAAGAAAACTATTCCAAAATAACTACAGTAGAACACGGATAAGAAGTGTTTCAAGGGACCCGATGTCTAGTAGCTTCATTTTCGTTTCGTTGGTGTTTTAAGGCCCTTCAACTACAAGATCACGAGAGCCCCGTCCAACGCGTAGTTCTAATGCAGAAACTACACTATGCGACGATTTTTGGGTATTAACCGAACCCAGTTTTCTCAAGCGGCCACCCATGTCAGTACTAGCTGGGTTTGCGTTGCTTAACTTCAGTTAAGCGGGCAGGTATTTTAAGGAGTTGCATTGAAGTAATGAAAAATAGAATCCTAAACTCATTTATGAACTTTCTGATATACCATTCATTGAGACGTCCAAACTCCTGTTGGTACACTGGCCTATCGGTACTGGTTTTGAGAAAGGCTGCAAGCGTCTAGTCGAAACTGAGCTCTGGCACTGTCCACGGTGGCATAGAAGCCGGCAGTACTGGCTGCACCCCAGGAAGAGTCACACTCAGGCTAGCCAGATACTTCTTTAATACTTTCTCATCGGAACAGTAGACCGACGATAAATAAGCACAGGGGTTGCAGCTTTGGTCGGCCCTGTGCCCATCCAGAGAGACAAGATGGGGGAAAAGGGTTAGGAGTTGCTAAAGTATTATGATTCGCCCCTCAACTCTTTAATAAGGAGGAGATTGTTGTAAACTTGTACAACGATGTTATTTACCTCGATCACGAACCGAACCGTGAACATCCTTCCGGGTATGGAATCATTATCTGATGAACTATTTAATAAGGGATAAAGTTAAAGATCTGACATGTCATATCGATATATTATTGAGGATAGTAAATTGACCAAGGATTTTCACACAATAAGCTTGCCAAGTCCGCTAACAAACGGTCAGTGAATTGTAGAAGTTAACCGGACACTAAATACATGAAATGAGATCCTCCGTTTTATCAGTAAAGTGAATTGCCGGCGGCAGTTGCTTGCGTTAAGGATCTCTATACATGTAATGATAAAATTGTGTGATATAACTGTAATGATGTGCTGCATAAGTTAAAACACTAAAATCCCCACACAGCACAGTTATAAATTTGATCCACAAGCTCACTTTTATCGTTCCACAAACCTAACCTGCTTCGTTCAAATGTTCAAGAGTAATTAATTAACTTCCGGAAATTGCAACCCAACAGTCTAGTTATAGCAGCAGTTAAATCGAGCAGTTGTATCATTACATTCATCGCAGCGGCCTGTAAAAGCCGAGGAACAACTCGGTACCTATAAATAGCCAAACCAATCAGCCACCGTCCCGCAGTGGCAGATGGGGATTTTCTAGCAGGGATGTCAGATACATTCAGGACAAGAGGTCACTAATTAGTTTTTCCTACAGCGTAGAAACGAGATAAGGTGGATGGTTAATCTCCATCCCAAATCTTAAAGGTGTATAAGGGCGATGCCACAGTGCATGACCTCAAATGGATGCCCAAAACAACACCAGAGAGTAGGGGGTCACGTCAAACAGTTGAAATGATAGTGACCATGACTTTGGGTACGAGATCTCCCATGGGGAACATGAAGCCCACGATTGCATCTAGGAAAATTGCATACCAAGGACCTCCAACGAAATTTGGAGAAATGGACAGGACGCAGGTGAAAGACAATCGTGTAATTTAAGACTACCGATCCACTAATTTTAACAAAGTGTAGAGGTCATATCTCTAAAATCATTTAAGATTTATGTGTTTGCTTCAGGCTAGTGTGGGGGACCTACTGCTAGCTGCTGCGTGTGGATTGAGGTGTTTTCATACGCAGTTAGTCAGTTCAGCTGGTGGCTGACAAGAACAGGATATAAATCAGGGCTGGTGATAATTGACATTGGGAGAGAAACTTTACAATAAGATACCAAGACGGGAATTTTTAAATTACGTACAATTTGAAGGGTTTGCTCAAAATTTCACAAACTATCGATGGCAAAAGATTGAGAGGAGAAAGAAACATGATAACAACAAGCATGGAAATTTCAACATGTCGTACAAGGTGACAAAAAAAACCCGGGGGTTAGGGGTATTAAGTTGGCAACCAGCCGAGTAAAACCACCTCCAACAGTTCGCGCATGAGAGGTATTTTGTATCTTCTCTCCTACTGTGTCGATTTCTGTCTCACCCCTTTCACTCTTCTGGTTCCGCTTCAAAATTCCGAGTGTGCTCTAGACGGGAGAAGAGTGTATCTAACGATCCGCCCGTGACCAGCAGAACCTCAGCTCCATCAACAAATCAAGGGCTCCCTGTATAGGATTTCAGATCTTGTCTAGGAAAAAAAGTCATCATTTATCATCGTGATAAGTCATAAATCAATACAAATTTATAAAGCCATGTCAGAGTGAATAAATACGATCCTTCATTTGTGTCAGAAAAAAAAAGAACGGTCCAAGAAAAGGGGTTACGAGGCATCCGGTAATATCAAATATTTTCAGGGTCCAATTTTTTTGTGTGTGCGATTCGTTACGTAATCTCGTGTGGAAATTTACAACACACAGTGCTTTGGCATCTTTTACACAGGAAATCACTAAAGGCATGCTGCATTATTAATTTGCCGTCACACAATAGTCGTGTTTTCTAAACTCAGGCGTACAACAACAAATGTTGCACACATCAACTGTCAAAAAAAGGACAATCAGGTCAGCGGCCTGTCACTGCTCTCATCTTAGCAGGTCGATGGTCAAATCTTTCATCAGTCAGGCTACTAAGACCTGTTTTCTACCGATAATACCAAATAAGGCCATTACCAATTCCAAATACCACGAACTATAAATAATGGCAAAACTGTTCAGGTGTGTATGTTGTCTAGCAAACACTAGATTAATGACCACCGTCCACTGTTAGTACAAAGAGCATTCAGATGATTGTCTGGATACGCCTTTCTAACCATTCAACCCCTACTGACAATATTTTATTTGTCCAGACCAGATTTCTCGAAAAAGGCTTTTAATTACAATTTACCTTTTTTAATTCTTTCAAGCTTGCTGAAGTGGTAATTTATAAGGGTGGAAGTTAGCTACACCAAATTAAAATTCAGGACACCAAAAATGTGGAATGAAGTTTTCAGAGATAACAGGAATAAGTAGACCACTGGACACACTGTGTTGGACCCAACAACCTTCTCCTATCTAATCTGCGTATAATTTTAGTCGAGATCGCCCTCTCTCTCACTCTCTCACTACGAATTGAGTTAACTAAGGTGGGGTTCAAAAGTCAGCTACCAAAAAAAAGTAAGGCATCTCATTTCGGACGTTTATCTCACTCTTAAATTTAGTCACTTACTAAACCACCTGCCTCTTTATGGTAACAACGTAAGACAAACGAGATGTAACAGCAGAGAAGAAGATATATCTAAAAAGTTAGCAAGGGCTAAATAAATTGAACACCTTACGAGGAGTCAGTGATGTAAAACAAGCCTTAGGTGGTAAAGAACTACGTCCGAAAATTTGGCACATGACCATTTGAAAAGCAGATGGCAGCAATGAAGTTTCAGATTATAAGATTGAGTGAGAGTGCCAGAGAGATGGATAGCCCCTATTAAATTTTAATGACAACTAGGTTACTGACACTTAACTCAGGTGGGCATCTTTGAGTGAGAGCCTGGAAAGGCAGATGAGATCATTTTTGGGAGAAATGATAAAGGAGGAGTTGTTTGTGAATGACTTGTTCAGCTTTGAAACAAACTTTTGCAAGCTGCAAGGGACGGCAAAGAGGGGGTGAGAACGAGGGACATCTTTATTTCCTTTCATAGCTTTTACAAGGAGTATTAATTAGAAATTACAAAGTTTTAGGTTGCAATTTCTGAAAGGCGATACACAAGCCAACAGCTCGTTTATATTTCTTGAAGGTGTGCGTTGTTTTAGAAATTGCATATGAATGAATATATATATATATATCTACCTGGCTTACTTTTAACCTGTTGTTTATCAACATTTTTACTCAGCTACTTGCAAATTTATATCCCTCCCCTTTGTAATTAACGAAATGAGTCACGAAAGTAAGAAGCCCAGAGCAAAAATTCAAAGAAATGTCTTGTAATCCTTTGCGTCAGGTAATATCCGACAATCAAATCAGACATTTACTAATCTCTACAACCACCACTACTACTTACATGCCTTTTATCAAACGTAATCAAAATTATCTTAAAATGTTTCTTAATATTTTTTTCCGTTGTTTCATATCAACTCGCCGCTGTGTCTTAGGACTTATTAAGAACAAAATAATCAAATTGCTAATGCGATTTATATGCAAGTTGGTTTATGAACATTGTAAAACAAACAACTATGATAATTCTTTATATGTGAGATTAAGGATTACAATTAAAAGCAAAAAGAAAAAAGTTGCTGGATTACTAATTAAACTTCTGTCGTTTTAACCCTTTCAAGTATCTTTTTTATTCCGGTTTCCTCAGGAGTTTTTAAATCGCTCCCTTTGATAAGACCTGCCAGATCATATTAGTGATAACAGAAAATAATTGAAGCCCATGAATACACGCACCACTAAAAAAATGGTTATTTCGGGAGTGGAGGAGGGGGTAGTGTTTTTGAACCTGTCATTGGACACATTTCAAGTTTGATACCTTATTCGTGAAACTATAAGACTTGAGTGTCGTCAGAGTAATAGAACAGAAAGTAAAAGTATATCGTTCGTCAACAGCTGACAAACAGCACTATTTCAACCCTGTTACCTGCAAGTGAATCCTAGGTGGTTGAATTTCATAATTTGCTAATACTGTATTTCCTATTACCCGTGAAAAGATTTGAATAAATCATTAACTTCAATCATGGCATTGTCCTAAGTCATCTACTTTAATTGGTGTGTCAGTAAAGGGCCTCTTAAAGGCAGACGATTGGCTAGTAATGCCCGTGGAGCATACACAAAGCACTTCTTCCCCTTTCATCGCCAAACTATTAACAGCAGGTGAACACCAAATTATCTTTTTATTACTCACTTGCCCCATCCTAAATTCTACCTTTCCTTCCATAACCACTTTCTTTTTAAACTTCTGAACTATAAAAAAACTGTCTGCCAAAACTATTATAATTCTCCGACCTAAAAATTAGACCAAAGAACTCCAAGGGCGCGAAGTGTAAAAAAAAAGCTTCAGATTCCCCCACCCTGACTGCCCTCTGCTTTCTGGCGGAACCACTAAGCTATGACCTGAGTTATGAGTCACAACATCATCATCATCTTACCCTTCTCCCACTAGGTCCCCATTCCCTTGTTTTCACTGTAGGAGTCTCCACACTCCACGTCCCTAATCTAAGATTTGTCCCTTTTCTTGGTGACACTGCTCTGACTGGGGGCATCCCAGCCAGGCGTCTTGAACCCGCAGAAAAATTGGACGGTCGTCTATGCGGGATGCCGGCCTGCCCCACAGAAGATTCAAGACACTCCAAGCATTATCTGCAATGTAAGCCGAGGTCTCCACTGCAAGGCATTACGAATGCATGATGACGGCGGCTCCCTCACCCCTGACGACAGTCGATACTGGGAATCTGGTCTCCTGCATTGTAAGTTCTAATTTTTGATTAAACGTGTGGAACGCTTCATGGTTTTGCGTGTCATTCTTGCGCAGCTGTGAATCACAACAAGGACGTTATTTCATTACTCCGTATAACTAATCTCAATTGTGCGAATTTCCGTGTTACTTTCACTCCCCTCATCACATCATCTACTCGTCATCGTCCCCTCATGTGCCATATGGTAGTCTAACCTTCATCCGCTTTCCTCCACTACCTTCCTGAGGTCACTTGGCCACCTAGTCTTTCACAATGAATCGAGGGAAGTGCCTCTGCAGATCTCGTGCACTGAAGGGCGCTCAAATCCCCCTCATATACTGTACTAACTTTTCTATAAATGATACCTTCTCCTGACTTCCCCTAAACGGCAACTAATGTTTTAAGGAGGCAGAAATTTAGGCTTGTCAAACTGAATGACAAATCCCCATCCCTCCGACCACTTGTTACTATTTGAAATATGTGAATTGAAAAGCAATCTCTTGTATAGCTTACATGTAGTAAGACGTTGTAGAGTAGTAGTAGTAGTAGTAGTAGAAGGGGCCGAAATCTACTAAGTGACGACTGGTCATCGTTTCCTTCCCATGTCACCCTTACTAATCATTCCAGTTAGCTAAATAGCCAGTTATCCAACAAGAAAAGTTTTTTTTTCCTTTAAAATGAGTTTTTCAAGCGTTGCTGTTGGTTCTGCATGGCTGCCAATTGTCATTAGAGGGGCAGTTTGTGTTTTCAAAGTTTGATGATGGACTTAAGGTTTAACAGGGAGTTGGTCCGCCAAAAGAAAGTACCTTTTTTTCTTTCACTCCTCTGCCTCCCTCGTCTGTCTCCAGTTTTACATGGTTTCTGACGTTTTATCTTTGGTGCCCATAACCATCAAACCCTATCATTACGAGCTAAACAGATGGGAGAAAGATATATATGTCTGGTTTCTGTTAAGGTCCAAGGAATTTCTATTGATTTTCACAAAGAAGCACTGAAGTACGAAAAATGAATTCACGCCTTTTGTTTATCGTTGGCTGTTAACTTGGCACATATCTTCAGTGTATTTTTTACGGAAATGGCCGACTGACCATCTGTGCCGTTGGAAGCTGTAGAAAAACATACAAGGGCCGCAACAACCAATCGTGTCATATTTAACAATTTCCCAGTGTCCATTTAGTGCGCAGGTGGACCGAGTTCAGTTTCCAGATCTGCTTTCTTCCTCATCAGCACCTTGAAGTACATTGGTCTGTTGCGTCCAATGGAAATTTAATTTGCATGATGCTCCACATCCTAGTTCTGATTTTGAGACATAAAATAACTACCACTAAAATGTTCAGCTAGACTTAGTTAACGACCTTTAACCAAAATTGGACAAGATTTGTAACAGGTTACACTAATAATGTGAAAGCCACGTTTTAACAAAGGATGTTGAGTACAAGATGATAGTGAGTAGGAGTAACGTTAAATTACTGAAAGTTTTGAGAAAAAAAAAGCCGTTAGGACCAAATTAAGGTTTTGTTTTTCCTTCTCCTGCACGGAAAAACCAATTTATAAGGGAAGTAATGTGATCATTAGTTTAATGTAACAACTGTAATTGAATATTGCACTTTTCGTGTGCACTTCCAAACAGAGTTTGTATGGTGTGTGATTCACTACAAGATCAGGGATGCAAACAATTTTCCAAGTAAATGTTGAGTGCCTGCCAATCTTCATGTCGACAAGAAGATGCTCCTTACACCTTTCACTACTCCTCACAGTTCTAAAGTACACATTCAGTTTTTCTTTATATTCAGAAATGCATAATTAAAGGGTCCATAAACACAAATCGCACGCCTTACGGTGTGAGTGTGGGAAGTAGAGCGATCCTACGACTACAAAATTACCTGTCATTTCTGAAATTCTGGTTTCCTTTCCACTGCTTTTGATACCTTGTTTACAGATTTCACTTTTATTTCATATCAAGTTCACAAAAAGAGGGTTATGTAAATATACACACTGCCATTTTCATCTCCAAGTATAATGAATGGGTTTGCCGGCGTAAAACTGCTTGCGCTCTAGAATCTCAGAAACCATCTTAAAAAGAAGAAGGAATTTTGCACATTTTGTCAATAAGCAATAAAATATCAGTTTCCGATACAACAGGGAGAGATAGAGAGAGAGTAACACCCTTCAATTTTGAAATGTGCATCTCCTGTTTTTTTGCATTTTATATTTTTATTAGTATATATGGCTAAAATTGCTCTTGAGACGATGATGACAACATTCTTGAATGTCGACAATCCAAAGTGCGTTATTACAGACAACTTTCTTTTGAAATTCAGACAGGTAGGAATCTTATGTGTCATTTTGAAGACAGTATCTCTTTCACTTAAAATCAATTCCCCCGGTTTTTTTCCTTTAAAAAAATACATTTACCAGGCTCGACTGATACATTCAGATTACAGCCTCTTCTCGGCATCTTCCTTAACATGAATTTCAGACGTGGCACATACTATTCAATATTTAACATCATCTTTCACCATTTCAAATTTAACCCTCCTCGTCTCAATGTTTTATTTCCACTTAGTGTCAGTGACACACTCCAAACAAAAAAATAGCTACATGGGCTGTTTAGAAACGCGGCATTCTGTTATTATTTATGTCGCTTATCAAAATGATCTATTTACAAACGTCTTATAGTTTGGCATTTTATCGAAATTGTATTTTAATCTTTAAGTTATCTCGAATATTACTTTCTTTCCACCATCCCTTCCTCTCTCTCCACTGCAGTAGCAAAGTCACTTTCAAGGTAATATATATCATACTTTATAGTAGTCTATAAGAAAAAGCACCAATTACATATTACTCCATAGCTGCTTCTACATCAATCTGTGGAAAGACAAAATATCACTTCCCCCTTTTTTAGCTATTAAAAAAATCTAGACGAAATTATCGGATTGCTGCTTCTCGGTATATATAATTATTATTATATGACGTTAAGATCAAGTCAACAGCAGTGAAAAGATATCTCTGAACTAAAGTCAATATTGAACTAAGATATCTCACCCCTCCCTTCCCTAAAAACTGGTGCACAATTTGTTTTCACAATGACGATGTCACAAGTGATATAGCAGTTGTCGCTTTATGATTTTCGCATCATTCATTCATTCATCTTTACATTCAGATTATAACACAAGACAGGACTTTGGAGAACAGATTCACAGGAAATTGTAATGGAGGAATTACATCCTTCCCCCGTACCCTCCAACAAGGGATCTGGTACTAAAAAAAAAAAGAGTATTCTTAAAGGTCTATATTTCAAAAAAGAAATACTAGATTACTAAAGGGTAATAAGTCAACAAAACACTATCATGTCAATTATTGGGAGGAGAAGAGGTTGGTGTGGCGGAAGCAATACGATCAACTTGAATTATTTCTTCTTTCCCCTTAGTCAAAAGTGCATTTCATTGAACCATTTATTTTCAGCGCTTGATCAAACCCAATTCAGATGCTCAGGCTGTTGTTTGTTTTTTTTTTTTTTTGTTTTTTTTTTTTGGACGGTGCAACTGGCCCACAACATCCCGACTTTAATTTTTCTATCAGACAGTAGCCACTCTTTAAATCTTCTCATCATCACAACGATCACTGACAGAAACAAAACTACTGACTCCGCATGCGTTCTGGAATATCCCTGTTGCTTATTGTTATTGTTCAATAGGTCACACACCATGCAATGTTATACCCAACAAAGCATTAATTTACCTGCCAACATTTCTATTTTGGTTTTTTAATGCGGTGTTGGAGCACTCAATTCGTGGGGGAGCCCGGCATCTCCTTACAGACAACAAAACTAATATTCCTGCGGGTTCCAGACGCGTGATTGGGGTGCCTCCAGTCAAAGCATGTTCAGTGGACCCGCAGACCCGACCCTGCCACAGGCGGGATAAGGGTATGATGATGATGGTGATGACTACCTGTATGAACGGCCTACAGCTCCACCACTCATGAAAGGACTAAGAAGATGGAATCTCATTGCCCTCTCTCATGATGGAACGAACACTTATCGTCCTCTCCTAAACAGGAGAGAAAACTACCATTGCAGACCAAGGACTGAACTTCCCGGTCTACTTGGAGAACAAGAGGCAAGTGCAGACAGCCTCTCTCCCTCCCTGGACACTCAGTAGCAATTTTGAAAAAAAAAAATTGGCCTGCCTGTCCACTTTCAGAACACGAGATAAGAACAGCACCTCCCCACCCGTCCTAGTCACCTAGCAGAAATTTTGACGAAATTAGACTTGCAATGTCTTCTTACAAACGGTGTTGTACTTTATAATTATTCAATCCGACCATATTTACAGTAATTTTAACTTCAGAGAAGATAAATAATCAAGCTTTTGACACAAGATGGAGAGAATTGAGACTTGAACGAAGGAGTTAAAATGTAAATGCCCTAACTTAATACTTTCTAAATGAATATGAATATCTAGAAAAATATTCTCAGCATTGCAAAGCTAACTGGAGTTATATTTAAAATATAAAATATTTAAGCTTCTGGCTTATATGATCAACGAGATTAGGAATTCCTACTTGCGTGATCTTTACTCTCCATCTGTTTTCATTACTTTGCAATATAAAGTAAGATATCGTGTAATTCATATTCACTAATTCTAGTATATAGAGAAAGAGAAAATGGAGGTCGAAGATAGGAAAAAGGAGACAGGGAGAGAGAGAGATGAGACAAAGTAGTGAGAGGGTAGAAAAGCATCATCATCATCATTGCAATTGGAAGAAAAGTCTTTTCAAAGGTTCATTTTTACGAGTTGCCAAATGAGTCCATCAATCTTTCAAGTCGGACCCATGTGTTTATTATTTCTCAACATACTTTTCTTTTTAACAGTAAGTAGTTGCAAGTCAAGAAACGTATACATTTGGATATGAAAAACTATGTTCACTACTTTCGTGCAGAGGGGGTTATTTAAGATGGTAATTACATCACAAGATATAGGCAGGTGAGATCACAACAGATGGTTGGTGCCAAAATTATATATATATCTATGTTCTCCTCCCCTTTACTAGTAATTATGAGAGTTGAAATTTCAACTTCTCTTTCGGATCTGTAATATTAAGACAAACAATTCCAACCCCCTACTGTCTTAGTTTGTGTGTTTGATGTACAAGACAAAGGAGTGGCAAAGAAAGAAACGAAAAAGTAGGAGATGGAGGGCAAGAGAGAGAGAGAGAGATGTAATTTATTTCTACTTAGAAAATATTTTACTTATCACTCAACATTAACTCGCGCTAATCCACTGCTGAGACAGTCTTCTCACGTTTCAATGATGCTATAGTTAAGAAAAAAAGTGAATCTCGGATGTAACAGTCCTGTCATACCAGTTGGTTGATTTCTTCGTCTTAAAGGGCATGAGAGTCCAGAGACCTAAGTCACTTCTTTTTCAAACCTAAAATGTCCACCCATATGCGATTTTTCATCCACATGCAGTTGAGAAAAATGATTGAGGTATGCCATTTCTTGGTTGAAAAAAAAACACAATTGAATTTTTCTTGCCGTGTGTGTTGTCTAATAAGAAAAAAAAACTATTCAACTTCTGAGATTCTTCAGCACTAACAGGATGATACAGAGCCAAAAATGTGGCAAAGCAACGTTTGCTGCAAAACCAAACATGTGTTGAATTTGAACCTCCATATGTTCACTGCTTTCTAATCTCTTGTTTTATTACTGGTTCTGGTGATGGATTGTTTCAACGTCTTATCATCATTAATAAACCTATCTGGATGCCTCATTACAAAAAGTCTCTTTCCTCCCCCCCTCTCACTCTTCAATATACATGCAAATGGTTGTATCAACACATTCACTTTGAAGATTAAATGTCTCGCCCAAAGTAAATGATGGTCCTTCTTATCTTCCTACCTCACATTTCTTTGAGAAATCCCAATTATTACCCCCCAGCCCAAACACACATATGAAATAAGATGCTCTCTGGATACAAAACACGAGACATATCCATTTCTTATAAGATTCATCATGATCAACATTTAAAGCGCTGCCTCAGCTTTTCCTTCCAAGCCAAATTTACATTTACTTATTTGACTGCACCAATTTATTTTACATCCACTTTTTCCATGTTTCTCTCACCAAAAACAAGCCATCCTCGTCAACCAGGATAGAACCTGGAGCTGTGAACGAACGATTCAACCACATAACCAACCTACACAAGCCGCAGACACCACCTAGGCAACCTACTTACCTTTTCTGTAAATAACCACAAAACCAACTGCTAACCCTTTTCCCATCTATGACAGGGTTGAGTCCCCATTTCTATCCCACTAAGACACATGGACAACCTGTTGGACGGTATTGTTACACAGTTGGCTGCCAACTTAATGCCGTAACCCCTAGACTTATTTATCGTCGGCTTATTTTATTTTTCATTGGGGCATTTCTCCTCCACCGATGTCAAGAAAGGAACAGGCTCCTAGGACACATGAAAATTTTGCCGATTTACACGTTACATGTAGAAAGGGTTCTTTTACGTGCAATTGACATTGTACACACCGCAGGGGACCACAGCTTTACTTCCCATCGACGGAAGGCGCCCTACGGGGCTCACTCTATCTCTCTCTCCTGTCTGAAAGATGCAAAACCACTTCGATCCAGTATTGAGCCTGACATTTCCTTTTCTGTCAAGGTTCACAAAATTATTACTTGATGTTCAGGATGGAAATCTCAAAATATCACCGGTGTATTGTAAGTCCCGAAAAATACATTTAGATTTCATTTCGGCTATTATTTCTGCATGCAATATAAAACGAATTAAGGTAACAAAGCCTCCGTTAATTTTCAACGGCTGTCAGGCTGCCTTTACTATCTTGTTAATTTGTAACTTTTATAGGTAAGTGAAAAACTATAGTCAGATTACAGGCCAGTCCTGTTATTCATCAAATACAGGATGCGTTCAAAGCACAGTGTCATCGCTTTATATAAGAAAATACTGTATCTGAAATCGCAGTATCTGAAAGTACAGTACTACTTTTTCCCCTTACATAACAACTGCAACATCTTGGTAGATAATGCTACCATATAAGACGTTAAAGGACTTTCTTTGCAATTACTTTGGTTTGAAAGAGAAGGGGAAGGAAAATATATGGCACTCCTGACTACCTACCTACAAGCAAAGCATTTGAATTGACATTCATTTTGCTTACATCCGTTGACAGAATCTAATATCCTGCTTCTGTATTTATGCAAAAATGAACGCGAATGATTAATACACAGCTAGTTGTGTGATATACATTCGTAAGGCAGGTTTCATTGTAGCGTATATTTACATTTTAAAACATTCAGAGACTGCAAGATTGTTTTTCCACTTGCAACTTTACGATTCAGTCTCAGTTGTTAGTGAAGAGTTCATTTTGAATTTTTTATAATATTTTTTCCAAAATTGGTTGACAGCTAAAAAGAAAGACATTCGTGTTCGTCCTCATACATACAAAGCACGTGTTTTCTCATTGATTTCTAGGACAACTTCGTGGGAAATGAAAGTAGGTGCATGAAAAACGAAGAAAAACAAAAAGGATAAAATGATCAGTAGGGGGGAGAAAGAAAAATTGTGGATGATTTTGTATGAGCGTACCAACTCACACTAAATCCATTGTTGGAGAGGGGAGAGAGAGAGAGAGAGGAGAGACGGAAATATGGAATAATGTGATGATTAGAGATAAGGATGGGGCAGAGCCAGGGAGAGAGAGCCAGAGTAAAAGACAAGAGAGGAGGTGGGTCCATTTCAAATAAATGAATAGTCTTGTGAAATTCTCAGAGTAAAATCTTCTTTGAAAACAACCAATGTGGATGAGGAGGAGTCTTCCGGTACCAACTCGTTTACACTCAATTAAACCTAACTTCCTTGATGTCGACGATGGATCGTATCACGTGACACGCCTAGTCTGAAATTTAATTCAACTTTCAGTCAGACGCATCCAAACCATTGACTTCCAAACGTTGATAGACGAGGGAAAACAAGTTCATCTTATGGTAGTATCCTGCAATAAAAGAAGCTCTACGGTATGCTCTTCGACATATGACAGATAGGTCAATTCGATTTTTTTAATGTCACTTTAGTGAGACTGAAAAACTAGTAAGTAACGTAAACTGAATAGCGTCATCGACAGTCCTCCACTTTTTTTGTCTACTCGTCATTTTTAGAGCGTTTAACAACTCAGCAGCACAGCGAAATAATAAATTTAATAATACTGACGGTTGCCTACTTTGGTAATTCAGTTGGAAGAGTAGCTCAAAATATACGGGTTCGCTCCTAACTGACGGATATAGTCTACTTCTTCAAAAGGGCTAACTTGAAGCACACCTTCCATTGCATGTGTACGGGGTGCATGAAATCTGCCCATCATCATCATACCCTTATCCCGCCTGGGGCAGAGTCAGGTCTGCGGGTTATAACTCTCCACTCCTGCCTATCTCCCACCAGGTCGCCGTCCACTGCCAGATCCTTACGTACAACCTGCTCCCACGTCTGCTTTGGTCTTCCCCTACCTCGGGTGTTTCTTCTCCCCTCCTCATTATATGTCCATATCACCTCAATCTACTCTCATTTTTTCCGTGATGTCTCTCCCCCTCCAAGCTACCTCTAATATACTAGTTCCTAATTATATCAGCTCTCGACACCCTAAGGATGGGGTGGGTCTTCCTCACTACCCAACACTCTACTGTATATAGCATAGCTGGCCTAATCACTGCCCTGTAAAACTTCTCTTTCAAATTGATTGGGAGCCTCCTATCACATAGGACTCCACTTGCCCAATTGATTCTATGGGTCGCAACTGAGTCTATCCCCCCCCCCCCAGTGCTCTGGAATGCCATGCAATCTACCCATCCACGAAAAATGAACACCTGTGCTAGGTATAATCAGGATCTGAAGATGATGATTATCAATTCAATACTAGTAAAAGATGCTGAACAAGAGATACATATCTATCCTATTATAAATTTCAGTTCGGAGGGTCCGAACATTTCTGGCAGGAATTAAAATTAAAACTAAAAGTTGCCGCGATATAGTAAACTGGATAAAGTATCAAAAGCTGTTCCTGCTTTCCAGAAATTTAAACTCAACTGCAAGCAAAATAAGGACAGGGCAGGAATTTTGTTTAGTCAAGTAAAATTCTGGCGACACAGTCCATCAAAAGAATCTGCAGAGAACAGTGTCCTGTTAAAATGTCCTGGTTTAAAAGAGCTTCGAGCAATTCGCATAGTGAGACAAGATTGGCTTTGACAAGGGACTTACTTTTCATTATCATTCGGCACTTTGTAAATTTCTTGTTTTTCTCGCCTTAGCAACCATTTCAACTCTCATATGAAATCATTAAAAAGATAATCACTCAGATGAAAAATTTAACAACAGTAGCAAAAAAAAATGTGAACTGTCAGAAATAGTTATCTCAACCAAAAAAAAAAAACAATTTCTTTCCTTTTGTTATTTCAGTCCCCGCCTGTGGCGACATGGGCGGATAGAAACCGTACAAAAGAAAATTGGCAATGATAGAAAGACAAAGAGGACATTGATGAAACTTGCAACCTGATAAATAGATAGCCTACCATGTTAGCTGCCTCTGAGAATCCGGCAGGGATATAATGGTCCTTGTATTAACCAAGCCACTATAGTAAGGTCATACATATACTGTAGTAACGAGGCTGAAACACGACCAATAATTGCGAAAATACATAAAAAAAACAGTATTTTGAGCCAATTGGATGCATTTTTAAGATAAAATTACTACCTTTGTCAAAATCTAACATGAGAAATCTTCTTTACGTTTATGGTCAGTTACTACGTTTTACCGTAGAATCAGAAAAATTGCATTTGATAAACTTTTATTGAAAATAACACATAAAAATGACAATTATTCAAAAAATTTCAAACAAATATGAATTGATATTTACCTATGAAAAATCGCAATAATATTTATTTTTAATAAATAAAAAAGCTACGTCTGTTTCGTTTTAGGCTTGACAACAGGACCTTACGAATATTATTTTTAGCTAATCCTTTCCCATCTAGGACATGATCGGACACCAGTTGGACACAGTGGCGTCACTAGGTGGCGCGGGCCGCACCGGGTGACACAACTCGCGCCATGACAAATGGGTGACACCAAAGCTGGAGAAGCGGCTTTTTTCGGGAGAGGGGGGGGGCTGACGCCAACCCTAGCGACACCATTGGTTCGACACAAGCTTTGGACACACCAGTTCTCGTCTGATCAATGAAGTTGAGCAACGAAACCCCAGCTAGTTCTGGCATGGTGACCGCTTGGGAAAACTGGGTACTGCTAATATCAAAAATCGTCGTAACACCGTAGTGGCTGTGCAGACTCTGAATTAGAACTATGCAATGGACGGGGATCTAATGGCCTTTGTAGTTGAAGGGCCCTAAAACACCAACGAAACGAAAACGAAGCAAAGATTCTTTTTTTTTTTTTTGAAAAAGGAGATTTAGCGCAGACGCCATATCTAACTTAAGGCTTTGGTTCTGTTTCCGCTACTTCTTAACCTAAGGAACTAGAAAATCTGAATTTGACACTCACGGGGGTTTCTCCCCGATATATCAGTATTGTGAATCGATGAATAAGTAACAGCAGGTCATTTCAAAGGAGGAGGTATGGAAGAGCATCTCAGCACAACCAAGGTGATAATATGACCATGTGGGGAATAAATGAAGAGGGTTGTCAGCCTGGGATCATAGATGGGGCGTTAAAAAGAATAAAAGGACCCATGAATGCTTTTAATATCTGTACGGTTGCTGTTTGTTAACTAACGAGCGTATTCATCCAGCCTGTCAACTACCAAACGATCCAGCTGCCCAGGTCTGAACTAGGTTCAGGTGCAGCATTGAATTTCATGAACATCATGCTTTAAAGATCATAACATTAATATTTCGACAATGGGAGACTGGTTTCTACTTTTTAAAAACCCCTCTTTGAGAATGAAATCTTTATGTACTTCTATTTTAGAGAGACTAGATATATGGGCCCGTATATAGCCTACAGTAGCATAAAGCTCGTTTAAAAGTTGTGCCGCATTTCTCATTTTCAAGAAAAAGAGATTTCTTAAGAATAACATTTTCAAAATGGCCTACTAGAGGTTTCAACATTATGAGGGATCAGTTTTCGTATAGCCCCGTCAGTTGACCTCATAGTTTTAGCTGGGTGTATTTTTTTGGATTGAATTAAGAGTTGTGGGAAAATGATGATGCAAAAGAAAAAAAAATAATAAACAGGCCGACTGAGACGTATATACAGTGTAATATGCTGTATTTATGGCTTTAGAAAAGTCAGAAAGTGAAAATATGACAGTAGGGAGGAAAGAGGTGAGAACAGGGGCAGAAAATTTGATTAAGTTTTAAAACTATCATCCCTTCTGCATTGGACAAACTATCAATAACAAATACTGAAATTAACCAAATAACAATTGACTACTAATATCATTATTCCATTAATTAAATTAAATGATATCTTTACTATCGGTCTCTTTTTTTCTCCCACGTTCCTACATTTTTTTCTGATTTCGATTGCTTTTTTCGGTTAGCATTTCTACTGCCAGTTCCACAATAAGGCCTCTTTCAAATCTTAAAAGCAGGTTTATCGATCTGGTTGTAAAAATAATCTTTTTTTCCTTCATGTCCGCTGTCCGCCATATTTTTTCTCCTCCTTTTTTGATCTAATATATACAGAAGTATTATTGCCTGTTCAGCATTTTCTTTATCCCCCTAACTTCTCTCTCTAGTTTCTTATTCTTTCTTCTCATCGTCATCCTCCTCCACTCCAACTCCAATTGTGAAAGCACAGCGCTGTATCCTTCAATATCTTGCCAGGGTGCATGCCTTACCTTTCACATTTACCTGCCGTTTTCATAATGTATTAAGATATCCGCATCCAACATTCAACAATGCACCGCCATCATTATCAGTTGTGTCAGTTGAAGAAGAGGTCATCGATTCCGTTACTGCTGTTTATCCTCCACCCCCAGAC
Source organism: Trigoniulus corallinus (assembly GCA_013389805.1). Lineage (NCBI taxonomy): Eukaryota > Metazoa > Arthropoda > Diplopoda > Spirobolida > Trigoniulidae > Trigoniulus > Trigoniulus corallinus. The sequence goes on from JAAFCE010006949.1 coordinate 15,315,681, forward strand.
TGCAGTTATGGATCGCCATTTCCACTCATTAGAGACTTAAGAAACTATCATGGGACACACTATCCCCCATTTCCCTCTTCCCATCCATCCTGTCTGTATGGGTCAATTCCTAGCCTACTACACAATACAATAACTAGGCAGATTTGTGGGGGGAAGATGCGAAACACAACTCTAGTGCCAAATGCAGAAAGAGCCTTTAAAAACTGAACTTATTCTACTGTATATGTGTTCCCCAGAGGGCTCTGAAATAAAAAGCTTTCTTCTCTTTTTACCTTTTTTTCCCCTTTTTCCTTGCAAATTTTTTTTCTCGTATCTTATATCCACTACCACAAAGGATATCACATATATAAATTCGTGGTCCGTATGTAATATGGCCAGAAATCCTTTCCTCCTTTTTTGTCCCTTCTTGGAGAATGTCTCCCTTCAATAAAAAAAAAGACAAAAAACAGGACTTCTCAAAGATGAAGAAGAGTGTACAGGTGTGTTTTTTAGATCTCTGATTAGTAATTAGTTCATCCCAGTTACAATGGAATGATTTCTTGTGTGAAATTCAACAATACACGTATAGGATGCCTGAAATTCCTCTTCTCCACGTCACTGTTCAAAATCACCTCAATCCTTTTTTTCTTTCTGCTTGTGATGATTTCAACCACATGAATGTTGTCCACATTTTCACTATCATGTGGTTCTCTCATAGGAATAGCAATCTGATTTTCTTTTTAAGAGCAGGGTTAGTTGGACAACCTTGACCAGAACGGCAAGATGTTTTTTTTCTTGATAACACTTAAATCTTGAACGTTGAACTATTTATATAAAGCAACTACTACCCAAGTATCTCGCTTAGTGACATCAACCTTATCAAACAGTGCTGCAAAACACCAAAATATGAAGCCGAACAGTTTTTTAAGAAAGTAAAAAGGGAAAGATGATCGTGTGGATACTTCAAAATGCATTCTATTTCATTTCCACTCTACTTTCAATTCAGTAATGTTCACATTGATGTTCAGCAGTGGCGGATCCAGGGGTGGATCAGGGGGGAGCACTACAATGTCCTATCTTCAGTGGTTTAGCCAACTATAAATTAGACTGCAACTGTTGGATTGACAGTATAGAAATGGGGATAGCAATGCAAAAAGTCTCATCAGTTGCGCCCCATTAAAGCACTGGGGGGAAGCAATTGCTGGATCTGCCCCTGATGTCCAGATATACTGAAAACTGCTTTGCGATAATTGTATTTGAAAGAATCTCACTACTACTCGAATTTTGCTTTCTTTTAAATCATCAGCTTATTACCTCAAAAAATTGCCTCATTTTTATTTTCCGCCGAAACTACAATAGTAGAGATTCTTTACTAAAAGCAATGCAAACGTTAATAAGGCAACCATCACTGTCACTAACAGTTATGACAAATGACGTTATGGCTCTCATATTGATAGAACGGAAAATTCGGTCACGTATTCATCCGGTCTACCTCTTAAGCAAATAACAAGCAACCATTTCCAGGTCCCATACTAATCAACCACAAAATTATGCTATCGGGCAGAGAGATCCACAACCATGGTCATCAGTTGAAAAGCAAATTAATGCTACATAGTAGCAAAAGAAAATCGAATTACGACATGAACTGCCTGATTTATTCATTCCGGCCTTTTGGAAAGCTGGGTGATAAGGGAAGCGGGTTGGCAACTTACAGCTCTTTTGGTCCTACTTATCTTCAGCTCTTGAGTCCAGCATTTCTGACACAGATATTCACGTTTTTTTTTGGACAGGCAGGTGACATCGCACTCAAACAAATGGGGAATGATAAGGTATTACTGTCCACATGACAAGGGGCACACTTTAGATCTTATCAGAATAAACCTGCGTTCTTTGAGCTCAAGAGGGAGTTCTCTCTCTCCTAAATGAGCTACCGGTGGTATCCGCACCCTAACATATGGTGCTTTCCCTCTTCATGCTGGTGCACTCTTTAAATTGAGGGCACGGTTACAGGTTTCTACTATACACGCAACCATTTTTTAAAATTTATCTGAAAGCGAGAGATTAAAAATGTCTCACCCATGTCTGTATTTCGCAGTATCAGCATTTTTAAAAATAAAGAATGGATGACAAATTCAGAGAAGTACAGTCCACACAAAACCTGTTTGTTGAATCATCGACCCCTCATTAGCTATACTTATCAACCACACTTATCTATTTGAGAAATCAAAGGATCAGGTGCACTTGACGGGACAATTTGAACCTAAACTTGTTGAGACACCTTCGTGGCATTACCCATGAATTCTTGGGCACCCTCTGTGAGAACCACTAGCGAATTTTATAGGATGTCAACTTGTGTAACTTGCAGCCTGAACGGAACTAAAACCAGAAGGAAAAACTTCTGCTATACAATTCTCAGTATACTGGTCACTTAATATCCAAAACGTGTTAATAATGCTTCGTGCAACTCGTTGCCAGTAGTAGTTTTGGGTTCATTTCCCAGCCTGCCTATAGCGAAACCAACTATGCCGATAAGGCAGTCTGCCAGTCATAATAACAGTCTGCAATTTCTCTGCAGAATATCAAGCGATAACAGAACTGTACTAATGTCATCAAACTGCAGGAAAAAGTAAAATATGTCCGTTTCCCACCGAATGGCAGAGTCGGGTACCCAACTATGTCCCTGTGAATGGAACTCGGGGCAATCTGTTGGTGTTTTTAAGCGCCCGGCAGCCGACCAAAACTGCAATCCCTGTGGCTATGCTTATTTATCGTCGACCTGCTGTTTGTTGAGGCAATCCACCGACGCCAGGGGGCGAGCTCCTACACAAGGGAATTTTACCTCATCTACTCGTTGAATAATAGAGGTGGTTCTTTATTTTTTTACGTGCAAATAACATCGTGCACCACACGGGACCACGGCTTTAGATCCCATCCAACGGAAGGCGCACTCAGGACCGCTCTTTCTCGCGCCCGAAAGAAGCCAACCCACCTCAATCCAGTATCAAATCTGGAACCACTGAAGCAGTAGTCGAGTATGCTACCTCACGTCGACATACGGTGCTTTATTATAGGGATAAATTAGTGAGATGTGAGAGACTGAATGGACAGAGACAGGAAAACGATATGGGAACAGCAGTAAAAAAAAAATGGCAACGGCAACTTGTTTCTTAACTACTATTTTTTTAGGCATGCTGTAAATTAACGGCAGAATGTGCTGTAGGAATTTTTTGGTCTAGTATTTCATAAATCCGAAACGCAACGCTTTACATAATTCAAGAGTGAGTGTGAATTTACGATGTTGTTCATCGGATATATCATAAATTTGATTTATGCGACTTGCTCACCTCACTATTTTAGTGTCACGTCTCAAGGCTACGGATGCAAGAATCTGTCTTTCGTGGTCTCTACACACTTCCCTATACAGACAACTACGTATGTTTTCAGCGCTCTAAAAGACTAAAAAGAAACTTAAGGCACACATACTTACAATACGCCCCCTCCCCTTCATTCCCTCCTCATCCATCAAACCCCAGTGAAAATAAATTCAAATAAACAGTCATTCTACGGTAAATATTTTGAAGACTGGACGTGCTTCAAATTCTGAAAAGTATTTACGATGAAATCAAATAAAAAAGTTATACATAAGTAATATGGTGAATTGAGGTATAAAATGTATGGCGTTTTTACGTTCAGAGTGAAAGGTTAAATTTCGTTTTACAAACCAACGTGTGTACTTTGGGTCATGTAAGAAGAAGGCTGTAAGGTTACTTGCTGTACACACTATACAAGGCTTTGCATAAAGAGACTCGCTTTCATTTTCCTGCAGATATGAACATCATTCATAAACATCAAACTTCTTTATTTCTAACATCGCTATCATACGTCCTGTCGTCGTTGTATTCTATCTATTTTATAATGTTTCTGCTGATCACTATTTTTCGTGGCTTAACTTAAAGGACAGGAAAATAATTCTGATGTATTCTCGAGGGGCGAACTGGTGATGCATGAAGATGGTGCAAGAGGTTCCAATGTTGAACGTTACAAAGCAATGGGGAGATAGACCCTCGGATGTTACCCAGAGAATCAATTGGAGTGGTTGGAGACAGGCAAGTGGAGTCCTGTGTGATAGGAGGGTCCCAATCAAATTGAAAGGGAAGTTCTACAGGACAGTGGTTAGGCCAGCTATGCTCTATGGATCAGAGTGCTGGGCAGTGAGGAAGAGCCGTGTAAATAGAATGCAAGTAGCCAGGATGCGAATGCTGCGGCACATGAGTGGGGTGTCGAGAGCTGATAGAATTAGGAATGTGTATATCAGAGGTAGCCTAGGGGTGGGGGACATCGCGGAAAAAAATGAGGGAGAGTAGGTTGAGGTGGTATGGACACGTAATGAGAAGAGGGGAGGAGAGCTCGTTAGGTCCATTTTAGGAATGCAGGTGGTTGGAAGCACCCGGGGCAGGGGGAGACCGAAGTAGACGTGGGGGCAAGTTGTTCGCAAGGATATGGTAATGTGTGGGGTGGACGGGGACCTGGTGGGAGATAAGCGGGGGTGGAGGACTATAACGCGCAGACCCGACCCTGCCACAGGCAGGATATGGGTATTATGATGATGATGAACTTAAATGGCAAGAATTCTGGTTATCCATTTCTTAAGTGCATTGCTATCCAATTCTGTTTCCATAGCCCTCAACTCTGTAGCATTTTTAATCTGTAAGCTAGCAAAAAAGATAGAATAACAATCAGGTTCTTATACAGGAAGACGACTAGGGAAACGTGCCCTCCTTTCCCGAAATGTTTCTTTAAATCCTTTTCCTTTAAAATCCTCTTCTCTCCCTTTGCTTTGATCGCGAAATGGACCTTGTTATTGGTCATTTTTCCGTTAGTCCTCAATTGTTTTGGGAGGCGGGGAGGGAGTTGCTCTTTGGTAGCCAGGTAAGCAACAAAAACATACACATGCAAAAAGAAGATGGAAATGCAAAGAGAAGACTGCATACGATTATACTTTTATCAAGCTTTTGATCTAGCTTTTATTCCTTTGGTATCCTCTTTGGTTCTTTAGAAAAATTTTGCTAGTGCTCCTCCCCCAACCGAAATCCTGGATACGTGCTTGATAGCAATCATTTTGGTAGAGAGGGAATCTTTCAATTGAATACGTGGTGACCACTACCGCCACTTTGCATTTCTTTTTTGTAAATAAAACTAATCATTTGCGATTCTAGACCTTATGATTCTCGAGTTTCCTGGGTTTCCCGAGTTTGATTCAACTCACGCCTAAACTCCCTAAAGGCAAATAATGTTTGAAAACCGCTTACTCTGCATCATTCAAGACAAATTAAAATCCACGAATACCAATTATTTACAGCCTACTGTTTGTTTCTATCAGTGCTTCTCAAATTTGGTCCAAGACCAAATAATGCAATAAACAATATCCTGAGGATGTAGCGAGAAACCTATTCTACCCATTTTATTTGTAATAATGGCAGGACAGTAAACGACCACTGATAAATCACTGTATCCGAGGTCATTTTAAGAAATAATTGCGTGTCGTTAGCCAAATTTATATTCAATGATGTTTCAGTAGAATCTTTTGCCAATGGCATGGGACTGTCTCATATTATCTCACACAACCGGATAAAGTCATACTCCCTAAGTTTTCTTTATCCACATACTGTAGTTGTCTACATCTCAAGACGCCCCACCTTCAGAAAACCTCATTTTTATAATAATAAAGACAAATATGAAGTAATATCAGATTATCGGGTTCACGTATTCCACTTTATACTATCAATTAGAGGCTGTGCCAGAGCTTTGACATCACAGGTTCAAAATTTCACAAAGGTTTTTATTTTAAATCGCATTATTTCTAGTGAATGACTGCCAGTTTCGTTCCTCAATACCTCAGGACATACACCCCCCCCCCCCCACGTACAGTGCAATATAAACATTTTCGACAACCGGATTCGATTACATGCAGGAGAGGAGGAGAGGCGACTGAAATGTTACCTGGGTTTATTGAGTTGTTTAACGACGGCTCCTCTACTGGTGTGAATGTAATTTACGGACGTCAGGAAGCTAGCTAGCTTCTACACCTGGGAATTTTGCCAATCTACACTCCATGCAGAAAATGTTCATTTAAGTACAGGTGACATCGTGTACAACCACACGGGACCACTGGAAGACTCACTTGGGGTTTCCCCTCTCGCTTGAAATAATCTAATAAGCAATTATCTTTTGGCTCGTACTCTTACTTCGTATTTCAGTCTAGTCATGCCGAATTCATGATAACCTGATTTTGCCGTAGGTGGGGAAATGGGTTAGTAATGGGGGATATCCATAATTCGAGGTTATCCAATCCTACCCACTTAGTAGGATCTACTGTAGTAATAATATCATTATAAAGAGACTATTTTATGGATTAGCGGCTGATGAAAAACATCGATAAAAATTTAGAAAATTAATTCCTCTTTTATAAAAAGAAAATCATTCCTCTTAAAATACACTTTTGGTACCTTGTGACTAAATTTCATTAAAAAACGGTAATGAAACTGTGATGTCTGTATTTCACACGTAAAGAATTCAGTCACTTCTTCTTATAGTAGTAACACTTGGCATGGAGGAAGGAGTACGTACCGATACTTCACGAAATTACTGTAATTTGCATAAAGTCGTGTATGAATGTAATAAGACTCGAGTGTAAATGAGCAGAACGCATTCCGTGTCCAAAATAAAGGATCCGGAAATTGGTTGCTTGAGAAATCGCTTGCAAAGATAGTTTGAATCATGCTTCAATGTGTTTGGAAATTATCCAGAATTTAATACGGTTTTAGCAATTCCCTAGATTTTTTCTCAAACTGTGCGAGTTCACTGACAAGAGATCCATTGGATCTACTAAGTAATGGAGACAGGGGTGATGTATTTTTAATGCCACGTTTTAAGCGTGTGCTATCTCTCCTCAGTGTGTGTTTAATCTCCCCTTTTCTAACTTTATTACCCTAAACAGCAGAAACTTGTTAATCTTTTCACATTTTATTATTTCACTACTCTAGTGTGACGTCGACATGTTATAGTCTGCAATATATTCAATACAAATGTCTCCATTTTCTTTCTCTCTCTCTCTCTCTCCCTCTAACTGGGTGTGTGAGTGTGTGGTTGCCTGTCATGCCTGCTATTTCACATTGATTTCAAGTCCTTCAGTTATGCAGAGCTGAAAGGATTGTCTGTTAGTAGATGTTAATTCCACCAGAAAACAAACTGGATGTAATATGTTTAAAATAAATTAAAACCCTCCTCCAACAAAAATAAACTATACATTTTTTTTTATCTCAAACTAAAATCTTCTCGTGGGACCAATAACGCAAGCAACGATGCAAAATTATTAGCGAATAATTACTTTCCCAGTCTTCCTCTAGGTCCCACTGCTGTTAAAATCTGCAGTTCACAAGGTAAACCTGGCATTGCTAATAGACCATGATGTCGGTTAAAAGGGGTTCTTGTGCCTTCTGACAACAGAGACACATGGTACCGTACGTTACTCACGCTTGGTATGCAGTACGTATAATATATATTCCGGAAATGGTAATTCGATCGATAGGGATAGTGTAGTAGTAATGTGTTGTGACTGTTGTGCGGTCCCCGTCCAACAGGCAACATTAGGACCTTTCACACATTTCATTCAGTCGTGCGTGTTGGTGGTGGGCTACTTTCTCAACTTAGATTTGAATTCCTCATTGCGCATGAGTGATGAATAACGGCAGTGACAATTGACCGAGACAGTAATATGTACAGGAATTTTTACTCCTCTGAATCATCACATCAACATCAGCTTCCGCAACTTTTCACTTGCCAAAAGTCAAAAACATTTCGCAATGAAACTGGCCAATATTTTACAATCTATTGCCTTTAGCAAGCAATACATTCACTAGACAGAGCAGAAGCAGGTGTTTTCAAAAACATTTATCAACTTCATCTTTTTTTTAAAAAAAAAAATATATTTTTTATTATTTATCATTATTGAGATTTTATGATGTAACCTTCATTTATTATTGCACAGTCATTTTTTTTTACTTTACGCATGAATTGCCTTCTTCCACATCATGACGGTAAGTGGATACTTAGCAATTGGACGTATATTTATCTTCATAAAAATCCTAGATGCTGCTTAGTCCTCCAGAGTTGACTGGGAATAAAATAACGCCAATGAAATTGGGCAATGTATCGGTTTGAGTTCCTATCAACTTAGCTACAACCAGTTGGTGCCTTAAGTGACTTTTCGGGAGTTTTAATGCTAAAAAGATGTCTCACTACTCCGTTCAAAATTCCGGGACAGATTAAACAGTACATTTTGTCCAATTCTACAATATCATACTGTGGTAAGAGCTTGGTGTGATTTCCATGATAGAATTTTCTGGCGACATCATGTCGTCAACATCAACCAGGAATTCAAAACTCTGTGGTCAACTTATAGCTTACGAGATCATAAAGTCCATTTCCCGCTCATCAATATTTGTAGTTATGCTTTTAGGTTTTGTTAGGGCTGCATATTTTGCATTCATGTGTAGCCCACGGTGCCCACTCTATCATAGGAAGGAAATGAGTTAGAAGTAACAGGACCTCCAAATTTATTGTTGCTGTCCCGTTATAAAGTACACTAACTGTTTGCATCCATGGTCAAGTTGCAAACATTGAACTATAATGTACAACCACACATTTGAGACACGGCCCAAAAAAAGGTGTTTCTATCGACATTGTGTAGGCTTTGGAGTTTCATGCCACCAATTAGTAAAGTCACCAAGGAGTGCCGGTGGGGAGGTTGTTGCTCCTGAAAAAGTATTCAAATGGTGACGACCTACAGGAGGACTGTGGTTACAAATTTAGTTTTTGAAAAGCTTATTTTATTATTTTAAAGCTCTAATATTATTACTATGACACTGATAAATTACCTGATGAAATACGAGTACCTGATCAATAAAGAAGACATGAGTGAAGGCTTTCAATTTTCTCCCAAAAATGCGGCAAATCTAAATATTCGTCCATGGCTTTGACATAAGTTCAGCAGTACTCCTAGAGACCAGTAGCAACACAGTATACCAAATGCATTTGTGGACATTATGAATTCTTTATAATGTCAACATTTGGGCCGCGTACTCCACATTAGGGCCTTCTCTGAAATTATCTGAATGTGTAAACCATTCATAATATTGATCGTGCATCTTGGTGCCACATTGGTAAAAGCATTTCAAATGTTGGGTAGCTATTTAGCCATGTGAAGTAACATTCAGTGAAATTCACCGCACACACAAGTGCTGCAGTGCCATAATTGGGATTGCTGAGCGTGTTGCAGGTGCACATTCATTCCCTATTTTCATATCTCGCCTCCTCCTCATCATCGTCCCTTTTTCACATTACAGAGTTGTTTACAGCACCTGTAGGCTAATTATACGTATAACGAGAGAGGGAGAGAGAGAGAGAGAGACCAAGAGGGAGATGTTTATAACTTATACTCAACCTTGCATGTCTAGTTGGGAGAAAATAACATTGTAATAACGGCAGTTGCTTGCCCCACGAATGTAGTACTGTAACTTGGTTTTCAACGCAAAATATGGCAATGCATCCATTGTGAGGTGGTAATCCAAGAGGAAACTTCGTTTCCCCTACTGCGACTAACAAAAATGTACTCGCGAATACGTATATATATCGACTTGCATTAATATTACGAGTATCGATCTTTTTTCTTCAGTATACTGTATTGATAGAAGAAGGGGAAGAAAAGAGAAATAACGGAAATGACGAATGATTACAAACTCCTGCCCACCTCATTTTATCACGGGATTAGCCCATAAATATCAAAATGAACAATCAAAAAAGTTCCCCCCTCAGTATAAAACCCTGAATATTCGCATAGTCATACATATGGTAAACATTTCAAGATGTTCTTATGGTTTTTGCCACTATTCGGATGCACACTATTTGAGCAACGTATCTTTTCACCCTCTAAAAGGTTGAAGGAGTAATAGCTTCAAACAGGTATATCCACCATCCCATATTTCACCTACCACTCCAGACTGCCAGGTACAACAGTGCCATTAAAAACTGAACTAAACATAAGCAACTAACAACAAACACCGGCAAAATTATACACATCGTGTGAGGAAAAAAAATCCTAAACGTCTTCTAAGCAACAATTACAGATATTACCTTGTTTGAAATGAAATATGAAATTCCTTTTGCGATGTGCAAAATATAGTGGCGCCAATGAATTATTACATTACTTAACGTCGGCCTTTGAGTTATAAAAGCATTTACAGTTGGGTCTCTTTTTATGCGGTTTCTTTTCATGCGATTTCCAAGTTACGCGGTGTGCATTTCATTAAAAAAAATATCGCCAAATATGCATACTGTATGCTTTTTCAGGAAGTATAGTCAGTCTAAGGCCCATGACAATGATAAAATCCACCGACCATTGTATTAGCCAGTCAAAGAAGTCTTAGTCTGTCAGAAATTAGCATACATAATAGGGGGTTCCGCACTTGTACATGACACTTAACAATCATACCATTATTATCATCATACCCTTCTCCCGACTGTGACAGGGTTGGGTCTGCAGTTCCACTGAACATGCTCTAAAATTAAAACTTATTTTGGAGGTGATTTGAACATTTTTAACCATGATATTATTAAACTAACTTGTGTCCCCGGACACATTGAGGTAATTTAACACATACCTCAAAATGTCTGCTTTCACGTCAAAGTGTCTCGGCTGGTTCCATTACTTGGTTATTTTGATAGATATTTCGCGTTGATTCACGTTACACATATGCTCTGCAGTGCATATGTGCTCTGCAGAAAAGAGACAAATTCGGGCATCTGCATTCGGACCTAGGTGGTGGGCACTTTGAGGTACTCAAAAAGGGGCACTTTGAGGTACTCTGATCACTGAAGTCAAGCAACGAAATCCCAGTTAGTACTGACATGGGTGGACGGGGCTCTAATAACCTTGTAGTTCAAGGGCTCTAATAACCTTGTGGTTCAAGGGCTCTAATAACCTTGTAGTTCAAGGGCTCTAATAACCTTGTAGTTCAAGGGCTCTAAAAAACCAACGAACCAAAATGGTCTACCCACATACTTTTCCTGCTGGAAAGGGCCCCTTGGCTATGTCCAGGAAGACTTGTCTATCAAATCTTAAATACCAAATAGACAGTGATCCTCTTAATTGATTCAGAATGACACCCTAAGAAATGCATATTTATTGCGGGTAGGAAATTACGTTTATGACAGGTTACTACTAAAAGTATCATTTTAAAGCAGGTGCTAATAGTTCGTTGGCCCTTCTTATAAGTGAAATTCAAGCGCTCATATTTTTTGCTGGATCAGTTAGTCAGATGCATGATATCGATTCCTAGAAACCGATATTAGGGCGTGTGCATATGCAAACATTAGAGCTCGAGTCTGCAAAAATGAAAAGTTAAAAAGAAAAATAATAAGACATCATTCATTCGCGTTAAATATCCATTAGTCATAGATTGCGTATCAAAGGGCATAAAACTTTTCACTTATTGCTGCCCCTTTATCTCAAATACATACCATGGGTTGTCCAAAAAGTTAAACCACATCTGGCTTATGTGCAGTACGTGTTCCTACTAATAAACTAAGCTTCTGTTCAGTGCCAAATCAAGAAGAGGTGGATTTTTTTCCACGCAAAACTAGTCAGTACTGTAATAAGATGCTATTACTTAGCTAAACCATATGTAGTGGGCGTGGTTAATATCTCAAAAAGTCATTTCGAGACGTTGTCAGGGCCCAAGTGGGGCCTGTGTTAAATACTTGTTAGACGGAATACAGTTACTATTTTGAAACTTTCTGCTGATACTGGTAAACAACAAGACAAAAAAAAACCTTGAAGATATATAGTCGAGCAGCTCACCCTAGTGTACGAGTGCAATCTTATTGTTGAACAAGGACCATCGGGACGTAGGTACCCTACAAAAAATATCTCTCCAAGAAAACAATGGAAATGTATTTAAAAAGCGTTAATACTTTTTGTTACCATGCTTTTGCATGCCACAACTTTAATTTTTTCACGTTACAAATCTCAACTGCCCCCCCCCCCTTCCCTTTTCTTTTCCAGTTTAAAGTAACATAAAAAACTGGCATTTAAACATGCGGTTGCAGTAACTTAATACACGCAGTTTATGAACCCCCTTCCACCAAAAAGTGACATGAGCAATTTTTAAAAGTCCCTACGTATAAAAATTATATGTGTAAGGTGCTGTGAACGAGTCTGGGTAGCAATTTTTCTCTTTAATTTCAGTGTGAAAAATGGTTTAGACAGACACACACACAGAAACGGGTCACAATCGAGTTTTTTTTCTTCTTCTTTTCGTTATTCAAGTATCCAATTTTATCTGACATTAAACTATGTTTAGAAGGGGAAAATATTACCAACCACACAGGCACTTGATTCGCCATTTGTTAGTCGGTGGAGAATGTTTGGTGTCATATCGCCACAACACTCGTCCAAAAGTGTCATCACAATTGGGACAAGATGTTTATCTTAATTACAGTTGCATGCGACTATTTTCCCTCCATTTGACATTTTTATTGGGATACTATACACTAGCCTCTTTTATAAACTAACAAAGTTTTTTTCTCTCCCCTCCCCTTGGCAAACATAAAAAAAAATCCCTTCATCTATTGCTCTCTGTTTGTATGGACAGAGATTCTGTTTTTGGCAAACATGGATGGGGTTTGCATTTCCCCCTCCACATAAACAGAGAAGCTAACTTATAACACCGACTATAATTCAAAAGACAATGACGTCATTCAATGAAATCACCATGACGGTAACGTGACTGCCAGTTTTAAAAAAGCCAATAATAATTCACTCATGTTGTCCTTCTCTTCTCAAAAGAGATCAAAATACAAAATGAAGAAACCAATATGGTGCGTGTGATATTACTGCGGCTTCTTCCAAGAATCTATCCTCTATATTCATCTGAAATTCTGGGAGCAAAAAAAAAGGATAATGGAATCATGTTGCGCCTTCGGCACAGAGTAGCTTAGTGCACCCATCGATATTCTTGGGTGCCAGGAATTACGTCACGTTTGTTGCAATCTGCATCATATGTCACGACACTGGGTGGAGTGATCAACTAACACCAAAAATATAATTGGGCACAACGGGGACAATGTATTGCCCGATTTCAACAGGGATGGTGTCGTCTAAAATACTAGTCCCAAAGACAAGGGTTTACTCCATGATGGTAGTAGTAGTACTTACTCTTTATGCAGTAGACGAATTGCATATATGGACCAGGAGGGCTGGGTCGTGATATAGTTGTCTTTAGATCAGATAAGGTAGGTCATAAAGGAAGTTCTATGATCGACACTATACGAGTCGCATCTCAATATTCGTAACGTGTGGTCTATTCTTTGTTAACTACTGTTGCGTACAGGAAAGCGTTTGACTGGGTAAAGCGTCAGTTAAACAAGATTCAAGCCGTCTAAGATCATTTCTGTGAAGGCCGACGAAGGTGAAAACCTGTTTACTTTGTGACTGTCGAAAGTTCATCATCCACATGTTGAATTTGACTAGTTCTGCTCCATCAAAAGTCTGTAAATTGCAGAGAATTACCCCCACCATAAAGCTCCAGGTAAAAGAGAAGATCCGACGATTATTAACGCTTTAAATTTACTACTTCAAAAAAAAAGTGGCTCTAAAACCTGCTCCAAAAAATGGCGTACGTAGGTGTGAAACCTTGATATGTTTCTGGCGTGGGCGATTAGTTCTGAAATAAGTCCTGGCGCTACCAATCCTACGACCAAAGTGCGAAAGCTTAGCAATCATAATAGTAAAGCAATTGATAATCAGGTAAATGAATTTTGAATGCAAAATTTTACTAGAATCCACACCCGGAAAACATTCATCTTTTATATCCAACAACAACTTATTTTTTTAAGCACATAGTCACTTCCAAAACTCCTCCTCTTTCTTAAAACGATGTTGTTTTCGTTGATATCACTGATGCAATTTCTAAAATGAAAACGTCCGTAAGGTGAAAAGGCAGCAAAGCCCGTAGAAACGTCATTCAACACTATTAGCGCCACACCATGAAAACCAACAGCAAATCTCTCGCATAAAATTAGCACAGGCACATTCAAACACTTTCTATTTGAGTTCTGCAGTATAATACTAAAGTCCACTAATGGTCTCTATGTATGATAAAGAGGCGACTAAAAGGGTTGCGACATCAATTTGGCAGGCCAGTCACGTTAAACCAACGTCCAATTTTTCGTTCCTGACATCTCAATGTCACCTCCTTATATATATTACTATCTCAGTTTACGTCTTCCTTAATTTTGTCAATTTCTATATCCCATTATTTCCAGGTTGTTTTTCTCTTGAATGGACGTCGTCGTCCCCAAACATGTGGGTTTCACCCTTAGCAGTGACGGTGAGTGGGGTTAATAGATACTGTAAGTGTAGTCTACATTGTGCCTTCTTATCCAAGTTGGTTCATTTAAGGGGGTATTTAGATGTTTAATTTGTAGAATATCGCAGCAGTATCCATCATTTGGCAATTATAGCTAAGAAAAAAAAATAACTCCAAGCTTTTCGCCATTTCCAGTAAGTGCACATAAATATTTCATGCTGAGATACTGCATGAAACCGTTTCAAACATGAAAAATATAGCTTGTTACTATTAAAGCCTTAGATACACAACATGTCAATTAATCATTTTAACACTGCTCTCCTTTTTCATGAAGAGAAAAAAACCTTAAAAATCTGGGATTCTAGTCTGAAAGTCATTTTTGAATTAAAATAATATAGCAAACATTGCACTGCTCTAATAAAATCTCAAGCTTGATATTAAAGTTTCAAACAGTTCATTTTCTGGATGGTGTTGAGAGAAGATGATCTCATGAAAAACAACAACAATAAGAAACACCAAAGAAGCACAAACGGAAGTGCCTACTTTTCCCCCTTGAACTTTTATGAAGATGGATTCTTCAACCAAAAAAAATATGGGAGAGTGACAAAAAACCAACTTGCATAATAGGGTTGTTGTCTGATCGCCTGTGTAAACATACGAATGTAGTTTTTAAATTGTGGCAACGTACCTCATTTTCAAGACAGTCAGTGGGTGTCTTCGCGACATTATAATATTGTAGTTTCAAAATACCACGTAAATATTATAAAGAAAGCAAGTTCATTTATCCCAAGGAGAGAGTGAGGAGTTTGATTTTATATCATTTTAGACGAGATGTGCAACTTGAAAACGACAAGGAAGCGTTCCCCCTATTACATTTTACATACTCGTGAAACGACAAACGCAATGTCATCATTATCGACGAAAAATTTACGAAACTGCCTTGGGGAGCAATGCTTAACTCACTTTCGAATAACCTAAATTCCTTGACACAACAGTAGTTAAAATACAAACAATCCCATCCAATGCTAGTTCAAATACCTACACATATCAAATAACTTTCTGCCCAATGAAGCATCCACCGGACATCAATGGTCATTCATTATACTCAGAACAGAATAATTAAATATATTTACATTAGCACAACGTAACCATGTAAAATGCCGCCCGAACCATCATCAACAGGGGGCGGCTTTAGGGGTTCCAGAAGCCCGCTACAACTATACCGTTTGCACACCTTTAAAACTGCCAATGATATTCAAGGGGACATTTGTTTTAAACCTCTAAATAACATTCTGTCTCTTAACTAGAATACTGTTGACAATTTCTTCCGAAATCCGGAATTCAAATGATGTTTGCCCATTTCTGGTTTAATCAACTGAAGAATGTACAGTATCTCCTATCTCACATTGATGGATCTCGTCTATCCGTGGCTTCCACAATAATAGTATCAGCAGAAAACGTCAGCAACCTCTTACATAACAGAAATCATTTATACCGTTACTCAAGCATAGTAGATATCCATCCTAACCTGCTCCACCTAGGCAAACCAGTCGTCCTGCGACAGGACTAGTTCAGTCTGTTCCTACGACAGGGTTGATTTGAGTGTGCTCCATCCTGCCTGCAGTCCCCTACCGAGATGCTAACCAGCACTTCTTCAGAACATGCTCATGCCACGTTTAAGGTCTATCTATACTGTTTAAGCCTTCCTTTTCGTCTTTATTTCCAGGGCAAGGCATTCATTATTTATTAATTTGCAGTTGGAACTAATTCGATAAATAAATCTCTGTTGTTTTGCGTGTTAATCGGTCAACTTACGTACACCATGTAACTCCTATTAGATTAAGTCGTTATTGTGCAGCACTGATTATGTTCAATAGCAATTCATCCTCACGAAAACGCGCAGTTCCTCGTTTTAAGTGTATACGCCCTTGTAAGTAGGAACAGCACCTGAAAAAAACCTCTTTTTATTTGCTGCATATTAAAAAAAATTCATGTCAACGAAATAGTTATTTAAAAAAAAGTTTTTAAAAAGTGATAAGAGTGTTTAAGTTTAGCAAAAGCCTGTTTTGATACGAAGTCGTATTAAATTCTTTTACACCTTTTGTTTCATGTGACACCGCGTTGCATTCCTACGCACCAGGTATACTGCATACATGTTCTCACTCTGTCAGTTGATCTCACGTCAGTGTCTGCTTCCCTTTTCGTCAGGCGTATTTTAAGGTAAAATACAGGTTGACTTATCTCTGCATGTCGTACGTGGAGAACTAAAGATTTGTGGCATTAGGTTGGCAGTCAGGCATGTAAAACTACCGTTCAACACTTCGCCCACAACTCCCTTAAGGCCTTTTTCACTTCATTTCTCCCCTTCCTCCTGTCTTCCCTTACTTGTTTTTGTATCCTGTCCATCACAGTTCCTTTCTTGTCACTCTTTTGTTTCAAGTTCAAAACTCCAAACTGGAGACCCTGCCAACGGCAGGAAAGGGAAGATGAACAAGATATTTCCTATGAAATATGAAGCATTCATAGTAATTATGCACGCCACTGCTAATCAGACAATGAATTGTTTTATGAATAAGTCGAATAGTAGATTAGGGTTTCTATGAGTTCATTAATCTTGCGTGCAAAGGCTGAATTTTTAAATATCGTATGCTAAGGCCCATTTCATTAAATGAGTTCAACTAAAAGCAATGTATAACCTCAACAAAGGCAAACTGTGCTAATTGACTAAGAATATAAGGCTTAATACACAAACGTATCCAAGAAAAACACAACTGTGCATTTAACGCGCCCATAACGTTACCATCTCAACTCCTGGTCGAACACCACCGGGTCATCTTAACCAACATCACTGTTGCCAGTCCCAAGTGATCCAAAGAACATTAATCATCCACGGACCATGTCCCTCTCTCTTCTCCCTTCCCCAATATCTGTTTAGTCTGCTGTTTTTGAAACTTGACAGGCACTGCATGCTCTGGCAGCTGGTCATCGCTCCTTCATCTCTGGCACAGTTTCTTATCACCTAAAGGATGACACATATTTGGAAACTTCGACGTCTCAAATCAGTTTGATTTATAGGTCTTTATACAAACTCTTTGACGTTTCTGTAAACGCAAATAATACATTCATGATAGCCAGGTGGTGGTGAGGTCCTTCATGCATTACGTCTGACACGTTTGTATAGGTTCAACAATCGTCTCCTTGGGGGTCATATAACCAGAAGAGTCGGGTGGAGGTCAAGTTTCAAATCCTCCGCCTCTTAAGAAAGACCAACAAGCTGCAAGCTCTGACCCAAACGCCTTAATGACAACGTGTCATTGTGCTTGGCCTGAGTGCATGGTATCAGAATCGATCCAGGTTGGAGGTTGAGCCTTTTAAAGGGATGGTAGAAAGCAAAGTCATGCTTTCTCGATTATAGTTGAACATTTTAAAGTTACGGGTTTGTTGACTGCGGACTTGAGCAAAAGGAAAGGTTCTGCAACTGGTAAGGGAAGTATGAACACTGCCCCAATTTTTTAAGTCCAAAGCTGCGGTATCAAATTTGTTTTAGATTCCATCAACTATAATCTGTCTCTCATGTTTCAAGCGGGTTAAAAACTGAAGGCTAATAATAGTTTCTGCAACTCTTGCTATCGTGTCCCACTGAATGGATACAAGGGTGACACACTGGACAGGGTTTTCCGCAGCCGATTGCCGACCAAAGCTGCAATCCCTATGCTTATTCATCTCCGACGTCAGAGGCCGAGGTCCTACACCTGGAAATTTTGCCTCATCTACCCGTTGCATAGTAGAGAGAGTTCTTTTACATGCAAATGTCATCGTACACTATACGGGACCTCGGTTTTACTTCTCATCCGAAAGAAGGCGCACTCGGGGCCTCCCTCTCTCTCGCCCGAAAGAAGCCAACCCATCTAGGTCCAGTACGGAACCTAGAACCACTGACACAGTTACCTAGCGTGCTACTCACTGTGTTATAAGATGATATACATCATCATCATCATCTTACCTTTATCCCGCCTGTGGGAGAGACGGATCTGCGGATTCTAGCCTTCCACTCCCACCTACCAGCCAACACGTCCTCGTCCACTCCACACACTACCATACCCTTAACGGACAACCTGCTCCTACGTCTGCTTCGGTCTCCCCTCCCCATGCTTCCGATCACCTGCATTCCTAAAATGGACCTAACGAGCTCCTCTCTTCTCATTACGTGTCCATACCACCTCAACCTATTCTCCCTCATTTTTTCGGCAATGTCCACCACCCACAGGCTTCCTCTAATATACTCATTCCTAATTCTACCAGCTCTCGACACCCCGCTCATATACCTCATCATTCGCATCTCGGCTACTTGCATTCTATTTACGTGGCTCTTCCTCACAGAACAACACTCTACCCCATACAGCATAGCGGGTCTAATCACTGCCCTTTATAACTTCCCTTTCAACTTGATTGGGACCCTTCTATCACATAGGAGCCCGACTTGCCTGTCTCAACTTCAACCATCCCCCATTCATTCTATGGGTCACATCCGAGTCTATCTCCGCACTGCTTCGGAACATTGATCCTAAGTACTTTACATCATGCACCTTCGTCACAATACTTTTCCTGTCTTTCCCAACTGAAAGCTAAATACTCTGTCTTCTTCATGTTTATCTTCAGCCCTCCCTTTCCTATCGCCCCTCTAATATCATTTAGGCCCTTCTCTACTTGTCCTCTGAAGTCACTAAGTTATAAGATGAAATACAAACAACTAAAAATAATTCGTCCCCTCAAGTAATTTAAGATGAAATATGTTTCACCTAATTTAAGTACGCACAAGGAATCCTGCTCAACACATATAAGACGCCCAGCCCATATATACTGTATGTTATGAGGTGACCTCTTACCTCAGAAGTGTCATATTTAGTCGGTTATGAAAAGGTTTTTGTGGGTACGTGCAAGGCTCGCCAAAATGACCTGCCAGAAGGGTTAATTAGCGTTCAACCTATCTACAACTTACAACGAATGATAAGCATTGAAAAATAACTCTTTGTGTAGGATTTAGGTGCAAGTTTTAACGTTCAAATCACCCATCTTACATCTTGTGGCCCAAACCGTCGATGACAACTTAAGCAAAATAGAATGATAGTCTTCAGAGGCGTACTTCACCAGCGTCTAGGTCACACGAGTCACCTAAATGCATGAAGCAGATGACAAATCTGGCTCAAGACATTATTTCAGCTATGAAGACACAGGAAGAGGAACGTGTCTGGAATTCTGTATTGCATTCAGGTGCTTGAATGCAATCAATAAACTTTCCACTTGACTATGTTGGCAACACTTTTTTGGGGTCCAACAACAAATGAACCATCATGCAATATAGTTAAATATGAAATGGGTGAGACCTTTCTACAACGGTCGGCTCGCTGATTTTAGTTGTAGGAGGGTCAACTTCTACAGTTTAGTGACCTGTTAAAAATTCCTCATACAGTTATTGACAGGCGTCAAACGGTGCCTGGCTGAACAAATCTCTAGAATCCCACTGTCGATAATATTGCAGACAACAAAAAAATTGTTTGGTGACTACGACACTCTCGGGACTGATGAACACTCCATATCTTATTTCACAAGATGTCATGCCATTAATACACAGCAATTTTTAGGTATCATCTTTTCTAGGAAATCCTCACTAGACGTGGCTTCATACTTTCCGCTTTTTTCAAACTCAAAATTTTCACCGCTTTAAGACTTGTTTGTGATATTTCTTCGAGAAAATAACAGACGTGATATCTAATACACTGCCGTCTTTGGGAATTATTGGACACTTTCGACACTTCTAGCTCTCCACTCTCGCCTATCTCCCACCAGGTCCCCGTCCACCCCACACACTACCATATCCTTATGGACAACCTGCTCCCACGTCTGCTTTCGTCTCTCCCTACCCCGGGTGATGCCAACCACTTGCATGCCCGTAATGGGCCCAACGAGTTCCTCCTCACCTCTTCTCATTACGTGTGCATACTACCTCAATCTACTCTCCGTCACCTTTTCCGCGATGTCCCCATCCCAGGTTACCTCTAATATATTCATTCCTAATTCTATCAGCTCTTGATGCCCCACTCATGTACGGCAAACATTCGCATCTAGGCTACTTGCATTCTATTTAACTGGCTCTTCCTCACAGAACACTTTGCCCCATACAACATAGCGGGCCTAACCACTGCTCTGTGAAACTTCCCTTTCAACTTGATTGGGACCCTCCCATCACACAGGACTCCACTTCAACCATCCCCCATTGACACTATGGGTAACATCCGAATCTATCCCCCCGTTGCTCTGGAACACTGGTCCTAAGTACTTTACTTGCACCTCTTTCACCAGTTCGCCCCTAGAGAGTACGTAACCATTACTTTTGTGTCCTTTCCAATTGAATGCTGAATACTCTTTCTTCTTCGTGTTTATCTTTAGTCCTCCCTTTTCTATTGCTGCTCTAATATCGTTTTGGGCTCTCTCTGCTTGATCTCTGGAGTCACTAACTTTCCCTACATCGTCTGCAAATAACCTGAACTTATGGGCCCATTCTCCTACTCCCGTAATCAATTCATCCATAACCACAGTGAGGAGGTATGGACTGGTTCTGAACCTCGGTGTACTCCAAATTGGGAGTCCTTACCCTGGCTATCGAACCATCGTACATATCCTGCACTATCCTAATAAACCCTTCTTCCACCCCTTTTTTGTTAATACCTTCCAAACTACCTGCCATGAAACACTGTCATAAGCCTTCTCCAAATCAAAGATTGCATGGAGATTTTATTTGCTGCCCTATGATTTTCTATCATCTCCCTGAGAATGGAAATTTGTTCCATTGTGGACCTGCTAGGCATGAACCCAAATTGATTTCCCCTGACACTAGTTCTATCCCGAAGGCACATTCCATTATTCTCGCCCAGATCTTCATGGACATCACCTTTGCCCTTGAACAGTGGTACTATCCAGCTCTCACGCCATGCAGAAGGCATTCTATCTATACTAGCTATCCTATTGAAAAGTTCCCTAGGGTATGTCACACTTCAAAGGGAACTCTGCCTGGGCCTACTGCTTTTAGACCTTTCATCTTCTTAAGAACCCGTGACTACTTCCTTCTAGCCTGCATTCCCAAAAAAATCCGGCTACTTCGGAAACAGAGGCTCGGATAAGGAAGGTGTGGACTTGTGTGGACTCATAAATTCTAGATATATCCAGGGCAAGGAAATGCTGATGCAGTAGACAGCAGAAAAGGAAAGAAATTAAGAGAGTTGATTTCGACCTCACGATGTCCATCCAAATTTTGGACAATATTTTTTGAAATTAACTACAGATCTGTGTCACAACGATCACGCACGGATAAAGTGGACGGATCCCATATAGGGCATACAGTAGAACTTTGGTATATCGAACTCTCTTATATCGAAATCCTGCTTATTCCCGCTTATATCGAAGCTTGAGCGCCGGTCCTGCCCGATGTAAATTTTAGCTTTACATATAATTCCGGATTTGGATATATCGAATCTTGGATATATCGAACTATTTTTCACTGTCCCCTGAGGTTCGATATAACGAGATTCTACTGTATACCTATTCTAAACCCTGGCCTAAACAGCACAACAGATTAGGATATTGTTATAGTAGACTAAGACTATGTCCAAATATCCAGAAGATTTAACCACGTGGACAAAAATTTCAATTTGTCACTAAAGAAATTGCTCTAAGTACTATTAATGTAAAATTCACAGCATGAACATAAGTAATTCACCTGTCTGTCAATCCTCTCTACGATTAATTTAGATGCCTATCACATTAAGTCCACATACGGTAGGTAGTCCATTTCATGACCACCGAAAATATTGCAAAAGACAGCTGCCCATAATCATATCGTCACTTAATCCTACGGAGATTTGGTCTCTACGGCCTTATTCTTCAGTCTGTTTGGATATAATTGACAAAACAACTTTACATAAACGTCTAATATTATTATAATTATTCTAGCACTAAAATCTGTCGTGGGAGATTACAAGAATGTACGTACGGAGAAAGGGAAGTTGAAGAATTTAGCATTGTCGTCCTTTAAAAGAATTGAACTCCGAAATACCTATGCCACACAGATTGTGCAAGGAAATTAACATTTCGAGGATTATTATTGATCCAGTTGGTGGTAGCGCGGCATTCAATCGACTCTCTTTCTGTACGAGAAACCGTTGTCTTGAAAATTAATAGATGGAAACACGAATACGACATGTTAAAATATTATTGGTGGATAATGTTCAGAGTTTTGTCCGTTATCCCAAAGTGCAAAACAATTTACTTCTCGATTAAATAACGGAGGGTTAAGGCCGATTAGAAACTCATCAACAGTGCAGATGGATCTCTACAGGGGGTTGGTTGTTGGTTCTTCTTCAAAATCGCTGCATCTATGCCCAACGTCTTTACCATCAAATCCCAAGCAAAGCCAAATTTATGTCAAGAAAATGAACACGGAGAAGAATTTAAAGAAACCTTAAATAACGTCCGCTTCAATTATGCGGTCATTTTAGGGTTGGTGGATAGGTGACATGACGAAGAACCCCAGCCAACCACGTCATTACCAAAACATTTCATAGGAACCTAAACCTGCCCTGCCAATGACGTAAACATTAGCGGCCTGCATATCTACCGAATCTTTTACAGGCATTGATACCATCAAATGGTTCCACCATGGCACATTTGTTTTAAAGACTGAATCCTAAATGAGATAATCAGTGAAGCTCTATAAGCAATAGGTACTTGGCACAGCTAAACGCGCCAGCTACAACACCAATCTTAAGGATGTTAGGAAATCTTAACAGCGCTTTCTTAGCCACTCCATGAAACTCTAATAACATTATTTACTTTAAATTCTATAGGTAAACATTATACATTTTTAATGAACACTTTCATGTTAGTGTTAAGAAACGCTACTTACACGTGAATTCTATAGTGGACCCATAACTTTGAGGGTTCATTGCAAGCAGGTTGATTGGCACCTAAACCGTATGAGAAATTTCTTAATACTTGAATTTTTATTCCGGTGTTATACCTCAAAGTGTCCGGGCCATTTGACATTTACTTAATTGCAGGGGAGGGATTTATGTCACAAATAACATCCAAAGCAATTTCAGTGCTCCCTAACGTGATCTGGGCAGCTGAACTTTGTACCTGATTCAGATAACACATAGAAAACATGGTTGGACACTTTGAGGTGTGACACCGGCCATGCGACAGTTGTGTGGCATATTCAATATTACAAACCATAGGACCTGAGCTTCAGATAGGAATTATCTCCACGTCATCCTTAAATTCGTGGTGACAAGACAAGGGCTAACGAATAAGCGAGATCCGACTATATGTCCTAACTCACAAAAAGGATGTCTCGACTCACATGTGAAACAAAACTAAAAAGGTACATTGGAATACCAGTTTATAAAATTAAATATCAAATTCAAGTGAATGAATGCACACAAGGAATAAAGGTGACTTTTTCCCCCAAATTTGGTAAACAACACGTACATGTTAAACTCACACAATTGTAAACCGTCTTAGTGCAAAGTCGAACGCAATAGGAATAACACATAGCAAGGGACGACGCCGTGTTTTTGTTGGTAAAATAATTAAACACTAGGTGAATTTGGGAATTAAAAGTCATTCAATGCCAAACACAATGTTAGACTGACAGGGGTGTTATATTTCAAACATCGACCTCACCATATACGAATGCCTCTCTATTGAAGCCGTATAATAGCACTATTATTTATCCCAACGGCAGTCATAATATAAAGGACTAGTTTTGCTGCTAAATTTTATATTCTTCCCACACTCGTGTCTTGTTCGGGGTTTTTTTATCCAATAAAATGGTTCAATACCTATTTGAATTCGCCCACCATATTTCTCCCTCTACTCCTGCGACCACTCTTCGTGGATATTGTTCTCCCCACCTTGCTCGTACGCTTTTATAAAAACAACTTGATATCAACAATTCTAAACTAGACTTAACCAAACAGGAGAGGAATATTTGTTCAACTATCCTCTACCTACAGTATATATAAGAAAGATGCAGGATACTGTTGTAGAAAACCTAGTTGAATTGAATGTACATTGTCCTTGCGCTTGGGAAATAGGTCGTACACCAAACGGGACTGAACCTGCTACTCCTGAGAAGTGTTTTCAGACAGAATGGGGGGGGGGGGAATATACGCCAGTGTCCCTGTTGAAGTCCAGACATACTCATTCAAAGTCCATATAATCGTATGGAGTGTAGGCAGCGAGCGAGAGCACTGAGACATAACACGAGACTGAAAACTTTCACAGTACAGTAGAACCTCGCTTAACGAGCATAATTTGTTCCCGAATCTCTTAAGTGAAACAATTTTTTCCATAGGAATCAATTTAAGATGGGATAATGCGCTCCATCATCATCATACCCTTAACCCACCTGTGGCAGGGTCCGGTCAGCGCCTTCCATCCCACACACTACCATATCCTTACGGACAACCTGCCTCCACCTCTGTTTTGGTTTCCTCATGCCCCGGATGCTGGATAATGCACTGTGGCTGGATAATGTAATTTTTAAGAACAGTGCAAATAGTTGATGTAGACCAATTGTATGTGCATACCAGGTCAGCCTCACTCACACCTGGTTCTTCCACCTTCTCAATGATTTGGCATTAGACTTCTGTGGTGATTTTTCTTTTCTTACCCCCCCCCCCCCTGTCTTTTTGCTGCATTTCCTTTAGGGACAAATGTATAAGCACGCTTTAAACTTTGCACTAAAAATACACAGTAATGTGTCTGAATGCAATTTTCACAAGCGACAGTAAGGTGCTAGCTAAAAACACTAACTACAGGCTGATAACCGAGGTGCAGAATCCTGCATGTGACGTCACATTGTCTGGCCACTCGTTCTGCAAAACATCGCTCGTTAAAAGTCATTGTTTTCAATTTTGGTTTGCTCGTTATGCGAATTGCTTGTTATGGGAGGTGCTCGTTAAGCGAGGTTTCAATGTAGTTCACAAATTTAAGAATTAAAAGAAACGCAGAATTTGGGTGTCGCAATACCAAAAATTGGTGCATGACGAAATTTTAACTCCGAACTTCTTAATGTAATTCACTCTGGAAGCATTTCACCAATAATAACATCAATAATTTTACCGGAAAACAGACTTCCACATAAGTAGTGGTAGGAATGTAGAATTGGTCATAAGTCTCTTTTGTACTACTTGGGGTAGTTGGTTGGTCAGCGAGAATAACATGAGTGACATCTGGATTATGGACAGAAAAACTTTTCTTTATAGCAAGGTGACCCTGTCATATCAAATTAACTGACGGAAATGGCAAATGGGAAAACAAATCTTTAACATCCAATAGGTAGTAGATTGTAGAAAAATACATAACACTTTCCATCAAATGCCTTAGATTATGTTTTTAAAGTTTACAAGGTGGCTTTCTTTATGTTTGGTATTTCAGTGTCAAAGTATACAATGACGATTAACACGACTGTCCTTAAATATTGTCATGAAATTGTATTATCTAAAACAGTATGACAAAAAAAAAACACTTTTCAAAACATTGAATAGTTAATATTCACTCAATGAAACGTAGTTACTGGGACGGGACACTTTCTAAAATCGAAGTTTGCAAAAGCCTCCATGAATGCCAGCAGAAATGAAGTTTTTTGACACTGGGGATTTTAATTTCCTTTTCATAACTCTCTTAGTCAATTTAAAAATGAGGACTACATCATTTTTAAGAGTAATATTCTATAATGAAAAACCTTGTGAATGCGAGTGCTTTTAAATCATTGCAATTTTTTGTGAATGTTTTTTTTTCCTTTTTGTTTGCTGATGGCCAGCAAAGCGACGCCGCCAAATTGTCGGAAAAAAATTTTATTATTTGATCAATGTTCAAAGTCGACCTGATAATAATGCGTTAGCTGTATGCAAATAAACTACAAAATGGAGAGAGTGCGAGCAAGTACTTTAATTTATGACAATTTCTTGCTCGGGAGCTATAGACATACACTTGAGTGCATCTCAAAACCGTAGTTTACATTGATTTCGACAAGACATTAGCAGAATTTCTCGATCACTATGACGACTTCCACAGCGAGAGAGGAGAAAAATAAAAACCATTTAAGTCAAGGATATATAAATACAAAAATTTCTCCTGCGTAAAAAAATGCAAATTCTTTTGAAGTTGAGAAAGTATAAACCATTTTTTTAACAAGCGTAATAATGAGCCTTATATTTTGGAGGATTTGGCAAATGTGATGGTGTTTCTAGAAATGAACTGAAATAAATCACTGTTGCTAACATATTACATTTTTCTCTCGCAGAAATTGCCAAATTGTAAAAGTTACACTTTTCACCGTAATAATTAGTAATAATAGTACTGTAATTCAATTTCCTTCCTCGCCCATTTCTTTGTACAGAGATGGCAGATCATAAGGTACACAAAGCATGTGACGAAGTTTAGAAGCAGGTATAACCAACTTATAAAGAGTTTTAACAATTCTCTTCAATGAATAAGCATTTTCAGAATACCATAGCAGCATTTTTAGAGATAAACATTTAAGTGTACTTTAATTCAATAGTTAAATAAATGCGATAATGCTCAAAACACTTACCTTCGACAAGTAGTAGTCTCCAAGTGCATATTAAGGCCAAAAACATAGTGTGCCAGCACACTTTACAAATTCCTTGTCGCCACTGCATTACGAAACAATGCCAATTGAAACAAATCAGGAAATGATTCCAAATTATTCAAATCTTATATAGAAATAAGCAACTGCTTCTTCCTCAATATGTTTCACAGAGAGAAAAAAGACCAACTCCTGTTTTATCAGGTTGAGTCTCAACATCAACAAGCACGTTCGGTTCTCTCTATTAATTACTGTACCGGGTTTCAATGTTCGAACTTCAGAGAACTTCGAATTCAATTACATTAACGGTTTTTTTTCTTCTTGATGAACGTTGTTACTGCTACTATCCTATTTCTTGAAGACCAAACACTTCAATTGATCATTCTACCTTCTTATCACGGATGGAATCGTATAAAATATATAAATCGCATAACAATTGCATCCAACTTACAACACAAGAGTCCCACCGTAGTACGTGACGCTTTGTATTATGTCGCCGTAAACTGTAGTAGTCTTCTAATTGAACTAAACTTTCTTGTTCGCGATAACTCACTCACTCCTCTTCCCCCTACACAAATCAAATATGCTTTTCTTCACAGAAATGAACTTCAATTTCTCACTGTGCAACACAAATCACTTGGCACTACTACTACAATATACTCAAGTAGTAGACGCAAGAGTTCAATGTTGTGTATGAAATGTAGAGGAATTATGATTATTACTGCAAACATCCATAGTTAGAGCGATCATAACAGCATGTGATATTAATATTTTTGCAAAACAAAAATGATAATACTAATAATTAAAATAAGACTGACCAACCCATGCCATCGTTACTTTTCACGCATAGAACTTTTAATTTTCGAATGCACAGAGAATACGAACGTTCTTTTTTTTCAAATCTAACGCTTTTTTTTCCTTCCCTGAGAAGATATTTACAATTCCTTCACAGTGTTTGAAGTTTGTTTTGCCGTCTGATAACTGGAAAGAATGAGATATTAACACAATTTCAAACCTGAGAAATGTTTCTCATTACTTTTTTAAAAACACTTGTTTATGAATTGAATCTCTGGAAAGGTCGATGACGAAACGTTCTAAATCAGCTGCTTCGTCCGCAGTGATGTCAGTGTGTTGAGAACGCGGACCAATGTGATCACCAATCAATCCATTCACTCGACACGAGTCACAATAAGCATCTCTCTTGTGAGTGGTTCATTTGCTGAGTGGCCGTCTGTCAATGCTAAACCCAGGGTTTGAACCCGATCTCTGATTGGCTCATCTTGTGCGAGAGAGAACGAATTCGTGACGTAAATCAAATTTGAGAACACGTTGTTGTTCACGGAGTTCAATGGCGGTCAATTTGTATGGTTCTTTGACTTTTTCGAGAAAAAAAGTACAAGTTTGGTATGTTTTGCTTCAGATTATGATTTGAAAGGAATATAGAAATGTTTTGATTAGAAGTCTATTCGTCTTAATATTGCCGCCAAGTTAGTAGTATGCTGCTGTTGTTCTTTTTCCATTCTTGTTGTTGTTGCTTGTTGTACTCACTCAGTTCGACGTTGTTGTTTTCGTTATCCAGCCTTGTATTTTCCCCCTACAGGCTGATTAACGAATGAACACCAAATGACGACAGCAAAGCGTGACCATTTTCCTTTATCAAGTTTTCTGATTTTTTTTTACGTTCCAGTGTTTGTGGAGTGTATATCTATCTATATTTATATGTGTACGATTATCGTTTTATTATTGCTCGTTCACTTTATCGAAAGTGAAACGCTTGCACGACTACGACGAACACTGAATGTCAGTCTGCTTGCAGTGTTGTGCCATAGAAGGAGATAGTCGTGTCAGGGCCTGACTCATTATTTGGCGTAAGGGAAGATGAGCGGTTGATCTGAGCGGTAGGTTCGACTCTACTACACCAAAATGCTTGGTCTGATTGCAGACAAGAAGAATATACAGTAATAATAATAATGATAATAATCGTTGGTTGCAGGAGTTTACGTATGTGCTACACTTGAAAGGAAATTCTGAAGTCGACCTTGAAGGCAAATTTTGACTGTCGTGTAGGAGGGTGAAGAAGAAGCACATAAAACAAAAAAAGAGTAGTCGCTGTACGTGCTCGAGGAAGAGTTGGCATCGAACGATGGCGAAGCATTGTCGATTAAGCTAATCAGACGAAGCATCGTCATCTTTCTGGCAGCTTCATCCGTCAAAAAGATGGGTTAAGGATCGTATACAATTCTTTTGTCAGGTCGTCGTCGTTCTTTTTCAACACGAACACACAGAGAAACAAGGAAACAGAAAGTATGTGTGTGTGTGTATGAAAGCAACATTTATAATAGTAAGCATTTAATCCCTTAGATTACATATATATAACGTCATTCAAGATTAGAGAAACTTTAAATTCTTTTTATCATCAAAAAGTATCTGCTCTAACAATGTGCTCCTTTCTTTTATCTTAGAAAAACGTGTCACCATCAATTTCAGATTTGTATCCGATTTTTGGCGGTCAGCCACACTCCTCAGCACAACTGCCACCCTGTTAGGGGCTCTGGAGTAGAACTGTGATCCGAGGTGTTGCAGTATGCCCTAAGTGGCGGTTCGAAAGATTCGTAGTAACATTAGGTAGTCACTAGATGAGTTTCCGTCTCGATTTTCCTCATTGTTTCTCGCTCTTGCCACTTTCTGCCTTCCTACTACATTCTTCGCTGTATCTTCCTAGACTACCCAGCCATAATCGTGAAATGGGTCACTGCAAGAAAAACAATGAACCCGTACTTCCTCTGCGCTTTTTACAAGAGTTTTATAGATTTTTGGTGAGCCTTGATAGGATATTAAACCTAGGCCCGGGTCGTGAGTTTCAGACGCGCCTCAGGCAACGGGTCTATCGCCACCGCCCCCATTAAATTTAATATAGTTCTAAATTGTCCCTCACGCCCTTGGCATTTGTCCAATTGTCAATGCATTGCTATGACTCTGCAAGAAGGCGCCTCGAGAAATCCAACATTTAGAAAGCGCCCCGCCAATCAGAGAAGTTGGGGAACCCCAGGACTATGAGCATTTCAAATGACCGATAGACTGCATGGTAAGGAAATACCTGGGAAATTTGCCACCTAGGTTTGCCTGCCCCTTGAGCTGCATGTGATTAAACCCCATACAATTCATCAGTAATAGCCCTTTTACTCCATTACTATGCCAAGATGGAGTACCAGTAAATACAAGGCTCTTTACGGCTCTAATGCCATAACAACCCCCTACTTATTAAAGTCGGGCTATATTTCTTCTGGAAGGAGCGACTTTTGTAGTTTGTCCTAGAAATGAACCATTAATAACCCCAGGATCTAGATTCCTAACTGCTTCACTGAACTCACGGCCGTTCCCTTCACTCCAGCCATGGTTCCGCTGAATGAGATTTTTTCCATATGAAAAATATGGAAGAAGTCTCAGTGTGATGTATCAAATAATGCTCTGTATAATAAAAATTAACATCCGTTACTCCTTCGGTTCCTAAATGGCCTTCAGAGTGTAGAGGTCGAATTCAAGTCACGCAATGGACTCCTAAACAAATGTAGAGCTTGGAGGATGATCCCTGGTGACCGATAATTCTGTCTGTAAAGTGGTTGTTCTGTTAATTCTTTTTTTTTCGGATACTGTGGAGGTCTGTGTTGTTGATTGTGCTACAGCTATCCAACATGGAGAAGAGGAATGTATATCAAATTAGCGCAGTAGTACAAGTGGCGTGATTACAGCAAAAAATGTGGATGTAAGTTCGATCCTAGTCGTGGTCAATGTTATTTTTTAAATCAGCATAAGGGGTATAAGCTTTCTTTACAGATGAAATTGAAATATGAGGTGCGATTAACAAGCTCTACATAATTGTTAATTGAAAGGGGATGTCACGAAAAACCATTAATGAAATGTCATCTTGAGCACAAGGACGTCGCTTCCTTCTTTTGTCTCTTCTTGAAAATATTAACCTACGTACATAGCAATTTCTTCGTTTCTCAATTCTATTGCTTTTCTGGTCTTATTACACTCATACATACATACTGTACATACAGTATAATATAGTTGCATAGTATGCGATAGTATTTTTGAACGCAAATGTTTGCGATAAAGTTCATTTTACATGAACTACGCAGTGCGTCCATGTCATATCTGAGGGTGTTCGCTTTATTAAAAGATCTTGGTTATGTGATTGCATTGCAGTCTGCATTATACAAAGCACATCTAAAAATTCCTTCAAGAAGTATTTTATTATTCGGATGCATTTACTTTTCCGCTTAATGCGATAATAGTTACTTTTAAATCATACTTTATCGGAAAAAATTTATTTTTGTTTATTTTTGTAGGCATTTAATCATCCTGTGTTTAGCTAGTCTCTCAACCGAATGTATATAAAACACGACTTTCATCCTAGATTCCAATCCATGTGGTTCTTCTAACTCTTGACAGTAACGTGTGTTGATTCCACGTCCATAGGTCTGCCCTTGATACTAGCCAAATTTGATAGCCAAATTCAAACTCAAGTTCAATCCTGGCAGAGATGGTTGGTTTCTTTTTTTGACGGAAGGGAAATTCTGAAATGGACTTCCTGCTACTGGAGAAGTAAAACCGAGGTCCCGTGTGGGTGTACGATGGCACTTGCACGTAAAAGAACCCTCTCTACTACGCAACGGGTAGATATGGCAAAATTTCCAGGTGTAGGAGCTCGCCCCCTGGCGTCGGTAGCATTCCCCAACGAACACTAGACCGACGATAAATAAGCGTAGGGGTGCAGCTTTGGCCGGCAACCGGCTGCAGAAAAAACTATGACCAATATATCACTCTGTGTCCATTCAGAGGGACAAATGGGTACCCGACCCTGCCATAGGCAGGAAAAGGGTTAGGAGTTGCTTTTTTTTTTACTTCCGGCTACTGGAAAGTACAAGGACAATTGTTTGGCGTACGATGAATTTCTCTAAAATACTGACCAAGCTGTTGCCATGCATGTAGGCCTACTTGGGGACTAAAGAGCTGGTGACCCGGTGGGCAGTCATCTAGCAATTTGCCTATGAGTCCTAGATATCCGTCTCTGTTTCTATTTAAGTTATCAATTGTAGCATGCAATCATCTAGCAATTTGCATTCAATTGTAGCATGCCATCTTGTGTTTTAAAGCTGTTCGTTTCCATTTTCCTCCTTACACTGTTTTTGCCTGCTTCAAAATTCCGAGGGGGTAATGTCCCCCAGTTATGGCGGGACATTACAGAAATCTAGTTGCATGTACTGCATCTGAGAGATGTTGTGCTCTTACGAATAGAGTACAAGCTCTCCTTTATTAAATACAGTCTCTGAGAAAGTCAGGATGGGCCAATTGGGACTAGTTGTCACTGATTTTGCTGTTGCAATAATGAATTGAATCTTGAATTTAATTTTGTGTAGTATCCTGCTTGATGAATTTTATAGTCGTTATGTTTTTCTTGTGCCAACCCCTCTGTAATGAATTTCAGTAAGACCATTAACCTAGTTTGATTAAACGATAATTTTGTAGGAGATCTACAACTTCTTGTTAAAATCTCCCTACTATAGCGGTGTGGTGTTTACACTAAAATTCAAAATCGTTTTTTTTGTGCCCCGCCTTTAAATTCAGTCCTTTCTTGAAAATCGAGTTTCTAGTTAGACCTTCATATGGAGCAGTTATTTAAATTGAGTTGTGTTCGTATCAATGGCTTAAGTGCATTACTGACGTTGACTTTGATGGACACACCATGTCAGTCTGCACTATGTTAACAGGAACATATAAAAATGGTCATCATAGTCCAGATTTGTATTCAGAGTTGTGTTGCTGTCGCTGTTGGAATATTTGCTACATTTGCGGTTACAAATGGCTGATTAGAGTGATTCACACTTGAAACATAGTTTGAATATATTTTGGTTGATGCGTTGAGAATAGATTAATGTGGTAGTCCAACAAGTTGTGATGATTAACCTGCGATTTGCACGAGGTTTTATAAATTTTGTGAACTCTTACTCGTCAGGCAATCAACCATCGTTGTCCCTTATAATGATGTGAAAAGTAGATTTTCATTGAAGCTGTTAGATGTAATGAAAATTATATTTCGTTTTCTGCATAATGTGGAATTCATATTACGGGTGTTTATTATTATTATCAGAAATTCCAGTGGATGGTTTTCAACTTCAGCATTTCATTTTTATAGCAAAAATACCATCTTAAAACATTTTCGCTGTTGTGAAGTTGAGGTTATACGTAGTTTTAACACCACGCACACATTTTGCCACCTGCATATGAAATTTAAAAGAAACCTTATAGCAGCTCTCTCTCTCTCATTTAATTATATTAACGAAAAATGGTAATTTTATGCGTTTTTTGTTACATATGTAACAACCTTGACAGCAGCATTCAAATAATGGTTATCACATTAAATTTTATATTTTTTTTGAATTAAAATATGTAATAGTTGATTCTCTAGAGAGATTTATTGAGGCTTTATTACAAGTAAAGATGTTCATGTTGTGCAAGGGGAAGTCATGTGATAAGTAATCTAATATTGGGAACTATGTTAATCCTTTATGCAAATGTTAAAAGTCATCTGTGACTAGTGGTGGCTGCTATAGCGCATTATCTAGACTTTGAGGGAGGGACTGTGCCTGTAGGACTGTACTGATGAACTTTAACGACTAGTGGGAATAGGGAATTAAAAATATTTAAAAACGTCAGGTGACTTACTTAATGTGTGATTCGTAGACATGACAACGAAATGCAGCATTGCAAAATCTTCGTTATCATCTGTTAATAATTTTATTTATTTAACAAATAAAAATTTCACAGGATTATCATCAAGGTAACGGAGCTTTGAAGTTGTAGTTTAATTAGCAACTATCTGTTTCCGAGTTTTTTTTATAAGGGATAAGCCTTTTCATCCAGATTATGATGCAGAAAAATCCTCTCCCGTTTGTTTAGAGTGAATTTAAGTGACATTGAGCCTGATGCTTGCACCATACTCGCTACTTCATTCATAGAAACGGTGTATTTATCTGGTAGCCTTTTCTCTCCAGAAGAATTACTATTTTTTTTCTGGGTCGAACCCTTTTTTTAAAAATTTTAAAAACCAAGACAATCAAATGGAAATGTGGTCGTGTGTCCCACATGAGATCAAGACCTTACTTCCACTTGTAAAGAGTAAGCAGCCCTATTTTGAACTTGAAAGGGTGTGGGTGCTCAAATAGTATCTGTGTAACCTTGTTTACTCAGTCACAGGTCCTGGCGAAAAAAGTTAAGCAGCGCAACCCCAGCTAGTACTGACATGGGTGGCCACTTGGGAAAACTGGGTACTGCTAATACCCAAAAATCGTCGCATTAGTGTAGTGTCTGTGCAGTCTCCGCATAAGAACTATGCTGTGGACGGAGCTCTAATGACCTTGTAGTTGAAGGGCCCTAAAACACCAACAAACGACAACAACAACCTGGCGAAAACCCTGCTGAAGTCCATCTTTGACTGTAAAGATTACCTATATTGGCGGGATACAAACCCTTGATAACGAAACACCTCTCTGGTTTTACCCAATATTAGTGCTTTTCAAGGAGGGAGTAACTGCTAATTACTGTCCTAAACAAGGTAATAGGTGGCATGACTGTTGCTTTTAGATGTTTGAAGGGTGTCTGTCTTTTTATGAATTTTTTTTTTCAGTTTTGTTTTAAACTTCACTCAACATGTAAATGCTCTTCGCTTCAATTTTATTAGGTTCTAACATGCGATTGCTGTTTGTCTTAGTTGTAAAAATAAATATAAAATACATCTCCATTCCTTCACTTTTTTTCTAAGAAAACCACAACTATTTGCAAGACTTTTACGGTTCTTATTTCTAGGTTCTCGCTGTTCACTCGCTGCGGTCAAATTGACTTTGAATTTCGTTGCTCTTTGCACAGGTTAAATATTTTAACTGGAAAATTGTTTTTAACCTCTTTAATTATAGCTATCACCTTCAATTTTACTTGGTTTTAATACATAATAGCGAAGGGCATTAATATTCCTTTATTCAGAGTGAATTGGAGTCAATTTAAAGAACTTATTAGGGCGACTGAGCTCGCTCAGCATACTCAAATAAGCACCCCTGCCTGTAATTTTGAATAATGTTGAATTCGCCTGTAATTGTTGAAACATCAAAATGACGCCCACCTACAGTGCAGACTCTGAAGGCCCGGTCCTGTGCTCACTGGGCATTTAATCTCCTCTGACAAATCTGATGATGGCCTCCCCTAATGTAACCCTTTAGTAGATTGATGTGACTTGTACCTTCTCTAGACTTATTCAGTTTCTTTGGGTAGCGGCTTATTGCGTTCGACACACCAGTTCTCGCCTGTTCACTGAAGCTAAGCAACGCAACCCCAGTTAGTACTGACATGGGTGGCCGCTTGGGAAAACTGGGTGCCGCTGATACTCAAGAATCGTCGCATTAGTGTAGTGTCTGTGCAGTCTCTGCATTAGAACTACGCAGTGGACGGGGCTCTAATGACCTTGCAGTTGAAGGGCGCTAAATCACCAACAATCAGTTTTTTCATATTTTTGATCAAAATACTGTATACCCGCCGTGGTGGCGTAGTGGTTAGCTCACTCGGCAACTACGCCAGTAGTTCTAGGTTCGATACTGGACCATGGTGGGTCGGCTTCTTTCGGGCGAGAGAGAAGCCGCGAGTGTGCCTTCTTACGGATGAGAAGTAAAACCGAGGTCCCGTGTGGGTGTACGATGGCGCTTGCACGTAAAAGAACCCTCTCTACTATGCAACGGGTAGATGAGGCAAAATTTCCAGGTGTAGGAGCTCGCCCCCCTGGCGTCGGTAGCATTCCCCAACGAACACTAGACCGACGATAAATAAGCGTAGGGGTGCAGCTTTGGCCGGCAACCGGCTGCAGAAAAAACTATGTCCAATATATCACCCTGTGTCCATTCAGAGGGACAAATGGGTACCCGACCCTGCCACAGGCGGGAAAAGGGTTAGGAGAAAAAAAAAAGAAAAAGATCAAAATACTGTATGTACATAAAGGCCTTGACTGTTGCCGTGCTGTAGCTTAGGATGTTCGAAGCCCGCTCCGTCTTTTGATAAAAAATTGTTTACTACGGTTTTAAGAAATTAGATTATCTGTTCCAGACTTATTTGTTTCATTTTCGTTGCCATATTAAATTTACAGCAGTGTTAGTTTATGCTAAGTTTGTAATTTAATGGTATCCATTGCATTCTCCTGTTGGCATCCAAAAATAAGGCCACCAGAGTAGAGTGCATTTAGGTGTTTTCTTTCAAAAAGGTGACATCTGATACTTAGATGTAAACTCTAATCGGTTAATGTATCCAAGTACTAAATATGAAGACAAGAATTGTCTTCCCCCACCCCTTTTTTGGAGTGGTGTATTAGTCTGTCATCTCAAATTCTAGTAAACCATTGTGATGTCTCAGAATTTGAACTTTAGCAGTAGAGAAAAGGGGGACAAGGAACTGGAGGACACTCTATGGAGATGTGATAAATGAATAAGCGCGGAAACCTTTTTAATGTTTATATGGTATATAGGATACACTTCTGACAAGCGACTTGAATGTACAAATCGTTTCAAAAATGTACATCATTCAAGGGTACTACCGTAAAGAGGCACTCGGGTGATTTCAAGTCAAAATGTACAACATAACAAAACATGAAATGGTGCATGGATCCCTCTCTCTCTTTAGTTCTATGTTCAGAAGGGAAAATTTTAAAAGGAAAAATTTTACTTACACAAAAGGGCAATCTTTTTCCGTTTCTGAAATAAGTTTTAGTAGAAAGAATGAAAGAAAAAAAGGTCTCAGAGTTTCCTACTTAGCCTTTGTCCACTAGGTTTTGAAACGTTCCCCCTTCCTATTTCATTTGTGTAAAAAAGAAATTCTATGCGTAGGCCCTAAGCAAAACTGTTTTTCAGACCTCTGTCAAACGTTTATTGTGAATAACATTTAATATTCTTGGGCATGTAAGAAATAATTCTGAATTCTGCTTGTGGAAGAGATCACTGATAGTTTTCTTCTTTATTAAGCAAAAATTATATTTCGTTTTCCAGGCAGAAGTAGAGAGGTTGGCAAAATCGTCAGGGATTCCGTAATGTGAACTGCTGGAATCAGTAGTATACGGAGAATTTCAGCCGAAATTATGGGAGTTGTTGGCGGCTCATATGAAGGATACAGGAGTTTGGAGGGTTCATCAAGAAAGATAATTAGGCTCTGAGCTCTAGTGATTGTCAAGAAGGGTACCTGCGTACCTATATTGCCACAGTTTGTATTAAAATATCCTAGGCGTGATTATCATTGCCGTCAATAACTCTTCTCTCGACTAGGGTAGGATCGAGTGCCAATTTTTTGTCCCATTGAGTCACATGAACGATCTGTTAGACAGCATTTTTAGCCAGCCGACTGCCAACCTAATGCTACAGTTCCTCTGCTTATTTATTACCGGTCTATTTTGATTCTTGGGACACTTTTCCTTCATTGACTCCAGTTGTTTGTGTTTTAGGGCCCTTCAAGTATAAGGTCATTAGAGCCCCGTCCACTGTGTAGTTCTGATGCAGGTACTGCACAGACACTACACTAATGCGACGATTTTTGGATAATAGCGATACCCATTTTTCCCAAAATACCCATTTTGGGGTTGCATTGCTTAGCTTCAGTGATCAGACGAGAACTGGTGTGATCACTGAGGTTAAGCAATGCAACCCCAGTTGACTCCAGGAGACGAGCTCATAAACCTGGAAATTATCTACAGTACACGTTCTGTGTAGTGACATCATACACGCCATGTAGGGCCATATCTATCTCTCTATTACTCTATTTCTCTCTCTTTCTCTATCTCTCGCCCCAAAAGAAGCCAAACCACCTCAGTCCAAGATCACATCCGGAACTGCAGTAATCCAATGCACACTTCTGCACTCTTGAGGAGTGTTCATATTTATCCTTGTATAGATGGGAAAAATTGCAACTAGAGAATCTTATTGCTGTGTTTTTATGAAAATATTGCGAGCATAAAAATAGTGTGATAATTTATTTCACGCTTATTTTGGTTGTGCATTTTTAAAAGTAGGGATAACCGTAGTAATTTTTTGGTAAACTGTCAAGTTCTTACATGCTCTGAAAGTAAAAGTAGGTATACTGTTACCCATTTGATTGATTGCATTTCTCCCATCGTAAAGGCTATAGTATTATAAATAATCTCTTGATTTTATTAGCAACAATGATTTGATGTCGCGAGTGTTTATGAGATTTCTTTATTAGTTGTGATTAGACGTGTTTCACAGTGCTTGTATATAATTCATAGGTTCGCAGCAGGTGTTGGCATTAATTTGCACGAAATGTATCAGGTGAAGTAGTATAAGATATTTCAGCTAAAGGAAATGGGGGTGGATTCATTTTTTATAAAACATTGTATGTGCCCAAAAGCAAAAGTTTGTTTATCATGTAATATTTTTAAGGCGTTGACCTTGACTAACGACTGTTGATAAATGCCATTTGATATTGGGTAATATACAGTGAGAGGATGGAGTTATAATTCTAATTTAATATATTTTAATAGCACTTTTTTATACTTCATTTTTGACAGGTTTCATGAAGTAAATAATTTTTTTTCCTTCTCGTCATAGGTGCGACACGAGTGAAGTTTGCATATTTTGCTGCCATATTAGACTGCGGTATGTGGATGTACACTTTTATATTCACCTTCTTGTCATATAGCTTTTGGGGGGGAATTCACAAAAGATTAAAATATCAAAAAAGGATTACCTTTTCAAACGAAAGGATTATTCCTGACGTAATCCTTCAGCACGAAATGTGAGGCTAAAAAATGCTTTTTTTAATTGCTAAAACCTAAATTGCTAGCTCGAATCTATTAATGCATGGAGGGTTTTTTTGTTATTATAATTTAATGTACTTTCAAAAATTATAATGGATGCTAGATAGTCACATAATCATGAAGTTTTTGATTTATGGAAGATGGTTATCATATCTAGAGTCGGTGGCCTCTCTGTCGAATTGCTGATGGGGCAGCATCAGGCGTTTATTTCAAGCTCGTTCTTCCTTCTTTGAATTGGTGCAAAGTTGCTCCCAGGTTTACTTGTAGTTTATTATTATTTTTTGCTGATTAGAGTCGCACACAGTTTCTCTGGTAGAATAAATATGTAAAGAATTTTCAACTAATGTTTAATATAGCCCATTCATCCATTTGATTTAAGTCATCAGGGGCATTTAGTGTACAGCAGTGGTAAGAAAAATGTTGCCTGACTGTAAAAGCAGTTGTATCATTTTTTTTATGTCCTCGAATGTCGTAAAATACAGGGTCATCTTGTTTCGCCTTGTAATATACCGTCTGAAGTACTTACTGTACCTACTGCGTGTGTCGTCGCCAAATGCGCAAATTTCAGATTCAAGGACAATTTGTATCATTTTGTGGTGGACACTGCATGAGGTCGGTTAGCGGCGCAGTGGCGCAGCAGAATGACAATTTATATTAATCAATTGTAGTTCTTATTATTATCCAACCATTTATTATTTTCAAAAGCGTTGGTTAATTCCTGATGTAATATAATAGTTTGCTTTTGAAAACTACTGTAGGTTTGTCAAGGTCTATCCTTTAGAAGGTTCTGGTAATTTTCTGACGTATTTAAAGAATACCTCACTTTTACCTAAGCGTAATTTTCCACTTAAACCAATTGTGCAAATTTTCATTTATGTTAATCGCGCACCTGAAGCATTATACATTGAATTCTCCCTTCCTCTTCCTATCGGATTTTTTGTGTGGGATCAGCACAGGCGGACAGTTTTTGTATCATCACGTGCACATTGAGGGGAGTACGATCTTCTACACCTGGAATTTCTACCATCCAACTCCTCCCCACTGAAATAGTAGTTGTCTAGACTTCAGACATCCTGTGCAATTCTACTTTTTTCGAATCTGTAGGAGCAAATGTGTAGGAACCATTCCCTTGCCTCCGAAATAATAGCGCAATGGCCTTGGTTGTTAGGAAAATTAGAGCCATTAGCTCCTTCTGATGAGGGATCAATGAGCAGCCAATTAACCCCGAATCGTATGAGCTGAATTATTGAGAAAGTGCAATAAATAATCTTTTTGTCCAAAAATGCCTTCTGAAATGATACTGTAAGCTTATCTTAGATCCTCCTGGATTTTAAGACATTCCTGACAATATTAAACCCTCCA
Source organism: Trigoniulus corallinus (assembly GCA_013389805.1). Classification (NCBI taxonomy): domain Eukaryota; kingdom Metazoa; phylum Arthropoda; class Diplopoda; order Spirobolida; family Trigoniulidae; genus Trigoniulus; species Trigoniulus corallinus. The sequence continues at coordinate 15,355,978 of JAAFCE010006949.1, forward strand.
GACGTAGCAGCTTAAGATGTTCGTGGTTATTTTTTGACAGTCTTATTTCTACACAATGGCTTGATTTAAAGCTCAGTAGTTTTGGTACAGGTAGATAGTTAGTTTTGTATGTTAAACGAATAATAAAATTTACCACTGGTGGAACTAATTAATTTCTTCCTCATTGTTTCCTATCTTTCCATTCCATTTATTGGTGGTTTGGTTGACTGTTAAGGTGGAAAATAACCAGTAAACTAGTAAAAAGTTCACTTCATTAAAATGACCTTTGTGTCTTATTTTACTGTTTTATGTATTTATGACTGTTTTATAAATTAGTTTTCAGTGGAGCAGTCTTTTAATGTTTACTCGTTTTTTTGTGTTTTTCGTTAACTTTTCTTGTTTTGTTGTTAAAGCTTTCATTCGTCACCTGCCCTTATAGGACTCGTTGCCCAAACAGACTTTTTGGTAGAGTTGTGTTATTAATTTACGAGGGCTAGTGGTTCTCAATTGTTACCACCAGCATCTTACCACAATCGGCCATCCATGTAATCATAGCAGGCAATTAACGCAGAACTTCTTGTATCTGGCACCTTTTTTTCTACCCAATTGCACGCCTTATCTAATTCCTATCCTTGACTGTTTCATTATCTCGTCTTCTGGTTTCCTCCATCTTATTTATTTTTTTCTTCTCTTGCCTTTTTTTTGAAGATACCAAGGGCTAAATGAGTAGCCATCAATAGAAAAAAGTTTGATGGTCAGGGAATTGGTTCAGGTAAAGGAATGATAGTCTGCGTATCCGGGATACAGGGTGGAAGGGATGGAAATGTGGTGATGGTTATTGGTTGTCCTCCCCTAATTCATTTTCTCTTTAGGGTTGACCATTTCTTGATGAAGAAGAAAACTAGTAGGTGCCAAAGGGAGTAAACTGCGAAGAAGATGAAAGGAAAGGCGAAAAAAAAACTAGCATAACACAGCTTCGCCGCTGTTGACCGTTAAAAACCATCTTCTTGGTTTCCTAAAGTCATTCGTCTTATTAAGAATCAAATAGCCTCCGCTGGTCGTGTCCTATCCAATCCAAATCAATCACCTTGAATTCTGAGCTAGAAAGTGATTTGTTGTTTTTCCTCTTTTTTTTTCGAAAGCTTGTTCTCATATTATTTTATTTTCGAAAGAGGATACAGGAAATAGATAATATCTCAACTCAAACTCCCGCAGCCACCAATTGATATATAATACCCTTTTGAAATGAATAGGCAATGGAATTAAAATGGATTAAGATGTAGGACAGAGGTTGAGGCAGCAGTGCGAACACAAAAAAGTAACATGCATGATCACACCCGGAATGTATCATTTCTTTTCTTATTATCAAGATGTTGGTCAGTTGTTGACGAATTGCTTCTGAAAAGTTGCATCGAATAATTGTTTTCATGGGGCGGTCTATTTGTTTTATTTCTGAAGAGCTTTGCCTCTTACTGAGCTTGCCACTCGATAAATTCACTTAATTGTTTTGTGCTGTTGTTTTATATTTAGTTTGCAGGTACAGTATTTGACTGGAATGGGTGCCACATTTTTACCTGGTTTCCCCTGGTCACTTAGTAGTCACTTAGCTGGTCAATAAATGATACTATCATTAACTAGTGCTATGCCCTGCTATCATAATCCACGTTTGATATGGCCTACCTCTACACCCCGCCTAGGTGATGGGCCTATCAGTCCCTCTTCACCCGCTCATTACACAAATCTTTTCCAGAATGCCTCTCATTCGGTAGTTACTCCTAAAATTTTGCAAAAATCACTCTAAAATCACAGACCTCACACGAACAGGTAATGGAAGGAAGTTGGCCTGCGGGCCGAACCCTGATCTAAAGGAACTTCAGGCCTTACAGAGGCTCTACTGACAAACATGTTCATAGAGTTAGTTGTTCTATCACTGGACTCTGCACAACCTTTATCATTATGTGAATTATTGCAGATTATGGTAAAGTGATTATGGTTCTCAGAAGCTTGTACCTCTACCTCAACCAATGATATATTATCCTGCAGGGTGTTAAAGGATATGAGATGTTTGTAAAAATTGTGGCCCGGTGGTACCATTTATAACAGTACACACTCATTCGTATACAGCATAATTTCTTTGCATGCATTGGATGAGTTGCATTAGGAAATATTTCAGCTGTAGGTGAAAAAAGAGGAAAGGGCGCTGAAGGAGGGGAAAATGATGACTTGGAAGAAGACTAAGAAATATTTGGTATAAGAGATAAGCAGTCATTACTGGTAGGAATGCCTTGGATAAAAAGAGGAAGAAAAAAAAAGGATAAATAAGGGTGATGAACAGACAACACTGTTGAGATAGAAACTCTTACTTTTCTCGGAGATGCAGTCTTCAATGACTTAGCAAATACTTTTAACAGCTCGAGTGTTTTCATGACATGAAAAAATACAACGTCCCTCTGAAAAAACAGTGTCTATATAACTCTTTCTCTGTGTGTGTGTTTCTTTTGCAGGAGTAAGTGGCAAAACACATTTAAGAATGAATATGATGCCGAGCACAATCTTCAAGAAAGCGTTTTTCAATAATTAAGTCATTTTATCGTCTGACTTGGAGATTGCTGTAAGATGTAAACTAGAGTGCATTTAAGCATCTATTAATTTCTTAAGATCTTGAGAATACATATCTATTTTCCTATTTTTGAATGACTCAATAACTCTACCCTTGTGTAACTGCCTTTAACAATAGCGGATATTTCCGCCCTCCCTTTTCCTTTTTGATTGTCCCATAGTAATTATAAGTTCGAGATGGAAGCTGCCTCTTTTCCGCTAGAGCACGTTTTCTGTCTTGGAATAGCTGTCTATTGTCACAGGAACCAATCAGAGATTGTTATCTGTTTTTCTTGAAATCAGATTGTGTTGTTTTCACCCCGTTTTGCACTTAAAATGGAGATGACGAGAAGAGATCACGTTTTTGCCATTTCTCTACCTATTGATTGGCGGACTAAAATTTGATAAAAGACTACCCTCTAGAGATCAATCACTTCACTTTGCGTTAATCGTACATTTTATTGACGTTTGATGAATTAGACATGTGAATTATTAAATGATCTTTAAATTGAATGCTTGCGTTACCGTAGAGTACCTGCCCACGTAAAGTGTATAATGTGCTGAAGATATTTTTATTATTTTCTTTTGAGTTTAGTTCCTATCAGGTCTAGAGAAAAATAATTAATTTTTTTGCCCTTATCTGACTAATGAGGGCCTTAGCAGCTTTCAAGTCAAAAAAACCGTATAGTTAATCACAGTCCTTAGCTATAAAAACAAACTATACAGCAGGTGCCTATGGCACATTTTGTTGACAGGTTAAAAGGAAGAGAGTATAACATGAAGAGAGGGGAGAAAGAGAAATGGACCGATATCTTGAGGTCAACAGTGTACACTAAACAGTTTATTAAATGAATGTCCATTTTCATCGCGTCTACTGACTGACATGACAAGTAATTTTGCAAAAATAAAAAAAAAATAAAATAAAAGACTTTTAGCCCTTTTGCCTTTAGACAAAATTATGATGGGGGCTGGCTGTTTTTATCTTTAGAAAGTATAATAGCCGTGGTAAATGTGCCCCTCCTCCTCTTCCTAATATGAGACTCCAATTTTTGAAATGTTGTACGCCGAACAATGAAGACCAATGGATTTATCAAATTACTTATATACCAGGAATAGGAAACCAAACGACTGAAACAAATAAAAGAAAATTAATTTCTTTTATAAACCCTTTGTTCAAGGCTCTTTATAATGTTTACAATATTATTACTAACTTGTACAACTTCCCTAAGGTATCATTAGGCAGATATTTCGATTAAAATATAATTGTGAGATTCATGGTAAGTTCATCTTCCAACTTTTGTCATTATCCTTCATGCGTCTACTGATTAAATAGCTTAATATAATTACTAAGTCAGAATTAGGATTTAATTTCAAAAATTAGCATCTAATATGATCGTGATGCTTGGATAGGATTTCTTGCTTATTAGTAGATGTATTTTTAACAATTTTAACCGCACACTTTTAAATGAAAATACTAACGTGGAATACCCTTGGAGTGGATGAAGTGAAGGAAAGAAAAGGCCACCATTGTAAGTAGTGTAGGGGGCCACAAGAATTATAGCTTAGAGTTTTTAGAGGTTTAGGGTATCATATGTAGGAATGAGAGTCTCTCCACTGCCAAATTGGCCAAATAAGACTGTTTCAGCGCCTGCTCTAGCACTTATGCCACCCAGGACAAAAGGACAAATTGCCGCCCCTTGAAGAAGCGCTTTTTTTATGCGTGGTCTGTTCTCACAGCCAAAATGGCACCCCGGACGGGCCCTTAGAACGGGCCCTGGCTGTTTGCAGTGCAGTGAATTAGAATTGTCTTAGTTACTCAATACCACACATTTTTAAAATATAAATGTTTGTGCCTCATTACTGGAAAACGGTTTTCTTTCCTATAATTTCTTCAGTTGACCTGTCCCATTATGAGTTTGTCTAGCATTTCAAGTGACGTCTATTTTAGCGTGAAATGCATTCCGATTCGTTGTGTATGAATACGAGAACTGCATGCAAAACAATAAAATGTGTAAAATCAATTACATTATACACTAGATTCGCATGTCTTGATACTTGAGGTTTAACCTCTATAGATGAAAGAAAAAAATCAATTATATTTCGTATGTTCAGCCTTGGTATCCCTACTTTATTGTTCTGAGCAGTCTCGCAAATATACTAGCATTACATTTTAGGACAATAGATCTCTCTCTTTTTCTCCCCTTGTGTGTATGTCTGAAAATATGAATTATATATGTAGTTATTTGTTTAGTATCTGCCTAGTATTGTGCACTTTGTTGGAGGACGCGATGTGGACCAATGGGATAGAGAAATAAAGAGCTACTTGTGAGGATTTTCAGAAATACGTTGTAGTTTGAATTGCATCCTAACTACTTATTATCATTTAAATCATGCATAAACTCATAGATATCAGTCATTAAATGAATTTTGAATAGACGTCGGCATTGGTTCGTGCAGTAATCATATAGAAACGATCCAGAAGTCTGTATAATTCTGAACTTTTGGTTGAATTATGATTTAGAAATGGTATAAAATTGATCTCTCTCTCTCTTTCTCTCGCTTAACAGTCTAAGGTCTTTTCCTCTTTCTTTATTGTTAGTATAAAATTATAATTTCATATGTCATGATAATCTTGATATGTAAAGAGTTCTGACATTGATTACTTTGAATCGATTACTCACACAGGTATGTAGACATGTTTAAGGGTTTTTAATTTTAACCGCCTTTGTATATGTTTTTCGAGAAAATATTTGAAGATAGTGAGGCCGTCGTTTATTTACAACTTCATGTTTTATTTTCATAAATGCCCTGACGCTATCATAATACACAAAAGCGTCTAACCATTAGAGGCTGTAAGAGACATGGTTTTGAGACCTTTACTGTGACCCTATGGATATTTTGAATGAAAACAAAATCGTTGCATTATAATTTTCCTTTTCTTTAATATTTTAAAAGGAATCATGATTGACAAAGGTGAATACTGCCCATTGTTCTCATCGGGCCATATTGGTTGGCGTGGTTGTCTAAATATTTTCTGGGAAGGCGAAACCCTTCAATTTAGTGATCCAGGAGTCCGATCAATTCTAAATGAGAATTTGAGGCTTCCTTCTCCTGAATGAAATTACCGAAATGTTATCGAGCCTTATATTCATGATAATTCTGGCTTGCTTCTGGCAGTAGTGTTTCTCCGTATTCAATACATTTTATAACATTTCACCTTAAAGGTGCAGAGTGTTCTATGTTAGGAGTTACTTTGATAATGTTGCAATTTTGATAATTCCCAGAAAGCATTTAAAATAAAAAATTCATTTATTGAATTTTAGAATCTGATTTATACGAGGTGTAATTTTTAAAGTAACCAAATAATTTATTTCAAGAACGATAAGATATCGGAGAATAGTACTGTATTTAGGAAAATCTTATACCTAGTTGAGGATGTGGGACATATTAAAGGGCATGAGCCTGACTCCTGTTGCATTATAGTTATTGTGCAATAGATCAGGCACCATGCAATATTATAACCAAACAAAGCATTAATTTACCTGCCAAAATTTCTAGTTTGGTTGTATAATGCAGTGTTGGATCAGTGGGGTAGGCTGGCATCCCACCACAGACAATTCAGCCAATATTTCCTGCGGGTTCCACACGCCTGGCTGGGGTGCCCCCAGTCAGAGCATGTTCAGTGGACCCGCAGACCCGACTCTGCCACAGGCGGGATAAGGGTATGATGATGATGGTTGACATATTAATTAATTTTTGAATGTTTATGTTGAATTTTATGTGTAGGGATATAGTATATAAAATATTGCATTTCTTTAGCATTGTGTTATGCGTGGGGTAGGTCGGCATCCCCCCACAGACAACCCAGCCAATATTGCTGCGGGTTCCAGACGCCTGGCTGGAGTGCCTCCAGTCAGAGCAATCCCATCTAGAGAAGAGGCTACTCTTAGATTAGGGACGTGGAATGTGGGGACCCTTACAGGAATCCAGATGGTTGCAAACACCCAAGGCAGGGGGAGACCGAAGCAGACGTGGGAGCAGGTTGTCCATAAGGATATGGTAGTGTGTGGTGTGGACGGGGATCTGGTGGGAGATAGATGAGATGGCTAGAACCCGCAGACCCGACCCTGCCATAGGCGGGATAACGACATGATGATGATGATCAACAATACCCCTATCTATTAAAGAAATGTAACTTATTATTTTCGTGAAAAAAAATTAATGAAAATTTTAAAAAAAAATGTTTTTCAGAAATGAATGTCCCCCTTCATCAACTATTACTTTTTCCTAAACAGTTTTTCAAATATCTTATCGTTTTTGAAATAAACGAATTGGTTAATTTAAAAATTACACCCTGTGTCGTATGCCACTTGGATAATTTTTACATTGCATCAATAACAGGTGGGGGTAGTTGTTATAGATTTGAAAAACAATATTTTTCAAAACTGAGTCGATGATAAGGTTTTATCTGCTGACATTGAAGGTAGATTTTATTGCAAGGGTTTATCATTTCCGTTCTTGAAAAAAAAATTTTCGGCAGTAATTCAGTGTATTAAAACAATGAATATAAAAACACTTTAATGTTGCCGATGCTTGTTATTTTTTTCCTCCAATTGTGCGAAATAATAATAACTGCAAAAAATGAATTAATTTAAAAACGTTTTAAAATTCAATTTGAAGGACTCTTTTGAAAGGCAGGTTTCTTAATTTGCGAATAGGAATTGTAGAGGAGGCGTATTTCTGTTCATCGCGTATCTTATTATACTGATGAGTTGTTTTTCTCTCTTGCTGTAAAGCAGAATTAAATTCAGTAATATACAAGCTGTGGTAGGGTACTGAGAGTATTTCAGGAAAGCTGTTAATTTCTTTTTCAAGTTGTGGTAGGAGTTTTATTGATTGATTTAAATAGATGTTTCATGAACTCCACAACGACTCTCCTGTATCTAGACAATTGTGTGTATATTTGCATGCACCTTACACCCAATTGCTTTTAGCGGAATTGAACGGTGAAATACAGACATTGAAGTAGATAGTCTACTCTGAAGGAGAAATTACTTTGTGCACCTGAAAACATGTTATTCCAAGTTAAATGTTAACTTTAGCTATTTGCAACACAAGTTTCTCACGTATGGGTTTCTCTGAAACACATCAAAGTTGAGACTTAATTTGTTTTTGGTCAGTCATTGTGATTAAGACTAATCTCATACATTGGTTGTGTGCGAGGAGAAAATTGCGGTGATCTCGTCTCAAGTCTGAGAATGAAGTCTAAATGACGTTTATTGCTGTCGGTGCACTTTCTACATGACATTAATTCAATCTCCAAAGGACTTGTGTTTGGATATATGCTTATAGATTTTTGTGTTATGTCAGCAAAACTGTTTGTTGGTGCAGTTGTTCCTTATATATTAAAGGCGCGAGAAAAAAAAAGTGAAATTTCGGCAAAAATTGATTTGTGGTAGTATGTGTTTTAGGGGTCAACTCAAAATTGTGTAGTTCTTGCAGAAAATATATATATACAGATATATACTGTGTGTATATATAGATATCAAAAGCGTTATTATTATTTACTCTGAAGTTAGTTATCAAAAAGTTGTTGAGATATGGATTGAAAGTAAATCAGGAAATGATATTAGAATCTGAAGATGACAAAAATTATTCAGATTTTGAATTTTCAGATTTTAGATTAATTTACTCTTCCAATTTATTTACTGACCTCTAGAAACTGTCGGTGAAGAATCCAAGACGATTTTACTGTGAAGTGAGCCTTAACTTCATTCTGTTTCAACTTTGTTAGCGTCATACAGACACAGTATAGGAGGTGCAACTAGTAACACGTTTCCTGTCTATGGCGAGGTCAGATTCCTGGGCGGCCTTTTGAACGGTATTTTTTTACGCATCCGGCTTCTAACTTATTACTGCAACCGCTATGCTTATTTGTCATCGGCCTATTTTGAGTTATTAGGGCACTTTTGCTCTACGCTCATACGCCTGGGATTTTTGCCACTCTAATGTTCCATACAGAACGGGTTCTTCTCGGGGCCTCTCTCTCTCTCGCGCGCGCGCCGCTCATCTATTTTTGGAGCCGTGTAATACTATAATTTTGGTAACCATTGTTACTAACCTATGAATTTCCTACCTCATACAGGGTCTCAAATAAATGAAAATGTACCTGTGTGGTAATTGTCCTTCAGAAAACCTGATGTGAATGACCAGGTATTAGTACATTTATCAGAACGAATTATATGAATGACATTAATTTCAGTCCTCCATTAGATAGAGGTTCTCTGGAGACTTTATTGGCAAATGGATGGCTGCAATTGGCTAACCATGATTCATTGTTTAGGACAAGAGTGGATAGGGCGTTGGTGTAGTAAGTGGGTGGAAGATCCAGTGCATGACAAGTCTCTTCCTTGTTGTGCACTCTTTAAGTGACACTGTCTGATATATCCTTATAAAAAACGTATTTGGATTTTTATCTTAAGTGCTTTTATTTGTATTTCTCAATTCAATATTTTGCTACGTTTATCAAGTATGAACTCATTTGATAAGGCGCTGAATGGAAAATTCAAATTTTTAAACATCTTTATACGTTGCAGAAATCAGCCTTTGCTGTGCTTGGATACAAGTGCAGAAAGTGCTTTATAAGCATCTTTGAACTTTTTATTGCAATTTATTTATATTTGAAACGCATTATTTAAGGACTTTATATAACATGTAAAACAATATGAAAGTACTTGACAGGATATTGGTTTTTTCAATGCATCATTCACACTAATGATTTATTAGTTCTAGTTCAGCAGATCATGAGGCAGAAATGGGTAAACAGTACTTGGTAATAATATTAAAACTTGTTTCTTTTTATTGTTGTCTATACCAGTTAAATTTATCATAGCAACAAGAAAAATCAGTTGTTGCAAACGATGTTGTAGCACATTATTAGTTGTGAGGTTAAAAAACACACACAAGCCGTAAGAATGGCCCATTTGAATGATTTTTTTCATGGAAAATGTTGCTCTCTTACTTATCAAAGGACTCCTCTCCATCATTGCTTTCATTTATTGCTTTTTAGTGATTTTTTTTTCGTCAAATGCATTTAAAAAATCTATTAATACCGCCTTAGACCCATGAAATGTAAACCACAACGTTGAAAACAAAGGGTCTATGCATTTTACCTGGCAACGACTACCTTTTTTTCTTGTTATTCCTCTTCTTTAGTCATTGAAGTGTAGAGTTTCTAGACATTTTAATAAATATTTATGTACCAAAGGTAATTTCGTCAGCTCATCTCGATTCTGTCTTTGGTTACGTTGAACTCATTGAAAGATAATTCTGAAGAAGTATTTATATGTATCTCAAGAAATAACTTTTAATCATACTTTGTGGCACTTAAATCAAGTGGTTTATTGACGGAAATTGAAGCACTTATTGGATCCTTTAGGCTGCTTTAGACGGCAGGCACATAAGAAGTTTAACTTGCAAATTTTAAAGCAATGATATTTCTGGATTTTCATTCATTGGCATGGATGTAGTCTCACTATAATGTCTGAATTGTAGCATGCAATTCAAAACCACAATTCTTATTTGATATTATTCAGGTGTATATTGCGTATGAATTATTAAACTCCTGTTTAGTAGGCAGATGTAATTTACGTTTGAAAATCATACCTTTTCCCTTCACCTCCCTGGAATTAGTAGGCTTTACGACATAATTAAAAATTTGGTATTTTGGTTTATAGCGGTGTCTCATAAATTGTTAATTTTCTCCGTCCTAAAATAACTCAGCGAATGAAGTTGTTGTTTGTTTAATACTGTTGGACTCTTGCAGGGTTTTTAATGGAAATTCCTAGTCTATCAACACTCTTGGAGTGTTGTTTGTTTTGGCTCTAAGAGAGAGATAGAAAGTGAAAAGAAGGGAGAGTTGGAGATGAAAATGTGTAAGTTAAATTTCTGAGAAGTCTTAAAGGGTAATAAATTTCATATTTCAGATTAAATGAAGGGCATCAGACGAAAAAAAAAATTCTTCTTGGTGGGATAGCAAATTGCACTTCATAATCAAATAAAGAGTATGTATGTGCAATAGAAAAGAAGAAAAGATTCATCCCTATCAAAGGCAAATGTAAGAAAGAGAGAGACAAGAAATTCATGCATATAATAGGGGAGAGGAGAAATATTTAATTACATACTGTCAGAAGCACATTCTTCAGACAGCATCCTTAATGCTTCTTCTAGTGCGCTCTAATTTTAACTTGTATTAAAGCTCTTATTCGCCTTTCAAATCCTATCTGCTGTCTATCATTCCTTTATAGTTGAGGAACATAGATGCTCACTTGTCAATTTAAGAGAAAATGGACTTGAATTTTAAGTTGAAGGGCATTATGATCATCATTTTGTTATCAACAAATGCTTATCGGTTTATATCATTTTATTCCACAGATTTTAGCATTATATTAAGCTTCCTTTTTTAAGAAACTTTTTTTTTTACATTTTGAAGATTGATATGCTATGAAAAATGTAGGTGTAGGTAGTTAGTTGCTAATAGCGATATCAAATTATAGTGAATTTTTTTAATATTATTTTTAGAAATTTTTTCCTTCTTTTTAAGTGATGCAATATCATCTTCAGAGATGAAATGATGTGTTATATGTTACCATATCTAAAGTCGATAACATTAAATCATTTATGGTACTATTGAAGGTAAGATTTCATACTTAATTTTATAAAGTCTGTTTTTCTACAGTTGTTTGATTTGATTAGCGTTAGTTAACATTAATAATACTGCAGTTGGAGAATATTTTATTCAATTATCAAATTTCTAACTTGAAATTTCTAACTAGTAGTCAGCAGTATTTGCTTATTGCACACCTGTTGTTATCATGTCCCTGCATAAAATGTTGTTTCTTTAGGTTGACCTATTGTATCTCTTTATACTCAAGTGTTTTCTTTTTTAATTCAACTTCGCTTCCAGCCTAAGTTATGAGTAAAGTGTGAGGCATTCTGTCGGTAGTTAGTCATTTAAATCCTTCGTCCAACAGGTCACCCATGAGTTTGCTGTCCTACGAGTTTCTCTGTACTTATTACCTATCTGTCCAAAAAGTTTCTCTGTACATGTCACTTTTTGTCTATTGTTTTTACCATTGGTGGGAACCGGATTCGGTTATAGGTGAAAAACTTTGTGAATGTAGAAAGAAGGAACATTATTTTATCATCCTCGAATCTTGGTTTTGCTCCAGTCAGGTGTTAAGGTGCATGCTGAACGCAACCTTTCACACTCTCACCTGCTTTCACCACCTTAATCTTGTACATAAGTCACTCTTCTGAAGTTATGGATTTATTTTTTCTGTAAAAACTTGTGGCCCGCCCTCTCTCTCTCTCTCTGCTCACCTCACTTCGTCCTGTCATTATATCTTTCTCGGTTTTTACTACTAACCACCCTGGTGACCTGATGACCACTTCCTAGTTGAATGCTCCCCAAAGGCGATGAGTGAACTTGCAATTTGTATTGTCTACCTGATGCTATTGAGGTGAAATAGCCAGCCTCAATCAATAACAGTTGATAAGATATCAAATTGGCACAAAATATCTGTTGATATTAATTCGTAACAAAGAAAATTAATCCCGTATGCATTATTTTGTGGAGAAGATGCTTCCTCTTTTGCCTTATTTCAGCATTGAATACCATACTATTATGGTGGGATTTTTTTGGTCACTGTGATAAAAGCAGTTATTTATTAATAATAAAATTAGGACCTTGGTATCCTATGATGGTTAGTTTATCAAGGATGGTTATTGTTGAGTGCTAGGCAAAATGTGTAACGTAAAACGATGATGACTGCTTTTGCTTTTATTGTTAAAGAAATATCATATTTCCCATTAGATGAATTGTCCTTTGGTATAATTTCAATGAATGTTTAGTCAATCCATTTTGATCATTAAGATGTCGTGTATCCAACTGTCCTTTGTTTTGTGCTGTTCTACTATTTGGCGTTAGTAGGTTGACTTCATTTGTATATCTTGCAATTGTTATCTTATTGGATTTCTTCTTCTCTTTCTTGCTACTCTTACAGTATCCTTCTTTTTTTTGTTTCCCTGTTTCCTGTCTAGATAACTTGTCAGAAATATAATTGCAAACAAAAACAATAGATGAGTATCTGGCAAAACGATAGAGGGTTCAAAAACCATATGGATAAATTTGGATGATTGTATTTTCGTGACTGTCTGACTATCTCTGATGTCTTAGTAGTCGTTAGGCATCTTTTGTGTAAAAATAGGATTGGTGCTAAATGCCCCTTACCAGTTAAAATTCTTTTACTGGTTTAACTCGCGAAAATCACGTCCCAGTCCTTACATTTCATGTCGGATCAATGGTGGATGCTCAAAAGAATTATTATTTACTTAACATTCCTCAAGGCTGTTGTCTTAAAATAGTACCGGTTGCATATCTTGCATTTTTTTTATACGTCTCGAGCTGTCTAATATTGACACATTCTTAAGCTTTTAAAAAGTTATCATATTTGTTGCAATGTGTATTTAGCTTGAGTTTCTTTCAACTTAATTAGTAGGACCATGTGCAATATGGACGACCCGCCTTGGTGGCGCAGTGGGTAGCACGCTCGGTAACTGCGTCAGACTGTCAGTAGTTCTAAGTTCGATAAGTAAATGGTAAGACTGACTTCTTTCCGGCGAGAGCGAGGCCCGAGTGCGACCTTCTTTCGGATGAGAAGTAAAACCATGGTCCCGTGTGGTGCACGATGGCATTTGAATGTAAAAGAACCCTCTCTACTATGCAACGGGTATGAAGGAGCTCGCCCCTTTGCGACGGTGGAATACCCTAACGAACAGTAGGGTCTCTAATGACCTCGTAGTTGACGGGACCTTAAACACCAACAAACAACAACAACGAACAGTAAACCGACGATAAATAAGCATACAGGTTGCAGCTTTGGTCGGCAACCGGTTGTGGAAAGCCACTGTCTAATATATCGCTCTTGCGTCCATTCAGAGTGACAAGATGGTTGCCTGACCCTGCCATAGGAGGGAAAAGGGTAAGGGGTTACTTTGTTGCATGTGCAATAATGACAACTATTTAACGTTCAGGTTACTGCTTAAGTGTAAGATCGGTGGTTCCAGGTTTAATACTGGATCGAAGTAAGTTGACTTATTTCGATTATTTTTTTTTTTGTTTCGTTGATTAGAGTCCCATCCACTGCATAGTTCTAATCAGAGACTGTACAGACCCTACGCTAATGCGACGATTTTTGGGTATTAGCGGCACCCAGTTTTCCCAAGCGGCCACCCAAGTTAGTACTAGCTGGGGTTACGTTGCTTAACTTCAGTGATCAGACAAGAAGTGGTTTGTCCAACGCAATAAGCCGCTCCCGACTTCTTCCGAGCGAGAGATGGAAAGGCCCTCAAGTGCGCTTGCGTCGGATGGGAAGTAAAGCCCTGGCCCTGTGTGGTGCGTATGATGTCAGGTACGCGTAGAAAGACCCCTTCTACATGTAACGTGTAGATAAGGCAAAATTCCCTTGTGTAGGAGCTCGCCCCCTTGGTGTAGGCGGAGTGTCCCAACAAACAGCTTAAATCGGTAGCCGGCTGTAACAAACAGGTCGCCTATTATTGTGTCTCAGTGGAATAAAAATGACTAGCGGACCCTGTCAAAGGCAGGAAAGGGGCTAGTAGTTGCGTTTTTTTTTTTTTGCCTCTCTCTTAAGATTGAGACTTATTTCTGGAGTTAAATTCGATCCCAATTTGTCTCATTAGCTTACTACTATTTACATATACGTCATGTTGTTTATTTCAGTATTCTAGGCAAGTCCTTGCCATGTAAATGACCATTCTCATTATGTGGAGTTCTGAACTGCCATGCAGTAGGAAAGGGGGAAAGGAGAATTAATGGGGCAATAACGTTCGTAATTTATGAAGTTATTCGGTATTTAAACTGAACCGAGGGGTAAACAACGCGAAGTAATAGTTTAATAACCTATACTCTCTAAATATAACGAATCCCAAATGACCACGAAATCGTGACGTTATTCTAGGGATTTAGATTAACTGCTGTACAGGAATGTTGAAGAAACCCAAAGGTATATACAGAGATGGGTAAATAAGGGGTACTTTTTCCTCTAAGGATTTACCCATAAGAATTCTTTATTTATACCTAGTTGGGCCAAGAGCTTTTTTAAACCCTGGACTCATTGAACTGCTTTGCCGTGTGCCAAGCGATTAATGCGACCATATCCTCTTACTTCCCAGTGTTGAAAAGGCGGCGTAAACGTGTTTCTTCCCTTGTTGTTGTTCGTTGGTGTTTTAGGGCCCTTCAACTATAAGGTCGTTAGAACCCCGTCCAGTGCGTCGTTCTAATGCAGAGACTGCACAGAGGCTACACTAATGCGACGATTTATGGGTATTAGCAGTGCCTAATTTTCCCAAACGGCTACCCATGTCAGTACTAGCTGGGGTTGCGTTGCTTAACTTCAGTGATCAGACAAGTACTGGTGTGTCCAACGCAATTTGCCGTTCCCTATGTTTCTTCCCGAAAGCCTTCTATTTTACCTTGGAAGGCATTCGGGAAAAGTGCAAAACTTGTTTAATTATTTGGTCAATGCCAATTTTGCATTCCGAGTTGTTTCCGAAGCTTTTCCTCTCATTCCACTGACCACACATTCCTGTCTTTTAGCAGTCATTTCCTTCTGTTATCCTTCTGACACTAAAGCTTGTTTCCTGAAGACAAACACCCTTTCAGTAGGTAACTAGTTGTGGGGAGCCGTTTCTGTGCAGTAAATGGCCCATGTCCAGGTGCTATGATTGTCTTGAAGTACCTAACCAAATCATTTCCTTCATTTTGAATGTTCGTGGCACAGCTTTTTTTTTCAACATGAAAAAGCAATGGATAAAGAGTCTGCCATTTAATATTTTGAGAGTTGACATCCTGGTATAGAAACAACGAGAAACATTGATTGATCTTGAGTGACCTTCGCTGTTATGTGGTCAGCTTCTCACATCATTAGCCAGCGGTACTGAAAATGAAGACATAAAATTGCTGCCTGACAATTAATAAACAGTTGATGCCTTCAGTAATTTGTGTTAAACGATACAGTGGTTGTAACAAAATATGCACCCTGTTAATAACTCATGTAGTGGTTAAATTTGCGTAAATTCAATCTGATTTCAATTCAGGGATGCTAAAACCTTTTTTTTTGTTTTCAACATGTTGAAAACATTTCATATTGTTGCAGCAGATTTTTGGGTTTCATCTGGGTTTTATGGGAAAAGGAGCTTGTTAGGTCCATTACAGGAATGCAAGTGGTTGGAAGCACCCGGGGCAGGGGAAGACCAAAGCAGACGTGGGAGCGGGTTGTCCCTAAGAATATGTGGTAGTGTGTTGGATGGACGGGGACCTGGTGGGAGATAGGCGACAGTGGAGGGCTAGAACCCGCAGTGCTTATTTTTATCCTTCAGCAGACGGGATAAGGGTATGATGATGATATTTGGGCTTCATCTCGCTTCAAGGATGATGTTAATTGGTTAAGTTGCTCTCATAGTAGGCCCTATCACCTTTAAATTTCTATTCAAAAAATGCTCATTTGTCCGATTTCCGTTGTTGTTGTTTAAGGTCCCGTCAACTACAAGGTCATTAGAGACCCGTCCACTGCATAGTTCTAATGCATAGACTGCACAGACACTACACTAATGTGACGATTATTGGGTATTAGCAGTACCCAGCTTTCTCGAGTGACCACCCATGTCAGTACTAACCGGGCTTGCGTTGCTTAACTTCAGTGATCAGACGAGAACTGGTGTGTCCAACGCAACTCGCCGCTCCCCTCCGATTTCCGTCCATATTGAAATCATCAGGAATTATTTCGGAATAATCCAATAAGAGTTTATTAAAAAGAGTTAAGTGTATGAAACGGTAATAATTTCACACTGACTTTTATATGGCCAAAAATAGTTTTACTCTCACATTTTACGTAGACTGCATGGCAACATTTATAGTTGTGAAAATTTCATCTCATGACAATGATATCTACAAATCAATTGAAGTTATGCACTTGCCATGATGGCATCATTGCGTCCTAATGGCAAGCTTCACTTTTGACCTTTGTTACAATTATAAATATGAAATGATGCATAAATACATAGCATTAAAAATGAATTGACATAGTGCATAGGCATTTATAGATTGCTCGTTATCATTATATTGTCGTTGAGCGTTTTATTAATTTGCATAAATCAATTTTTGTAGTCAGAAACTTGGGCGCATACACACACCTCATTGCTGCATTAGATTCGGGTCAACAATTCATACTCTCTAGTCGAATTTTATTTATGAAATTATTTGGTATTGCCATTTTTATATACTCGTTATTACCAACTTAAATAACTGAAATATTTGCTCTATCCCCGATGGAGAAATAGGTTTAATAGTAGCTGGGAACAGTGTATGGGTTAAGATGTAAGCAGGCTCTTCAAATGTTTCTTTTCTTAATCAACTTCTAATCTTGGCATATTTTTGGAGAGGAACCTCATCTATCACTGTCAAGTCTGGCATAGCTGCACAAAAAAGTCGAGAATTATTACATTAGTTGTCATCAACTTAATCAGCTTTCATCGAACTTTGTTGAATGCCTTTTTTTCTTGGGCCGCCCCAAACTAAATTTTACTTAAAGACTCGTTAAGTTTTTTTTTCTGGTTCTTGCTTTCATAGTAACTTTAATTTTATGCCAGATTGAGACCTATTATGTTATCTAGCATTTTGCGAATTATTACTATTGATATGTGCTATTTTGAAATTAACGATGCTCCAAATTGATTCTGTAGATCTAATAACTGTGTTGAAAAAGTTTTCATGTCTCGTTACCCCATGTCACCCTATTTTACTAGTGGCTAAAGGACACTGTAGGTCATTTTTCTGCTGAAAACATGGCGTTGGTCTCAACTACAACTTATTTATAATGGAGTCTACACATTTTTGTGTAGATTTGATTGATACAAAACATCTTAATGTGCTTGCTGTATCAATAATTAAACTTTTTTTCGTGCACTGTTGATTGGATATAAAATAATTTAGGAATACGATGAGTCCACTGATCAGCTTTTTGACATATTCACAGTGCTATAAATTAATCTTTTTATAACCAATTTCCTATTTACTGCATATCACGATTGGGTGTTTATTGGCCCATTAAATAATTTATTTACAATAAAAATACTGAAGTAGCCGCAGTCACACCAAGGTCATTTGGTAATAAACTTTGGTGATCGACCTGTGAGCTGCTTCAAATCTTTGGCCATTCAAGCCGCCTTCTCACAACTTCTATACAAGCTGTTTTCAAAAGTAGACAAAACTTTTATTAAAACTCGAGGGTTGTTTTCTTTTTTGGGAATTATTGGGTGGATCAAAATAATACAGCATACTATGAACAGTCGACATTTTGTGATGCATTCACTGAATCTGTAGTAACTCATAACAGGGCCACATTATCCGAATTTGATTGTTGTTGTTTGTTTGTTTGTTGGTGTTTCAAGGCCCTTCAACTACAAGGTCATTAGAGCACCGTCCACTGCGTAGTTCTAATGCAGAGACTGCACAGGCACTACACTAATGCGACGATTTTTGGGCATTAGCAGCACCCAGTTTTCCCAAGCGGCCGCCCATGTCTGTACTAGCTGGGGTTGCGTTGCTTAATTTCAGTGATCAGACGAGAACTGGTGTGTGCAATGCAATTTGCCGCTCCCATCTGAGGTTGAAACCGTTTTAATCTCTTAAAAGTTATTTCCCCACATGCTACTAGGCCCCTATGTCGTATTTATGAATTACTCGTTAGTGAAATATGGGAAGTAGTACGGGGGTCGTGTCTGTCACAATCAAAGCAGCCAGATAGGTGAATGGAACTGGGGAGACTCTTCCCGAGTTCATTTTTTTACATTCAATTCACAGCCTGACAATGAACACTACTTTTACTAAACATTTGTGTGAATAAAGTGAATTATTTTAGCCTCAAAAATTTCCTTTGAATGATTCAAATTCAATATTCTGTAGGGTCTTAACATCTGCAGTCGACTTTCGATTGGTAATCATACTGCTTTTTTCAGTCTCTCTTTCATGTGATAATATAATTTTATAAGATGGGACATCAGGACCCATTTCTGCCAGCTTTTACCCCTTACTAACTCTCTATTTATTCTCATACTGATTTGTAGAATACCTGAGTGAGCAACCATTTCTGGGTTTCCTGCAATACGGCTTGTAGTTAATTAATTATTGGCTGTTATGTAGTTAAAATGGATTAATGACTTAAACTGTCAATGTTTTGATAAAGTCAGCTTTTAAAAAAATATTATCTTCATCGTAAACTTCTTAGTTTAACTCACTGTGTTTTCATAGCGTATAACTTTGATATTCAATTTATGATTAGGACCGAATATAAGTATACATTTGGACACTGCACTGGTTTTACCATTAAAGCTTATGGAAAATCAAAACACTAAGCAGGTTTTAAAAGAGAGAGAGAGATGGTGCTAATGTTGGAATCATCTAATATTTAAATCTCTTAAGAGGATTACACTATTAGGATATAAATTACTATTCCTATACATATGTATGTCATGCGATATAAGCATTAAGTATATTAATGCTTGTTTTCTTGGATTATTTTAGGGTCCCTTTGGACTCACTGCCCCCTGCAGCATGTTGACACTCTATATTGCAAGTATAAGTGTAATTCATTGTGGATTGTATTTGTCCCATGATCGGTCTTTTTATCTTCCCCTTTCTGTCCCACGACCCGTGAGAGGTTAAACATTCTTCATTGTTGGACGTTTCTGCCATTGTCCACAGAAATTAACGATTAAGTTGGCGAGAAAGGTTATGGACTCACATGAATGTTTTTTACTCTTGCCAGCTGTCACTTTCGATCGTCCCGTTCTCGGAAATGCCTTTCAAAACTCTATGGAAAGCTTGAGCGCGTGGTTCAAAATTCGTTATTTGTTAGGCCACACTGCGCCAACCAGTAACTCTTATTCATCGTGTAATCTGGTAAGTTCAAGGCTTGGGACAGAATTCATTCGCAGTATAATTGCATTTTCTTAAAAGAGGGATGAAAGGGCTGAGATATTGTGGAATAAAAATCAGTAGGCCCTACCAAACTTTAAATTTGCAATATAAGGTGATCTGACAACAGAGCAGGTCAATGTTTCCCCACTATGTGTTCTAGGACTAGCAATAAATAATAGTTTATTTTCTAGAGAAGGGAGAGTATTGAGCATTCTTATCTCTCTATGGCTTCCTGTCTACTTATGTTCTGTCTGGTTATCTCGCTCACATAAGGACTGGCCCCTCTTGGGTGGGATGTGGCGTGTAATAGAGTAGGCTAGACCTACATCACCATATGATGGAAATGATGGACTGCCTATGACATTTTTAAAAGACATACTTTTTTTGAAAAAAGTGTCCCTCGTTAATTTTGAAAAATTATGTGCCATGAAATGCGGAGGAAAAGAGAAACTCCAGTCGTATTATACTTTTGTTCTGTCAAAAATAATTTCGAGTATTTTTATTCATTATTATTTTAGCAGAATTTTGTTTCATCTAGGTAATAGAAATCTTGGTGTTTGAGTTTATCGTAAATATCTCTTGTTCAATCTACAGTTGTAATGCACGTCAACTTCATAATATTTTTTTCTAATATTTCTGGTTTGTTAACTTTAGGATCAGCGAGTTTTTAGACGTTCCTGTGGAGAAGCAAATGTAGCATTTCTTTCTACCCCCAAGCTTTGGAAATATTGTCTTCGGAAAAAATAGAAGTTGTCTTTTTTCTGTATTCACTTCTGTTAAATCGTGAAACAAGGAGAGGAGGATAAGACATCGTTTTTAAAAAATCCAACCCAAAAGCCATGTTGGAATTTTGGCATGTCGTCTCTTACTTCTTATTCGTCGTCATTTTTTTCCCCTTTTTTATGCTGTGGTGTGAGGTTTTTCTTTGTTTGAGATGATGTTGACTGAAATCACTTGATGGACAAGACAGATAAAAAAGTATCTTGGCATTTCTGTTTTTATTTCGCTTGAGGAAAAGGGCAGAAACAACAGTATATGGTTACTATACCACAGAGCAAAGAGGGTAAAAAAGGGATGTCGCTTACACTGAAGTATCTGTGTCCTTCTTACAAAGTGACAGACATGTTTGCAAATGATGTGGGATCTGAATGTAGAGTTTTTCAAACCACTGTAATTGGATATGAAAGTGAATTGTTAGGGGAACATATAACATCTACGGAAGTCATTTTTAAACATCTCTCCACCTCACTAATTCTGGAATGATGACAATGGCCTTTGGAAAGGGCAAAAGAGAGAGGGAGAACTATAGAGTTGGCATAATAAGTATGGCACTAATTTGGTACACAACCATAACAGGACTTCTGGTTATTAAGAGTACTATTGTGAGATATTGATAGTGTGCAATTTAGACATAATGATGGGGATGGAAGCATTCATTCCACATTTATTGGTTTAGTGAGGGGGCTCCATTCATGAATGATGCCAGACAGGAACAATCAAATTTCCTTTTACTTGTAGCTCAATCTAACTTTGTATCATGTTTTACCTCACTCTGTCACGTCAATGCATATTTTTATAGTTTGTCTTTTCATTTCGACACTGCTTTCAACCGGAACCCTCGGGTTTCCTGAAGGGTCACCAGTGTGTTACCAAGACAATTTGAGGAAATGACATGACTGTTTGTATGCAGTGGTTAGGAGCTATCTGGCAACACCCACTCCAACCTTTTTTACAGGCGCTCTCTCTCTTCTTGGAAACCTGAGTATGACATCAACTGTTCGTTAGGAACTGGGCCTAATCTATTTGTGCCATAGACAGGCAGACATACATATTTCTGTCTCCCTTCCTTACTTTGGATTTCACTCACAGTTGCTTTTTTATTTATTTTTTTTTTGGTATAACGACGAACAAAATTGTACATATATTTTTATTTTGTTATCCTAGATGACCTGGCTCATTTGTTTATTTGAATAGTTTCTATCACTATCTAACGGCATAGTGCTATCAGAGGATCCGTTGTCAAAATAAACCTACATCTTTTATACGCTACAAACATGTTGACTTTACTGTACTTTCAAATATTGATATAGTAATTCAAATTGATATAAACAGTCGTATCTACCGGGTATTTCGGCTATTAATTTTCTACCTACTTGCATTACCCGAATCCAATGTTTACTAGAATTTGTCTTAAAAGTTTTTGAACATCAAGGTGATTCTGGTCAGCAGGGTCAACCAGTTTTCTTTCAAGATACGGACTGCTAATTTCAGTTTCTTTCGATATAATTAATGGATGACTGATGGTATAATTTCAAACTCCATGGTTGCCAATGGCTACTTCTCGGAAGTGAAACGGATGGTTTGCCTTATTAATCTTCGTCACCTGTCCGAATAATGAAAAGTTTGGCACGTTAATCACGCAAAATTAATTGGCTTCATATTTTTGAAATCGCTCCTTTTTTTAACAGTTATTAGATGCTGCAATAAAGCAACAACATTGTATATAATTTTTATACATTGACTCCTTAGTCTGTGGTGCAGTGTTGTAGCTCCCTATTTTAGTAACTGTTAGAAATTTCGATGTAATTATAGGTTACAAACGTGGTTCTTATAACGGGGAAAAATTGCGTAAAATAACTATTCAAAAGCAGTAGAAATAAATCAGGATTCGTTAAAAAAAGATGACAGGTTGCACTAGACGTGGGAATGAATTTTGTGACCCCTTATTAACCAGATTGGTAATCTTCACAATGTGCAAAATATTTGTCTTTCCCCATTTGCATTTTTTTTAACGCTGAAGAAGGCATTGTTGTTATGGTTAGATGTTGAGAAACTTCCGGTCATCGGTATGTTAAACTGATCTACTCGTACACCAGTCTAGAGTGACCTTTTACTGGTATGTACTGGTGCGTACTGGTATGTTTTTGTTATCATGAATAATCTGCATTTTTTAACAAAATACATTACGTGACAACGAATTCGTGTTTTAAATATGTGCAACATTTTGATAGTAAATGTTACTGTTGTTGATGTTAAAACTTTTTGTTTGAGGTTATGTTCAGCAATTTGCAAATGTGCATATTTGTGATCTCTTGATATGAGTCGACGCAAACTTGTAAAACAGGATTTCCTCCAACTACCTTCAAGTGAAATTCGGTAAAGTTGGGTCATGAACGAAGACAAAAGTTAAGAAAAACCAAATAAATATCTGGGGTTATTCAAAGGAGTTGTAACTTGTGAGCAGTGTTCCCCTGATGCCTAATGGATGAGGCATCGACCTCCTCAGCCAGGAGGTACGTATTCGAGTCCCGCCAAGGGTAGATGGCGGTGTTGTTTTTTTAAACGGGTAGATGGAATGGGCGTAGGTGGAATGCCCCAAGGATCAGTAGACCAACAATAAATAAGCATAGGAGTTGCAGCTTTGGTCTGAAATCGGCTGTGGAAAAACAGTTCAATATTCGCCCTTGCCATAGGTTTGAAAGGGGTTAGGAGTTGCTATTCAATGGAGTTGTGAAATTTCGATATTAATGACTACTAACACCTCAGAACTTGAGGTCGATTATTAGGTAAAGACCTGTGCCAGGTTGTGTACCCGTACTTCATTTTTGTAAAAGGAGGGACAGTTTTAGTGGAATTTACTTACCTCTTTGTTTTTGTAGGATAATCTTGGCAGTCTCTTATTCTGTCTGGAAAAGGATATAAAAAATTAAGTCAGACGGACTTAGGAAGAGATGTTGAAGAAATATGGATAAATTCCGTAAGGGCTGCAACGGGAGAGCAGAATATGATACTTAGATAGGGCAGTCAGCCACAAAAAGTGGAGGCAAAAGAGATTAATGTGAGAGAGTAGGCGCGAGTGGTCACTAATACCAATCAGTAAGAGGTCTCCTTTGATCTATTTTCATCCATACACGGTTGAGTGCAAATCAATATCTTCAAATAGATAGATAGCCATGAATTAAATAATTAATGTAATTCAGATACAGTATGTCTTAATTTCATCACGAGTGATGTGCACATTTCGAAAGTTAACTAGAAAATTGCTTTGAGTTCTTTGTGTCCATTTTCCCTATTTCTATCTCTGTCTCTCCCTGCCTAGGTCAATCATTTGGTAGTTTGACGTCACGTTTGCAGGTTCGATCTTAGTTGCGGTAGGGCAGGAGTAACTATGACTCTTCTTGACCCGCTTTATGGATTTCTTGAGTGATCGGCCGGTACGTCCGTGGAAACCGACCTCACGAGTGTATAATTATGAATTCCACGGGAGTTTGTTACAAAGTCCAAGCGCCCACCTCCACGATGGTTTCCCGCCGGGCAACGGAACGGCTCTCGGTTGGGTCTGCATTCCTTGTGGTGTAGGAGTACCGTTGTGAGCTGATAGTTAGAAATGGTAGAGTTAGAGAGGTAGCCTGGGGTGGGGGACATCGCGGAAAGAATTTGGGAGAGTAGGTTGAGGTGGTATGGACAGGGAGGGAAGGAGGAGCTCGTTAGGTCCATTTCAGGAATGCAGGTGGTTGAAAGCACCCGGGGCAGGGGGAGACCGAAACAGACGTGGGAAAAAGTTGTCCGTAAGGAATGATAGTGTGTGGAGTTGACGGGGACCTGGTGGGAGATAGGCGAGAGTAGAGGACTGGAACTCGCAGACCCGACCCTCCCACAGGCGGGATAAGGGTATGATGATGATCTTAGTTGAGGTGGGCGATTTTTTTTAGAAGGGACTTCATCAGGTGGAAGTAAAGCCGTTGTCACTGCTGCCCGTGGAAAATACTTTTTTTCTTCATGGAGAGGACTGGTTTCAGTCCAAGAGTTTGTATCCCTGTTCGGTTTGAGGATTGAGATAAGACTAGCCATCCACCTGATGTCAAACCTTTTAAATCGTCTAATGCATTTATGCGGATGTAGGATAACAGTAATTCTACCCTGGAGATCCAAACGTGACCGGCCGGGCCTATTGATGCTTCCTTCTCAGAATCCTCTTCACCCATTTTATGACTGGTTGTAAATCATGTCAATATATTGTATAAAATATCTGTTTAAATTGGTTGACATCATGCGTGTAGTATTGAACATTGTTGGCTCAAATTGTAATTTCCTATTATGCAATTATCAGTATGTGAACAAATGGTCGGAATACTAATTCTTTGACCTGGACACCTGATCCTGGGTGTGAACAAAACCAAATAGGCGAATAACAAACTTAATGGTTGAAGTTTTAATAAATGATTCACAATAAAGTGTTTCAAATACATTGTCTGCTTTCAATCTAGTGGCGTAATGAGCGACCAGAGGTTCTCCTTAATGGTTGTTAGTCATGTAGTAAATGGATAACGTGACTTCACATGTTAGGCTCAGGATTAAAATACATTTAATGGCTGTTATCCCGTTTAAATTTCGGCGTGATAATAGTTAATGTTTGTAGGATGAGTCACGGACGAGTGGTGAACATGGTGTATTTTTAATCGCCTGGTTGCGTAACACACTCTTATTTGCAAACAAAAGGTTGGCTGTTGTCTTTTTAAATTTAGCCTTTGCATTCCTTATCGTAAACAGAGGTTGGTTACTGATAAATAGAGTGCCAAAAAAGCCTCTTTTCAAGTGACTCCGTCCCTTTATCTGTGAGGTTTAGATATATCACTTTCTGTGTGTTGGGGCTAAATTTAGACATACAGTGTTTGTTTTACTGATTATAGAAACTGGAGGACCAACCCAACAGATTTATCATAAACCTCCCTTACAGTTTGAACCAAACTATGGATTATTTTAAGTTTGAATCAATTGATGCAAATAATTTTCCAGTTTCAATGAAATTCGACATCTTATTTGCATCGTTTTTATCCCGTTCCACCACGGAAATTGTGAATTATTTGAATGTCACCAAAAATGTTCTACTGATACTATCGCAATAGGTGGTCATTGGGCCTGTTTACTCAGAATACTCACCTACCTTATTTAACTGTCTTTTAAGAAGCTTCGTTGAAGGGCATTCACTTCTTATTTGACGGAGGGCGAACGAGAAAAACAGGACCACCGACCTCAATCAGGGGCGATCATGCGTCTTGAAACATCAGCAGCTCAGGGGCACTACGAATTGAGTTAACCAAACTGTATGTTACAAGCATTTGGCATTTAAGTAATCATTGCCTTATTTTCATATAGGGAACCACATTCAGCCTAGAAGCCCTAGAGACTGTACTTAGGATCACGAACATTGTTAACCAGCCACTAAAACCGTTGTGATGCTGTTTTTCACAAGACCCAACAACCTTTAACGTAGAGAAATGGTTTCGTGCTTGAAAATGTAAACATGTAGCCAAAATGTAGTAGGTGGGAGAGGAGTAAGAATTAAAGTCCAGGTGTCAGAATTCACACACCCTCCAACCGCTTCTGTATTGTTAACCCGACACCATCGTAGCTGTGTTAGTTTATGGGACGTGACGAAATAACGGGTTAGGCCGTTTAAGGAATGTTAAGCCCAAACACTGATTTTTGGCCCACTGACATTATGTTTAACAAGTTCGTGGGCCGAGGAAGTAAAATACTCCACTCCTCTCAACCCTACTCAAAATAATTCTGATTCTTCAACTTCTACCCGTCAATCGCTGTCGAGTATATCCAAAGTAGTCGCACCAAAGACGACACGACTAAAACCTAATGTATCAGAATGTACGTGGATTAAGAACCAAAGCAACCACTTCCCTCTCCAATATAACCCACCTCAACCAGAGGCGGTGACCCTATGCGTGATCCTAGTGCGGTGACACTATGGTGCCACCCCCCCTTTCCCGAAAAATAACTGCTCTGTTCCTTCTTCTGTTTTGGTGTCATCCCATTTGTCATGGTTCGAGTGGTGTCACCCGGTGCGGCCCGCACCCCCTAGTTACGCCACTGACCTCAACTACTCCATCATTGTCCTTACTGAAACTTGGCTCACTCCTTTCATTAACTCTAATTCCTACTTCCCTCCAAACTACGTACACTGTTTTCGGAACTGACCGCCTGGGGTCTAACCTTGGAGGTGGCATTTTAATAGCCAACGATACCAGCGCCTTTCCTGGTTACTTTTTCTGATCCCCCTGATATATATGTTTTCCTCTCATAATTTCGCCAATGTCTACAATCCTTCTCTGAATTTCTCTCCTTTCCAAATAATAACAGTATTCTAAACATACAGCAAATCTCTGAATTGACGTCCTTGCAGCAATTTCAAAACTATGGCCCTCCTTTTTAATGGCTGTTGACATAATCCCTGCCACTATTCTTACAGCATTTAGTCGCCTCTTTGCACCTGCTCTTGCCATCATCTTCACTAATTGCATTACCCGCAATTACTTTTCTACTTCATGGCTTAAGTCCATTATCATACCTGTTCATAAATCTGGTGACGAACCCGATCCTTCCAACTGCCGACGTATCTCCCTTATCTGTCCCATTGCCAAAACCTTTGAACATATTCTTCTGGCTCATCCACTTCATCATCTCTTTTCCTTCATTGAATTTCCCCCTATACTTTCTGCATCACCTCGCCGGTGGCCGTCGGGGATGAGCGAGCGGGCCCCGGGCCGTCGTTATCATGCGTCCGCAATGTCACAGGGGTACACACCTCGGCTACTGTGGCACCGAGTATCGCCTGTGGGGTAGGCCGGCATCCCCCACAGACAACCCGGTCAATATTTATGCGGGTTCCAGACGCCTGGCTGGGGTGCTTCCAGCCCCGACCTTGCCACAAGCGGAATAAAGGTATGATGATGATGATGATGACTCT
This sequence comes from Trigoniulus corallinus, assembly GCA_013389805.1. Lineage (NCBI taxonomy): Eukaryota > Metazoa > Arthropoda > Diplopoda > Spirobolida > Trigoniulidae > Trigoniulus > Trigoniulus corallinus. The sequence goes on from JAAFCE010006949.1 coordinate 15,383,373, forward strand.
CTTCATCACCTCATCATCAAAAGCTACATTTTATTAATATATCGCTTATCTAATAATCTTATTGACTCGCTTCATTTACTGGTCTTATTAGACTTCACAGAGTCCCTAACTGGTCCACTCGATCAACTCATGTATTTTATGCCCCACTAACCTCTAGTAATCCTTGTACCTTCTACTTAACCTTTCTAGCTTCAAAAGGTCATTAGTAATTCTTCTTTTAATATCTATGTTTCTACTGTAGTTAGCAACTTTTGGTAACTAACCCGCTTGGTAACTGCGTCAGTAGTTCGAGGTGGGCTGGCTTCTTTCAGGCGAGAGAGAGGCTCCGAGTGCGCCTTCTTTCGGATGAGAAGTAAAACCGAGGTCCCGTGTGGTGTACGATGGCATTTGTACGTAAAAGAACCCTCTCTACTATGCAGCGAGTAGATGAGGCAAAATTTCCAGGTGTGGAATACCCCAACGGACAGTAGACCGACGATAAATAAGCATAGGGGTTGCAGCTTTGGTCGTCAGCCGGTGGTGGAAAACACTGTCCAATATATCGCCTTTGTGTCCATTCAAAGGGTTAAGATAAGTACCCGAAGCTATCATAGACGGGCAAAGGGTTAGGAATTGCTTTGCTTCTAGTTAACAACGGTTCCTCCCATTGCATTCCATTATCATCTACTTACCAGTGGGATATACTCCAGTTTTGTGGATGAAATTTCGCTGTAATAATAATAGTAAATGAAAGTAGGCTAGAGTTGCATTTTATTCCTTCAGTTAGTTGATGTGGTGCTGCTGCAGTAGTCTTTGAATAAATAAATGATAGGGTGTGAAATTTGCCAGACATCGTTATTACAATGGACTATCATGGGTCACATTCTTGATAGTTTTGTCTTGTAGACATTGCAATTAGCAGCTAAAATATGTTTTGTCTGGTTGTTGAGTTTTGAATGCGTTTTCCCCTTTGGGTATGGTAGAAGTAAACTGGAACAATAATTAGGTATAATTGTTAGCCATGAGTCTTTTGTGTGTGTAGGATTTTCAGTTAGTAGAAATGACTACGATAGCTCTAGCTTCTGGGTGTAGTTAGAAGTCATTGTTGTTTATCATTCCCCGTTCGTAACTGACTATTGTCTTGAATTGTTTAGTCTACACATACTCAATGATGCACATTTTTACTGTTCCTGGGACTCGTTAATTCCAATGGTCACATAACCCAATTTTTTAAATGATTCGCAGCCTAATCATTGTAAACAGATACAGAAATCGAGAGTATTCAGGATCTAGGCAACGTAGTACACTCTGGCTTTTCGTATTTTGGAGGATTCTGGACTACTTTGCACTTAAAGTTCATAAATCAACTCGGTGAAACAATATTTGTTCTAGAAGCCAAGTGCCAACAGAGTGCCATGATAGTCTGGAAACTACTGGCATCCATCATTCTGGTTAGATGATGGATTAGATTTTCGCCTGGCGTGCAGGTGACCAGAGTTCAATGATCCAGTTGTGGAGGTGTATCTATATACATCATACTGTATAGTGGTGCCAATCTTGGGCACATTATAATAACATATTGGCAGCGCATGTTTCCAGACCTGTGATGCATGGGAGTTCTGTGGGAAATTAATTCATGCTTTTACTAATATTTTGCTTTAACAGGGTTTGGATATCGATAGTTTCCAGCACTATTACTGCTCCAACCTGTTGTTGGCCTATGGCAAAATGGTTTCACATTCTCACAAGATTCTCAGGCAGACAGAAATAAATGGCGGGAAAGGCTGGTGAAATGCTAAATGACCTGGTAAAGTCTATGTTTATGTTCCTAGTATCAGCTTCTGGACAGTAAGCATCAATGTCCTATCACTGGACAGGATTTGTGGCTTTCCTTGCGCGCGAGAAGGAAGCCTCAGTCGGAAGGGAAATAAAATTGAGGTCCTCACCCCCCCCCCATGTGGTGTGTAAATGCTACTCTGCTGATCATAAAAAAAGCTTTCTACACGGAAAAGGAGTAACAGCTAACTGACCAACGTTTGATAACCAAATAAACCAGAAAAAATGATTTCATCACAACAAAGCTAGAACCATTGGTTGGAATTGATATCAGGGCTACGTTTTTTAGGTGCAGTTTTTTACGCAAATTTTTTAGTTTTGTTGACTTGTTTTGCGAGCCGTGGTTACTCTGCTGGTTCATTAAATAGATGATGTTTTATTATTAATCCTAATAGAAGACGTAGTTGGAATATCATCATGATTAACGTTTGTGGTATTTCATTGACTGAGTATCCATTATTTTAATTTGTCTATTCTCTACAGAGAATTAATTGGCAAAATAACCTTTGCAGATATATGTCTGCTAGAAACCTGCCCTGCCTATTCTCCGCCTTTTCTGAGTATTTCGAAGATGAATTCAAAATGGCCTTTGAAGGGAGGGTCGAAAATACTCCACTGTTTATCTGCCTATCATAGATCATAATGTAGTTGTGGACTCTCCTTACCTCATGTCTTAAAATGCAGTATTAATGGCGTTGCCATACACACAATGAAATTTAGACCATAAATTGCCAGATCTTAAACAGCTTCGGGGTGTGTTTAGTACTGATTTATAAATTCCAAATAAAAAAGTTATCTTCAATTGCAGCTAAACATCTGGTGCAGCCAAATGCACATACCAAAAGGGGTGGGGGGTGGGGTTATATATCACCAAGAGGAATAAAAGATAATGCCACACATGCGCAATATCGAATCCACTTCCTTGTCTGCGTCGAGCTTTGCGAAGTAATTGGCATAGTGAAAAATTTTGGAGTAATGTTTGCTTTGGTCCACACATTACGTCCACCTCATGATTTGAGAAAATCCTTCTCTCTATTGTGCGCCAGGTTGACATCAGTTCCCTGTCTGACATAATTTATTGACGTTTAAAAAGGACGAAACTAAAATAACCAACAGCCTCCTATTGTCAAGGATGCAACTCGAATAGTATTTCTGTAAGGAAGGAATTTCCAAGGGTATAAAATAGACACGTTTTGCAGATTGGATTAAAAACAAGCATTGATTTCTTTCACGGATGTGCATCGAATAAATCATGCACGTTTTTGGTTTGTTACTTGCTTACATCTAGGAATGCTCAATGAATCCCTTGCCAGCGGTGGGCACCACAGACTTTGCTTCGAATGCAGACTCTAGTAGGCATAGTGTCTAAATGATGGTCGCAAGTGGTATGTACAATGTCACCTGCACGTAGAGTATATAGGCCCCTTTCTACCAGAAAGTTTAGAGAGAGATGTGTGTGAGAGAGAGAGGACACCGAAAAAGGGAGAGAGGGGAGACAGAAGAGAGAAAGAAAGTACAGTTTCTCGACTAAGGTTAATTAAGCATATAATTTAGAGAAGATATTTCTCTACATTTCACCACAACCTCAATCATTTAGTTCTCGTATGGCGTGTAGATGATTTGAGTTCATACGGCAGTTGGCTTGATTCCTGAGCTCATATTAACGGGTTCAATCCTGGTCGTGGTGAGTTGTTTCTTTCATGTGAGAGAAGAAGAAAAGTGCCAAGTGGTTAATCCCTTGATGTCATCAAATGACAGTTACGTAATCAAATGAAACCTACTATTCTGCCAACTGCTCTTGTGCTTATGGTTAATGCTCCAGAGTCCGCGGGTCCCACCTTAGGACTGGTCACTACCTTAGTGAGTCATCCTTGGATCTAGCACACAAGTCTCTCCCTCTCTCGTGTGTGTCTCTGTCTCTGTAATGTCATTGGCCATTCTGTAGTTCAGTGTTATAAAAAATTTTATTGATGGCTCTTAAAACTTGGCAGTTGTTGATCAGCACAGTCATGCTTTTATGAAATTATTTTCTTTGTATAAGTTACAATGTAATTGAGAGATTTTAAGTAGGTTATGTGAGTGAAAACACAATTCTTTTTTTTCGTCGTAACCCAATGAAATTTTCACTTGAATTATCAAGCGTTATCTTCTCTATAACAAGAGTACATAATAACTCTTGGGAGTTCAGAATTAATCTTATTATGAAGCCAATCTTACCATACTGTATCCTATCTAGAGCTCTGTCTGTAAATAAATGCTATATCGCCATGCAAGAGTCTTCTATCCAATTAATTAAATAAATATTACTATGACACGCATGCCTATAGTTATTTTAACAGGGCCCTTTTCCCTTCCCATCTCCCTCTTTCCTAGTCTCTTATTTTTTTCAAGGCTAAACTGACGTAAATCTGAAAACATTTTCAATGTTGAGATACACTTAGATGTTGTTGCACACTAGTGTTCGACATGGTTTCTCCACTCACGTTTGTAATATAATGGTCTAAATATTGATTAAAAGCTTATTATGAGCTTTTTAAAAGTAAAGCACGTTCTTAATTAAGACGAAATCAACAGGGAATATAGACAAGTTGGTATGGTTTCCTAGTGCTAAGTAAGAAACAACCACAAAGAAAAATGTCTCCACGTTTGAGAATTCCCTGTCGACATGTAGCAAAAGGGCTGACTGTGAAGTTGAACGAGTTGATGGAAGGTTTCAAAGGACCTTTACAGATGAATTTTATACGAGTCTGTCATATTAACTATTCTCCTACAGAATTTTGGCTGAGGTTTTTCGTCAAATGGCTCTTTTTATTCTGTGATTTTCGTGTGCTGAAATCTAAAATAGGCGAAATTTGATGTTCCTACTTCTCTCTCTCTTCATGTCTTTTTCATTCAAACCTGGAAAGCGTTAATTTAGAAGTTTGAGATTCATAACTTGCCGAGTTTTCAATTGTGCTATCGCTTTTCTTTGAGTAGACATTTTCTGCGGTTGGTTATCAAGACGCACTACGAGTAAAATTACTTATTGAACCACCGTACTCAATAATCGATATATAAGACGTGATCAGCAATGTCGTAATTTGAACGTAGAAGACACGCACAAGCACTTATCACATAGGCTTACTAGCCACCAGCCACTCTTGATAATCCTTGATTTTAATATTGCAGATATTTGTCCATGTTTTACTACTACAAATCAGTATACTGGAGATGAGAAAATGAAGGCAGAAAACGGTCGCGTTATTGGATCTTAATGGAGCACAGAAAGCCAAAGGTTCGCCGAGGGAAAACAGATTACATGGCATTTCAATGAAGTGATGGAAATAAGGGTTGAAAGGTGTATCTTGCGAGAGTACAGAGATTCATATACCTGACATCAGGTACAGCTATTAATCCGTTTTTCTGCCTATGGCACGGAAGAAATTCATGAAATAGAGCGAAACTGACAGCAGGAGTTCTTGGAAGGAGGTGGATATCGAGTCTTTAGTAGCAGATATTGGACAATAATTTTAGGCATGACTGACTTTCTAATGTCACAACCCTTTAGCCGGAGTTTAACAACGGCATATTATACCATCTGAACCCATTTTCACGCAGATTTTCCCAGCGCTCAGGCAGGCCCCCACAGTTTCAAACTTGTAAGAAAATTTGGGAGTAGAGTTTCTTCTTGCAAACATTGTGGGGCTTCATAATAACGTTTTTTCTTAAGTCCTACGCAAAAAATTCAACCGGCCCTGAATGCAAGAGAATTTGAAATGGAGGCTGTAATAAGATCCTGGGTAATAGGCTGCTACCAATGAACGTGCAAGACGATTTTCTAGAGAACGGTTGTAAGGCCTGTGGTGGCAGATAGTTGGATAGTGATGAAGAGTCAAGAACCTAGGGCTCCCTTTGACTGAAATGAACACGTTGAAGACATGTGCTTGGGGGGTTGCGAAAGATGATATTGGAATTGAGTTCACTCATGTTGTGGTCGGAATATTGTTAAATGTGGCCATCATGGGACTTCAGATGCTGTATGTAAGGATGGGAAGCTTGGGTCACAAACTGCAACGCATTCGGAGTAGCAAACCAAAAGGAATTACCACGGTATATGGGGCGTACCCATGGATTATTATCAGTCTGCTGTAAGGCAACCCTGAAGGAGCACACTTCTGAAAATCAGGATTAAGGAGAAGTTCAGTGCCTTGTGCGATACAGATGAGGGAGAAATCTAGGTTTGTAAATAGATGACTGTGTCGATACAAATTTGTAATTCCGACACCACTTAAGTGAGAAAAACATTGATGATGATGAAGTACTGCACACTCCCAGACTGTTTTGCAATCCGTACTAGTAGTGCTACTTAACAATGTAGAGAACCACAAAAAGTGATCTTAATCTATTTGATTATACCATTACTTAAAGTAATACAAATCTTTGGCCTAAATCATTTAAAAACTGAACAACATAAAGGTTTCTTTGAAGCTCAGCAAACTGTTTGTCGATGGATGGTGGTGGTCAGATGTGGGCGATGTGTTGCATAAGAGCCGTAAATGAAATTGACGTCAAGTTTGTTTGGTCAGGAAGTGTATGTAATTTAATAACGTCAGCTCCATTCCGTGGTGTGATTTAGGGTTTCTAGTTATTGCAAAGCATTACAGATTTAATATATTGAATTAAACGTTACAATAATACAGCATTCAGGCTAGTGAGATAAAACAGGCGAGACAGAGGGCGAGAGAGAGAGAGAGAGAGAGAAATAAAAGGTCGTGAACTTCAGAAACATTATGATCTCAGTAATTATAATTAAGGAATGAAAAATTAATGTCTTGAGATTTGTCATGGAAGGAGCGAAATTTTGAGTTTCTCTCTGAAACGTCAACTGCAGGAAAAATATGATTGATGCTAGCAGGATGAGGGGGTGTGATATTGCATATGGTTATGCCATTGGAGGCTAAACTATCACAACCATTAATAATAAATGCCAGCATTATGATTTTATGTATGTCATACGTTTGTGAATTTGATGGTAGTAGCGGAGGAGGAAATTTTTTATTAAGAAAGTTATAAATTATACAATCCTTTACCACACGGCAGGTTAAGCTGTCTCTTTCAATCACATAGAGAAAAAAATTAGCTAAGAGATTTTTTTTTTACTATTTCCTCTCATTTTTCCTGAGATAATTTGATTCTATGAATTGTGGATTGATTGATAGCAAACAATGTGAAAGAATCTGTTTCCAGTCATGAATTGTACTGCTCTCTCTGTAAATGAAGTGAAGAAGATAAATATGTTTGCAGGGAAAGAAAGAAGAAAAAATCCCTCGAGAGAATGAGCTATAAGAAATTAGTAAGAAGTGTGTATTTCATGTTGTACCAACTATGTACAACAATTAATCCATCTTTTTTTGGGATTTCAACTATTGTTGTTGCTAATAAATGTCAAGAACCTTTGGTACTAGATGTTAATTTAATTTCAGATCGGCCACTAGCTAAGTCAAACACAGAAAAAAACACCTCAGTTCTCCAGATTCGTGATAAAATTCAAAAAAGGTTAAATAACTGACTGGTAAATAACAAATAAATCATGTCTTCTCTTTAGTCTGTTTTGAATTTCAAAGAACAGAATCAGGTTCCCAAGTTTAAAGTGTAAAGTAGTTCATCATTTTATTGTGCTGGTGATGGATATAATTGACTGAAATGAAACTCCTGTACCAAGGACGGGACGGATCGTATACTGGCCTCCCCTTTAGAGTTGCATTACGCAGCTGTTTCCATTTCAGGTTAACAATCAAGTTCACATCCAGCTCAAATCCAACTTCCTAAAATGGAAGAGAAGGAGGAGGAGACATGAGGGAACTGATGACTTAAGTCTTAGGAAAAGTTAAGTTTAACCAGCTTCGTGTGATGGATTGCACGTGGAGGTGTGGAGTAATTCCTTACTATACCAAGATGCCATAAATAATAGTATTTGGTGCCTTGCTTTTTCTGGCCTTAGATCAGTGTCGTGACAAGTTTGTATAGGGCAAACCGTCGAAAATCACTGTGACAAATGTAAAAGATTGCTAACCTCTACTCTCTCCACATAAGAAATTGTATTTGAATTCAGAAGGTCAGAGGATCACTTGTGTGGTATAAAGCGCGGATTGATGAAGATGATTTACCAAAAACTAATGCATTTATTTTATGCCACTAATAATAACAACAATCTCTTTTACAACATACTAAAAGCCGTAAATCAAATGAGCCATTGTCATCCGATCCATATCTGAAAAAGTTAAACTTCAGCCATATTTTCCTCCAGTATCAGATAACCAAAGAGCAAAATTATCCCTTTATGTCGTAAGAGGCGACTAAAAGGGTTGTGGAATTTGGGAGGCAGTCGTCCAACGTCCACTAAAGCGAGAAATAAAACTGCGTTTCTGAATGGTGTGGGCGAGATTGCTTCCCATAAAAGAAAGCTTTCTATAAAGTAATGAAGCTTGTAGATCACCACATTACCAGGTGTAGCAGATGAATTAAAGACTGCTATGAGTTCCAGATACAGGCCTTACAGAGGAGTCGTAAAGGATTCGGGAGTGGCTTATTGCGTTGGACACACCAGTTCTCGTCTGATCACTGAAGATAAGCAACGCAACCCCAGCTAGTACTAACAAGGGCGACCGCTTGGGAAAACTGGGTACTGCTAACACACAATAATCGTCGCATAAGGCCCAGCGCTAAATGAGACGCAGTTTCCGCAGGGTGACTCACTCTAAATTTCTGGGGCTCACATGATAGTATGTAGTTGCGCATGTTAAGTCGCAGGGTGACGTGACTCTGTGCCTGCGCCACGTGACCCTGCGGAGCGCAGTGCCAATGTCGCAGTTTCCTGCGTGAAGTTGGCATGACAATAACAAAAAGCGGTGCGAAGCAGAGAAGTTCTCTTGTTATTTGATGGAAGTATGGTGAAAACTGCGATTGAATATGCGGTGATTGCCTGCTAGCAGAATTTCGCAGGGCTGCTACACCCTACGTCACCTTCGCCACGGCGTCTCATTTTGCGCCGTGCCTTAGTGTAGTGTCTTTGCAGCCTCTGCACTAGAACTGTGCAGTGTATGGGGCTCTAATGACCAACGAAATAAACAAAATGGTGACGGAATAACATAAATACACAAGTAGGAATTACTGAGGGAAAAGGTAGAAATACAGGAAGGAAACTAGGGAACTCAGAAATGAAAATGGAAGTTTTTTACTTGACTGGTTATTGCTAGGCTGCTCTCGTAATCCTTTTCAATCGTCTCCACTGGAACATGGAATGTGTACAGAGCGAAAGGTTCATACAATGGAGAACATTTGTCACAAACTCTACTTTCAATTTCTGAGAAATTGCAAAGAGATATAATATCCAAAAATTAACGTTTTTTCCACCATTTTGTGAAGGAATCGATATGATTATTTAAAAGGCTAAAGGGGTTAATCTTATGTTTCATTTTCTTTCTTTACTTTTCTTAATTATCTTTGGTTGCTACGATCCTCTTTAAAAGAATTGTTAGCAAAATGTCACCAAATTTGTTGTTGTTCTTATACTGTAGTATCATCATCTTTCCAAGCCCTTTTCCCCCCAAATATATCAGAGCTAAGTAACGAATTTTCCCACTATAACCGGGAGCTCTCTTGTCCCGAGACGAGATCTTGCACCTGTCAATTTTCCTAATTTACTAGTATATTGCACGCCATGTAGATAGAGTTCATTTATGCGTTGGTGACATTGCACACATCACACGAAGCCACAGCTTTCCTTTTCACCCAACAGAATTGCACTGCATCTGTCTAGGGCAAGATCGATCCTGCAAGTAGGGACTCACAAAGTCGAATGAACTGAACCACCAAGACACACTAGTGTCCTATTATATTGAATTTATCGTATTTTTAAAATGCGTCTTAACAGTTGTATTCAGCAGAAGTCGACGTTATGCACTTTATATTTTCATTAATTAATTTCAGTTAAGTTATGCATGGGTTTTTTTCCTTTCTTCCTTCTGCTTTTTGTACAGATGATATTTTTAAAGTTTCGTTTATTCAACCATATCGTTCTTTATTCAGTGCTGTTGGCATCAACAATTTTATGATAATGACGTTGATGTCATATGCATCTTAAAGGTATTTTAAGCATTGAAAAGATTTAATTTTCGAGGTTAGTTTGAGTGGTAACTCTTTTTTTCCTCTCTTTTCTCTTTTGCAACTGCACAAAGCGGCACACTTATGCCTATCTAAGAATAAATTAACATTTAACGTCTCAAGTATTTGTTTGTTACTCATGAAAAGAAATACATTCCTTGTAATCATTCATATCTTTTCATGCCAAAACAATTACAAAAATATTCAAGTTACATACAAAAGAGTAGGAGGAGGGGAAGGGAGAGGCGAAACACGAAAAGAAATGTGAAAACCACATTCATTTGCTTGGAGAGTCAGATTAAAAAGGTTAGGATATGTTTAGTTAGGTTGACTTTGAAGCTTAAAATAGTAATGATTAAATTTTTCTACTAAACAGACTAAATAAAATAAATTGTCAGGCAGAAAAATGATTTTGAAACATTTTTCTACAGCATAATAACATCAACTGCAAAGAAACACAAAATCAGTGATGGAAAAATTGATTGAAGATAATTGAACTTTCCTTTGTTACTTGACTACGTACCACCTACTAAAAACAGCAGCAAAACGCAGAACTAATCTACAAAACAACTCTAATCAAATAATAAAGTTTTTTACACGGTTATTACCAAAAAAAATCGATAGACTTATTTCATATGTTTTTGTTGTCAGGACCTCTAGACAATAGCATATCCTATAATAATGAAACTTTTCTTATGATGCATTCATTAAACTGATAGAATTTTTCCTTTGATGTTTTTGTTTCTTTTTCATGAAACATCAGGCATTAAATTTAACTTAAATTGTAGCTGAAATATCATTCTAACTAACATTGATATTTCTTCTGTTTTCTAGATCAAAGTATAACAGTAATTAAAAATTGTTATTGTAGTAAGTTTCAACAGGATATTTCATATGATGGGATGAGATCTTAATACTATATTGTATTTGTCAATAATGAAAAGGAAAGAGAAAGAAAGATCTCAATGCCACCTAATCATACAAAATTATGGTTAGTTGGGACTTTTTGACAAGCGTCATATGCGGTATTGTTTGCCATGATTTGAAATTTCTGATCAAAATTTCATTAATGCTTGATTATCATTGTTTTAAATTAAAAAGCGTCTTCAAGAAAAGTGATCACAATATCAAATTAAGATGTAAATTTCTTTCTAACATTTTCCCCTATGCAGACAAAGAAACAACATTTTTTTTTTTATTTTTAAAAGCAGCAGCATTTATTTTTGAAACACGCATTTTTTTTAAGTGACTAGTGTTTTTTCATAGGCGACAACACATTGAGCAAGTCAACATTTCAGTATTAATTGTATTACATTATCTAAAAACTAATTTTACCTTTACTCGGTGAAACTAACTTACTCTGATTTTAATATAGTATAAAGATATTTACAAATACGTAGTATTTTGCTCAGACTGGGTAATTTAGCATCCAATAGCAGCAGTAGCAATTATAATAATAATAGTAGTAGTAGAAGAAGCAACAGCAGTTTGTCCACACGTCTCTTCCACGAGTCTTTAAATATTTGTTCAAACGATAACAGGAAATTATTTAAAATGTTGTCCACCTCAGACACACACATATACACATTTACCACATTATCCCATCAAAAAACTAATTTTTTCATGCAAATAAAAATGTATTTATAGATATTGAAGAAGATGCACAAAATGCTCGTATCACTTTTTTTTTCTGTTGATTTATTCCAAATGATTTTCAATTACTGCAAATCTGTTGTACTCTGATGATAATACGTATCCAAAAATTCAAGTTCATTTCACACACACCCACAAATTTAACATCACAATTTGCTTTTTATTTTATTCCTTCATCTCCTCTACTACCCTTTCGCTCTCTCTGATGCTCTTATTTTTTTTTTTTTAAAAAAAGAGTTCACTTCTAGCAATTTTTAAATTGGTTAAAATCAAAACATTATTTTTTTCTGCTTCAAAGGATTTATTTTGACTTATATACAGCACTCGAAGGCCTTCACAATATTCATTATTTCGAAGCACTTTTATTTAACATATAGATGTTGGTTAGTTGTCAATTATCTTCTTGAATTTTTCTTTTTCGCCTTCTTCTCCTCCTTGTAATTTTTATTGTCGAGGCACAAATCCAATTCATTTTTTTAATTTTCAGCCCTATAAATATTTCATTAAGCTTCATATTCAGCCATTGCTTCTTAACACTAAGCTCAAAAATTATTTTGTCGTTCTGAAATGAATTATATATTTATATTTGCATACCTTCCTGTTTTATGAATGTCCTTCTCTCGACACATTGAAAGCGATAAAAAATTTAATAATATTTATAATTCTACTACTAATAATAATATTAGTAATCATAATAATTATAATTCAGTGATACATAATTCAGTTTTTGCTGTCGTTGTTGTCGTTTGTTGTCACCATGTGTCATCTTTGATACTCTGGTATTTTTTTTTTCAATAATTACATTTACACTTAGAGGGAAACACAACTGAAGTTTATTATTGCACTGAGATTTGAAATGAAAAAAAAGGAGACAATAAAAATGTACACACACTAACACATCATTAGATAACTTTTTGTCTTAAGAAACAGTCTCTGGATATCAGCTGTATCCAATATTTTACAGTTCACAGTTAGTGTCGTTTTTTTTTTAAAGTTTTCTTATGATATATCAGTTTGCAATCCATTGCTTAGTCACGGGTGACCACTCAAACTAGTTCATTTGTGCATATTTCTGGTTTTTTTACAAAATATCGTAAATAAATAGTTGGTTCAACACACTTCCAAGTAAAAATATTAGAGCGATTAATCCAGTTGCTAATCTTGGTTCATCAATCCCATCATTTCTTTCACTGCATTTCCCTGGAAAGAAAATAACAGGTTGTCACAGTAATTGAATAATTCTTTCAATTATTCATCCTCAGATTTTTTAATTAAATTTTCAGCTGCCAATCAATGCACCCACACGAGGTACCACAACTTTAACTTCTGCATATCAGATTGAAAGTCGCAGACCTTAGTCGGGGGATGACCCTATACATTGAGCACTGTCTCCTAATCTAATTTGTGTCCTTTTAATAACATGTAGCATCTCATTCAGTTATAATTGTTTATTTTTAATTTTTTGCTGGATAGATCCTGTTTTTTTGGTTTCATCTGGTGCGTAAGTGATCTAAATTCAATTTCTCTAGTTATAGCGACTTTGGATTATGGGGTAGGCCGGCAGCACCCCACAGACCCCTGGCTGGGGTGCCCCCAGTTAGAGCAGTCTCATTTAGAGAAGGAGCTACTCTTAGATTATGGACGTGGAATGTGGGAACCCTTACAAGAAAAGCAAGAGAGTGGGAGGATTACTGCGGCTTTCTTACAAGAAGCAAGGTGGAAGAGGGATAGATCAAAGGCCCTTAGGGAGGGATAGACGCTTCTATATACTGCTACTGAAGGGGGACGAAACGGGGTAGGAAAAGTTTTGAACTGAGAGCTGCAGCAAGAGGCCACGCTAGTTGAAAGAATAAATAGTAGACTAATGTTAGCTACAACAGGTCTTGCTGGTCTTGATGACCCTACTAAGGCGGGTTTCGATGAGTTGGTGCACTCATTGGTGGGGGTGACATCACGGAAGAAATGAGGGAGATGACGTTGAGGCGGTATGGACGCGTAATGAAAAGAGGGGAGGAGGAGACCAAAGCAGACATGGGAGCAAGTTGTCCATAAGGATATGGTAGTGTGTGGGGTGGATGGGGACCTGGTGGAAGATAGACGGGAGTGGAGGGCCCGACCCTACTACAGGCGGGATAAGGGTATGATGATGATGCTGATGATAGAGACTTTGGATTGATGCAACTCTGACCCTGTTAAAGGTCTCAATGCTTGTTGTGTCCCCCAAGTCAATTGTGCGGCTATAAATGCAGAAAATTTCAGCGTTTTCCATAGCTGCATGCAATTAGAGATATTTTTGGTGAGAAAATTGATGTCACTGTTAATATCCTTATTCCATTTTAATTGCAGCAGCACGTTGAGTTGAAATATGAAAGCCAATATATTATTATATGCATTTCCTGCATAACTTTACTGTTAGCAGTGGTTGACTATTTAAAGGGGAAACTAACCAATTGAGTTCAAGGAAGGCAACACTGCTATTTACATTTAAATAGAAAAATGATTTTGAATTTATTCAATATTTTCTATATAATTATTCTAGTGATCGACTCATTTCTCCTCCTCCTTCACTTGAGAAAAAAATAGAGGCAAAGTGTATTCCTACGGCATGAAAGGAAAGGGTAATTAATTGTAAAACGTAAAATAAATGGCTTGCAGAATTTTCAATCTATGCTAGGCCACTTAAGCAACACTTTGAAAACCTATAATTTCTTTCATTTATTCCTATTCAGATCCTGTTTAGGGTTTTCGGTAAATATTCTGCAGTCTTCTAACGATTCTGATTGATTTTGAGGTTGTGAGAAACTAACCTAACAGTGGCCAGCAGCGAACCTGTGTATAATGGACACGGTAACTCTACAGTCAGACAATAGCTGGCAAATTTGTGATGCGAAACGGTAGGGCTAGGTACGAGCTAATGCCGCCTGCGGCCGAGCTGATTCCCATTTGGGACAACAGCTATACTTAAATCGGTGAATAAACTAAAGGAAATGTCCTTCACATTGTCAAATGATGGATTAGTGGCTCACTTTGAGCTAGGTGTAATAATTGCTATTTGATAGGTTAAGAAATAATTACCTGAATTGGTTATATTGAATGTTAGATAGCCAGTGACACCAGGTAGGATCTGTCTGTTGCAAGATTCTGTGACGCCAGAAAATTTGACAACGTTTTCAGATTCTACATAAATCTGCAAAGAAAAAAATAAGAGCACTTGAATATTGAAAGAGTGACTATTTTGTCAACAAGAGATATTTTTGAAGCTTAATGAGCATAACTGGAGAAATAGATTGCGATGTGACCCATAGGATCAATAAAGGGTGGATGAAGTGAAGACAAGAAAAATGAAGTCTTGGATCTCAATAAAATTAAAGGGGAATTTTTAAAGGGCAGTGGTTAGACCAGCTATGCAGTATAGATCAGTGTTGGGCAGTGCGAAAAGACCATGACAACAGAGTGAGGGTAGTGGCAATGCGAATGCAGCGGTAGATGGGTGGGGTGTCGAGAGCAGACAGAGTTAGAAATGAATATATTAGGTGTGGTTTGGGGTGGTCGGCGCATCGCGGAAAAGGTGAGGGATAATAGATTGAGGTGGTTTGGGCATGTGGTGAGAAATGGGAAGGGGGAGCTGGTTAGGTCCTTTACCGGGATGTACGTTATTGAAAGCATTCGGGGTAGGGGTAGGCTGAGGTAGACGTGGGAGCAGGTTGTACGAAAGGATATGATAGTGTGTGGGGTGGATGGAACCTGGTGGGAAATAGGCGGGAGTGGAGGGCTAGAACCCCCAAACCCGATCATGTCACGGGCAGGATAAGTGTATGATGATGATGATGAATGAACATAATGAGCTAATTATTCAGTTATGATTATGTTAAAACGTAATGACGATCAGATTTCATGCAGATACTACTACATATTATCAACTAATATCTGTTAATGAATATTGAAATATTAGAATGACGAATTTTCACAATTAATTTAGAAATTGGATAAAATGGTTGAAAATTTTATGTAGTTTCTCCTTCCACAGCATCTTTAGACTTTTGTGAATCATACGACTTAAATAGTAAAATGATTGGATGCGATGTGCATTCAGCTGACAGGCAGATGATCCCGAGTTCAAACCTCCCGCTGTGGAATGTTATAAATGATTTCACTCTTGAGGTCGGTCTGAAGAGGACTGGTGTCTGTTGCACCCCAAGTAAAATGTCAATCAATAACTATATCTATTTTTATATAAGTAATACTCAACTTTTGATATGAAAAATGTTTATTGTATTAAATTTCTTAAGTGGAATTTGGGTGAATTGATCTATTTTTAAATTTAATTTGCCAGTGGATGAGGAAGCCGACTTAATGCCAAACTGACAAATAAATGGACATTCGCCGGCCGCATGATTTATAATAAGAATACAATAACGTCAAAAATTCGTCATCTGGTTCTTTGTGATAGTTGCTTTGATTCAGAAATCGTAGAAAATATAGTTCATTGTTATGAATTTCAACTGGCGTAGGAGGTCACATGTAGCATTCAAAAAATGACAAGATGTTGATCAGAAACATCGAGTAATAGGCAAGAATGAAAAGGGGGTGAAAAGGCATTTGTGCCCGTTGCTAGTCGTTACACAATTGCCCGGCTCAGTGGCGCAGTGGGTACCTCGCTAGGTAACTGCTTCAGTAGTTTTAGGTTCGATGCTTGGTTTCTTTCGGGCGAGAGAGAAGCCTCGAGGGCGCATTCTTTCGGATAAGAAGTAAAACCGAGGTCCCGTGTGGTGTACGATGGCATTTGCACGTAAAAGAACCCTCTCTACTATACAACGGGTAGATGACGCAAAATTTCCATGTGAAGGAACTCGCCCCCCTGGAGTCGATGGAGGGCCCCAACAATAAATAAGCATAGTGGTTGCAGCTTTGGTCGCCAACAGACTGTGGAAAAAAAAACACTGGCCAACATTTTGCCCTTGTGCCCATGCAGAGGGATAAGATGGGTACCCCACCCTGCCATAGGCGGGGAATAGGGTTAGGAGTTGCTTGCTAGTTGTTACACGCTTATATGTTTTCCAAACAATAGCATCTATTCTTTGTTAGCATTGGGAACATTACTACGAACAGTGACTTACAAATAGATGTCTATACATAAAAGGAAACGAAAATAGCATCAAATCTAGATTAATTAAATAAGGAGTTTTGAATCACCAAATCAGATGTTGAAACAACCAGTTGTTCTTAGTGACATCTATTGAACGAATGACGAATTCACTTCCCCTATTCGATAGACTGTTTCAGGTTATTTGGTTATTTAACACCTTGAGAGGCAAGAGGACTCCTATACCTGGCAATTTTACTAATCAACGGGTATTTTTAACCACGTATTAATATAAAGAGTTGTTTCAGGCCACACAAGGCCAAGATTCTACTACTCCAGACAAATATGAAATGCCTCACTGAGGCAGACACTAATTCTCTACTCTTCCCCCTCCAATAGCAGGGCTGAATACGCATTTGCCCCGAGAACACACCGGTAAACTGATGAACGGTATTTGTATGTGCCCGTTTGCCGATCAAATGTCAAAATCCTGCTTATGCCATGGGCCTATCTCTAGGAGCAATTTTTTTTTGCCAAAACTGGCTGATTCTCGGGCCATCTTTCCACAGCCCCTACTTACCGGTAATTAACATCGACCTATCTTCTTTCTGGGTCCTATCTTCTTTCCGGCTGTGGAAAACTCCGTGCCCAATATATTGCCCTTGTATTCATTCAGAGGGACAAGATGGGTACCCAACACTGCCATAGGCGGGAAAGGGGTTAGGAGAAAACAGTCTGTTGCTAATGGCAACCAACAAACAGGTAAGTTAGATATTTCGGGTATTTTATGGGGTTTCGTGTGAAACATGTAACTACAAAACACGATTTCAGTCTCCTAGTGAATTTAACCCCTTTAACAGGCAGTTGGCATGTATCCCATGACTTTTACTCTCCACTTGATACAAGTGGATAAAAGCGTCTTTCCACCTCCTGATGCCCGGTTCAATCCAGGGCCACGAAAGATGGTTTCTTTCACTGAAAGGTTGGAAACCCTGAGTCAACCTGGTGCCCTGAATGGAAAGCAAGCAGTGACCCCGTGTGGTGACCCACAGCACGTAACACGGGTGTAGAAGGTTGCCTCTAGCTTGAAGAAATTGGCATGGAAACAGACAGGTTAGCGTTGAATAAATAAACCACGTCCTTACTAGAAAGGTGGGAGAGAGAGTCATTTCCCTGGGATCTCGATCAGGGGCTAATCTCGATTGCAACTGCAAGCGAGCAGTTGGCAATCGAATAACCAAGTAGGCTGACCTCTAAAGAAAATCATCTTTATCTTAATAGAATTCTGAACATGCAATGCGCACCTTTAAAATGGTGAATGTACATTTGAATGCTATTCTTGAAGATGAAGAAAAATTTCAGAAAAATAAATATACCAAGGGTTTTCGGGAATTATGGAGTGTGCGGATCGGAAATGAATCAAGTTGATGCAGCATAAAATGTCATCTAATTATTAGGGACACATTTAATTAAGAAATTGAAAGGTTTAGGGTCGAAAGCAGTCAGTACAGTACTTTGAAGTTGAAATTGTACTATATATTCCGTTGATACAGGAAATTTCATTATTGATTTATTTTCTGTTTACTGCTTAGTGTAAATATCGTTAGCTGCTGCAGCTGCAACATTAGCACCATCTTTTGGCAATGTTTTCGCATTCCATTTCTTCTACAAGCCATTCATCAATTTAGGAATCAGTAATTGAATAACCCACTCAATTCCAAATGTACATTTCTGAATATTTTAACTGCTATTGGATATCATTTCTTATGCGGTGTAATATCAAACATTCTGCATATTAAACTTTCATAGGGTGCAAGCGCCATTCAGAAGTCCTAGAAAGCTATGTAGGTCAATCGTTACATGAATGGCAACTCATGAATAATGGTCTTTCACGAGTAAAAAAGAGTGAAAATATAAACAGGAGAGAAAAATTCCCTGTTTTCAGGACACACCAGTTCTCGTCTGATCACTGAAGTTAAGCAACGCAACCCCAGCTAGTTTTAACATGCACCCTGGCACGGAACGGGCCTGAGCCAGGGACGAATTCCTTTTGCCAAACTACATGTATGTTTTACTCCATGAAGAAGGGAGCGGCAATTTCCATTAAAAACACCAGTTCTCGTGAAGTTAAGCAACGCAACCCCAACTAGTACTGACATGGATGGCCGTGTGTGTGGTAAAGGCGAGAGTGGAAGACGGAATATGGGTATGTTCCATCTATGGCGGGAGCGGTTTATTGTGTTGGACACACCAGTTCTCGTCTGATCACTGTAGTTAAACAGGGCAACCCCTGCTAGTACTAACATGGATGGTCGCTTGGGAAATAATCATGGCAGAAATAATCGTCGCATTAGTCTAGTACCATCTGTGCAGTCTCTGCACTAGAACTATGCAATGGACGTGTCTCTAATGACCTTGTAGTTGAAGGGCCTTAAAACACCAACGAAACAAAAAATCCGTCTATGGCGCAGACTCAAACCTGTTACGGAGTGGACTGCCGATCGTTGCTTAATAATGCCACAGCGTCGCCTATCTTCTTTCTGGTAGAAATTTAGTTTGCCGACAGCAAGGGACGAGGGAGCTCCAGGTGGAAAGAGTTCCCCAAAAGAAGCCATCCTCTACGTCGACCAGGTCGAGCTTGCAACATGGACTCATGAATTCGGGCAGAAAGGCAGAGGAGGACTCACGGATTTTTAGCTCAAATAAAAGCCAAAATATTAATTAAGACGTCTTTTTTCATGATGGATAATCGTAATTTACTGGTAGCGCCTAGTTTGCTGCCTATGGCAGAGTCGAATACCCATTCGTCCCGTTGAGGGCTGGTCCTGGTGGCCTAATACCACTGCTTTTGCGTAATTAATGCCGACTTATCTTTATTCTGGAGGCAAAATCCATGATTAATAAAAGCTTTAAAAATGCACGATTCAGATAACCATCTTCGGGTTGCAGAGGTACGCACTCAGCTGTAGCATAAAAGGGCCCTGATATCAAAGCTTCGCAGACCAATGATATTAAATGTTTGACTTCCTTCACCGAGAAGACCCGCCGCGGTGGCGTAGTGGTTAGCACGCTCGGCAACTACGCCTTGTTTTACTGGACCGTGGTGGGTCGGCTTCTTTCGGGCGAGAGAGAAGCCGCGAGTGTGCCTTCTTTCGGATGAGAAGTAAAACCGAGGTCCCGTGTGGGTGTACGATGGCACTTGCACGTAAAAGAACCCTCTCTACTACGCAACGGGTAGATGAGGCAAAATTTCCAGGTGTAGGAACTCGCCTCCTGGCGTCGGTAGCATTCCCCAACGGACACTAGACCGACGATAAATAACCGTAGGGGTGCAGCTTTGGCCGGCAACCGGCTGCAGAAAAAACTATGACCAATATATCACCCTGTGTCCATTCAGAGGGACAAATGGGTACCCGACCCTGCCATAGGCGGGAAAAGGGTTAGGAGTTGCTTTGTACTTCCTTCACCGAGAGAGAGAGAGAGAGAGAGAGGGAGTCTGAGTGCTAAACCAAACCATTTCTATAACAAAAGGTCAGCATCAGTTCAAAGAACACAGGTTCGTCTCTGGCTGAGGCCGGTTGTTTAATCTCGTGAGATAGCAAGGCATAGAATAGGAGAGAGAGGGGGATGTTTGCTTTAATTTATCTTGTGGTCAAATATTTGAAAGTAATTGTACAAATTGTTGTTGTTATTTTGTTTTTCTCTTTCTTTCTGACTTATTTTCTGCGCTTGCTTTTAGCTACCCAATGTTTTAATGTCACTTTTTGAATGAAGTAACAACATCTTAGCGGCGTAGGGCAAAAACTTCCCAGTTTTCTCTCGAGAATAGGGCTGTTCTTTGGTTACCGTAAATGCTTTTACGTTTTAAGTGGTTTTTTACCACATTCCTTAAGTGACATCTTGTAGATATACAGTATATAAATGAAGAAAAATGAGCGTACATATAACCACACGTTTGTCATACCTTTTTCCTCCCGTTTCCCTCTACATCTCCTTTCATAAATTTTATTAAATTTTGTTTACGCCTAATATTTCATAGAGAGGGGAACAGATGCAGAAAGCAAAATTCAAGTAATCAGTTTGAGAAAAATTTTGACCACTGCCATTTTTTACAGGAATTAATGTTGTTATTTTAACTCCCACATTATTGTTTTTTTCCTCTACAAAATTTTACCGCCCTCTCCTACTCTGTCCTATATTAGATGTTGATTAATTGTACTCACCTCAAGAGTTCCTATGGTAACCCAACGTGTACTGGTTCTCTCTCTCCCGGGCTGAGGTCAGTGGGAGGAGGGACATACAATTAATTTTTATCTCCTGAATACAAACTTCAAAAGAGGATGGATATCACTGCATCTGAAAATTTTGCCGATCGACAGGTGTATTTCACCCCATGTAGAAAGATGTATTTTAGGAGAAAGACAACATCGTAAACACCTCTTCCTCTACCAGCTGAAGGTACGCTTTGGGCTTACTTCCGGAAGGAATCAAAATTTGATCTCAAGAGAAAAATACACTGCGGTGGAGACAACATTCCAGGAATCGGACAGCTTCTGTATCCGACGGCATTTTTCAGCTCTTGTGGGGGGGGGCGAGTGGAAGCTCCAAGTACAACATCAGTTGGATAAGGAAGTAAAGCCGTGGTCCCATGCGGCATGCACAATGCCAACTGCACATAACAAAACCCTTCTTCATGAGTTTTGCCTGTTGGTGTTTTAGGGCCCGTCAACTACAAGGTCATTAGAGCCCCGTCTACTGCTTAGTTCTAATGCAGATACTACACTAATGTGACGATTTTTGGGTATTTGCAGTACCCAGTTTTCCCAAGCGGCCACCAATGTCAGTACTAGTTGGGGTTGCGCAGCTTAACTTCACGAGAACTGGTGTGTCTAACGCAATTTGCTGCTCCCTACTTCATGGAGTAAAATATCCGTGTAGTTTGGCAAAAGGAATTCGTCCCTGGCTCAGGCCCGTTCCGTGCCAGGGTGCAATGGGTATACAGGCGGCTCGTGGAGAAGGCAAACCTAGGCGGCAAATTTCGAAGGGGGAGACTAATTTCAGAGGTACTTCCTTGCCATGCAGTCTATCGGTCATTTAAAATGGTCATAGTCCTGGGGTTCAAAAACTTCTCTGATTGATTGATGGAGCCTTTTCTAAATGTTGGCTTTCTCGAGGCGTCCCGTTGCAGAGTCATAGCAATGCACTGGCAATGGGACAAATACCAAGGGCGTGAGGGACGCTTGGACAATTTAGAACTGCATTAAATGTAATGGGGGCGGCGATGGACCCGCTTGCCTAGGGCGCCTGAAACTCACGAGCTGGGCTGGAATGGGTGCAATGTACCAGGGCAGCATAATTTAGGGACACAGTCGACTCGAAATCATAATAAATTGAAATCAATAAACAAAAATAAATATTTAAAGGTGGATATTTCAAGATTTGACTTTTTACTGACGTGAACTTCAACGAGAAGGGTGAGTTAAATGTAGTAGATGTAGATATCGTATCATCCCTTATGCATGGGTAGAAAATAACTCACATAATAGAAGGAAGAAATACTTGATTTGTGCTGCCAACTAGGAATATAATTTTCAACTACAAGAATTCACATTCAATCAATATTTCCTTTCCCGTTCATTTTTTTCTATCAAGGAAAAGGACACATACTCTACTGCACTCCCTCTCTTCATATTCAGCGGTAAAATCATGTAGGGTGCAGTATACGGTAACAGAAATATCTGAACAACAGCACATAAGTTGATATTTCTAAGGTGCTTACAATGTAAAATAGGTATATTGAAGTTGAAGAAACGAAATGAAAGGGGGAAGGAGAGGAAACGGAGGGAGAAAGAGAGGCATTTTTCTCTACAGCTGTGTACATAAAATAATATCTAAAATACAGAGGCTAGCTACTTAAAATTTTTTGGAGAGAACTCTGTGATCGAAACAAGAAAATGAATGTTCAAAAAATATATATAAACGTCTTTACGTTGTCTTTATGTATTTATCTATATATAAAATACAAAAGATTTTGTGAACATTCATTTTTTTTTTACTTCATAGCAATATCATGTCTTAACTTTTATATTTGAAATATGACTTTGGATATTGAACATGCCATACGCATGCCTCTCTTGCCTTTCAAAACTCTCATAATATCATAGAGTGCAACGTTTGGTGGATGGATAAGTATTGGTCATCCTTTTGTGAGAGCGATTTTTTGTCGTTGCTGTTTCGAGCTTGTCTTATCCTAGTTATATACAATCTTATTTCTCCACTTTTGTGTATCTAGAGATGTATACATCTTAAATATTGCATCTCAAGCTGTCCGAAGGTCATCTTTGCACAGTCGGATGGTTGCCCTTTGTGCGTGAGAGACAGAAAGAAAAGGAGAGAGAGAGGAGAACGAGTGGACATTCTGTTAGATGGTTGGTTGATCATGCCAAAGAGTGTCATCGTGTGTTTTGAAATTGACAATTCCTCCTCAGCTAGAAATTCACTCAGATGGAAGAGACAAAGAAATACTGTCAATTTGCAGTTCTTTTCAAAATGTATATTTGATGTTGATGGAGTCAAAGGTTCCAGAGATCAAAAACCATCCTCTCTATCCCCCTTTTCTCTTCTTCTGTCTTCCATTCCTCTCCATCTTTCTTTTTTTTTCCTCTTTTTCCATAAAGATTGATTGATGGATGTTTCTGATATTATAGATATAAATTGGAGACTATCTTTTGTGTATGATCACGACACAAAAATTGACTCAATTTAGTAGAAGAAATGGTTTTCATTTGTGATTGATTACCTTTACTAGCAATTCACAACTCAAGTAGAGAAGCATAAGTGGGTTTGTCATAATATTTTTCCGATGGGAAGTCAAGGTGACTTGTAAAATATGAAATTGACATACTAAATTTTAGTTCTCTGTGTTATTTATATATTAAAGATTATCCATTTCTTGTGACATGTCTGTCAGTCATGTCTGTCTGCATGCTGCTGAGTGAAAGACAAGTTGTTGTTCTTGTTAGACTTCCTGTGTATGAAGTGAGTAATGGTGATGATGTTGTTTTAGTCCATTAAATTTTTATACCTTTCGAAAGTTTTTAATCTCCTAAGTCAGATATTCGTGTACCATTATGAAACAGTTATAAAAAAGCTCTATTCTCTATTTATTTTTTTTTCAACTAATAAAATTTTTGCACACAATCTTACAGGAGTAGAGGATAAGTTTCACACTCTTATTATTACTACTTTATTTGAACTATTTCGTGTTCTTGTGAGACCAACATTATGGATAATAAATAGGGCATTAGATAGATATTTAATTCAATTTAAATCTAATTACTGCTGTGTCTAACAACCTTGATTAGCATTGGCTTTTAATGGTGACTCTGCATCTCTTGTCATGCCACTTACTGCTTCAAGTGAATTCCCGTCTAAAAAATTGCACTTAAAATTGAGATGTCGACCTCCAGACACACACACTTGTATTTTAGTGTGTGTTTTTAATCCACTTAATCATATTGAAAAGAGTACTTACAAAACAATATTTTGCTTTTGTTCCTCTGGCACTAGTGATGAGATAGTAGGTTCCGTTTTCATTCCAACTGCCATGACACTGATAAGCTGCAAATTGGCACAAAAAATATTTGATTTATTCAACTATAATAGTAAGTAAATAATGAATCAATTAATATCTAGAATTTTGAGTATCTATTCATATACATTTACTATAAAAGTAATGAAACTGATAAATTTGGCGAGTGCCGGCAACTGGCATAGCCAGGGTGTGTTTTAACGTTTGGTTCATTTGGCTATTTAATGCCACCTTATCTACTTCTGAAGTTAAGTTACCGTCGTCAAGCGGCAGGATCCTACACCTGAAAATTTTCCGATCCGCGGGTATATTTTACTCCGTGTGCACGTGGCGTCTTAAGCACATATTCCCATTTGGGACAGAAGGCTCACTTGGGGCGTCCTTCTTCCTCATCCCATAGAAACCACTTGCTTCTGCCAAGGTCGAGCCTGCAACCATGGACTTACAATACAGGCACTTTGCCAACTTCCTTCTAGGTTTTACAGAGGCACAGTCTGGTCCACAGACCCCTTGGTGATGTCATTATTAGTACTGAAACTTTGAAAATTTTTGAAGCCCACTAGGTGGACCATAAGCGGGCTCTCTCCGGTTTAGTGTTTGCCATGAAAGAGTAGGGAGTAACATATTTAAATGGGTCCGAATTGCTGGGATACGTTTATGATGTAGTTTCAATCCTTCCTGTTTCCAGGTTGTTTAAAAAGTGTAAGAGCTGAAGTGCTAAATAAGATAAGTGGTGTCACAATTGTAAGGGTGGAGGGGGAATTCGAAGCCAAGGTTATTGACAATTACCGAAATTGTTCGCCGTTCGGAATAATAATTTCGGCAATTGCTATCAGTACTCAATCAATTTCAATAAACATTACCAACTTACTTTTGTGTTCCTGTTGCATAGGGCAATCCGAATGAAATTCAATGAGATCAAACCGATTGCATCCCACGTGGATTTCAGTCGAGCTTTTACAGTTTTCTCTTGGTATTGGGAATTGACCTCGAAGTCTGTTCATTCCCAGAACGTTATATTTTCCCAAATGAGGACATTGTTTTGGTGCAGGTGAATCTGCTGTAAGGAAAGAAAGGGAATCACCATTTATTGTATAAAGTATATATAGACGACTAGATTTTAATATAAAAGGTCTTTGTAAATATTTTCTTACTAAGAAGAGTGTGAAATTCTGCAGTCTCTTCATCGAAATTACTTTTGATACATGCATCTTCATAGAGAGGAACCACTGCACCTGGAAATAGGAATTATAACTTTTAAGTACAAAATCAATATTTTTCAAAATATTACCAGATGGATTCAAATAGATTTAATTTCCTTTTGTGTGATTGTATTTTTAAAATATTATAAAGACATAATGTTGTTGGTTTTTGAGACAAGCTTACAGTATGCCCTGCAAGATAGCAAAAGATGTTCTCACGCCGCATATTTTTCATTTAGTTTCATATCATATTCAATGAAGATTTTATTTTTTTAAAAAAATTATGAAATATAATGATCGAATGATTTTGAATTCATCCGACTATACATAAATTCATAGACATATCTTACAGACAATGTCACCTTTCATACGATTGTCTACTGCGTATCACCTGGATGTCTCCCATCAACAACGTTTTGCTTTTGATTCATTTTGCTGCAGTTTATGCTTTACTCGTTTGGAAATTGAATTTTTTATAGTGGCGACGTTGTATAATAGCAGTGGTAGTAGTGGTAATTACGAACTCTTAAGTAAATTTGCATTTCAAAAACTAACATGCTATCTTAAATTTACTGCTAAAAATATGCTATATTCATTGATGACGCAATTATTCGTTAAGAAAAGAAAAGATTCTACTTGGAAATAGAAATTCGATGCACTTTCACGTCACCTTTCATTCATTTTATTGTTAAGAGACATTTCTCCCTTTTGGAAATTACTTACAGGGCCACCCCCAACCAACCATCTTCACTCTCTCTCTCTCCTTTTGATGCTTAGGTTATTCGACCCAAATTAAATCGACATGAAAATGCCGCACGATGCCCTTTTCTTAAAATGATTTTCTTTATTGAGTATGTCGTAGATATTTCTTCCTCTTTTTTTAAAGAACGTTTATATGACATATAATTAGATCTTGGCTCGAGTGGTAATAACGTTTAAAGGTTACACCTCAACTGCACCGTTATAGAGGCCACGGTACAATTCTAAAATCGATGATATGGTACGATTTATATTTATCCTACTGATCTTGATTATACCAGATTCAGGAGATCAATGGATTTATTTAAATTATTAAGTAACTAGACTCTTAAACTGTTTGCATTTAACTGCCCATAAAACACTTCCCTGATAGGAAGGTGATGCGAAACCTGATTAATTCCGCTATCTGTCAATCAGTGCAGGGCGTTCGCTGCTATATTTTCTATGGGATTACTAGATGGCAATATAGCAACTATTACAGCAAATGTAGCATTGTCGGGTACCCCTCTTTGTCCCTCTGAATGGACACATGGGCGATCTATTGAGCGGTATTTTTACAGGCCGGCTACCGACCAAAGGTGCAACTAGTATGCTTATATGACATCGGTTCACTGTTCGTTTGGGCTCTTCACCAAGCTCCTGAACCTGGAAGTTTTGCCTCATCTACGCGTTGTCTAGTAGAGACGGGCAAATGACATCGTACACCACATAGGACCACGGCTGGCTTTACTTGGAAGGACCTCTACCTCGCCCGAAAGAAACCAACCCACCTCAATCCAGTATCGAACCTGAAACCACTGACGCATTAGGCAAGGCGCAAAATGAGACGCAAGGTGACGCAGGGTGTAGCAGCCTTGCGAAATTCTAGTAGCAGGCAATCACCGCACATTGAATCGCAGTTTTTCACCATACTTGCTTGTTATCGTCACGCTGCGGCATTGGCACTGCGCTTCGTAGGGTCACGTGGCGGACATACTATCATGTGAACCGCAGAAATTTACATTGAGTCACCCTGCGTCACCTGCGTGGACTGCGTCTCATTTTGCGCTGGACTTTAATCGGGTCACTGCACTATCCATCTTTACCTAACGAGCTCTTCCTCCCTTCTTCTCAACACATTGATATTACAGGATGAAAAATTCCTTGCCGTATTTAATTTTGAAAATTAATAATTTTAAAATTAAATACTGTAGCTTTAAAGTGTGATAAAAAATTCTATGCAGCAGCGAATATTCAGCGAAAGGTCCCCATCCACCCCACACTCTACCATATCCTTACGTTCAATCTGCTCCCAAGTCTGCTTTCGTCTTCCCCTACCCCGGGTGCTTCCAAAGCAGATGCATTCCTGTAATGGACCTAGCGAGCGCCTCCTCTCTTCATCTCATCACATGCCCATACCACCACAATGTACAGTATTTTCTCTCATTTCCGCGATGTCCCCATCCTCAAGGGGGCAACGGGGGAATGCGTTGGACACACCAGTTCTCGTCTGATCACTGAAGCTAAGAAACGCAACCCTAGCTAGTACTGACATGGGTGCCGCTTGGGAAAACTGGGTACTGCTAATACCCAAAAATCGTCGTATTAGCATAGTGTCTTTGCAGTCTCTGCATAAGAACTATGCGGTGGACGGGGCTCCAATGACCTTGTAGTTCAAGGGCCCTAAAACACCAACAAACAACAACAACCCATCCTCAAGTTACCTCTAATATACTCATTCCTAAGTCAGAGGGAAATAAAAAGTGTATGCATTCCTGGTGTCGTCCGTAAATATTTTCCGTCTCTGAGAGGCCGAAATCTCTTCGGAGATGCTAAAAGTGCGCGACTATTTCAAACTAGCCTATCTTTTCCAAAGGCAAATCCTAAGTAGGTAAGTGGCTCCCACTAGTGACAATGTCACGCAACAAAACTGCCGTTAAACTGTGACGCTACAATATTGGATTACAAATGGATGGTTGTTGATGTGGCGGTATTTTGAAAAAGTATTTTATTTGTTGAACGTTCAAAAAAGAAAATTGAAGTCTATAGTTTTGTGAGACTTGCTTACTTTTTTCCCTTCCTGCATTATGACATATTCTACAAAGAGTATATATTTTTATTACACATTTAATATGAATTCTAACGTTTGGTATAAATTGCTAGTAGGCACGCTAACATCAATGACAACGACTTGTTCTCTAATAAGCACTACACGCTACAAAATAGTAGATTATTTATCCCATACTATATTTGATGAAATTTGTTTCTGAGCACGATATGGACTATAACTTTCTTTACTTGCTGATAGCTATCAGAGTATTCATTTGGCTGACAGTGGACTCGTACTTTTATTACTTTTATAATGTTTCTTGAGCAACTCAAAGATTAGATATGTTGTTTCAAGTCCATTGGTGCCACATTCAACTAATAAAATTCAATTCTGTCCTTTGGACTGTTCCAAAACGATCGAGATGTTTTCTTTCAAGTGTTTCTAGACGTCGCTAACATAACGTTCGCCTTAAATAACATTGTCTTATTGTTCAAGTTGCCATGGAGTTTTTCAGTTTCTTTTTCTATAAATATGATAAAAAGGTTTTTGTCGATGTCTAATGACATTACGTGTTTTCTTAATGAAAAACATCTTAATTCTGATTTTTCTAAAACATGAAAGAGTCTGTGACTTAAAATAATAATCTAAGTTTTGCTACAATGAATTGCACATCTTATAATCATAGAAAGATGTAAACATTTCGTGGCTGTTGACTAACGTATTTTAATTCACCTTTCTCAGATCCTGATTATGTAAAATTCGAGTTTTTAGGGCTTGGAAATATCGAACCTGCACACTTTACGTTCATCTGCCTCAGTGAGGACTGATCCTGCAACCATGGACTCACGAAGTCAAGTACGCCACCGATTTCAGGGTTTCAGGAACATCAATTTTGTTAGTGAGACTTGCTCTTTGTTGAAATGCGTTGCACTAATTATTACAGGGCCTAGAACCTCTTTCCATTTCTTTCTGTCCCATTTTGCTTCGTTGGTGTTTTACAGTCCTTGAACTACAAGGTCATTAGAGCCCCGTCCACTGTGTAGTTCTAATGGAGAGACTGCACAGACACTGCACTAATGCGACGATTTTTGGGTATCAGCATTACCCAGTGTTCCCAAGCGACCACTCGTGTTGCTTAACTTCAGTGATCAGATGAGAACTGGTGTGTCCAACTCAATAAGCCGCTCCTTTCTGCCCAGAATCTTATAGACTGCTGCCCCATTTAGTCGACAATTTTTTAAACCAAATCAGACCTCTTTTATAAGGGTACCAGGCTAACCCTATCCTAGGATAGTTTTCTGTGAGGAGTCCTGTGTGATCATATTTTCTTGAGGACCTCTTTCTGCCTGCTGTTGGTTCCCCAATCTTGAATTTCTGATAGTCACGGGTTACCCAATCCTGTCAGACGAGAGGTGGAGAGTTTTAGATGTGGAATTTTCATTTCTTGTCCTTACACCCCATTTCCTCACGGGATATTTTCTTATACCCTTACCGTTATACGAGTGATCTAATAAATTGCTACTGTTTTTTTGTGGTATATTATGATTTACTGACTTATAACACGGACATAAAACTGTGCCTCTTAATTTCTAGTGCATATGCATCTGCTTTATATCGATTATTTTATCTTTATAGATGCTTAAGAAATACTGATCAAAATTTTAGAAGGGATATTATAAATAATTGACTACTACTTCTACTGCTGCTACTAGTATTGGTGATATTAAAAATAAACACTAAGGAAATGCAGTCATATAAATTCTAATAAATTAATTTGAGATAATTTGCAGTGTCTCTCTCTCTCTCTTTCTCTATGAGGAGGTTAATTGTCCTTTGATTACTGTTTTAAAAATCAGGGATCTCGTAATCAAAAATATAATTTCATAATCTGTCAAGGAACTTGCCCTACATATTAGCCACACCACCGTTGAAAGGATTGCGTTTTAAATGGTGGCGATGGTTTGCACTGATAAAAGTTAATAATGGCTGCTAACGTGTTTCAAGGGACCATACAATCACACATATCGTTATTTCCGGTCAGAACAGAATGACTAAGAACCTGATGATATATAATGATAGATAGGTTGCAACATAATTATTCTAAGAGGGGGGGTCACCTAATCGATTTATTTATTGTGTGCTTCTTAGTAGAGCTATGTGAAGATATTTATGCAAAATAAACTGTTTAAAATTTTGCGTGAATATCACCATATCCCTCCTATGGCAGGGTCGGTCTTAATTTATCACATTGAGACTGTAAACTGGACTATTTTTACGCAGCCGACTGCCAATCTAATGCTGCAAACTTATACTTATTTATCATTGGCCTATTTTTATTCACTAGGGCAGTTGTTCCTGCAGTGACGTCAGGGGACGAGCTCCTAACCTGGGAATTTTTGCCTCATCTACCCGTTGCATAGCAGAGAGGGTTCTTTTACTTGCAAATGACATCGTACACCACACGGGGCCAATGCTTCCCAAGTCATCCAACGGAAGCCTCACTGAGGACCTCCCTCTCTTTCTTTCTTTCTCTCTCTCGCTGTCAAAGACCCCCTAGGTCCAGGATCGAACCTGGAACCACACCCCCTCACGGAATTAAATGCAAATCAAAGTCTGTGACCCTGTGTCGACTTTCTGCCCCTCTTTTCCTCTGAATACAACTCCTTATTACTTATCGACTAATAACTGGAATGATTTTTTTTGTAGTTGACCCCCTACCTACGTTGTTATATAGTAACCTCAGGTTGTAATAAAATGTATCTCAGCATGTCTCGTAAATTTGAAGGATATTATTAATTCGGTTCTTTCATAATCTGAATATTATTTTTTTCATTGCATTCTCGGCAGGGCATTGACTGTAACTAGAAAAACAAATTAATTTTCTGCTTTTTTTTCGCATATATTTTTAGAGATGCAAAGTTGTCTGTGATGGGACGGTAGCTATACTTACTCGTTCTACCTTACTATGTCTGCAATTTACTGGAAAATTTCGTTGAAAGGTTGTTAGTAATGAAAAATATATTGCTCTTACTCCTCCTAATATAAGCCCTTTTAATTTAGAGGAATTTATGCTAGTACAGTAATTCTTTTTATATAAAAAAAATGGAAACCTATTGTGAACACTCCCATTGAGCCACTGTTTGTAAATTCGATCTTGTAGTGTTGCACCTCTGCTCATTAACAAGAAAAACGCGGAATCATCAAAGGAGGAGCAGTTTGCAAAAGATGTTGTCTAATGGGTCTTAGGGCTGGCGTTTAACCACGGAGTTTTGCTTGTTTGTTGGAGTTTAAGGTCCCGTCAACTACAAGGTCATTAGAGACCCGTCCACTTTATAGTTCTAATGCATAGACTGCACAGACACTACACTAATGCGACGATTATTGGGTATTAGCAGTACCCAGCTTTCCCGAGCGACCACCCATGTCAGTACTAACTGGGCTTGCGTTGCTTAACTTCAGTGATCAGACGAGAACTGGTGTGTCCAACGCAACTCGCCGCTCCCTTAACCACGGAGAAATGGTGGTATGAGACGTTTTTCATCATTACCTAACTTCAACTCCTTTTCCTGCTTAAAACAAGGTCCGGTGCCCATTTGTCCCGTTGATACACGGGAGCGGCGAATTGCGTTGGACACACCAGTTCTCGTCTGACCACTGAAGTTAAGCAGCGCAACCCCAGCTAGAGCTAGTACTGGCATGGATGGCCTCTTGGGAAACTGGGTACTGCTAATACCCAAAAATCGTCGCATTAGTGTAGTGTCTGTGCAGTCTCTGCATAAGAACTATGCGGTGGACGGGGCTCTAATGACCTTGTAGTTGAAGGGTCCTGAAACACCAACAAACAAACAACAATAAACCCGTTGATACGGAGCGCTCAGGGGACGTTCTTTCTACTCTTATCTTCTTCTAGAAACAATTTATTTTCCTGTGCATCCCTCTGCACTTTTTCGACACACCAGTTCTCGTCTGATCACTGAAGTTAAGCAACGCAACCCTAGCTACTATTGACATGGGTGGCCGCTTGGAAAAACTGGGTACTGCTAATAGCCAAAAAATCGTCTCGTTAGTGAAGTGTCTGTGCATTAGAACTACGTAGTGGACGGGGCTCTAATGACCCTGTAGTTGAAGGGTCCTAAAACACCAAAAAACAACAACAACATACACTTTTTTTCTTCTGCCCCCCCCCCATGTGGGGAATGCAATGCAAATAACATCATGCACCTCACGCAGGACCATCGGAAATCCCACTTGTGTCCTCCCTCTACCCAAAAGAAGAAGCCGTCAACTCTTTTCAATCAAGACTGTAACTGTTTTTATGGTCTCACTATTAAAGAGCACTCAGAGACAGACTGGTGACGTATTTCATTATGTAAAATTTATCATAATGAAAGGTAATTTCTTAGAAAGTGACTAACTCTAACTGTGAATAATAAATTTAAGACATTTTCGTCTAGTCCTGGCTTATCTAAATTTTAGACACGCACTTGAAAAAGGTGTACGGGTGTATGTTGTTTTTTTATTTATTTTTTTTGTTATTTACACAAAGTGGGAGTCGTGTAAGTGGAAGGTTTGCCTAGGGTACTTGTAATTCTAGGAAACTAAATTGAATGAATGCACAGCAGCTATAACGTGAAAATATCTGCGACGATGCAGTTTCTCTCTCTCTCCTTCTCCCTTTCCCTCTCCTCCCTCCCTTAGATTGTATATGTGTCGAGGAGGAAGGAGAAGAAATGATGAGCCATTCATGTGCTCTCTCTCTCTCTCTCTTTCCCATCACTAGCCAGGCCATCCACATGCAAGCACGTATATAGTAATGTTTGACGTTTAAGTGGATGGTTTCCATGGTGATCATTAGTGAAAGAAACTATCCCGAAGAAACGTTATTTGACCGGAATGCAGCAATTGAAAGCTTCAGGAAATACTCATCTCACTCTCTTTCTCTCCTTCTTCTTCCTCCTTCTACTGTTTTCCTCATCCGAAAAAATATCTTAAGTATTTTTTAAAGATCAAGTAATGATTTTTCTTTCATAAAAAGGTCAGTTTAAAGCAAATTCATGTAGGAAGCTGTGCCAAAAATTAAGATATTTATCCGATTTCTTGGTCATTATATGCTGTTTATCTCTCCTCATGCCTTAGCTTGAGATATTCTGTATTTTTCCCCTCTTGATAGTTTAATAGATAAAGGGTGGATATCGCTTCCCCCTCTTATTCTCATCCGAAATCGTCAATTGAATATTATATATTTATTTTGAAATGTATATATAAATGTTTTTATCAATTTAATATCATCTAATTTTGTTGCGTTTTTGTTTATGCTGAATAAAACATGATTCAGGACTATAAAATTCTATAATACTTGAAAAAGACATAAAAGAAATGAAAACTCATGATGAAAAGTAAATATATATATTTTTTGTGGAGAGAGAAAAGAGAGACAGAGGGGGGAAAAAGCAAAATGAAATGTTTGCACATACTGATTACAACAACTCTCAGTTGTACTCTTGCACTAACATATCATGTATTTGAGTGAAAAGTACAAACTGCAGAAAAGTGATGCATACATCTTTTTTTTGGATTGAAACTTTCTAAAATTTAAATATCGATAAAAAAAGTGATTTAATCTTTTAACTTTTTCTGCTTAGCAACAATGATGCATGAAGATGCATTTTAAGAAAGAAACATAGATAAAATAAACTATTAATTTGAATGTTTTTTACATAAATGTCTATTTGGGATAGTGACAGGTCTGAAAGAGAGGAAACGATTACACAATTCCCTTCCAATTCTTCTGTTAATGATCCACCGACCTCTTCTAAACAGGAGAAAAATGGATCCTCTGGATAACGCTGTCCATATCCAGTCATGTTTTATGTTACACTAATGGGTTGGGGAGTAAGCCAAGCAGCCGTAACAGGCCAAACCCTTAAGAGGCTGCTCCTGGGAGATGAGGAGGTAGGTGTAGAGGATGTAGGAGATTGGAAATTTGCAGCACCCAGCGTTCTCTACCAACCGTCCGTGTTGGTACTAACGTGGGTTTGCTTGCTTAACTTCAGTGATCTCACGGGAATTGGTGTGTCCAACGCATCTTGGCCGCACTGGACTTTTTTCACATTTGAGTAGGCCCAGGAGGAAGGATGGGCTGACTTCTCTCAGGCGAGAGAGAGAATCCGAGTGCGCCTTCCTTCGGATGAGAAGTAAAACCGAGGTTCCGTGTGGTGTAAGAACCCTCTCTACAATGCAAAGCGTAGATGAGGCAAAATTTCCAGGTGTAGGAGCTCGGTAGAGTGCCCCAACGAACGGTAGACCAATCAGAGGGACAACATGCGTACCTGACCCTGCCTTAGCCGGGAAAAGTTAGAAGTAGCTTTCAGTTCCAAGGTCCTGCTTGTACTGAGAACCTCGATAAAGGTTGTTTGATGAACCGTGATCTAGGGGATGCGTGATACTAGGGCAGTGATCATGATACTAGGGTAGCAACCTAGTCGTCACCAGCCTCTATAAAACAGTCGGCCAAAGTTAGCTAGTTTTTCCCCATTCATAAAGGAATGCCAAAACTTCCAACCTCTATTTCAGCAAAGTTTTAAGATTGTCTAATATCCTGGGTACTTCACTGCCTGTATAACAGTGGCGTGAAGGTTTAAGTAGAAGAAAGGCAGCTTCTTAAACCTTTCTTCCAAAAGTCGAAAGCAGTAGTGAGAAGTGGCAAAACTGATCATAGAAACGAGAATACGGGCAATTTAAGCCTTTCGCCTGGGAGTTGCTGCAGAGAATCAAAAGGAAGCTTAACAAAGAGAATCTTAAATGGAATTAACGAAAGAAAAAAGATTAATCGTCTTACAAGAACAGCAGTTATTGGAGGGGCCAGCCACCAAGAAATGGTAGATTACATGGAGTCACTGAGACTACAGGTAATTACCAACCTGTGCCGTTTAGGTGTACGTACGTACACAGCATGTAGTCCCTTCTGACACTGACATTGCAGTTGACAATCACTAGAAGAACTCTTGGAGGCTGTAGGCTGTTGGACGCCTTTGGGAGTTCTTAACTGACAGGACAGGAGATTGACGTTATCCAAAGTTGATGCGGTGATTTGAGTCCAATGGAGAAGGAAATTATAACGTTAAAGGTGTCTGTCCATCAAAACTGGTTAGATGAAATCAGACCAGAGAGGTTTTGTGCTCTATCACTTATCAACCAAAAGTACCCCTTGCAACGGTTTGAGTGAGGGTCAAAGTGCTCGGGGCAATGCGAAAACAATAGGCTATGCATGTCAACGAGTACCGTATGTTAGAATGACAAGCAATGATAAGATTAAGGAGATACAACGTTAGAAATAACTTCTGTGGATGGGGACCTGTCAGAGGAGAGAGGTAATGTGAACATGTGATAAGAAAAAATGGGAAAAATTCGGTCCATTTCAGTGACTGTGGCTAGAAGGTACTGAAGGAGACCAAAACGGATGTGTGTAATTGAACTGATTTGGTCCCACTGAGCAATTCACTTCTTGTGACTGAGATATTGTGCCTGAATCGTAAGGAAGAAGGATGCTCCATGTGAACTTTCTGTCCTAAATCGGAATTGGTTCGTAAAACATCACCACTGCGCGAAAAGACCCCTTTCTACACGGAGTAAGATAAACATGTAGATCGGTCAAATTCCCAGGAATAGGACCACTCACTTCCCCTTGACATCGATAAATTGACCTCAGCCCTACACAAAATAACCAATGCAAGTAAGGTCTTCATTCAAAGTCCTCCAAAGTTATGGACCTCCACCAAGTTATTTTGTGTGTATTGCTTCTCTTATTTTCATGGACAGTATTCTGATTATGGTCGACACTAATGGTCACCGTTCTGACCTATTGTGTCAGAAAGGGGTAGGTGTTTTCGAAAGTCCTGAATAAAATTATCACCGTTTGGGCTTGTGCGATTCATAGGCGGGACGTGGAGGTGCTTATGAGTCTAGAGTAGTCGGCGAGGAGGATACTTGAGGCAAATCAGAGTTAAAGGATGTTTTCAGTGGAATTAATAAGTAATTTCCGAAATTTTGAAATAGAATAATAATGATAATATCAAAGATATGAAAGTGTCATGGTGAATGTCAAATCTATCAAATGACTATCATAGTCTAATTAAGTTAATAGCAGGAATAAAATTGGGTCTGTTGATAAAAACATATCTCTAACGTACAAGAGCATGTAATAGCGATAAAACAATGTTAAATTACTGTGCCATTGTCTCTAGTCTATGCACAACAATTATGTATTTTATTAACGTAGCATATTAAATAACGAGAAAGGGTTGAAATTGAATGCACATACCTCGTTGAAATTCAATGACGTGTTCCCTTCGGCGATAAAATACTGCACACATGTATCCATTGTGACTGAAAGATAAACGTAATTAATGCAAAGTTATTTTTTTAATTATAAAATTAAGGTTAGATTTTTCTCTCCTGTTTACCTCAAATATATTTCATATTGCTATTGAATGACATTGTTAGCATAAACCGGAAACTGTATCATTTATCTAGACCAGTGTTTCTCAAACTGTGGGTCGCGACTTGGCCACTTTGTGATGGATTTTAAGTGTGTACGGTTGAGGAACGCGGGAGAAGTGGGTTGCGCCTCCAAAACGTTTGGGAAACACTGATCTAGACCAAACTCACACCTTTCTCCGCCTAACGAAGGGTTGCGTACCCATTTTTATTCCATTGGGGACGGTATTTTTTACGTAGCCGTCTGCCAACCAAATGCTGTTATTATCATCTGCGTATTTTCTACATTGGGACACTTTTTCCTCCGCATCCATCTCTGCCAAGGGGGCGAACTCCTACACCTGAAAATTTTGCCGATACACACGTTGAATGTAAAATCCTACACCTGAAAATTTTGCCGATACACACGTTGGAGTTGATTGATTTATTGGTGTTTTAAGGCCCTTCAACTACAGAGGTCATTAGAGCCCTGTCCACTGCATAGTTCTAATGCACTCTGCACAGACACTACGCTGTTGCAACGATTTTTGGGCATTAGCAGTACCTAGTGTTCCCAAGAGACCAGCCATGTTAGTACTATCTGGGGTTGCGTTGCTTAACTTCAATAATCAGACGATAGCTGGTGTGTCCAACGCAAACAGCCGCTCCCGTAGAAAGGGGGTTATTTCAAATCAGTACTGAAACACTGAGGCGACGCTGGTCTGCAAGTTCTTACGCCTCTTGTCGGCCCTGGAGAAATTCCTACATGGGCCACTAATAATGTTTTCAGCATGAAGTTTAAAATATATGATTTTTTGAATGTTGCCCTTTTTGTAATATACTGTATTTTGACCGAAGCAGACGTGGGAACAGGCAGGGGCGGATCTCGGTTGCTCGGGGCCTAGGGCTTATTGAAGTTCAATAATGTCACATTGCTTAAAATTCAACGAATAATACTATAAATAATCATTATTATTTTATTATTAATATTAACTATTTTTACTGCACGATAAGTGTTCATTGTCAATGAAAAAGTATTAAAAGTTTATTATAATTAAATTTGTGTGGGGCCCCTTGACACTTGGGAGCACAGGTCTTAAGCCCTATTGGTCCCTATGTAGATCCGCCCCTAGGAACAGGTTGTCCGTAAGGACATGGCAGTGTGTGGGATGGACGGGGACCTGGTGGAAGACAGACGGGAGTGGAGGGCTAGAACCCGCAGACCCGACTCTTCCACAGGCGGGATAAGGTTATGATGATGACTGTATTTTGATGGATCAAGTGAAAGTCCGACGTCATCCTGCCTTTACTTCTTCCCGTTCTATGTTAGGGGGACTTACTATAACGTTTCCAAATAAATATTTAGGCTACAAGTTCGCTACTGATTCTAGCTTACTAAAAATGTAGATTTTTATCTCCTTCAGAGAGATGTGTAGTAAGCACTTGTCTATGTGCGAAATTCAGTCTTGACATTTAAGTAGACAATCTGTATATACTATGCTAATAAGGTTTTAAGAAAAGTCAAGAAAAAGCATTAACGCCGGGTGTA
This sequence comes from Trigoniulus corallinus, assembly GCA_013389805.1. Taxonomy (NCBI): domain Eukaryota; kingdom Metazoa; phylum Arthropoda; class Diplopoda; order Spirobolida; family Trigoniulidae; genus Trigoniulus; species Trigoniulus corallinus. The sequence goes on from JAAFCE010006949.1 coordinate 15,421,671, forward strand.
TTATTTTTCCTTCCTTTCTTTGCTCTTAAAAAAAAGGAGTGACAGTAATCACTATGGAAATGAAAAATCTAGCGATATCTACACATTAGATAAAAAAAAATTGAGGCCTATTTCTCTTGGCACCACACAAATGAAAATCTTTATTGTATCGTCAAGCTTTCAACTTTAATATGCCGTCAAACACTGTTCGTCATCATCCTTTTACGAATTAAAACTTAGTCCTTCCTGTGTGTCTAAGTCATTTTAAGTCCCTTGATATTTCGCACGCATTTTATTCATTATAATATTTCAAGATGAATATGTTCAATTCTGAATTTTTTAAGTGTGTATATATATTCAAAATATTGACACTTTCGCGACTTATTTCGACACTTATTTCAATCCACAAACCTTTTTTTGCACCTCTGGCAGGATCGGGTACCTGTTTTTGTTCCACTGGGACACATGGGCGATCTGCTAGACGGTATTTTCACCCAGCCGGCTTCAAACCTCCTATTCTTATTTATTGTCGACCTGGAGAACTCCACTAACATTAGGAAGCTAGCTCCTACACCTGGAAATTTTGCCGACATACTCTCATTTGTTAATCAATGTAAAAAGGGTTTTTTACTTGCAGATGGCACAAATATGGGGCCACGACTCTACTTCCCGTCTAACAGTAGGCGCAGAGGACCTCTCTCTCTGTTCGTTTCACTAATGGGTTGGGGAGTAAGCCAAGCAGCCATAACAGGCCGTTAATATTTTTTTCTTTTTCCTTCGTCTCTTTTTTTCTTTCATTGGTGTTTTAGGACCCTTCAATTTCAAAGATCATTAGAGCCCCCGTCCACTGCATAGTTCTAATGCAGAGACTGCACAGACACTACACTAATGCGACGATTATTGGGTATTAGCAATACCGAGTTTTCCTAAGAGGCCACCCATGTTAGTACTAGCTGGGCTTGCGTTGCTTAACTTCAGTGATCAGACGAGAATCCTTCTTCTCGTTCTCCTCCTTTTCCACTTCCTTATGTGAATGTATAGTGTTGTTACGTTTTGAATGATCCCTTTCCCCCTCTCCGCATTTTTCGTGATTAAAACTTGTTGTAAGAAGTATAACATCTTGTATCAAGATTAGTAGTATGTGAGCGGATTATGCGATTACATTGATCGAAATGAGGAATTCCAATGTAATTGAGGTCCTGCTTACCAGCCAACCGTTGCATGTAGGACCAAGATGACTCGCCTGTCGTGTCGACTCTTGGTTTCCACGCAGGTCACTTGCATTTCTGGAGTCACAGCATCCGGTTCGGTAACATTAAATGTAACGTTAGAACTCATATCAAATATATAGATCCTCCTTCGATCGAGTGTGTGCCAAACAGGATAACTTGTCATCCAATCGGGAAATTCGCACAAGGAAAACGACGGATTAGTAGCTACATTGCGAGAAGGGAAATGAAGAATAATATATATATAAAAAAAAGATTTCATATCAAATACGTTAAAGGCAATTGTATGGAATGAAAATTGTAGAGGAAGGGGTGAAGGCGATAAGAGAAAATAGAGGTAAAGGGAAGACAAGGATGGAAAAGAGAGAGAGACGGGGGAGGATAAATATACATATCTGTGGTATTAGAGGAAAGAGAGGTGAAAAGGCCAAAATTGGATAGTGCCATTGTCGTCACACATGCAAAAATATTCATTCTCAATAAAGGGTTATTACATGTCTTAATGATGATGACAGACTTGAAAAACATAGAAGTGCTTTTTTTTTTCTAGGACTAGGAAAAAAATATGATGACCCCTCTGGGATTCCGTCGCAGATAGCTTCATTTACTTAATGCCTTTCTTGTCTCCACTATTAAATGCGTATTTTATTACTCTAATTTCCATTTTTTACTGCCAAAATCCTCTTCTTAGCCAATTTATTGCCATGTTTCAATCTATTCTTGTAGAAAAGCCTTCTCTCTCTTTCTCTCATTTTATAGGGTATTGTCTGGGTCCTAGAGTAAAATTATGTAGATTGTCCATGTTTATCTGCATAATGATTATTGGCGTTGAAACTCATTTTACTTCAAGTCGTCTTAGGTTAGAGTTTTTTCTCTCTCACACAATTTTTTTTGAAAAAAAAAATACTGCATACTCCGTGAGAAGGATTTTTATCGTCTTGTTGGTAAGAGAGAAGAGAGACAGATGAAAGATGGAAGAAAGTTTGGGCAATTGCCCTATAAATTACTTGTTTGGATACTTTATGACGAGATTGGCTTATTAGGAATGCATTAATGATGCAATTTGATAAAAATGTAGGTCCCAGTCATCTCTTTTTCTCTATCTCTGTTTTTTTTCTTGCCTTTACAGAAATGAAACTGCATGGTCTATGAAAGTTAACTAGAGTTGCACTTAGTTCCAGTGAAGATCCTCTTATTTAAATAAAGTTCATATTTTTTCTTGGCGAAGGGGGAGAGAAAAAATTTAATTTCAAACTAAAACTCAAAATTCAGTCTCTTTGTCTCTGCGTGACTTAGATGGAAAACAGCTTTTCTCTTCAAAGAGGTTCGTGAGATGGTAACTGAATGGATCCTCTGCAGCTCTTCTTGCTTGTGCTCAACTAACCAGTTAGCGTGACATAGCAGAATCAGATCGAAGTGGAGAGAGAAGCAGAGACTGACAAAGGGAGAAAGAGAGACAGGCAGAGAGACTGAACTTGCTGATATGAAGAGCAGAAGGCAGATTGCGAAAGCCTATGAGCAATATATTGGACGGTGGTTATAAGTGACGTACAACTAATATGATGTCACAGGTCTTTTAGTCGTCGTCTCTCACGACATATAGGGATAGAAAGGGGTGTGAATATCTTTTCTTTTTATACTGGAACTGACACATACGCAGAAATAGGACCAATGGATCCAAGCCTAACATGAACTTATAAAAATTATGATACTGATGAGGAAGAGGAATATGAGTAACCATTTGTTATATTTGTCAGATTTTCTTTGAACTACAATTTATCATATGAAAAGCCATAATCTCTTTTATCTTCTTGTTATAATATTTTTATAAACAGGGGGTAAAAAAACTGTAAGCCACCCAAAGAGAAATGGAGATAACGTGTTTTTAAGGATTTCAACGTCTTGACAGTGACAACTTTAATATGTGATGCAAAGTGGCATGTGTGCAATGCATTTCACCATTTCGAATATATCTCGGATGGAGAGTACGAGAAAAAGAGAGGGAAAAGGGGGAAAGAAAGAAACTGAGCCGTGAGAAAATGCACTTGCATCAAGAATTTGCATGAAAAATACGTTGAGTCAATGTATGTGAAAGTTTTAAGATATGCAAATTTTTCATAAAAAATTCCTTACATATGAAAAATTTATTCAATGTCTGCAACTATTAAATAACTCTGAGTCACAAGAAATGGTATTTTAGATATATATATATATGTATATTGGGGGAGAAAGGAAAAAATTAATTTCTACTATCGATTTGATAGACAGAAAAATTCTGCCCACTGTCAACAACCCAAGAGTAACAAAAAGATACCTGAAAACTAGGTAACATACCGGTACACTGTTACTCGGGAACCTAGATGTTGCAGGATGCAGCGGGGCAGAGGAATACCAAAGCAGACATGGCGGCAGCAGGTTGTATGAAGGTATATGGTAGTGTTTCCTGGTGGGAGACAAGCGGGAGTGGAGGACCAGAACCCACAGATCCAACCCAGCCATAGGTGGGGTAAGGGTCTGATGACGGTGATGGCGTACAATCAGTGAGATGAATAGTGATGTGACAGAATCAGTGACTGAGGTTACGTAACTTTAAATTATTAATTGCATACATTTTCTAAGAGGAATTTTAATATCGTAAAGGGAACCTTTGAACCCTTTCTTTATAAACTGACTTCTTGCTTTATAGTCTAGTCATTAATTCTCAATTAACCCTAGCTTATTTAGCGTTGGCCTGTCTTCCTCTCCATAGTTTCTGATGTCCATCATGGTTAGCAGTTAGTTTCCATCAGGACATATTGGACATTTGGCAGTATTTCAGTGACCATTATTCTTGAAGAAGGAGACCTTTATATTGTCTCTGATTTCAGAAAATTTTGCGAATTTACACTAAATTATTGCAATTGGGCAGTCTAAGAGGCTACTATTATACGATTTTCGATGATGTAGAGACAGTCTGAGACACTCTCGTGGGATGTTAATAATTCATTGCATATAATAAAACATGCTAGCCATCATATAAGAATTATGTCCGAATTATTACCGTAATAATCTTGTGTTACAGTTAACGAATGTTGATGGCTTGAGAAAAAAAAAAGAGTTAAATATGCATGCACTCGGAAATTTGGCAAAACATCCCTCTTCTTGTTTCAACATCAATTTTAATTGAAGATGACCTAATACTACTGAATAGATCTCGAACATTTTGATCCATTTAATATTCATATTATTTATAATTTAGTTAACGGGGTGGACGACTGATTTTTGTTGATGTTTCTCATTTCGAGAGATGCGAAAGGGGTGTGTTGAAATGTGTTAGGTAATTTATGGATGGTATTTAACAATGGTCCTATACAAATGTGAATAATTTTACATTTAAACAAATATGAGTTAGTTGTAGGTACAATAGAGGGAGAGACGGGGGTGAGTAGCACCATTAGGATTTGCATATTATTTATGAAATAGTGAATATCAGATTAAATAAGTACATTACACACACACAGCAGTTTCGAGTGAGAGAAAGGACTACTGCATAATTTGTACAAGTCTCCATCTCTCCCTCACTCTTTCTCTCCTAACTTGAAACATAAATTAATATGCGAATGGTCCCAAATGTAATTTGGTACAGCTCGGATGGGTTGACGCTCTCAAAATTGTTGCTAAAAATATGATTAACTTACTTCTTGCTAACTTCATGGTTGTAGGTCCTTCACTTGATGAAACTAATCCAATGCATGTTGCATCACCAGACTGAGCAACTTGAAATCCTGTTTCATCTTCTGACTCTTCATAGATCTGACAATGGGTACACAAAAGTGAAAATCTTGTCAGTATTTTGTTTAAAATGCAACACAAATTGTTCCTCTGTCAGGTCACAACAGATCACGGGAGACACTCGATTTCCAAAAGAAATACTACTTTCGTTTAACTGCATTGCGATCAGAGTTGGTATGGTCGGGTACCCATTTTCGTTCCTCTGGGACACATGGCAGATCTATTAGACGGTATTTTCACACAGCCGGCTACCGACCTATGTTGAAACCCCTATTCTTATCGTCGGCCTACTGTTCGTTGGGGCACTCCACTAAGCTCCTACACCTGGGAAATTTGTCTAATCTACCCGTTGCATTGTAGGGAGAATTCTTTTACGTGCAAGTGACATCGTCCACCATATGGTAAGGCACCGCCTTTACTTCCCATATCCGATGGAAGGTCTATCCGGGACCCATCTCGATTCAATTTCAAATCTGGAACCGCTGACGTAGTAGTCGAGCACACGATGCGCTGTGCGGCCAAGTTGCGCTGGACACACCAGTTCCCGTTAGATCACTGAAATTAAGCAGCGCACACCCACGCCAATACCAACTTGGGTGATTGGTAAAGAACGTTGGGTGCTGCAAATTAACCCTCTTCCTCGTCCTTTCACCTACCTCCTCATCTCCCGCGGGCAGCCTCCTAAGGGGTTGACCTGTTATGGCTGCCTGGCTTACACCCCAACCCACAAACTAAACCAAACCAAACCAACGAGGAAGGCCAACTGTGGTCTGTCCTGGGACTGCAGTGAGAATTCCGCTGGACACACCAGTTCTCGTCGTCTGATCTCTGAAGTTAAGCAACGCAACCCCAGCTAGTATTGACATGGGTGGCCGCTTGGGAAAACTGAGTACCGCTAGCATCCAAAAATCGTCGCAGTAGTGTAGTGTCTGTACAGTCTCTGCATCAGAACTACACTGCGGACAGGGCTCTAATGACCTTGTAGTTGAAGGGCCCTAAAACACCAACAAACAATAACAACTGGGACTGCAGAAAATAATTTGCAATATTTATTTTAAAGTTGTTTTTTTCTGTTCAATATATATATTTATTAAAAATTATATCTTTTTAATATTATGAAAGATGCAATGTGAGAAATCGTTAAGAGATTCTTCACGAAAGTATATTTTTGATAAAGAAAATTTTGCCAATCGATACATCTGTCTAATTCAGCTATGAATTATAGTAATTGCAACCGTTCTCCATGAATTATATATCACATAATATACAGTGAGTGTGTCTGTGGGTATGTTGTGTCACTTGTTTATGAACGTTGTGAAACAGCAAATATTTCCCCAAAGTTATTTAGAATGCAGATGTAGAGACGTTTTGCATTGAGTTCGGTTCATGAAATTGATCGAAACTCATCTCCAGAATTAAATTAGGCATTTTAATGGAAATACGCAAATGAAATTTACTAACCATGACTGGGTTTTAAAATCAACATCGTGGAAATAATTTGCATAGACCGATAAAATCAATATTGTAATCAATACATCTGTCGTTGTGGTGATGGCTGTTAGTGTTTCATGTATTCAATTTTAACACTTTCGGTTCAGAAATCTTATTAGTATTATTATTTCGCATTTTGGGTGCCACCATAATCGTAGAACATCTTTCCACAGGCGGGAGGGTTGAACGCTGGTTGATTACGCCGTGACCCTCTTCTTCCCCGTCCAAAAATAATTATTAATCAGTTGATATGAATAACACGCCCTTGTCTGCAGCTGCTGAATGTGGTGTCAGTTTGGTTATTTAGTGTCTGTGTCGCATCTATCGCGTTCTCTCAGGTAAGCGTGATGATGTTCATGCACAAAAATAATGAGAGGCACGATTTTTGGGTCAATACCTTTTTAATTCTGGAGATCGTTTTTAGCTCAGATTTTCAGGAGCACACCACTTACAGTTTGTGAACATGCAGACTGCATATATGAGATTATATTGATGGAAAGTGTTTTTTAAGACTATATCTGGCATTGTTTTGACCCCCCCCCCCCCCCCCAAAAAAAAATGTCCTTGGTATGTATCCTAACTGGCCAATCCTGAGGTCCTTGGTTGTGGCTGGACCCTTGTTCCCAAAGGGTAAACATGATTCACTGCTAAGAGACCATAAAGGATGTACTGATGAAGAAAACAGATAAGGTAGCAAAACGCATGCTCATTTTGAGCTATTTAACCTGTCCAGATGACTTAACAACAGGGGTGAGTGAGGGATCTTGTCCCTCCCTACACATCAAAAGCGCCAGTTGAAGAACAGCAGCAACTACTAATCCTTTTCTGACATGTTGCAGGATCGGGTACCCATTTCTCTTCCATTGGGTCACATGGACCATCTGTTGGATGGTATTTTGACGCAGTAGCCTACCAACCTAATGTTGCAACTTCCATCGTTATTTATTGTCGGGTTACTGTATTTTGATTCATTAGTGCACTTTTCCTCTACCTACGCCAGGTGGGAGACAGTGGCGGATCCACGGGGGGGGGTGATCGGGGTGATCACCCCCCTGTGGCCAGGCCGTCGGCCTGGCTACTTTAGGAATTCGGACTGGCTGAAACTTACAATTTGCTTCAGAATCATAATCACCCCCCCCCCCCTGAGCCAGCCTCTGGATCCGCCCTTGGTGGGAGAGCTACTGCAGCTGGAAATTTTGCCGATCTACATATTTTTTATTGCAAGAGACATGGTTCATACCACATGGGAACACGACATTACTTCCTAAGAGCGCCAGTTCCTCTGTCTAGGCATTTAGATCATACATGTACTATTCTGAGTGAGAAAGGATCCTTTTTACGTGTGCATGGGGACATCTTACATCAGAGCTGGCCCGACAGCCAATCCTCAACGGCCTTAAAAATAAATTCATAATATTCTTTTCCTTGTAAAAGCCCGTCGATGAAGTTGCCCTGTGAAAGGCACAACTTGAGGTTAATTCTTGGAGAGATTTCCTCAGACTGGACCAGACCGTGCAGCCAGCTCAGTGTAAAAATGCCATCCAGCAGATCTTCCATGTATCCCAGAGAGAGGCAAAAATGGGAACGCGTTCTTGCCATGGGTGGGCAAAGGGTTTGTAGTTGCTTGCTTAGAACGTTACGGGACCTTAGGGCCGATGCTTCTTAGCATATACATAATTAAATTCGGCGATAAGTTCTTAACTCCAGATGTTTAATGGTTAGCTTTAATTTGAAATACGTAGCGATTATTCGATACTGAGATATAAGATTTTTATAGCTGAGACGTTTGAAAAGAAATGTGAACATTATTAATGTTTTGTACGCGTTGGTGGTGGTGTGCATGTTTAATATTTTCATTCATGTATCCTTATAAGTGAGAGTTGTTAAGAGGGGAGAGGGGTAGGGCAGGCTTCTTCTGCTTAAGACGGAGCAAAAATTGACTCCAAGAACCCCTATCTCGCTCTATTCATTTTGAAGCAGTTGTTATGTACAAGTTGGTATTTGTTAAGGAGATGTTTCACAGGAGAGGTGTTTTTTTATTCCTTTTACTACTTGCTCTCGCTCTCTTTGAATTGCACTTGTGACTCTGACATATTAAAATGTAGCTAGGTCATTGTTGCGATGAAGGATGTCATAGCTTGGCAACCCCTTCCTCTCTGAACACTCTCCTCTTCTTCCTCCTCCTCCTCATCAACTTTGTTGAAGTATCTAACAACTCGTAACTTGTCAGCTTTATTTAGATGCAGAAAATTTTGCCAACAAAATTACTCTTGAAGTTAATGTGGTATTTACATATCAGAATAGTGATCCCCCATATACATATATAGTCTCCGACTATAAACAGCCGTCTTGCATGCATATTAACTGCGATCACTTGAACATAATATGCCATTTAAAACGTATATCACATCTTTTTTTCTTCTTCTTCTACTCTTCAGCATAAACGATTAATGAAAGGATGTCTTTTCTTGATAAAAATGTGCCATATAAATGTCATTAGGAGAGTATAATTATTATGGTTGGTAAAGGATACGACGTCGCAAAACACTCTGAATATCATACACAAAATCTGCTAAACATCTAATTTTCTCTTGGTTTACTTTTCAGTTTTTTTTCTCTGCACTTTTCAGAAAATTCAGTGTAGAGAAATTAATTAGTGCAACTGATTCAGTAAGGTAGAGGAGGAAGAAACCCCCCCTCCCCATTGAATTTTGGAGGTTTTCGATGGAGAAGATGCCCATTTTCTTCCCATTAGAACGCAGTATTTTGACACAGCTGGCTGCCAACTTAATGCTGCAACCCCTCATGATTCATTGGAGCACTTTTCTTCCACTGATTCCAGGGAGCGAGCTTCTACACCTGAGGATTTTGGCGGTCTACTCGTTGCATGTAGAAAGAGTTCTTTTAAGGACATGTGACATCATTGTACGGTTTTACTTGCCGTCCGACGGAAGGCACTCTAAAGGCCTCTCACTTTCTTGCTCTGTCGCTTGAAAGAAGTCATCCGCCTCGGACCAGACTTCAACATGCAGTAGCCACCGAGGCAGGTTGAAAAAATTGTTGCTATAAATTTTTAATTGCGGGTTTTAATGATAGATCCTCTTGTCCCTTCTAAGACCGGATGTGTATTGAATGGGCCGTAATTTTCACGAAGGCCCATGTTTACTCCAAATCTTGAGTATCCTATAAGTACTTCTCGGTTGATTTCATATAATTCGGGGCCCTATTTTTACTCCATAATAAATTACCCTTTCTTTTTCTACATGCTATGAGATCCATTTTTCTTTTTCGATAATTGATGGTAGAGGTTGTGAAAAGTCCCAATCTAAGTGCATTCCTAACATTTCAGGCTGCCGGATAATGACAGCTAGCAGCTATTTCACTTTCAACATTGTGTTTTATAAAATTCAAGGCTTGAATTTCAACACATTGGTTTTTGCGCAGTAATGTGTTTATTTGGTAAAGTCCTTGTCTTCTTTGTACGTATTATGAATACTTGCAAAAGCCGTAGAAGGGAATATCCTGATGTGAGGTCATAAATTAGAGGCATTCCGAAGACCCATTTCAGAAGGCTCCCTAATTCTTTCTTCAAAAAAGCCTTTAATGGTATCCATTGTCACTATTGTCTATTGTTTCATTTTAACGTAGAATACTGTACATTATATTTACTGGTGTAGGTGGAAGCTCAGATGTTATCACTTCTGAATAAAGGTGATCATTTTAGCTTCGTCATTTCATAAATACTCTTAAAATCTCCTCTGTAAATAATCAGGTTTATGATAGAAGTGTGGAGAGTAAACGGTTATCACCTATTGTAATTAATCAGTCCTCTCATTCTGTATATGTGTGTTACACTTGAACACATCAACAATTTTGATCGTAAATGTTTAATTCCGAGTAATTTCGACAGGTAAGCATTATTTAATAATTTATCTATTTAAGTTTTATATATATCATCTGTTGGTGACGCCATGGAAACCATTTTCAACTTTCATTTCCGCATTCTCTTGATAAAAGGATCGATTTTCATTACGAATAATGAGTTAAACTAAGTGACAGAGGTAGCTAAAAAATGAAATTTTGCTAAAAAAGTATAAGACTGAATGGATAATAAATGAACCGCCTCGGTGATGCAGAGGTAGCATGCTCAACTACTGCGCCTCATGTTTTGTTACAGGCTCGATACTGAATCGAGGTGCGTTGGTTTCTCTAGGGTGAAAGAGAGGCCCTCAGTACACTGTCTGTAGTCTGGCCCCATGTAGTGTTTCCTATGTCACTGTTTCTACATGCAACGTGTAGATCGGCAACATTTCAGGTGTAGAAGCTCACCTCCTTGCGTTGGTGGAGGAAATGTGCCTCAATGAAGAAAGAGTGGGACAAAAATGGACACCCAACGCTGCCCTAGGATGGAAACAGGTTAGGAGTGGTCACAATATTTTTAAAAGGCAACACAGAGAATAGAAATAGAAAAAATCAAGGAAAGTTGTCTTACAAAGCATCTGTATTTGTCCTCAAAACTGGTTGCCCTACTGTGATCCAGTTTTCCAACCAAGTATCTTGTAGATCCTTCTTTCCAAACTGCCAAACACACCAATTCTTCATCTGTAAAGAAAATATAAAAAATGTATCTATAACTTAAATAAATTGATGTAGGCTACTGCCGTTTCTAACAGACCACATACACATCTAGTGACCCGAGACCACTCAGCAAAGCGATACAGATAGTTTATGATAACCCTTTCAAAGTTTTTACACATTCATAGAAAATTATTTTCATTTTAACTTTTTTTCTTCTCTTCTCTCCTCTTCAGAGTCCAACGCACTTACTTTCACCCTATACCTACATATATAAAGGGAATCCATAGGAATCCATGCAGTGCACTGCAGATCCATATATCGTATTCATCTTCATCTAATTTAATCAGTTATATATATAGGCACCATTTTCCCCTATTTATTTTTTTACAAGCAACATTTTCAATGTGTCTCATGGGTTAGTTTTATGGTCGCCTATATGCAAATGCATGCACATGAAAGGATTCTGTTAAATGTATCTCTTTTTTCGGGGGGAGGGGGGGCTGTACTGAGTTGCTCGTAGATATATGCATTCACCAACATTTTTTGAATCCCCTACCTATCGAAAGAAAATGAATTCCTAGTGAAAAATAGCACTGAAAATGCCAGGAAATGGAAACAGGGGTGGAGAAAAAGTGAGAGAGAGAGCGAGATGGTGATAGAGCAAGAAGGGGAGACGGGACGTTCATTTACAACAAAAAAAACCACATATAATATTTTCAACTGCGAGATTTAAATTGATATCTACGTGATGGAAGTTTTTTCCTCTTCATTCCGTGCATGGCAGGTTTCATATAAATCACTAATGAAATAGTATAAAATTGGTTTTCTTCTCCCCCTTCTCTTTCCCCTTTTTTCTCCATCTTTCAAATATCCATCATGTCATATAGGTCTTAATGAGGTTGAATTTTTATTTGACTATAGGCTCACTTCTAAATAATTATAACATTTATACATATACTCAGCTTGATGGAGTTGAAAGTTTATTTAAACTTGTATCTCGACTCACACATCATCAGTTTTTCCCCCAGTAGACTTCTGAACTAGTGATGTAGTATTTATTCCAAATTATTTTAGGCACGTCTGCCCACCTTACTGGTGTCAACTGATCGGGACAGGGTATTTAAAAGTTTATAATCGGTGCTGGAATCCAAAATATTAATATCAGGTTTTGAATTCACTTATTACGTTTTCAGAGACATGCAAAAGTGTTTGTAGAGGCCTGAAGGTGGAAGGACAAGAGCTTGGGGCATAACTTTCGTGCAGTCTTGAAGCTCAACACAAATGTCATAAGATGACCACTACTCTCTGTACTGCAATTATTTCTTCAGATACACTTATTTCTAAATACGAGTTTGCCTAACCGACTGAATTTCGTCTCTGTAGTAACCTCAGGTCACCATTAGGGCACAAATCGTAAGATCGCCTATGTGGGTTACATGATTATTTTCTATAAATAACAGGATATTAAAATGGGGGTTAATGTAACTCTGGTAATACCTTTACAACGGAAATTGAAAGGTGGTACTAGTCCTTCACTTTGCCTGTATTTTTAAATTGATAACTTGAAAATATCTTTTCACATCATGAAAATGGGATTTTGGGGGCATTGTTATTTAGCTATTCGCCGAAGTTCAGTTCTATTATATAAAAAGTGACGTCAGTGAAATGCTGAAAATTCATTTTTCCACTCATATCACCGAATCGATGAGGTTAGCATCTTAGAAATGTATTTATTATCACGAGGTTATCTTATAAAACTTTGATACTTCAGCGGTAACATGCATGCGCAGTTCAATCTATTCTCGGAGGGTTGAATCGGGTTGGAACCTGATTCAAAAGTTCGGTTGTTTCTGTTTCCTACCGATGGGCAGGAAAGATACCACATTCCTTCCATATGCAGGTTGAGTTTCCGGACGCTATAATCATTTTCGGCTTATCGTCTGACTACCATCCAAATAGTGGTGTCAGTTTTTATTTATTTGGCTATTTACCATCTGTTACTTCTCACGGTCGTGGGAGAACTCCCACACATGGGAATCTTACCAATCTTCGTCTATATTATTTCAATGCAGAAAGGGGTTTTTCGTGCAGTGGTGACATCGTAAAAACCACATGAGACCACCTGATAGAAAGACGCATTTGGGACTTTCCTTAGGAAGCTGCTTATTGCGTTGGACATACCAATTTTCATCTGATCACTGAAGTTAAGCAACGCAACCCCAGCTAGTTCTAACGTGGGTGGCTGCTTGGTAAACTGGGTACCGCTAATACCCAAAAATTGTCGCATCAGCGTAGTGTCTGTGCCGTCTCTGCATTACAACTACGCAGTGAACGGGGCTCTAGTGACCATTGCGGTTGGAGGGCCCTAAAACACCAACGACACAAAAGCCACTGAATCACTGTAGTTGGATGTGTGGTATATTGATTTGCCTAAATTTAAAGTCAAGATTAGAGCAGATTTATGCGACTTATTTTATAAAATGGGATTTTAACCCAACTCCCTAATAGTCAGGGAAAGGGTTAAGAGTGATGATGATGAAATCTGATATTACAGTACCAATTAGTATAAGTCGAGTTAATATTTTCTCGAATGTGAGGAGGCATTATGAGTATTTTTAAATCTCGATCTAGATGGAGTTACTTTTATTGTTTTCATCTATCGTCTGAAATCCGGCGAAGAAAAAAAAAAGCTTAAATGTAAGAAATGAATTCAATGTGAAAATATGCAATTTTTTGTGTGCATCCCGCGTTGGAAAGGAACCATAAAATGAGTCACTTAAAACCATTAAGCTGTTATTAAAGTATTTGATTTCAATTACACATTCATTATTTGCCATTAGTCGCTCCATCGTTTTTACGTTATTTAGTGCAGCACATTTTCAATCAACTGCAAGTACAAAGAGAAGCAGAGGAAAAAAGGGTACAAGAGAAATAAAGTGAAGGGTTTTTTTACTCCTTTTTACACAATGAAGAATGAGTGTAATCAGATGTAGAAAATGCACACAAATGTTAGAAACTGATGATGGTATTTAAAAAGTAAGATGAAGTAAATATACCGTATATAGGTTGCGATATAAGATAGACCGTTTATCTCAGAGCATATTATTAAAGAGGTGACAAAGTGCCCTCTTGGGTTCGACATACTTCGGGGTTCATCCCCGTAAGTCTGAAGAATTCATGAGGGAATACCTAGGACAAATGCGCTTTCATCTAAGGGGAGCGGCTATATTGCGTTGGACCAGTTCCGGATTTAGATATTGAGAGACCCTAGGCTATTTCAATTTTGAGGCCCTTTTCTTAAATTTTGAAGCCTGCTAAATGTTTTGGCCCTAGGCTTCAGCCTAATTAGCCTAATGGTAAATCCGGCACTGCGTTGGACACACCAGATCTCGTCTGATCGCTGAAGTTAAACAACGCAATCCTAGTTAGGACTAACGTGGGTGGCCGCTTGGGAAAATCGTTGCATTAGCGTAGTGTTTGTGCAGTCTCTGCAATAGAGCTACGCTTTGGACGGGGCTGTCATGACCTTGTAGTTGAAGGGCCTTAAAATATCAACAAAACAAAAAAAGCGGTTTCATCTACGAATATGCAATGTCACCAGTCCATCCGTGGACTGGGTCTAGAAAAATTAGTCACCAGGGGACAATGGGAGCCAACTCTACTAGGGGTTACAGAGCTCAGTTGCCATTGGGCAAGCTAATACCTTGGCCAGTTGGGTGTTAATCAGGAGACAGGACTTCATTGGAAGGGTGTTGAGAGCTATAAGTTAGAGAACCTCCACATCTAGCCAGGTGTATAACTGAGAATGCTCCTCCTGGTCCTGTTGGGTAGTGGGACATCGTTTAGAAAGGAAAAAGGGCGTGTGGTGGGTAAAGGCACGTAAAGGTACTATTTCTACACGGAATAACCCGCATAAAGCTGCAAAATAAGCATTTCAGAGAAACTCGTTATCTGAATTGTACCTTCTTTAGTCTTGGAGGTGCGGTCAGTGTTGAACTTACTCACAGGGGTACTGCACTTCCTCCAGAGGGTTCGCCCTTCAAGGGCCAACCAGTCGCCCCTGAGAAATTAATGCTGCATAACAGGACTGAAATAACGCACTAATTGTTATCTGAAATTCTGTATTATTTTTACAGAAATAGTACTTAATTTTTATTTTAATTATTTTTAATGACTGTTGGAATTTTTGTAGGTTTTGCTCGGAGGTAGTTTTCTATCCAGTACGACCCTGTTGAGGGTAAATAATACTGAACCTCTGAGGTTATAATGTCAGATTGCATAAGAGAGACCAGGTACCCTTATTTCTTTTAGAGCGGCGAGTTGCGTTGGACATACCAGTTCTCGTCTGATCACTGAAATTAAGCAGCATAACCCCAGCTAGTACTGACATGGGTGGCCGCTTGGGAAAAACGGGGTACTGCTAATACCCAAAAATCGTCGTATTAGTGGAGTGTCTGTGCAGTCTCTGCATAAGAACTATGCTGTGGACGGGGCTCTAATGACCTTGTAGTTGAAGGGCCCTAAAACACCAACAAACAACAAAACAACAAATGATTTCTTTTCTTTCCTGTGCCAAATTCATGGATACTCCTGCCTTAAACTGGAAGTAGAAAGAGGCCAAGACATGTATCAGTAATGGCTAACGAAGTTTAGACAGTGCTGCATAACTGCATGATGTCACATGAGGTGAGAGTAGACGAAAAAAATATTGAGGGGAAAAATTTCACTCAGAGTGCAATAATTTAAAATAATGTAGATCTTATTTTTCCCCATGAATAACGACTGAGATTGAAGAGCGTTAGAAAGTCATTGTAGCGTTGAGAAATGATATTAAGGTTTTTAATATTCTGTCAATGCATGACTTATGTTTATGCATGATTTCAAAATTTTCAACATCCATCATATTTTTAGCGAAATTATGATTCAAACATATATTATTCTTGACAATATTCAACCCAAGGTTTTCGGTTTTCTTCCTCTTTCTTAGACCCTGCTCATTTTTTCATCTCTTGTAATGTACCTCTCTCTCTCTCTTAGTACCCCCACACCCCTTTCCAAAATGATTACCTCTGAACTGAAAAATTACTTTTTTTCAAATCTAGCAGCAATCTATCATTATATATAGTATATTATACATAACCTTGAAGAGAGAAAGAGAGAGAGTTAAGTGAGAGATAGAAGATGGAAACCAAAAAATTGGACTCTAAATAAATGTGTAGCGGAAATAACTTCCTTAATTAATAGCAGTAGTAGTGGTGTGGTAGTAGTCGCTAGGTATGTTGAATGAATACCATCACACCTGATGATTTTCAGAGATTTAACGGTAATTGCTTATAATTTATGAGAAATAAAAGCACTTTATCGAGAAATGGTGTTTAATCAAAAGAAAAGTAGGGTGTGTGTCTGAATGAGAGAAAAAGAATGAAATTCATATCTCAAAACGTTCAATTGTTTGAACTAATGAAATGTTATCCACAATGATATTAAGCGTTATAATAGATTCACCTGACTAGAAATTTACTTTGGACGAATTTGTTGATTAAAAGAAGAAATAGCCCATTTATAAAATGAAAAGTAACTACGCCACTCTTAATTTTCTGATTTTCTATATTGCTGTCGACATACAGTATAACGATGCTTTAATCCATTTCGACGTCTTTTGATGTAAATTCATTTCAGGGGGATGAAATATTAATAAGGAAAAGTATCCCGAATATGATTTTTAATGTTATTATGCATAATTCCTTTTCCCCCTACGGCAGGGTCGGGTATCCATTTTGGTTGCACATGGGCGATCTGTTGTCGGTATTTCCACGCAGCCAACGTAATGCCTCAGTACTCCATGCTTATTTATCACCGGCCTATTTTCCTTCATTGGGGCAGTTGCGACGCCTAGAGGTGTGCTCCTATATTTGGAATGAGCCTGCATGTAGAAGGGATTTTAGAGGCTTGTTTTAAGTGAAGGTGAACTTCCCATCCGACAGAAGGCGCACTCGGAATTTCTTTCTCTTTCTCTGAAAGAAGCCAACCCACCTCGATGAAGTATCAAACCTGGAACCACTGACGCAGTAGTCGAGTGTCGGAATGTCATGATAACCGGTATTTAAGGTCCTGTTTAATACTTAATCTGTTTGGAGACCTTTGCGATAGTCCGAATGCTAGGGGGTGCTTAACCCTTGAACCCCCATGTGCAGATTCGATCTTGGTTTTTTTTTGGACGAGAGTCATACCTGATTCATGCCCAACCCAGAATGGTGCTCAGGTGTATCAATATGACATGCGCTCTCTCCGCTAACCCCCTTTCCTGACCCCCGATGATGTTTCTTAAGTCCCCGGCACTCTTAAATGGTCATCACTTAACAACTAACTGCTCATTCTGATGACAGTCCAAGACTTTAATCATGCCATCAAAGCTTTCTAAGATTTACTCCACTGACCCTCTCTGTCGAACTCTTAACCTCAGAATTGCACCTAATATCCTTAAAGTCCTTCTGCCACTGACGTCAGTGAGTGCAATAAAGTAGCATTAAGCACTGCTCCACACCCAAGCCATGCCATAGTTTGGCACCGTCGTCTCTTGGAAGATTTTTTTTCCTTTTCCTTTATCTGTTTTAAATTGCCATAATACTGAACACTGAATCTTTATAGTCTTATGTCATTCTTTGCCAAGAAATGCATGTTACTGATTTCTTTTGCCCTCCGCTCTGTTCAACTGCCACCACCACCATCATTACCGTCCTGCAAGAGGACGTGTCAATCTGTCCTTATTACAGGATTTATTTCAACAGACAAATCGGAATTTGAATCCTTACATTCGAAACTGTTAATGTCGTTGTAGGTTATTCCTTAGCAGTGGCACCCACCAGTAGCCTCCACTTTCCCTGCTGCTTCTCTCTTTCTTTTCTGAGCATCTGGCACTCGTAACTAAGCCTGCCATAGATGCTAATATTGGTGAATAGGTGCAAAGAAGAGCAAAGAGATGCTACCTACAGGGAAGCGGCGAGGCAATCCACGCAAAAAAAAAAAAAAAACAAAACAGGAGCAGACTAGCAACTAAACTCTTATGTGGCTATTTTTCACTGGCCTTTTGATATTCTAGGGGCGCCTCTGTAACGCAGAGGTCACGAGCAGGGCTACTGCATCAGGTCTTCTAGATTCGATTATGGACCGAGGACCGGAAAGTCCCGTGCGGATCCCATACTCCACAGAATAAAATATGCGTGTAATTCGACAAAATTTCTGGGTGTAGGAGCTCGCCCTCCTGGCGTCAGGGAAGCTAAAGTGCCCCAACGATAAATAAACATAGGGATTGCCGCTTTGGTCGGCAACCGGCTGCGGAAAAACCATGACCAATATGTCTTGTGTCCATTCAGAGGGTCAAGATGGGTACCCGACCCTGCCATAGGCGGGAAAGAGTTAGGAGTTTTGGAGTTGCTATCCGTTGCATAGTAGATGGGGTTCTTTTACGAGCAAATGCCATCTTACACCACACGGGACCTCGGTTTTACTTCTCATCCGAAAGAAGGCGCACTCGGGGCCTCTCTCTCGCCCTAAAGAAGCCAATCCACCTCGGTCCAGTATCGAACCTAGTACGAGGCGAGTCTTAGAGCCTCACACACAGCTAGTAATTGCTAAGTTTGTATAAATAATAATTAGGTAAGGTAGTTAATATATTCAGTAGGTTCGCAAGTTTTTATTTGTTCTTCAGTCAGCTTACCAAATGTTTTCTTACTGAATTTGTATTTCAAATTGAGAGTCTCGTTTCCCCCCTTGTCTTTCCTCTTTTTTATGCCAGTTACAAAAACACGTTATTTGAGTTGTGTAGGGTAAATAAGAATTCCTTTTTTTTCTTCGCAGAGGTGTGTTTGTTTTTCTGCCATAGGCAGTTCACTAAAGCTGTGAACGCTTATGTCATTTATAAAAAAACGACAGACAGACACAAAGAAGGGAAGAGAAAGAGGAGGAGCAGAAGGAGAAAAGGGTTGCTTTCTTTGATACTGAAGAGTTTGACATCTATTTTTTATGTTATATTTACAACCGTGTAAAATCTCTGTAGAGAGGGAATGAAAGAGAATGTATCCAAATATATATATATACATACACACCTTGATTTTTTTATGTGTTGAATTGACGGGCATTGCATTTCGTTTTAATGCAAAATGCAATATGGATTGGAAAGAAATTTCCTTTGCATCGATCGGTTTTGTATCCAAAGCATGAATCTTTGCTGACTGAATAATGTCGACAAGCAGAATTTGACTGAATTAGGAGAAGAAGAAGAAGAAGAAAAAAGTCTCTGTGTGTGTGATGTCAGTTAGTACTGTAATGGATGCGCCACGGACTTTAACTTAGTTGAGGTTGTCGCTGTTGGAAAAAGTGATAAGGACTCAAACAAACTCTGTACATGCCCTTAAGTCCTTTCTCTCTCCCCTCCTCCCCTATAACTTTCCATATGTATGAAGAAACGATAAAAAAAAAATAACACCTACTAGATCGTGCATGTTAAAATTACTACTAAAAAATCTTGACGAAAAACATGCAAAATTCAACACTATGCATACATATGTGTGAAATGAAAAAAAATTTAATATTGAAACTGTATCAGGGATTCCTTGTGAAGAAACAAAAAATTCAGCTTGTGAAGACGTTATTATTCTGCCTCAGGGTTCAGCTCCGTCTTTCTCACACACACATGCGCTTTTTCTCTCTTTTTATTCCCTCCTTACCTCTCTCTCTCTCTCTCTCACTGCCGTTAACCCCCTCTCCACCATCTCCTACACTTTCTGTGTGTGCCAAAAAATTTAAATTTGGATAATCTAGCACTCTGATACGTAAGAGACGTCAACTAAAAATTTTTAATGCAAAAACACGTTTTTTTTTAACTTCGGAAACGAGAGGGAGAGGAAGAGAGAGGAGGGAGAGAAAGAGAGATTTAGCTAAAAATTCTGTTATTTTTGACAGCTGATAAGGTTCTGAGGGCATCCTGAAAATCTTGCTACCATATCCTTTTGCCTGACTTCTAAGCATGCATCTATTGAATCAGTTTGCAAATGTAGCAGGAGGTGAAAAGGGGATTGAATTTTTTATACTGGGGGATGCAGGTTATTGAAAGCACCTGGGTGGAAGAAGACCGAAGCAGACGTGGGGTGGGGACGGGTTGTACGAAAGGATATGATAGTGCGGATGGCGGCCTGGTGGGAGATAGACGAAAGTGGAGGGCTAGAACCCGCAGTTCCGACCCGGCCACAGAAGGTATAATGATGATTATGATAGTGGAGTGATAGTAGGTGATGCTTCTAGGAGCCTCTCTCCTGAAACTAGGTTCAGAGATCAAACCTTGGGCCTCTAAAGCAACCCAATGTCAAATTCTGAATATAAAAGAAAAAATTCTCTATTATATGACAAATCATGGAAGCAGAATTTCAAATTAGTTTTTTTTTTCGTCATTTATTTGATGTGGGATTAATAATTTCACTCCAAGTGCATTTGAATTCTCGTTGATTTTTAAGATGTTTAATTATTTATTTGATGATGTTATCACTTGGTGTGTTTTTTACACCGTCTTTTAAGTTAAAACGGTTGAGTTCATTGCGATACAAATCGATACTTTTTTCTCTTGGCTACAAAGGCCTATATTAGATATAAATATCTTAAAATATAGTGACACACCAAAGAAATAGAAATCGATTAGATTTCCT
Source organism: Trigoniulus corallinus (assembly GCA_013389805.1). Taxonomy (NCBI): domain Eukaryota; kingdom Metazoa; phylum Arthropoda; class Diplopoda; order Spirobolida; family Trigoniulidae; genus Trigoniulus; species Trigoniulus corallinus. The sequence continues at coordinate 15,442,417 of JAAFCE010006949.1, forward strand.
ACTCAGTCGTGCATTTGCATATTCAAATAATTGAATGCGATGTCACGTGTTAGGCACAGTGAAATACTCAGCATCATTGTGCCCTTACTCCTCCTATTGCACGGTGACGTCTGCAAATTCTCCTCCATTACCCCTGTGGTTTTAATCAGGTTCCTTGTCCTCACTGCACACACTTTCACGTCCCATCCTATGCTTTCGGTCAACCTCCAACAGTACTGGCGCCTCGGACCCACATTCCTGTTTTCTACCTAATCCCCAATTCTTGTGTCATACCTCATATCACCTCAGTGTATTCTCTCTTCCCTTCCTTGCAGAAAAGCTCCATATCGGCCTGGGATCACCTGCGGAGAGCGGGAGCGGCGAATTGCGTCGGACACACCAGTTCTTTTCTGATCACTGAAGTTAAGCAGCGCAACCCCAGCTAGTACTAACATGGGTGGCCGCTTGAGGAAAACTGGGTACTGCTAATACCCAAAAATCGTTGCATTTGTGTAGTGTCTGTGCAGTCTCTGCATAAGAATTATGCTGTGGACGGGGCTCTAAAGAAAGGGCCCTAAAAAATCAACAAGCAAGAAGCTGCGGAGGGCCCACCTGCTGTGACATACTACCACTACATACACATGCGAATGATGTAGGAAAGCACACAAATAAAGAGAAAGGGTCGGTCGAAGATTTTCTTGAATCCCTGGACTGAGGGTATGGGAGTCCCAGGGTCACCATGAATTGAATTGCCACCCTTAAAATTTTAATTCACAGAGTTAGTAAATATTTGAACACTCCTTGTTCCCGGATTGTGGTAGCCCTGAATTTGGGGAATGGTCGACTCTTTAATATAGCATTACCAGAAAAACGTCCTGTCCTGAGCATCTATGTTAGTCTATACGATTTTTAGTTTTCGTCAACAATTAAGTATTGGTGCTTTCAGCCAGTATAATACAGTGTAACCTTCCTTGTAGCCTGGTGATGGTCTGATAAAGAAAAAAAGGTAAAAAAGAAAACTTACTACTACCGACGTTATGGTGAAATCCTTATAGTTCCCTCGTTTCTACTGGACTTTAATATTTTATTAGGACATCACTAAACGATGAAACCAAACAGATTTTATAACTGAGGGATTCTTGAAATTTTTCTTGTGGATTTTGTTGATTGTTAACAATGATTTGGTTACACATTCATCGAAGACTATTACCAGTAATCGACCCCAAAGTATTAAAGAACTACTCCTTCGAGAAACTATGATAGTGTTTATCAGGTCAGACTGCCAGGAATCTTGTTATTGCTTTGAAATGTTAGTGCATTGCTCTTGATGAACCAAAACCAACTTTTATAGCCTGAATGAGATCACTTACAGTCGGTGAAATCATGACTAGATATGAATAATGAATGAAACCATGGTTTCTTAAAATGATATCTTACTAACGTTTGTGGTTGATGTGAGAGTTATAACTCTTGAAGGTTAAATCGTTAGCTTACGGATACCAGTTGATAAGGGCCACAGAGAGAGAGAGTGAGAGAACGCAGTGTTTTGTGCCTTTAGGAAACAGGGTTCCTAGCGATAAAGCCAACCTTAGTTTTGTGAGCGTTTGGTGGCTGTCAAGGGTTTATCTTTTCAAGATATTGATAGGGTCATTAGTCATTTTCGTACACTTGTCATTGCCACCCTGCACACGTACGCATGGAATGATGGCAGATGTGGAAAGGTAGAGGGAAACCCCTATGATAAATTCACCCTTTAAGGCACTGAAAAATGAAGCCTTTTACAATGTGTTAGTTACTAATGTGTCTGCTGGGATGAGAGGGGTATGTGTGTGTATGTGTTTTTCTTTAAAAAAATAGTATATCATTTATTTAGTTAATGGGCATACCAAACGTTCAAGTGCCCTAGAGAGTCCTATGGATTTATAGTTGACGAATATTAATAATCTTGATAGACTAGGGCTAAATATCAAATATTAAAATATGTATATTTTCGAATTTATAATGTCATAAAGTAGGTAATGACATCAAGCTCATTTATAATCATTGTACTCAATAATGATGATATCTAGTGTTGTTTCAGAAAAGCACACGTGCACCCCTCTAATTTTTCACTATCCTAATTTCAATTTGCATTTCATTATTTTCATGAATTTATTAAAATATCGAAGACCTCTTAACTTACAGAAGCTCCATAGTTAAGGGGCGAAGAAAGTTATGGGGAAAATATCCTGGAGTCGTCGTCACTCATGTTCTTCAGGTCAGAAACTGGTTAAAAATGCTTTATGTTGACATCGGTAACTTAAGTAGTAGGAGGTCTACGTGCTATATGAGCGCAGGCTGTATGTCCTACTCATTGGACTACACAGGTGACAACCAAATTTCAGCAGGCCAAATAGATAGACCTACTGAGATGGTCATTATTCCAACCTCCTTTCCCTGTAATAGCGCTGCCGATATCAGGGATACACGGGCGAAGAATTGGACGGTGTTATTACTTGGCTGGATATTGATCACAGACCCTGCCAATTTAACGTTGGCATATCCTTCCGGAAGCAACATCTTTTTAACCGACGCGATTCCAGAGACCGAGGCGCAAGCTCCTAAACCAGTGAACGTCATTTTACGGCTTTACATAAAGAGTCCTGCTAAACTACATTTGCGACTTCTCTCCCTCTCGTCCCGATCAGGATCGAACCAGCAATCAGCGGAGGGGTCAGATTTAAATGGACCGAAAAACTTTGCGTTAAAACCGTCAATTAGTGAAGCCCTTTGAGGGCATCACAGAATGGCAATTAATTAAATATGTCAAAAGTCGCACTGGCTATTATTCAGTATCTAATTCCTGGCATATAAAGACCTGGTTAAAGGTTGTCACTGAACTCCTTCATTCCCCACATTTTACACAAAAACTTCAAAATCCACGAAATATCAAACCTAACTTACTCTAACCAAGCTACGTGAAAACTATCCTAAACTATGGCTGTCAGAAGCAAAAGAAAGGCTCCCGTTGCCGGACTATCGACTTTTGGTTCGTTGGTGTTTTAGGGCCCTTCAACCAGTAGCGGTTTTAGCATACGCGAGGCCCTGTGCAAACCTGTGCAAACTGAAAGTGCGAGGCCCTTTCAACTTGCAAAAGAGAGGCCCCATGCATTTGCACAGTTTGCACGTGCCTAAAACCGCCACTGCCTTCAACTACTAGGCCATTAGAGCCTCCTCCACTGCGTAGTTCTAATACAGCGACTGCACAGACACAATGATTTTTGTTTATTAGCTGTACCACGTTTTCCCAAGCGGTCACCCATGTCAGTATTAACAGGGGTTGCGTTGCTCAACTTCAGTGATCAGACGAGAACTGATGCGTCCAACGCAATAAGCCGTCCCCTTGGGCCTCGAATATAACGAAGCGGTATACACCCTATCGAGTCATATCCCCCCTTTCAGAAAATCCTGGCTACGCCACTGCCCACTGCCATTGTCTTCTGGACACCAACCCAGAACCGTTTAACACATTATTTCAGACTAGTCCATTTGTTTGGCCGTTAGGACTTCACTGGTTATTAGTGTGAGCCTGTGATGCTATTTCGTCCAGCTCACCGTTCTTTTCATGTAGCATGCCCTTGGCATATTAGGGGACCATGTCCCAGACGTCCCTTCCCCAGCATGGTGTCCTATCCTAGGCTGAACGAAGTCTGCGGAGTTGTCTATTCCTGCCTTATCCCGGTAGACGCAGAAGTGCTCGTGCCCACTTAGAAACAGGGTGACGTAGTACCCAATCTTTTGGTGTCTCTTCCCAAACCAAGGCCTTTACGTCTGGGATGAGCCCCGCAGTGACGTGACGTTGACACTTCCAGTATTGTAATTGCTAAGGTTAACTAATGACCGGTCTGCTTGCATTTGTCCATCCCTCCCTGCCCTGAAATGATTTAAAGTCGGTTACTTCATAGTCCTTACTCGGTCTGACACTAATTTGTGATGCAAGAGAGCCAACTACACATCATTTCAGGTGCAAATCACATTATAAATAACTCGCATAACTTTAGATGGAGGTCGCTCGTCAGGAATTTGTCAAAGTGTAGATAGTTGGTGATTACATCAGTGATGTAATATGCTTTTGAAATGACTCTCTGTGGTTAAGTCGGTTAATGCATTCCTTTGTGTGGTTGAATGTCCCTGAATTGACCAGGTCGGTGAAAGAAAGGCAATAAATAAAAACACACACAGGTAAGGAGGCGGTTACAAATTTTTCCTGTTATTAAAAATAGAGGCGTGGTGACTGTAGTATACTGTATAATGGCACTGGGAGGGAGAAACATGCTGCGTGTGTATCTGTTTCGTTTCTCATGTGAAACGAAAGGTCCTTTTAAATCATAACTGCGGCTACGACGAAGCCAAAAGAGAGGGAATATGTTGCATGTCGAGTCAACCAATATGTATCGTAATAATGAAAGAGGCACACAACATAACAATATTTGAATAAAATATAATGATTGTTGAATGTTAAATATGGCTACTATGCGGCAACGCCCTCTATAAAGACGCATGCGAAGTGCATAACAATTATGGATAGTAATAAATGACACATTGTGAATAATTTAAATCCTGAATTGCTGGAAATGAAAATTGTTTATAAGGGAAGGAGAAAAGGACAGAGAGGGGAGGATGAGACAGGGACGGAATAGGAAATGCGGAGAAAGGCATAACTGTCTTACAAGAAGTCAAAATTGTCACAAGAATGCAGTATGCAAATTATTATGTTGTGTGCAAAGTTGAATCGATTTTACTTGCGACATCGATTACGAAACGTGGTCACGACACACCTATCTTTTCCCTATACACAAATGTTTTTTCTCCCGTAAAAGGTTAAGTTTATCTCAAATACTATTGTTGTCCAATAATTCGGATGTCCGCGAAACCGGAAGTGTGATATGCAGTAGTCATCTTAGCTTCAACATGATACATAGTATCTTTATATGCGCAAGGAAATATGGAGACAAAATTTCCCCTCTTGCTTTTGCCTTTACAGGAATAGTATCCCGTCGTAAATTTGATACATATTCCACTTCCTGTCACCCCCAATCTGTTTCCCCTTCCCTTCTCTAGATATAAAATCCTACGTCGAAAATGTCCTAGATATTTTTTTTTATTTGCTACTGATGTTATCGTTGAATAAATGCTTTAAAAAATGATTCCTATTTAGGATGAGCAACTGGGACTCCCCCATCACCCTCTCTTTTCATTGTATGATATTGAAAGCATCCTTGATCGCTCATAATCAAATATTTATACGCAGTTATGGTTACTAAAGATTCACAACGTTTTTTTTTTATATTTTTGCAAATTTTTTGATGATGGAAAATAGCATTCAAAAATGTAGGGGTAGTTACCATCATAGAATTATATGAGGTACTGCTTCAATTATGAATGCCTCTTCACTCTCCCCCCCCCCAAATATTAATGTAGACGATGACCGCCCGATTACTTTGAGATAAACATTTTCTCTATTATTTGTTTTTTTTTATATCATAGGGCCAAAGAATTTTATATTATAGTGCCAAGGGGAGGAGACAGCTACAATGCAAAGATTAGTACAGGAAAAAGTTAAGGAATGGCAGTTAGGGTGGTGGCGACAGAACTTGGAGGGGAGGGCAACAAAGAAAACGCTGATGGTGTATGGGAGCATACCCAAGATACAGAGGGAGGTAATTTATGGTAATACGTGGGAGAGCTCGCTTCTGTTTTGGTCAAGAGATGGGTCACTGGAGACGAAACAGAAGATGGCAAAGATCACAGGCGGGGGGGAGGGCTATAGATTGTGTGGGGATGTAGTGGAGAATGTCAGACATGTGACGCTGGCATGTCCAATGCTCGACCATTGCAGGAGGGGGTTGGGGAGCCCCCACATTGGAAGAGGTCCTGGCAGTGGTGGGTGTTGGGGTTGATCGACTAAATGGGGCAAAGGGCAAAAATGCTGCTGAGGTGCTGGTAGAGATCTAGACATATGGGTCTAGAATGAGAAATCCCACTAGCAAGGTATGGGAGCGGCTTATTGCGTTGGACACACCAGTTCTCGTCTGATCACTGAAGTTCAGCAGTGCAACTCCAGCTAGTACTGACATGGGTAGCCGTTTGGGAAAACTTGGTACCTCTGATACCCAAAAATCGCCCCATTAGTGTTGTGTCTCTGCATTAGAACTATGCTGTGGCCGGGGCTCTAATGGCCTTGTAGTTGAAGAGCCCTAAAGCACCAACAAACAAACTAGCGTGGTATCCATCACAAAGGAATACATATTCATGAGCCCCTTGTCCATTTCTTTTACCTCAAAATTAGACTACAGGCATTAAATAGCTGAGGAATCGCCGTAGAGAAATCACTTCGATCAGGAGTGAACAATCACACCTGTCAGCTTAGATGCCATGGCAGGTGTTTTAAATTGCATTCCGAGGTTGATTTCCGTATAATGAGAGGTAGACACGAAAGTAATGGTTCTCAGTTTCTTACCTGTACTTTCGCTGGCATAAACATCAGGGCAAGATTGATAACGAAGACGTAGTCGATAGTCCTCAGTACATGAATCGATAGTTGATACAGGATTACGACATTCTCCATGACCACGAGAATATGTGAAGGAGAATGGACCCAAAAAAGGGCAGGGTTCTGGTGTGGCATTAGCTAAATTAAAAAAAAAATCACATATAGTTAGTTTAGGTTTACCTACAAATAACACCACAAAAATAGCAAAAGCCATCATCATTTCATTTTAAAGTCATGCCATGTATAAAATTTATTTGCAAAACCTTCTGTAAGCAATTTGTAAAATGTTTTCTACTCTTATTAAAATATTGAACTGAAAGGGTTTTTTTCTTTATTGTTCCATTGCTGATCCCCCTACACTAACTGTCTCGAATTTATTATAAATAGTTACTTTGCTTATTGAAAACTCCTGAACTGTAAAACGTAGTCTATGATAATATAGCAAAAATTTCGATTGAATGTATGAAATTAATTACCCCTCCCTCAACCGCAAGAAACGTCCCGCTTACAGCACGTGGAGCCGGTCTGAGATAACCGCATTCACCCCAAAGAAGCAATTATTTTGACTGTATATTATATCGTGATTATACCAGGGTCCTGAAATGACCAAAGTCCGTGATCGGATAGGTGGCATATCAGATGCCAAGTTTATCAGACCAAGAACTGCTGACCTCGATCAGGGGCTAAGATGAGCACCTTATCCTCAAAATATAGCTGAGGTTGACAATGGCATGATGGAAAGGGACATGATGTTGATAAATTTTAGGCGTTATAAGTTTGGGTTGTCATTCATTATACCGGTCCAAAGGTCCTCTACTGTGAAATTTTGCGATTTACACGTTTGTAGATATTTTTTTAAGACTAGGGCTCATGAAAACATTAATCCGGAAGTGAGTCGACAGTATGCACAAATTAGATTGAATTTTTTGGAAATATATCCTTATGAAAAACTCACCTCTGAACATTGTATAAAGTGAAGCATCTCCATTGATCCGAGAACACGTATTTATTAAGTTGTCAGGCGGATCACAAAATGCTAAATTGATTTAAAAAAATATATCAATATTATTATATAATGGACTATTACAATTCCGACAAAAAAGGACCTCATCTTAAACATCATAGAATTGATAACACTAAAACTTTATTTTAACAAAAAGAAGGATATCAATAAGACCTTTATATAGGATGACATGTTTAATATAAAAAAATAGTTAAGTTTTTATATAGGCAACGCAGTTACCAAAACCAAATAAATTTAATATTCAAAATAGAAACAATTGATTAGTTAATTAAGTGCATTTGCTAATTAAAAATATAAGGCACCTAAAAGGGGTGTTGAATTAGGATGGCAGGCAGCCTGTCGCGTAAAATCACCGTCCACCATTCGTCTGTCCCCTCAGCTTCCATTTCTGCACCTTGTCTCTTAATCCCAGAAGTTCCTAGCGACTTCCCTCCTTCGGTTCTCCCTCTTTGTCTTTTTGTCCTGACCTCAATGTCTCTATCCTGTAGTTTCTACTTTGAAATCCCAAATTCATAAATATTTGACCATGCCATAGGCGGGACAAGCGGTAAGAAATAAATTAACAGGGTGGTTGCGACATGGTATTTTGAAATAGGGGAGATAAAGTCTTCAGGACAGCAAAACAAGGAGAACAAAGAAGGCACCAAGTACTTCTGGTTGAGCTGTCGAGCTTATGTCATAAGCCCTTAGCCACATCAGGGCTTCATTGAGGCAGATCATTACTTTGGGGATCCCACACAGGAGGTTAATTGATAAATGGTATTCAGCGTGCCAAATTCAGTGAAAAATAGGAACAATTTACAAAAAAATAATAATTCTGAAATGTTGTTTACTTACTTTCTTTATATTGTAGGACATTGAAATGTTTTTCGTGTATCACAACACACCTAACGCATTGCTCCTGCCTGAAATGAAAAAAGAAATACTTATTACGTTGTTAAGGGTAGAAAAATATGTCCTACAAGGTAGGTCATATATAGGTCACAGGCCAAGTTTTTAACAAATGCTGTATGTCATTTATCTAGTAGCTACCTTATGCTAGGTGACCCACTCTTCAAATCTGCTTTTATACCATATCTCTATTGACTTAAAAAAAAAGATATCAGAAATTGAAGATCGTTTCCATGATTACGATTTTGAAAATCATCAGTGTAACTGACTCCGGTTTATTACCCGTGAGAAACGATAAGCCACAATTGAGATAAATTCAGAATGTATTTATACGATCAATCCTATCAAATATAGTTATTGCTCCGGAATATTGGTATACAAATTTTAAAAGTTGATTGCCGACTATGGGGAGGTCGAGGCGGATTATTTCTTTCAAGGGGGCTAGTGATAGGGCAGCCCAAGCACAGCCAACATTGGATGGAAAAATAAAGCTGTGACCCAGTGTGGTGTGCATGATGTCAACTGCACATAAAAGAAACCTTCCTGCATCATCATCATCCCCTTATCCCACTTGTGGCAGGGTCGGGTCTGTGGGTTATAGTCCTCCATCCCCGCCTATCTCCCACCAGGTCCCCGTCCACCCCACACGCTACCATATCCTCGCGGACAACCTGCTCCCACGTCTGCTTCGGTCTCCCCCTGCCCCAAGTGCTTCCAAGCACCTGCATTCCTGAAATGGACTTAACGAGCTCCTCCTCCCCTCTTCTCATTACGTGTCCATACCACTTCAATCTACTCTCCCTCATTTCAAACCCGTGACGAGAGTTGAAGCGTAACCCGTCTCGGTGGCGTGGTTGGTTCCAGGTTCGATTCTGAACCGACGTGGTTTCCATTCATTCGGACGAATGAGGGCCCAAAGGTAATGTCTGCGATGCCATGGTCACACCCGACCCTGTCATAGGCGTGAAAAGACTTAATGATGATATCGGGATGTGAGGCGGGCCCTTGGAGTTAAAATTTCCAGAAGATACAACTCTATTCAAAGAGATGCACACCTGGGTGGATATTAAGAACCCGCTTTTAGATCTAACCGTGAATCCTCTTTTCGCATTTTCCTCTTTTTAAGGACAAAGAGAAAAGGGTTAGTCGTGAGACAGTTGTATGTTACGTATAGGATATCAACATCAGAAAATTTTCCGCTCACATATTTTATTTGCATTGAACTACAAACGGCACATTTTCGAGCAATAAAACCACGACACAAAGAGAACTTCAAGGAACCAAGTATTATTAATGCAATATCTTTTTTTTAAATTGCTAAATAACTCTCTCTCCCTCTCTTTCTATGTGAAACCTACTGTATCCTTTATATATAGTGAGAGAGAGACTATTTGATATGCATTTCACATTTACCAATCTGAATGTATGCACTTTAATGTTTAAATAATACTGACATTACTCTAGTGATATCTCGATGAAATCATTTCAAGATTCATTTTAATTAACTCTTCCTGTCCATTCTCTCTATTTCAAATTCCTACCTCTGTAAAGTACTAAAATCAAATTGTCAAGTAGATTTCCTTCTACTGTATACTGTACTATTTATTCATTTCTACATATGCCCTATTTTTTTAAAAAATAGAAGAGAAGTTAAATATTTACAATTTGAACTCTAAGTCGATCTGAAATTTAATTTCACTTTTGAAAATATGTATTTGCATTTTTTTCACTTTGTGATTTAAATGGAATTTCGTTAATGTTATGACAACGTGTTTGGTGCTTCTGTTGTCTCCTTCGTGTATACATTGAGCAAACGTCAGTACTCAAAAATCTATCCATCATGTCACTTAATTTTGCATATAAAAAAGAAACGATCCATAAGAGTCCTGTCGTGGTCCATAGTGTGTTTCAAACACTTGTGTAAGGTGTTAAAAAATTGACTTTTTTAATATAAATTTTCAATATGTCACGATGGCGACGTCTTTCCACATGAGGCAGCAGAAGCAGTAGCAGCTGGTATCAAGTCTGTCTTTTGATATTACTTGATAGCAACTGAACGCATAGACAGCTATAATTTCATTTTTGGTTTGAGTTGGTTACTTAACGTCGAGCCCTATCAACTTCTGCAAGTAGGTTTTAACGACACTAGGAGACAAGTTCCTACACCTGGGAGTTTGGTACCGATCAACACGTCACACGAACCATATAAGAGACCAAAGTTTAATATATTACCTTACAAGAAAAATAAGGGGGCACCTAAATGTCACCCAATAGTAGAACTGCCTTGATCAGGGTCGAACTTGTTACCACGTTCTCATTTGACAAGCGATGGGTTGCTGTATGGGACCTCCCATTGGAGAGTGGATGAGGTTACCTTTCATCCCCCGTGTACTAACGTTGTGCACTTTATACTTCTATCAATAATAACGGTAATTCAACTTTAAATGTCAATAGTTATTTAAAAATAAAAGTAATCCTCTAGTGTATAAAATTTACTTTACAAACCTCCTCCCAAGATATTTTTGTATATACTGTTGCCATGAGTTACATTTTCAATCGTATTGATCAGTTGGTATTGAATTCCGCACTAATAATAGTAAGCAAAAATAACTGGAAAGTTTTCAACTGAGAAAGGAAAAATGAAATTGAAATAATAGTTTAAAAGAAACGTGTAGGAGATAAAATGACTCATTACTGTAGTTAGGATGTAGCTTTGAGAGCTATTTTGGGTGTTCTACTTTGCAGATCTGGATATTGAACCATAAAAAGGCCAAAGAAAGCAACATTTTGAATCAAAATTCACATTTCCTGCTGTCTTTCAACCCTTAGTCTTGCGCTGTCACATCTTTTACAGTCGTGGCCGTCCACCTGACAGGTGCACTTTGCTGACAGAGTTTACAGTGAAACCTCTCCTATATAGTAGCCGGCATTAATTATCAGGGATGATAGGTGCTTGCTTGTAGGCTCGTATCTATCAGAAATTATCGATTTCTGGTTTGGAGGGAATTTGATGGGTCTACTGTCGGATGAAAAATAAGTACAGCACCCGGTAGTTGCCTCGAATTCTGTTTTCCAAGGCATCCCGTCCCTAAAGGAATGTTCAGATCGTCAAAATCTCTAGATTTAGAGTTGACAGACGACCACTAAATAATCCAGAATCAAACATCCATCTCTCTCTACCCTGATCCTTGGTATTCATATTTGCATGCATAAAAAAGGCCGCTGTAAGACCAGAGTACGTGTTAAAAGCAAAGTCGTCACCTGAAGACTTTGTCAGACGTGTTGCGTCAAATCATTGTCAAATTTAATGCCATTTTTCATTTCTAAGATATACATAAATCATGGCGAAATGCAGAGACCAGCAATGGCACCCTAAAACCGAGATAGATTTGGTGTCAATTCTTGAAATAACTGCAGAGTCGATATTTAAAGTGACTGGGGTTGATGTAAATTTCATATTCGTCTATCAACATTGCTGAGAACATCAAATGTCATGTCATTTCTTTAGGACCTGAACTCAACAACTCATCATTAAAGTCATCAATCTGCTTATTAAAAAAAGGAGAGTCCAATCCTTTCTCTTTCAGCAACATAAAGGCAGATCTGATGACTTGAAGATGCCGTTTGATTCAATAACTATAAATCTGGTAGTAGGGTATTGTGATGGATAGCATAGCACTGCTTTGATAATTTAATAAAAATTTACTATTCTCTAGACTAGCAAATATCTTGAAGGCTCACGCCCTCGAATACCAATAGTGATTATTTGGTCATGACAATGTCAAAACGATGCCGTTTATGTCACTCTTTTGAATGCAACGTTATGATTTGCGACTTAAAAGACATCATAAGTGACATGCAACTGCGGTTATTTCTGTGTGTGAGATGAAAATGGGAGGAGGAGTAGGACGGGGGTCGAAATTGTCAAAAGCAATGTTAAATAGGAGTATAATAAGTGAATTGGTAGGAGGAGTAGATAGGCCGTTCTATATAAGGCCCAGTGTCAGCAGTTTCACCTGCTATTTAACTAAAGTCAGATAAATGGATCCCATGTTTTTAAAAAGCCACGGGGGCGTTTTAACGTTCGCCGCAAAAACAATTTAATAAAGGCTTTGATAACAAGTGCCAAATATTTTTATGAGTTGTCATCACGAATTTTATCTGCCTACATAGAAATGCAACCGAATTGTTATTGTAGCTACGAATTAAGCAGACCTGGAACTCATTAATGAAAATTACTACCTTAAATTGGATGTCATAGCTGTTCAGAAGACGGTTGATATATACACACACGATGTGGCTTCATAATTTTTTCTCTCTAATTGTTTTCATTACTCCTTTTATGGCACAATATAAAGACCAATTAATTTTTTTTCAAATTTAAATAAACAGCAACCCCCTGAAATGACTTAAAATTGCAGTTTATTTCATAGGTTACTATTAACGTGTCATTGCTAGTGGTGTTAGTCTGGAAACAAAAATAATAGTGAGATTTAAAATAATAGTATATGTCTAAAGGAAAAATTTTTAGATTATTTAACACCTGGAGCAGTAATAATATATCTACACGGTTAATACTGACGTATGCTCACGCCACCGAGATTACAAGCAGAGACGAGCGTTTACGAGCGTATTAGTTTGTTGCAAACCCTGACATTTTTGCAAAAGAACTGTAAGGAAGAATAAGTTGAATTAATGCAAAGCGGCATCATATACGTAATGGGGGCACTAAATGGGCTTAGAGGCTACAAATGCGCTTAGAAAAGATATTTAGGTGAATAATGAGCATGCGTTATGGCTCTCTTAAAACATATGGCAACTGATATCCCTACAACACAGCGGCTCATTTATTATAAGTGGCGAAAAAAACTGCTTCATTTACAGTGAAATAAACCCCTGTCCTTATTAAAGCTCTCAAATTCGATCTCAAATTGTATTATTTAGCAATTTCTCTAACAAAAATGGAGGTTATTAAGTGAAATGCTGAGATTCTGCGACTACATCATTCATTTCCTGGTCATTCTAAAGTGTTTATCCCTAAATTGTTTGGTCAGGAATACAGTATGTCTATGGTAGAGCCGAGTATTTCTTCCTGATATCCAAACGACTAAGATGAGTTTAAGGAATACTCGAAAACTGCCAGGTTGGGGTTTAGATAACCGTTTCGGTCATTCTTTACGACAATACAGGACCTTTAGCATAAAAAATGTAACCACAGCCTGGCCTTCCACCGAATGAATGGAAATAAATAAGGTGTTGGCCAAATGAAAAATCCAGTTGTCTTCCTAGACACCACGTCCTAGTGCTTACGATACCTACGGGAGCGGCTTATTGCGTTGGACACACCAGTTCTCGTCTGATCACTGAAGTTAAGTGACGTAACCCCAGTTAGTATTGACATGGGTGGCCCCTTGGGAAGACTGGGTACTGCTAATACGCAAAAATCGTCGCATTAGTGTAGTGTCTGTGCAGTCTCTGCATTAGACCTACACAGAGGACGGGGCTCCAATGACTTTGTAGTTGAAGGGCCCTAAAACACCAACGAAACGAAAAGAAACGATCCCCACTCTACTCCGACTGACTGTTGGCTGGCTATTTGTTTGATGGAGTGGGTAAAATAAAAAGGAGGAAGGGCTTTGGAAGTTGGTCCAGCTGGTATCGTCTACTGGTATTTTTTTCACCTTACGCAAGATACGAATGGGCTAATTGCTAGAGCCGTATGGTTATAGCAGATGTAGCAGGGACAGTCTGGTTGTGGAAGCCGGGATGTGAGGGGCATCCTCGGAATTCGTATTAAAGATCTTGTCACTGACTTCAAAATGGTAAAATATTTCTTTGTTGAAAGTGACTACCTCACTGGACTTTGATGACAGCAGTTAAGACCACCTTAACGCGATTATAATCTTAACATTGATAGGTTAAGCCCTTTAAGTTGAATTTGCAACTAAGAAAAATATCGGTAAACTAATTAGTCGTCAACTTTATTTCATCCTGATTAACAACTGTTTGGATATTGTGGCAGTGGTGAATATTGTGCCTGTGTGCAGTTGCATTTTTGTCTTAACTAATATAATTTATCATTTGCATAATAGGCAAATTGGTTGACAGTGAAGAGCTGGTGAAGTTAGTGCTTTAATAAATATTATTATCTTGATTCTGTCTAAAGAGTACACTTTGGAAATTATGCAAGTTGTAGAAGTTGAGGTGTCAACGTTGAACCCCCAAATGGAAATTGCAATTCATCTAGTTTCATTAAAATTTTAAATGAGACTGATTTGATTAATGGGGCGTCGAAATGTCCCATTTGGGATGTTTGAGGCCCCTAAACTTTTCTGAAACCCAAAGGCGAGAGAACATTTTTATTTTGGAAACTTGATGATGAAAATTTGTCGGCAGGGAAAAATTGCATGAACGAAAACGGAAAGTCAGTGGTCAATCATTACTCTTGTCACGTTGTGGCAAATTTTTTTTTCAAAATAGCAATCCACTGAGATAAATGCTCTCAAGTCCAGCGACACTAGAGCTAATTAACAATGTAATTTCGTTTTAGTAATGAGAATTGGCAATTACGCTTCTTGAATTCAACTTCGGTTGAATTGCTTGGGGGGTTGTTGACATCAACACTCCATACCCTGTGGCTTTTGAGGAGAATGGCGGTGCATTATTAATTTAAAAATAATAAGAATTACGATCAACATGATGAGTGGATCAAATCTCGCCAAGCTTTAATAGTTAACTAACTTAAGCCGGTCAAATGCGTTGCACTTGTCTTTCTGATAAAAATGCGAGGATGAAGACTGACCACAAATGAAGAATTCCGCTAGTTATTCTCATCTATTCTTCATCTCAGACCTTATAACGCGCAATTTACCTTCTATACATCATATTAGTAGCCGAATTTGGCCCCGATTGACTGATGTCACTCAATTAGCAGTTCTCTCCAATCCTGAGCTTGCAGATCTCCTGCATACCGATGCCGGAGGCAACGTCCTACACATGGACGTTTTATTGATCTACAAATATACATTTTTCTATGGAGAAGGGGTTCTGTTACACGAAGGAGACATGGTACACAATACAAGGGAACTATAGCCTTACTTTCATCTTGTGGGAAGGCCATCTGTTTCAGTCGGGATTGAGCCTGCGATCACAAACTCAAACAAGCGGGTACCTCGAATAATATCTGGCAATAATCAGGACTTCAAGATAGGGAAAGTAGTGACCTACTTGTCAATGCTAAAATCAATATTTGCCTAAACGTTAACCTGTTTGCTAATTGAGCATGACAGGAGGATGAGGCTTGTGGCAAAGTTGACCCCTACTACGATTGCAACAGCACCAATGAATTCGTTAAGCAGCAAGAAGGATTACCGCTAAACTTGCTGTGGAGATGGAAATGTTGCTGACAGGCTAGCCAATAGGATAAGAGTTACCGGCCACTACATTAATTTTTTGTTTCAACTAAGAAGGTGTTTCCCAGTAGTAAAATATGATTTACTCTCAACCGGAAGTAATTCTTGTTGACTTTATCTCAAAATGAATTGTAATTCTACTTGATTAACTGCCTTAGTTTGAAACTTATTTTACCCATTATTTGTTCTCATGATCAGAGAGGAATGTATCTTCATCAAGTAAGAATTAACACATTCTGCATTTCATGGTTTTTGAAAATGAAAGACAACTCTGCATCGTTAGTTTTTTAATCGCAGTTTAGCAAACTCGTGAATAGACTATTATAAGTTTTCTCGACTGTTGCATATTTTTTAATTGCCACTAATGGACTGTTTCATATTGTATTTAACAGTATTAAACTGATATAATCAATTTTCCCTTCTAATGAAATGCCCATTAACTGACGACGGCAGTCGTTTGAAACGTCATTTCTTTGCTTAATGCCCATCAAGATTAGTGCACACAAATTCATATTCAAGCGAAGAGAAAGAAAAGAAATAAACGTAACAAAGAGCTTAACATAGAAAATTATATTTAGGAAAGTCCACAAAAATCACATCCTTCATATTAAACGATACTAAAACCCGAAACGGTGTTTTGATGCTGTTCATACTCTAGGTCTACTACTGCGTTGCACAGTTGAATGCAAAGTGTCAACAGTTGATAACACTACTGTACGTCGAATAAGCAAGGGTATTATAAGGGCTGGCTCAGATAGTCAGTCCCACGCTCAGTTTTCAAATTTCTAAGACAAACTGCAGGGGACTCCACAAATTACCTTTTCTGGAGGCCTCGCCAAACCTTCAGTTAGCTCTGAGGGTGGTGATTGAAGTCCACCCATACAGTTAGATTGTATTTCACTTTTACTTAAACGCAAGAGGTGGGGATGAAGTCCAAAATGTACTTTTGGTTAGATGGGAATCTGAAATCCTCGCTCAGTGCGGCGCGACTTGTAAGAAGTCACCTGCATGTAAGCGATGCTATGAAAATATGTTTGTGGAGATCTGTTAGGTCCTCAAGTGTAGAAGATCCTCCCCTGCTAGAGTCGGTAAATGACATCGTAGCCATACAACGCGTTAAAAAGCCAAACTTGTAATAGGTAACAAGAATTATCCTTCCCAATGATTGACAGACGACTTTCTGTAAAGGTACTCAACCGGCACATTTACACACAACGGCATCGAATTATCAAGAGCCATTTGCCCTAGTTTCAACAATATGGTTGCGTAAGAGTTCTTGGTTATAAGATCGATCTTTGTGCAGGATGCTGTAACCATACTGAAAAATGCTAAGGCATCTGTTCAGTGTTTGAACTTTTTTGACCTCAGACGTCGATAATGACCTCAGAACCGCCAACATGGCTCCTTCCAGACGAGACAATATCTATCTTATCCGGTACATACTGATGTCTCATCACTTTCATGCAGGTTGAAAAGGCACACCATTACAAGTGACTCAGAGGATGCTAGTCGTACGTATCAGGGTTGTGCAATTCTTTCTGTAGGCAATCGGTGTCTGATACAACCGCTCCCCATCAGTTGCTTCAACACTTAGGAGAGGGGACAGTGGCAGATTACCGAAGAGGCACAATAGGAACGCACTTGGGGCCTTCAAAAGTTAGGAGTTTCATGACTATGATTGCAAAAGACTGGAGACCTCAAAACTAGGTTGCGCTACGGGTCTCCCAAGTGCTTGATCCACCACCAAGGACCTTAGTCTCAGGACCTTAGGACCTTAGTCTGAGACTGGAGCGTTTTACAAAATTAATTTTGTCAAGCATTCAATCGGAGTAACCACTGAGAATGTCATACTAGCGCTCACACACTTTAACCTGTTATCTGGTAGATTTTAAACTGGGTATGCTTGCTTAAACTACACTTCTGATGAGCATTTATATGTTGGAAAAGGACCAGGTAAACCCATGAGATGTCTTATGATTTAACCCCTTTCTCCTAAACAGCAGGATAGGATGGTTTGTGTGAAAGGGCGTCCTTCAAACTATTCTTACGTAAGTTGATCTGTTGGCGTTTGAATACAGCAATTTACTTGAATAGTCTTACGGATGATATAAAAGGAAATTCTGAGGAAGAGAGAAAGAGAAAGGAGAGAGGGCCTGACTTCTTGACTGTAGATTGTGTAGTGGAATTGTGACGAGATATGAATACAAGAGCAGTATTACTCAGAAATGATCAGGAAAACAAGGATAACGAAAAGAAAGAAATTGGAGCATAAAAAAGACATATAGAGCTGAAACAGATGATGTAGAAAATTGTGCATTGCATACTAAGTATCTACAAGCTCTTCTTTTGAATAAGTTCATTTTGTATATATGTGTGCGTGTGTTTCGTTTTTCTTTTTCCAAATTTTTTGTCTAGGTTTTGATGTGAATATATATATGTGCATGAGACATAGAAAGTATTTTATAAATACTGTCATGAACAGTTGGGTTGATAGGATAACCCTTTTCAAAATCAATCTGGTATTAAATGGATTTATGTGGAGTTTGAGAATAAATATAAAGAAGTTTAGTGAATATGCCTATATATGCTAGTTCTGGATAATGGCGGAAGATAAAAAATAGCAGCGACTTAAAAAAAAAGAAAGACAGGTACAGTACAACGACTATAGTCTGTCACCAGGAAAAAATCCTGAAAGGAGTCTCATGTGACTTTTTCAATACGTGGTCAGCATATATATTTGAGCCAATTCTTTCATTTCTTTAACTTGATGGGATCTACGTGACTAGTGTATTTGATTAAGGTTGGTTTTCCCTCCCCCGCCTCTGTTATTTCTTCTCTGATCCCCACCCTCCGTCTGCTGACTCCAAACCCTTTCATAAAGGTGCTCCAACAAACCATCCTTCTGGCACTCACTTCGGTCTTTTGAAAATGCTAGGTTATCTCTTTAACTTCATAGTTGTTTTTTTTTTTTAAAAAAAACCTTTTTATTTTTTTGCTATAACTTCTCTAAGTCTATATAGGCTCTTTAAATATATTTGTTATATGGTCGTTCGTCCTGATATCTTAAACACGGTTTTCAATTATCGTTTGAATTATAATACCTTTCACTTCTTTTTTTTCTCTCTCGTAGTTCTGAACCCCTTCACCTCTTTAACCCCTCTCTAAAGTAAACTTTGTTGATATCTATATATGAAGAGATAGATGTTGAACCCAAATAGACAGTGTTGCATGAGAATGGTAACAAATAAAATCTTAGCTTGAATTGCTGAACTGTCCAAACATGACGTAATGGACATTGGAGAGAAAGGGAGAGTGGTTTTTTCTTCTTTTTCTTCAGACTTTGGCAAATAAATGTTTGTATGTATTCTCTTATTCATCGACGTAAGATTTAGATGTTTTATCTATGTGCTCATGTGTTTCATTTCTCTCTTCACTCTCTCAACCCCTCTCTCGTTCTTCAACTTTCTTAAAGAGCTAAGACGTATGCGAGATGACAAAAAAAGCAACTCCTAATCCTTTTCCCGTCTATGGCAGGGTCGGGTACCCATCTTGACCCTCTGAATGGATGCAAGGGGATCTGTTGGACATGGTTTTTCCATAGCCGGTTGCCGACAAAAGCTGCAATCCCAAGGCTCATTTATCATCGGTCTGCTGTTCGTTGGGGCACTCCACCGAAGCCAGGGAGCGAGGTCTTACACCTGGAAGTTTTGCCTCATCTACCCGTTGCATAGTAGAGAGGGTTCTTTTACGTGCAATTCGCCATCGTACACCACGCGGGACCTTGGCTTTACTTCTCATTGGAAATAAGGCGCACTCGGGTCCCCTTTCTCTCTCTCTCTCTCTCTCTCGCTCGAAATAAGCCAACCCAACTCGGTCCGGTATTGAACCTAGAAGTACAGACGCAGTTACCGAGCGTGCTACCCACTACACCACCGAGGCGGGTAGCATATGAGACGCCAACAACGACAACTGGTTAAGCTCGTAATGTAGTAATGTTGAAAAAGTCGTAATGTAGAAAAGTGGCCGATTACAAAAAAGCATCTCTAGCGATATAGAGATGGTTACGAGAGAGAGAGAGAGAGAGAGAGAGAGAGAGAGAGATGGGGAGAAAAGATGAGAGGAAAGGGGTTTCTTTGCTTTCATATCCTCCGCCCCATGCATTTGCTTGCAAATGTTTGTAAAACATTTTATTTAGATTGACGATCACTCAGCTCTTATTCTTTCCATCTTAGGTCCACTTTTACTCCTGTCCCTTGTCCATTCTCTTGACTTTTTCTTCTCTGACAACACCTTCAACATGTTGGACGAAGGAGATGGATGACGGCAAATGAAAAAGGGCATGTCGACAGAATTTCAGTTAGAGTGAAGTAAACGAAAAAAGGGGTCGATGACTTAAAAATACTTGGGTTGGTGAAGACAGTAGGGAGAGGCGGAAAAGGAAAGGGCGAGGTAAAAAGGAGGAAAGGGGAAAACAGGATACTATACAGCAGGGTTAAAAGATCTTTCAAAGAGAGCGAGAGAGAAGGAGGAGAAGGGAAGAAGAGGAAAGATGTGAACGTGGATGAATATATAAGAAACTCTTTGACTCAGACCTGTAAAAGAAAGGTCGTCGTAGAAATCCATGGTGTGGAATGTGAATGTCTGGACTACATAATGCATTCGTGCGTACTAATATGTTTCTTATGCCCTTCAAAAGTCTTGATCAAACTACATTAGGATTTCACGTCTTGTTGAGCTCTTGTATTGATTGAGTTTCACTGGATGTTGAAGGTGGGCATCTCCCTCTCCGCCAAACGTAATGAAAAACATGCTAACCTTGGAATGGAAGAGGGTATGGCATGAAACACTTAAATATTAGGAAAATGGGTGGCAGATGCCTACGTAAGACTAATACAATAGCACTACTATTGCCAAACTGCTTAAAATTTCTACCTTATGTTATTAACTTTTCATACATGTCCTTTTTTTTTTTTAAACCAAAGATATGTTTTAAAATGTTGTTGTTTTTAGTTAACGTGTTTTCTATGTGTAGATGTGATTGGGTTGGGTGGATTTTCATTTACTTTCTTGAGTAGAAAGGATTACATTCAATCTGGATGTAAGATTGGTTTTCAAGACAATTAATCCTTTTAAACACTGATATATTTCGTCTTCAGGCTTAAATTGCGTTATTTTGTCTTCCTAGATCCACATATTCATTGTTGCCATCATGCATCATTTCTCCTTGAATAAACTTTTAGACAGAGAGAGGAAATTGTGCCAAAAAGAGAAAGGGCAGCAAGAGCTATAGAGTGAATAAGAGTAAAGACAGAGCGAGAGAGAGAGAGAGAGAAAAGCAAAGTAAAAAATTGAAGTTCATCCTGAAATGTCTTTAATTCCATTTCTCATATCAACAATCTTAATGATTTTCATTTCGCCCCTAACAAGGGGATACACAGTTGTTGATAGTCATTCACAACTTTGATTTATGTTGAAGATGCTATCCTACTTCAGTAGCGAACTGCTACAAGTAACATAAAATGATCATAATTAATTATAAGTGGTGTGAAGATGGTAGTTTTCGAAAAATTCAGCTGCCAGAAATAATGTTTATTCAATTCAGTTTTGAAACTAACCCTTCTGTTTCTCTTGCCCCCCTTTCTCTCTCTCTCAATCTCTTAGTTAATTCTTACTCAACTAAGCTACGTGTTTAACTGAAATTTAATAAATGGAAATAATCAAATTTGCATACTAGATTTAATTTCTTGAGAAGACTTCGCTCAAGTGAAACACTGACAATAATACCATAACAACTTCCCCTGCTGTTCCAGTGATCAGCGTTCAGTTCCATATTTTCTATGAAATATTACTCAACTCATAGTCTGACCACTAGTTTTGTGGTTTAAAATTGGTCAATAACCCGTCCACACCGAGGAGGATAGCTTCTTTCCAGAGAGCCGGGACAAGGATGTTCCAAGTTTGCCTTCCTTGGGATGGTCCGCTTTGGCTTATTCGATGTTGCCTACCTAAGGCGCGCGTAGAAACTCCTCCTGATAGCAGATCAACAAGCACTACAGATCAGTTGGAAATAAAGGAAACTTTTATAAAGGTAAAGGAGTCACTGCAGTCTCAAGCAGCGCATTACCCCGGAAGGTAATGCACTAATTTTTGTTCAAAACACTTCTTTTTTTATGTCTTTCAGTTAAAAATTATTTCAGATGACACGGTTCACAAACTTTTCATAAAATTGATTTAGAAATATTTAGTATCAAAGTCCCATTCTCATAGCGGGTCATTGAGATAAACAGTTTGGTAACCATTGCCCTGTAAGACCCTTGAACTGCAAGGTTATTAGAGCCCCCTCCACTTTATAGTTCTAATGCAGAGACTGCACAGATACTACACTAATGCGACGATTTTTGGATATTAGCGGTATCCAATTTTCCCAAGCGGCCACCCATGTTAGTACTAGCTGGGGTTGCGTTACTTAACTTCAGTGATCAGACGAGAACTGGTGTGTCCAACGCACTACAGCCGCTCCCAACTCTTTTGGCGTTATGCTTTAGAAAACCAGTGTCTCTTTAAGAGAGCCTTGACCTATAGTAGCATTAAGTCGGCTCTGCTTACAGTCGCAGTTAAGGAAATGAATATAAAGTCGGTATCTGGTTATGTTAGTTTTCACTAATGATATATGACCGATTTTGGTATATGCAACGATTTTAGCAAAAGAAAAGGGGTTGCCAGGAACTACAGGGAAATTTTTTGTCATCTCAAAATTTGTTTCTAGAATGAATTACATATCCTATTCTCCCTGCATTATAGTTGTATTATTCAGTTAGGAAGTAGTTGTCTTCAAATTACTACAAATAGTTCAGCCTTAACAAAAAAAGATTGTAGGATATGGAAATTCATGCTACTCCAGAGAAACCTGAGTACGCCCTATTAATTTCTCCATGATACTATCAACATTTTGGATATGAATATGTCAGAATTGACATGTAGATTTTTCTTTGAAGATAAGAAATGAAAAAGGAAGCTGAAGATGTGGTAAGAAAGGGTTTAAGAGATAGAGTGAAATTATTGTTGCATATATGCATTTTATAGAGCAGTAAATAAACTGTGTAGAATAAATATGATGTTACTACGAAAATCACTAAACATATTACAAAATTTTTTTTGATGAGGCTTAAAATGATATTTCAGTGGAAAGAACAATGATGCTATTTCTATCGACTGACAGAAAAGCGATTTAATGCTTCTGTGCTCGAACTGATATCCTTTAATCTCTAGTGTTTTAGACTGAACGAAAAATGTAAATGAAAAGCTCCACAATCTGCATTTGGTGTTGTTAACAACAAATGCAACCACGTTATTCGTCTTCAGACAAATTCAGTCGAAAATCTTGAAAGCATCTTCAACGTGAATAGCCTAAGTCTCAAGCATTATTAATAATAATGGATTTAATAGTTCGGTCAAATGTATTTCTGAAATCCATTAAGTAGCACGCATGCATTCAAACTATTATTATAATAAGCCTTACTCTATTTAATGAAAAAGAGAAAGAAATGTTATGTCACATTTACTTTTTCAACCATATAATGCATGTGAAACTAGTAAAAATAATAATAATAATAATAATAGTTGCAGCAACTATGCTTAATGGTACTTATTCACTAACATATATTTATTGAAATTTTATCCATTGCAATCCTTTTCGAGATCAAGTTAAAGTCTAAGCTCATAATAAATAGGAAAGAGCACAGTCAATATTTATCTTAAGAAGAAAAGGTCGAATATGAAACTTGGATTATTTCGTAAATAACAACAAAAAGATGTTTTCCGCTCTCCTCCTCCTATCTCTTTCAATTTATCAAAGAAGACTATGTCTTATAAAATATTTAACTGCATATTTTTGGATCTTCTGACCATTACGGTGATATTATAAATAAAATCCTCTTAACAGTACTTGAAATCATGGCAACATTATCAAAAAACAAGATCAAAATGCCAGACTGTATCTACTAAGAGACCATGAACCATGACAAATACTGATTTCAATAATAATCATCTTCACCGGGGTCTAATTTGTAACTGACTTGAATGGTCGTATAGAAATTGCCCAATAAGTCTTAGCCTCCTGCTCCTTTTCATTTTTGAAACGCCTTTATGCACTCCAGCTCTATCTCCAACGCTCTCCGATTCAGTTAGTCAATCTAAGATTTTGCCAAATGCCTTCTGGTTGCGCCAGAATTCCATAATAGTTCCCAGAGTTCACATAAAATGAAGGGACGCATTTTTGAAATTGATTTATCATTTTCGATAATATAACGTCAGGTCATTTCAAGTGAGAAACCTACCCAATCCCATTTCCATTTGATTCGACCATATGATGACAAATTTGTTATCTCAAAATCTGAATAAGACGAGGAAGTAAAGAATTTGCATAATGAAGTTCAAACCATTTAGTGAACTATTTAAATGGAGTTCGGTATATGACGTTATTCAGTGAGTGAAAGAGAGGGAGGGGCAAAAGGAGTCTCAAAAAGCCATCTTTTTTGTGATAACGGAATAGTCCTGTGTCATAAGAGGCAAGTTGAAGGGTTGTGACATTCATAGAAGTCCACCAGCGCAGAAGTGCAACCAACCAGCACAAGACCTCGTGACCCTGCATGCTCCATGTCTTGCAAAATTCAAAATGAATAATAATAATAATAATCTTTTTCTTGCCAAAATTCTGTTATGTTGTAAGCCCCACAATGACGTTGCCCTGTGGAAGCCATAACTTGAATTTAATTCCTTAAGACGTTTCAGACATAGTATTTTTCATTTGTATGAAGAGGCCTCGTACGAAAGCTTTGTACCAAGCCCCTCTTTTTCTTCATGGGTCGCCACAGTCCGTCGGGGACCTCGAAGTCTATTTATCAGACAATATTCGCAGTATCCCCGTTAGAACAGGCCCCTCTTTAACCCAGAAGAAGAGTTATGGCAGTATCTTACTTGCTCTTTGAGATTATATCAAGCGGGTTCGAGTCTGAACAAGAGGGCTTAAACTAAAGCTGTTGCTCTTGGTGCTGCATCTAAAAATTCCTGCGCCCGAGATAAGAGTTCAGACTGTGTTAAACTTGCTCATTTGGTATCTCGACGTTTTTCTGGCGGTTGCTCAAGTGGGTCAGTTGCATTGTCAGTTGCTTCTACCTGTCACACTCGACACTTTGCCAAAATGGACACGTGCACCGTAAAATACAATGATTTCCAAGATACTGTATTTATGTTTCCATGCCCTAACTTCTGGTAGAATTAGTTGCAAACAACAGCTCTCAATGCTGCACACTTAAGCCTTTAATAGTCTCTCATAAAGGCTTTAATTAAACTTTTGAAAGACGTAATTAAACAGGAATTTAATATAGTAGAGTTTACTGTTGCAAATAAACCAGTATGTTTTTATTTTAAAAGCTGAAGTATTTATAATTACTTACTTAGCAGTTGTACTTTGGGGCTAAAATTGAATTCACCATGATTTTAAACCCTATGTATATGTGGTAGGGGCGAGAGAAAGAGAAACAAGAAAGGGTTGTCATTAAATATTTTTCACCAAGTCAAATACGTCTTTAAATGGAACATTTCAGGTCATTAAACTTGGTTTATGGATAGATAGGTAAATGCGTTGAGGGTTTGACCATCATCCCATTATGACCATTGACGTTTTAATACTCACGTCGGCAACAGCAACCGGCAGTAGTTTTCCAAATAGTAGTAAAGAAAGTTCATTAGCATTAAGATCAAAACGTGGCAACTAATGGATCACACTATTAATTTACTCATCATTTTAAGTTGGACGCAGTAGCCGCATTTCCAACGTGAATGAAATATATTTGGCCATTAAACGTGTTGCTCATCATCGTTAACCTAAATAAACGCATCACTAGTAGGCCGAAATTGCGCTAACAGTCTTTAAAAGCGAAATAGCCTATAGTCCTTGTAGTTCTTGAGCTAAATTCAAGGACCTACTACTACAATTGTGAAACGCCATTTATTCCAACAGATGGTGGGCCCAGTGTGTTTCATCTCTAACTTCACAGGGTTTGTTCGTTTCAAATTCATTTAGCCACTACCCTCACACTGGAGATTATATTATCGGCCCTGGTGAATCTCTGAGTCTGACAATTGTCCTCATTGTTTGGTAGAGTACTGATAGGACCTGCCTCGGTGGCGCAATAGGTAGTTCCACGTTCGAGACAGGATCGGGATGGATTGGCTTCTTTCGGGCGAGAGAGAGGCCCTGAATGCGCCTCCCTTCGGATGAGGCAAGATTCCCAGGTGTAGGAATTTTCTCCCTGGCTTCGGTGGAGGCCCCAACGAGCAGTAGTCCGACGATAAATTAGCACAGGGGTTGTAGCTTTGGTCGGTAGCCCGGCTGTGGAAAACACCGTCCAATTTATCACCCCTGTGTCCATTTAGAGGGACCAGATGGATATCCGACCCTGCCATAGGCGGAAAAAGGGCTAGGAATTGCCTTGCTTTATGTGGTGGAGTACTGGTAGATACACTAATAGATTAAATTTTACCATTTGAGCAAGAGACGGAATTCTGTCCTACCTATAGGCAGTAACGTAGCAACGCATTGGCAATGGGACAAATGCCAAGGGCGTGAGGAGCAAGGGCACTCCACCAGTCTCAGAAGACCCTTCACGGCGCAAACAAAAAAATGTTTGAAGTTAGGTCGGTTACCTGTGCCATTGGTTTTAAAACAAGAAAATAAATGGATGTCCGTTTGGTTACAAATGCATGGTGCGTATTATTGAACTAAGGGTACAAAAGTAGATATTTGTCAAGGGCGCCAAAAACATTGCTACGTCTCTGCCTATAGGAGAGAGAAGGTCGTAGGACGTTATATTCTGGTAGTTTTAGTTAATTACCTTAGTTATTAATAAGGTGGTATAGATAACAATTAGATCCATGGTGTTACTTTCTCTAACATAGGGTGAAGTTGAGGTTTTCAACTTCATCAAGCGACCTACCGGTGCATCACTACCAGCCACAGGCAGAGTAGACACTACTCAACTAACAAATGGAAACCTGACAGATGTTCAACATTTGATTTCCCTACCCACATCTATATTTTTTTACTATAAATATATAAATTTAGCGATATTTTATACTTTTAAAAAAACGGTATTGGCTATATTACGAATTTTTTGTCCTCCAATAATTGTCAGACATAAAATCTTATCCAACATTAATCAAGAATTATAAAACGAGTAAACAAACTCAAACATTTACATCTCACTAAATGAGGATTTATTTACGGTAGATGACGATAGGTAAAAGAAAAAAAAGCTCTTTCTTGAGTTTTCATTGATTTCTGTTCACGTCATTACTTTGAGCAATCTTCTAAGCAAATATTTATAAACTCAGGTGAATAATGAAATGTTCGCATTGCTTTCATTAATTATTTCTAGATACTCCATGAAGTGAGAGGCAATTTGTATTTTTATTCAAGCAGATTTTTAATACAGCGAAAAACTTTTTTAATGCTAATAAAATTTGTGAAAATGGGTTGGAGGTTTTTGGGAGGTTGTTTTCTTCTTAAAAAATATAAATCAGTCTCTTGAAAATGAATCCTTCTCAATTAAGCCTCGATATCTTTCAAAAGCTTGATTTTACCTAAGATAACTTTGATAAAAGAAACTATTTGGGCATAAAAACGGGCCATCTCTAATTCTTAATTAGCATTAATAACGGCGTCTTAATTTTGCAATCTGTAAATATCTTGAGAAACATGATCACTTTCTAAAGTTACAACTTTTATATAATTTTTCAATATTTGAAAAAAAATATGATATTTTTCCTTTCATTTATTTTTTTATTAGTTGGCAATAAATTTTGATTTTGAGAAAGGGGGAAGAAAACATTTTTCTTATATGAATGATAAATTCCTTTCTTACTAATTTAAAGTCACTAATATTAAAAATTCTCTTCCACACCAAAATATTAATGATATTATTAATAAGGTCCTTAACTTGCGACTGCGACTAACGAAAAACTTATCACAGTAATCCACATACTTATTTATTAAAATTCTTGACGTTCAAAACCAAAGTGGCAATTTAATAGTAAACCCTTTCTCTCATATTTTAATTCCTCATCTCCCCAAAAAATAAATTCAGAAATAATAAATTTCGCAGTAAATTTATATTTGTTGTGTATTTCCTAATTAGATCAGTATGATGTTGTAATAATAATCAGAAGTACAACAGAAGTAACGATGCCTAAATAAATATACTGATATATTAAAATGTTATTAAACTTACTCACCCATCTTGAATTAAAAATTTATCTCCTTCAGCTTCAATGCAGGTTCCTTTAAAACTAATGCTATCTCCTTGAATTAAGATAGACTGCCGAACTCCACTTTGAAGCCATAACCCTGTCCATGGCTCTGGAAACCGACACACAGCTAAAAATAGACAAAAAACTTACGTTAATATGAAATGTAATTAATCATAAGAAAATCGTTTAATGAATATTACATATATAGAAGAAATTCTGCAACCAGAAATTATTGGTGCAATATCAGACCTAGCTAGCTACTTTTGGCGTCCCAGATCGATATAAGGAAAAAAAAGACCTTTTCTTTCTTCTCTCTCTCGCTCTCAAGAAAAAGATTTATTTCAAACTCAATTTATTATCAAATTATAAGTTCCCATTAGCATCTCAAAACTGATGAATAATAAAACCCTAGTTTGATGGTGGCCTAAGTCAAACTTTGAGTTGTTAAATTTTCAAAACTGACATAAAACTAAAATGAAATTTGCATTCAAAAAACATCATATTCATTCTGTTTGAACATTTTTAACTTTTATGGGTCGTTATCAAATCTGAGTTTAAAGATTGTCATTTAAGAATGTGATGACTAGCATGTGGAGAAGTGGAAGGAAGATGTTTGGAAACAACAGCAAGACAGCAACGTCTTCCACCACCAAACACATGATGCTGTAGGTCTGTAGGATGGTTTGACGTCAAGTCTGTAGAGAAGAGAATAATGTTATGGCTGCATTATTAAATTATTAGGTGCCATTTCTTGTGAAGTTAACTTCATTTGAGTAGTTTTCGTTTCAATTATGTCCATCCTCATTCAGAAAATTGACTAGGTAATTGGACAATATACAAAGAACGAGTCCAAGTGATTAACGTTATACTTTAAGTATATAATCTAAGTGAAATTCAATTAAAGCTTAGTTGATATACCTCACTTCTGACGTGCATAATCACTTCGGCTCTCAATTTATTACCTCTAGATAATACACTTTAATGCGTTATTTATTAATACATTGTTCCGGCTTGCACCGTCTCCCGAAAAAGTTTGCCCTTAAGACATTTACCATAATGTAACAAACACGGGTGCCTAGATTTCACTAGTACTGCAGTAACAACCAAAGTACCCACTGACAACTTAATATCCAATCACTTGCTAACGTAAGACATAAAAGACTGCTTAAATTTAATTGACCTAAGTACACCTTCTATTACAATAATGGAGTGATGCAAAAGAATTTGCAAGTCTTCGGAGGGGTACCTTTTAAGAGTTAAGTATTATATTTCATACAGTCAGTACCTTCTTCTCCTGACTGGCAGGCATCCTAATACATGCAACCCTTCATTACTTTTCATCTTTCTTAAACTCATTTCCCACTTAGGACAAGGTCGGGTAACCATAATTTCGGGCAACTTAAATCAACCCTTTTAAGTGGGCGTTATACAATATACTCTATTCCGGAACACATACATACACAAACACCTCTAAGTTTAAATTCTTCTTCCGAAAGGCCTCCCATCCCATCCACCCAATACTCCTTTCAAAAATGTGAGTATGTCCATCACATTCAGCCACAGTCAGACTGTTACTGCCATTTCCAGAGTAACACAACCCCTCTAGCAATAAGCGCACTCGTACAAGTACACGTTTGGCTGAAAAGCCGCGACTTCCCCTTTTAAGGTATCCACTCCAGCTTATAATTGGTCAGCCAGATAGCCAGCAAAAGGTCAGTCAGAGTTGGAATCGTGGCATTGTGACCAGTTGTCTAAGAATATAAGTCGACCTTTCATTCGGCCAACACGAAGCTAACAGGCATAAGTTTTTGCCATTACTGGGCCCTAATTAACGTCACGGGATAGAGTGGGCCAAAATATTCGTTCTCAGAATCAACAGAAGCAGAATAATGCATATTCTCAAGCAGTACTTGATTTTTGACTTCTAAAATTATGGTTTTTTTTACTTTTCGATTGAAAGGCATTTTAAAAGATGTATGAGAATTTTAGGTGTCCTCTAAGGGCGCAGCAAGTGATCAAATAATAAAGCCGCCCTCAAAATAGAGCCACAGCTGCAATCTAAATCTGGTTTGGTAGCGATAGCAGTAGATGAAGGTAGGATATAAGACAACAAATGACAAAGGATGGAGAGAAATACATGAGAATGGAGCTGAAAAATTCTGCTTGAGGGATAAGACAGACACGATCTTTAGTTGGCCTTTCTTACTTTCCAATCTCATCGGCTGCTATGGTTACTAGAGAGTATGAGCAGCAGACATTGTTATGGTATATATGGCACCATGTAACAACATTTTACATAACGTGCGCTTCTTCATAACAAGTTGCAAATAAACATCACGTTTATGTCACCTACGTTCAAATGCGCCCATCGGCATCATCTAATAATCTTGCCTTGGTATTGTATCAGTAAATGTTGTTTCAGTGAAGAAAATGTGTAAAGAGTTGATTACATTTATTGTTTAATATCTAACCATCTTCGTTATCTATAATATCAAACAAGGGCTGGTGATGGAGGGCAGAGGAGGAGGAAGAGCGGTGGAAGAAGAAATATTTCCTCTTTTATCATTCATCTTCATGTCCGTCTGTGAAAGAGGGTTTCATTTGATTACTTCAACCACTTCTAGCAGTATGTACGTTCATCAAATTTGTTCAGACTTTAATTAGAACTGATTGCAACCGCACAAAGGTAATATAAAAGTACTTGGGTATAACAGAAAACTTTTATAGCCTCTTGAGTCTTGCCATAAGAGGTTAGACTATATCACCAATGTTAGATGAAACTTTTTCCCTTAATAATTAGCACTAAAATTGTCGTCACTCGCTTCATTAGTAAACATAGTGGCTTCCTGTGAGAGTCATCTTGGTGGACACTAAATATATACCCAGGTGAATTGCAGCATTATTGGTTGTTTACTTAAGATGTTGGGGGTATTGAGGGGTGTGGGTATGTGAGTAAGGACAAAGGATATATTCTCCAAAATACTGATTAACTAGCATTGAACTGAAAACAACTATAATATTCAGAGATTTACTTTCGCGTAGATACCACGAAATAACTGCTTCAGGGTGTAGGAAAACCTGGAAAGATTGAATTCATATATAATTGTTATATCAATATTTCTAGGCTTCCAGTGATTAGATGAGATGCCCTTTCTATATGAAAACTCGCTTTGTGGAATGTCCAACTGTGTATATATAGATATTTAATTTTAGTTTTCAGAAGCTGTTTACTTAATTTTTTACCTTCATGTTAGTGTGTTTTGGCATACGTAAAAGAATGGCGTAAGATTTCAATCTCTTAGGTCCTTGAGTAATAGAGTGACAAATATTTAATCATTCTTATCCTTAATAATGAATGAATGAGTTTTAGACGTAGCTAAGTAGCCTGCAGAGTATAGTTAATTACGTCATATAACCAAATGAAATCGTCTACTGTTGTTGTTGTTATTGTTGCTGAAACTGCTGCTGTGTCCATTTCTTTCATGTATGCCAAAAACCTGTTATCGATTGTTCTAGGTCCAAACCTTCGGTAAAATAGAGATTGTTTCGTAAATGAAATTAAAGCTCTTCTCATAAAGGCTCCCAAGCTTAAAGTACCAGAGTAGAATAATTCTTATCGACTTTTAGCAAAGTTGCACTGTCCATCATATACTTCGTTAACTTTGAGATTTCACAAAACTAAAAACATTCCAACTGACCTTTTCCTCGTTATTTCATAAAAGTTCAGTGGTATTGATGTTATTGAAATAGAAGTTCGGTCACTATTATTGAAATAGTCATTTTAAAATTTTCTATCTCTCTCTCTGTGTGTCTGTCTGCTCATAATTTAAGTGGTCAGTTCAGTTTGCATTCAACAGCAGGCTCGTGCATTTTAATACACACAAAAGCGCAGTAAACACATAAAAGTTGATGGTTGAACAGAAGTTACACTTGATAAAATCAAATTATATGAAGAGCAGGTGCCCCGTTACCAATTTTGATAATTTGTCTAGAAAATTGAAAAAGTCTACATACATAGCCCATGCATAGTGCAATTTGAATAATATAATAATTTTTCCGTCTCGTGGTTTGGTTTGATACCCCCGTAAGGGGGAAGGGTTTGGGAGAGGTTAACCAACCAAATGAGATAAACAAACTAGTTTTAATATGGCAATACTTTTATCCCTAACCCCTTATATGGAGCGGAAGTAGAAAATGACCATGGCAAGGCATAGTAGACATAACATTGAGGTTGTTAAGGTCGGATATATGATCACTCTCTCACAGATGATAATAATACATATATTCCTTTGAGAGTTACACCTACCCATTAATTAGCAAATGGTTTTAAATACAACCAGTAATAATGAATTACAGTGTAACACTATTACGTATGAAATTAGCACTTACTAATTATCTGAATTGTGAAAGGGTCCGAGAAAAAAATTCATTTTTCACCTTAATAAGAGAAATTTGAAGAATAGCCGTCACAATATCTATTTCCAAAGCTGTTAATTGATAATGATGTTTGCAAAGTCGAAATCTGCATGTAAAAAATATAATTTTGTTTCACTTTACTTGACTACATACTAATTCCATTAAGCTCTTCTAAATGGTGTTTTAAAAGTTCACTCAGCTGTGTAGAAATCAAGTTTGAAATGGTTCAGTGTGTCTGTGAATGGTTGCTCAATAAATACAATTACTGATTTCAGTTGCTTGACAATTCTGCCGTTTCACTGACCAACAGCACCCAGTACCTCAGAAATTGATTGAAGCTTTTCGCATTCTATACTGGGTGGGATGACCATCGAAAGATCTCCTCTGCCTATTGACATCAGGTGAATAGATAAGTTTTTCAATAACCTCACCTAAGAGCAGGTGACATTTTACTTACACATCGACAGGGGAAATGCAATAATTGATTCTCCATCACCTGATAGAAGTCACCAACAGAAATATCCTGCTAAGAAGCGTAACAATGACATGATGTCAGTATAGACGTCTTTAGGCATATTTATTTTTCACTCAATGTCCAATGACAGCAACTTACGACTGGCAGGTCGACACTACATGTCCAATTTTACAACTGGACATTTCGTTAAAATACCAAAATATTCTTTCGACATTTCTAATGGTTCTTGTGATTAAAGTGGACATGAAACAAACAGTTGACTGGTATTCACGCTTAATTCTGGTTTCTGTGATCGGCCTCTGAAATTTGACCCCTTCTGTTTGAAGACTCGATTATCCAATCGGCATTGATTTTCAGACCTTCATATTTTAATTTCTCAAACATTCAATGAAGTTTTACTATTTCAATTTTGAATTTCCACGTTACTTCCTATTACCTAACTAATATTTTCACTCTTACCGATATTGCCTCGTCACTAAGTTACTGCACTCACTAAAATATCGCCAAGATCCTCATGCTACGTGACATAAATTATTAATTAAATTAATGTCGACCTTTTACTGAACTTGAGCATCGAAGCAGCCTAAAAGGGATCTATAATTCCTTAAACGCAACTGGGTCTGTAATGCGAATGAAATGTTTGATGGAAAATTTTTTGACCTTTTGCTTCTCTGCACAACAGTGATGCTAGCAGTGATTGCTCGCCAACGGGTTACTTTCTAATTCATTCTTTCATTGCCATGTCCAATGTCGGGTATTCACGGTTGATATCGGACACCCACTTGACTATAGGTCATGTCTTTGTGTAACTGTGGGGAGCAGGGCCCTTACCAGATGCTGATTATTTCCACTTTCGGTTATTCCTCACAGGATTAGGCACTTTGAACATCCACTCACTCCAGACTACTACTGTGGCAGGCTACCAGTCCCGATTGAGCTGCCAATACCGAGCGACTGTATAGTTCGCCTATGATTTTCTTCTGTCATCCTTCCTCTCTGAACTATCCTACCGCTCTTACTCCACCACGGGACTCTTGGGTGCCAAATCCCATTGAAGTAAAGGTCAGGAAAGGGAGCCACCTTTCAAACCAGCGGCATTTCAAAACTACCTATAATTCAGTGTATAATAAAATTCAACACAAGGAAAGCTTGAAGACAAATGTTAAAAAGGAGCTTCGTTTCTTTTATAAGCTATGTATAAAAAGCGAAGGAAGCTGTTCAAGCTGCTATAGCACCTTGACAGAAGATCCGTTTATTTAAATATGCTATTACTCAACAAACCTTCAGTCATTAATATCTTTTTGAGGTCTGAAGTTTCTCCACCTTTTGACGATTATTTATCCATAAAAAAACAAATAGAAAATGAAAAATAGAGTCGTCGTGGCTGGAAAATGCACATATGCATATATATGGTAAATAGGTAGCACGCGTTGTAACTTTTCTGTACGATTTTAAAAGCGAATCCAGTAGAAATTTATCATTTTTCCAAGTGAGCACCCTAAGTGTTGAATACAGTTTACCAACAATGCGCAAGGGCGCACTTTGAAAGCAATTCATATCTGAAAAGTGGACTCCTTAATGTTGCACTATTTCAAATAACTTACTTCTACCCATTTTTCTTAGCAAATCTGCTAGCACTTATTCATATATACTGAAAACCGTGCATGAATAAACGCATATAAACATTAATCAAATGCAAAACGATATATTTTTCCCCTCCTCTTTTCTACTAAATTTCTACTTCGACCAACATGAAATTTAAACCTGTCGTTGAAAATCACCTTTAATAATAGGAGTTCATATGTAGCGGGCATTATAACTTCATGAAAGACTTACTGACGTATAGACAAACGGAAATGGACATTGACGATGAAATTAAAAGCGTAGTTTCCTTTAATTTCATTCCAACTGTTAGCTCTTCCGCCAATGATAATTATCATCAATTTGAAAACCATTGGATATTTCTCTTTAATGGCAGGTGGCCTTTTATGTATGAGAATCAAGGCTGTACATCTCTTATATTTCGTGAAAAAATATTACCAAAGCTAACACTGACTACAATAGGAGCTCTTATTGAATATTTTCATGAGAACTTATCACCTGCAATGAAAAGATGCCCCGGATCAACTAAATTAACGTTTTCTGCTATATATTCGTTTTCGCTCCTTATTTAGGTGTTGAAGTATCGTCTATGCCCCCTATTATTATTCTGCAAGCAATAAAAACAAAAAAAAATAGAGCCGCGGGTACACTACTTTTTTTACCGATTGGCGCTAGAATTGCGCTATTGTGGCAGATGCATTATCCGCATACGGTGATGGTCAAAAATAAATAGTCGTCTGCAAACATTGTCTAACACTGTTATTTTGGTATTCAAAGTCAGTACTCTGAAGTCTATTTACCAACGCCCCCCCTCCAAGTAGCACGATGGGTACACAAAAGAAATTTTGTCGACCTATGTACTGTATTTTTTTTTCGAGTAGAATGGATCCTCTTACGCACCTCACACGAGAGAAATGACAGATCCATGACTGGTGTCTAACCTGGTGAGGCATGATCCATTGCAGGACCAAAAAGTGTACCACAGCCTGCCCGCGGAATGAATTTTGCTGCATTTACAGACAGTTGGTAGTCCCGTATTACCCCTCTTGTAGAGTAATATTTTGGATTCCTGTCTAGTGTGTTCAGAAGACACACGTCGGTTGCGTACACTACTGCGTCATTGGGTCCAGGTTTAATACCCAATCGAGGAAGTGTTTGCCTCATTAAGGCTAGAGGTAGATGGAGAAAAGGAGAGGTCACCAATGCGCCTTCCGTGAAATGAAGTCGTGGCTCCCTGTGGTGTGTTTGATGTGCACGGTTAAGAGTCCTTACTGCGTGGAATATGTATTGTAGTTCATCAAAATTTCCAGTTATAGGAGCTCGCCTCCTGGCGTCAGTGGAGTGTCCCAACGAATAGTAGGCCGACGATAAATAAGCATAGGGGTTGCAGCATTAAGCTGGCCACCGACTGCGTTAGAAATACTGTTCATGTGTCCCAATTGGTACAGTTCATGGGTCCCCGACCCTACCATAAGCGGGAAAAGGTGTTGTTTGATGTTGTCTAATGCGTTTAGGCGACAAGTATTCACCTTTATTTTTTAGTTCAGATACAGTTGAATTGCAGTTGAACGAATTCTGCGATCATCAGAAAAAAAGGACATGGGAATTGAGTTCTCTTGAGTTGAATTTGTTGTTAGTCTCTAGCCTTATAGTAGAGAAATAGCATTTATTTGCTGTTTACTGCTCTGGACACGCACACTTGCATTCTAGCAATGGTTGGATACACAGTAGCCATCATTACAAGCAACAAGAACCAGAAACAGCCTTGGTCATACTCGTCTTTCTTTTTTTTCTGCAATTGATAGCCCTTGTTTTATCAATGACAACTTATTATTGATTCACTACTGGCAGTGGTAGTCATAAAAAATGTGACATTTTCATGTCCGATAAACGATAATTTATTTCCTTTATCTTATACGAGTATATATTTTTCTCCATTTCCATACCTATTTTTTTAGTGGATGACCCTTTTTAACAGCGTGTATTTTTGTTGTATTTTTAAAAGGGCAGTTTAAATCATGAAAACTACAAGACTGAATAAAATATTGCACAAAAAAACGACTTTCCGGCAAAGACGGCTGTATACTGAATTTTTTCAGAATGCTTCACTGAAGTTGTATATAGTCGTGTATAAATACTTAACAGGAAGTAGATCTTAACCACTGAAATTGTCCTTGTGTGAAAATAATAAGAACACGTAGGTACTACTACTCCAAGACTTGCTTTTATAAGTCAATTGGTGTTGTACTGCTCTCCTACTCTGAGGTGCAGGTTCAATTGCAAACCCTTTACCTCATGATTTTTGTTCACATGGCTTAAGCTTCCTCTTTCTACTTGGAAAACAAAAATGATTAGATATGTATGATAAACAACCTTTAACACAAACAAAGAATTGCACCTCTAATATTGGGTAGAGGCACATGTTGGACGTTTTGGAAATCTCTGGAAATTTGTTGTTTTATACGGGAATTAAAAACTGATTAATACAAATTTATTTCTTTTTTTTTCTGGATTTACCATTTAATTTGATGGGACGATATGAAAATCTGAACGTATGACACTGGGGTTGTGTTTCAAAAACCTTTAAACGAAACATGGGCCCCTCCAAACTGTGGTACTGTAGAAATGAGGTTAGTGAACTTCGGAATTGATTGAAAATTATTAAACTTTCAGCTATGCCTTTCAGATATTGAATTCGGATCTAGAATCAAGATAATAATAACAGTTTTGATATAGGA
Source organism: Trigoniulus corallinus (assembly GCA_013389805.1). NCBI lineage: Eukaryota > Metazoa > Arthropoda > Diplopoda > Spirobolida > Trigoniulidae > Trigoniulus > Trigoniulus corallinus. The sequence goes on from JAAFCE010006949.1 coordinate 15,479,795, forward strand.
TTTCATTTGCACCTCGATTGCTTCACACTGATAATAGGTACTCTTGCACAAATACACAAACTTCTCCCGCCCGCCAATACACACACACGCATTTAATCCTACCTACACATGCACTATCTCGTCTTTTGGGAATACAATATATTGATAACTATAAATACAAGATCAGAGAATCTCTATTGAAAAAATGTCATGCAATATTTATATCCCCATTATTATAAAGATATGAACTCCATCGCTGTGCCTTATTTCAGAAAACTTTAATAATTTATTGGAAACTACATTGAATATTTTATTTAGCTTGTTTTTATTTCATTGATAATGGCATGCCCATCGATTTCACTGACATTTCATTTTATTATGTACGTTATCTTTAAAAATCAACAAGCAGAAATTGCTGAGTGGTAATTTTTAGTAAACCCGTTTTGTTGAGACAGAGAAAGAAAGGAAAAAAATGGAACTTCAAATTTATATTTGAAGAGTTTGCAATATCTTTTACAAGGGTATCGTATTCAATCCTACAATGCATAAGGTGAGCTTATCTAAGACTGGTGAGTAAATTTTAGGGTAGTCAGGAGAGAGAGAGAGAGAGAGAGAGAGAGAGAGAGAGAGAGTCACAATCTCCTCATAATACGATTTTAAATGGTAGAAAATTTCCACAATCCTGAAACACATTAACAGGCATGAGGTCCAACTAGATGCCAAAAATTAACGGTCTTAAGGAAATGTCACGGACATAAACAACATCCTCTTACGATTTTGCGTGCATTCTTTTGTTTTTCATTTTTAAATGGAGTGAAAATAGAGAAGTGGCTTTATATTGTTGGAATATTTTTCTTCAAAATACCTCCTGTTTATTACTTTGACTGCCTTTAGCCTCAACATGCCATTTATGGTTTTATTTATGACTGCTACTGTACGTTTAACAATTTGGAAATTACTCCTGGTGAACCTGTCTGCAGAGAGGCGCCCTCTCTCGAATCTCGTCCTATCATTTACAAGATGATGCATTACGGCACCCAGAAACTAGTGCAATATTTATTAATGGGCTGTTAAAGTTACCAAGCATCAGCCTTGTGTTCTGCTACTAGGTCAATGGTTGCAGGTTGGCTTCCTTCGGACAAGAGAGACCACACAGTGGTCCTTTTGTCGGATGGCAAGTAAAGCCGCGTGTCATTTGCACCTTAAACAACCCTTTCCACACGCGACGTCTAGATCGGCAATATTCCCAGGTGTGGGGTTCGCCCCTGATTGAAGAAAATGCGCCGACGACAAATAAGCACAGTGGCTGCAGCATTAGATTTGCGGCTGGCTGCTTTTAAAAAAGTCGTCCAACAGATTGTCTGTCAATCTGCCCCAATGGGACGAGAGTTGACATCCGACCCTGCTATAGGAGGGAAAAGATAAGGTACCAGAAGGGGACCGTACTAACTACCCTCTAAAATTGGTTGCATATTTGTGGTAAGTTGCTTTGCTTGCCGATAAGGTCAGCCTCATTCAATGCCTATGTCTAATTTCAGGTAAAAGAGTAGTAGACTCATAATAAGTCCATGACCTCTAGCATGCACCATTTTCATTTCAGCCGGGTGCTTAATTTTCAAGGATGACCAGATGGTATCACGCCCATTCAATTTACTGAACTACCAAGGGTGAAATATGTTAGCCAGCAAAACTTCCAAAGCATCAACTTGCCTTAGCTTGCCCCCTGAGAGTCACACGAGAGCGTAACTATATGGGACAACCATTCTGACTTTTAAATCCCCAGGTCATAGGCATGTCTGTCATGCGATTAGAGACGGGTAAATACTGACCACTGATATAACTTGTATGATTGACGTGACCTATTGTATAAGAAGTCGATTTGACCTTTTTCTTCAGCGATACTATGAAATTGTCCTAAGGGCGCTCTGCCTGTTACTCTTGAAATAGAGTAAGTATTTAGTTTTCCGAAATGAAACATTTTTAATTAACTAACCTACTAATGCTCTATATTTTCGATATTTAAGCAGAATGGCATGAAATAAGCCCAAATCAACGAAGCAATTTCCTCTAAGCATCCTTTTCACGGACCCGTATCTGAATGAAAAGTGCCAATTTGTAAGTCGACCATTCCCATCTTTTTCACTTTCAGACCCATACTGGTGAAAAAGAGAAGAAAAAGCAAGGCCTTGTTGCTACCGCCATCATCGGCATAAGTTTGATGAGCTGAATCTAATACGTTGATGAATGTGGCAGCCGATAAGCCAGCACTTTTCTTCTTCTTCTTCCTCTGACATTCAAGGTGCATATACCTCCACACATTGGGAGATAGTGTTAATCGTAGACATTTCTTCCATGTGCGAGGAAGTGTACTGCGAAGTTGAGGGAAGGAGAGGGAGAGCATGGTGGAGGTGTGGTGGGACTGTGAAAGGATTTGTGAGGGAAGGCTGGGGAGAGTAGAAATGGCAAAAGGCGAGAGACGTACAGAGAAAGGAGGGAGAGAGAGGAGGGATAAGCAAGTGGAGAGGAAGAATGAAAGGATGAATGAATGAACAGTAGATATTGTTGGCGCTAGGTAATCCTTAGACGTTCTCCAATGTGGATGTAAAGATAGCAAAATGTTTTAATAGATCTTTAGAAAACAGACGAAGAAAAATACCAAGTATGACATCCCATACTTAGGGAGGCTTACGTGCACCGAGAGAAGGAGTGAGGGAGGGAGGTAGGGAGGCTCAAGAAGAGATAGAGGCTCGTATGTGTGTAATGGTTTATATATGCTCACGAGCGCGTGGATGAGAATTATGATCGCGGCGGCGGCGGCCAAAAGATAAAAAAACGTTTGACTTTACTACTAACTGAATAATGCCTCCCGAGTTGACACAAGCTTCATTCACCACATTGATAATCGACGCCGGAAGAAGCTTTCAAACTTTATTTCTTGCGGTGTAGTTATTTACATCCTATTTTTGTTGGCAATTCATCCTCATCATGGTCGTATCAAAATCATATTAAAATTCAGTTTAAAGCCATTTACCTTATTAATAAGGATTGAAACTTCTATCATTATTTGATATTTTTTTTTATCAAAAAAAAAAAGTTTACCTTATACTGCAGCGCATCATCTTTCAACTAGCTTAAGGGCTTATAAGCAAACCGCATTTTTTGATATTTGGTGTAAGCGATATTTTAATTAAAATTCATTTAGAAAAATAACAGCTTTTCAATTATAATATGATACCCAAGGCAAAATTGACAGAAGAAACGCTTAGTCCTTAAATATTGAATATGTAGAAGGTGAGGCATATTTTGAAATTTCCAACATCTGAGTTTCCATGCAAAATATTCAGGAATCCTTTTATCTGTTCGAGATTCACATCTCGAACAGGTAAAAAGATTACAATACCACAACGGTGGCCAACTCGGTACAACAACGTAGGCATGGGCACGTGGCCCTCCTTCTTTCCTTCTAGTGAGCCAAACAGGAGTTTCGAAGTGAAACGGTACTGAAATTAGTGCATGCACCACACAATAGCTGTGATTTGTGTCTAAATTTAATTATCATCACCAATCCCTTTCCCTGTTTCAGGGGTGGCCTTGGGACATAGCAAAAAAAAAATGAGTGTAGGTGGTCACAAACGGAGTAGAGGCAGGCCTAAATCTGAACTGAACGGGAAATGGAAATGTGTGGGGTGAGGGGAGATCTAGCGCAAAATAGAAGTGGGTGGAGGGACAGAACTCTCTGACCCGACCCCGCCATGGATGGAATGAGGGTAAGACGATGATCACCAATCCCTTTCCCACCTATGGCACGGAAGGGTGCCCATTTTTGTCCCATTGGGAGACATGAACGATATACTGTACAGTTAAAAATCGCTAGTATGGTCGTCCAAGGACTCCCAAAAATGTTGACTGTCGTAAACTTATTCTCCATCTCCGACTTCGGGCGGAATCTTTTTTGACCGTTGTAATTGGGTGCCCATTCTAACTGCGGCTGTACTAATGAAGTTTAACTGCCAACGTGGAGATGACATCGTACGCACAGCAACGGACCACGGCTTTACTTCCCATTTGATGGAAGGCGCATTGAAGGGACCTCTCACCAGAAAGAAGCCTAACCATTGAGATCCAGACTCAAACCTCTGCTATCTCTGCGCCACCGAAACAGTTTGATTTGATTGCCTGGAAAGTCACCAGAGGAGTCTGAGGATCGAATCCGCACTTTGGAGTGTAAGAAGTATTGGGTATAGAAAGTTGGTGAGTCTTACAAATCTCAGGACAACGGGCTGACATCCAGTATCATATCACATTTTAATATTTAGGATATATGCCAACTCGAGGTCCTTGAAATTTGGCACTGAAAGAAAGATGATGGATGACTTGTTCTACCGACATAACTGGCCCTAATTTTGGCGGAAAGTCAAGAAAGGATAGGCATTATGGCTAGGTATTTTTAAATGGGACAAAAGACAGTTATAACTTGGTACTGTAGGATTAATAACTGTGTTGTATAAATGGCCGAATCATTATTAAAATGTAAGTCAGAGCCTAATTGTAGAGCACGTGACATCTAGTAGTTGAGGCAACTATGTCTTTAATTCGTTAAGCTGTGCAGCTGAGCTTTCTTTTATAGTGGGCCATGTAAACCTTTGTTGTTGTTCATGTTCGTTATTCAGAGGCGTTAAACACACAGGTTTGTTTGATGCAAAGGTGTTTTTTTATGCTACACTAACAAACTATTTAACAAATTGAAAGATTGCTTTGTTTGGCATCCCTACAGATCTAACAGTCTTGCACTTAGAGAATTAATGATGTGCCACCTTGTCGTTAATTGCATCGGATAAAAACCTCCAAGAAAATGCTTAGAGAGCTGAAATGAGGCTCTTCATCGTCGGAATTTTTTTTTCCTTTGGTAGTAGATCGCTATTATATTTTCACCTGTCTATTAGTTTTACTTCTATTAGGAAGCTTAATTTACTTAACATTTGCATCGAATTTGCATAGAAGCCGAAAAGATGATGAAAGGCTGCCACTGACTGACGATGGTACTAGTATGCACTACTGCTGCTAAGTTTCCTTTGCTGAAAAAAGAGCGGAAATTACCCCCTTCGTTACACTCTTAGTATCTGTCGGTAGCATTAATCAACTCTTGTTACTTTTAAATTTCCCTATTACATTTTGTTGAAAGCATTACTACAAATTTACCTAAAATCTTATTTTAGGGTTTAGACTTTGAACAACGAAATTCGGAGAAGGAGGAGGAGAAGGAGGGGGAACACAAAACAATCTGTATCTTCTTTCCATTGACAAAAATCCTAATACAGTGTTACCCGTTTGCAACATGCCTTGTGCATTAATGTGGACGAGGATGCCACCAAAACCTACTTGAAAATCTATGAAACTCTCAATAGATGCATACATGCAATTACCTCTATCTATTGCGAAAAGGAAAAGTGGTCATTGATAGTTGTCATGTATTCTGAAGACAAAAAAAGGCCCTTAAAAAGGATACTTTCAGTAGTTCATTAGTTGGTGTCCATTTCTCCCAAACTGCACATATTGCGTTAGTTCTAGCTGAGACTGACAATTTCTTTCTACAAGCTTCTGAAGGACCTTTTTACGTAGAAGAAGAATAGGATATAAATTTCTTTCCTATAAGAACAAATTGTGAATTTGCTTGCCTTAGGACATTGCGATCAATCCAGTCCAGTCTTTATTTAACCTTATGTGACACTATGCCGAAAGAGAGATTTAATTGGACTTCCTTTAACAAACTACACGGCAACGTGCTTCCGGAAACTGACTCGAATGTTTGAGGGACGTAAATAACGAAACAATGAGCAAAAAACGACTCCAACTGGAATATGAGGGTCTTCAACAGTAATTTCTTCCAAGTTCCCCTTTCTGCCGACTGGAAAGCAAATACTGTCACATGAAGTAAAGAATACTTTCTTCGACAGGATAGACAAAATATGACAAGAAATATCCACTAAATTTCTAAACCCTTTGAGCCTTTGACTGTGAATTTCAAAGGCTAAGTTTCATATACTTGTGTATTTAACAAAAGCAGTGTGAAGTTGTCCTCTTTGCATGGAACAGCAGAGGGACGAGGTGACCAGAAGCCAGTCAAGAAAACACTTGACTTCTAGGTTCCTTGGTGATAAGGAGCACTAAGTTAGACCCTTGTAAAGGCGAGTCAGCCATCACAAATACCTCCTTTTGGGGAGAGGAGATTTCAGATATCAAATCAGAACATTTGAATGTTGCTACCTAAAAGTGAGAAGGATTGGTATGGGTCACTTTTCATCGTCCAGTATTAGGACAGAGGTAATATAGGCCAATGAACATCTCCTTTTGTTATTTACTGCTTCCATGATAGCATTTTGACAACATTCACAGCCCTGTTGGTTTTACCTCGCATTTCCACAATCACAGCTCTAATATAATATTTTGTGTGAGCAAAGGATGTTTCTTTTGTCATTCATCACCAGCCTATTCGTTTAAATACAATATGTGGTTTTTAATTTCCTGTTTGCTATTTGGCCAAACACTGTAGTTCTATCTCCGGTCTCTTTCCATGTCAACATTTGAGGTATCATAATGATAAATCGATCTTTAAAATGAGAAAATTCTCATTTTAAACTAGTTTAGCAACAACACAAAAACCTCCTGACATTTATAATGTTTACTAAAAAATGAAGGGGGTGAAGAAAATGCCTCTATCATTCAATAGTGTTGAAAATCTTGAGCATTACTCCAGACACTTTTCAAGCGTCGCCGTATAATTCCTCTGAAATATGGTCAAGTATTAAATGTCTGAAATTATCCAGATGCACCAGGATTTTGGTTTTGCGCAAGAAAAAAAAAATTGAAAAATACTCTCAAATCCTCCCCTTTTTGTTCAAAGAAGAATTAAACGATGGTCGATAGTAGATTTCACAAAATGAATGGCTATTCCAAAAATAGGTGCTGTATATTTTTGTATAAACTACTAATGGTTTTTCGCAGAAAACGATGCACACATTTCACACACGACTTGCATTGGTTGAAATTTATGACATTACAAGTTGCAAAATACGACTTGAGACCACAGATTATTTAGCATGTGCTTCTCACTTGTTAATTCAGCAATTTATACATATTTAATACCAACTGCTGATGTTTTAAAATTCATAACGATTAAATGAGCCCAAATTAGGACGCAGCAGACTGACAGTCATAATTTTATCACCCAATTCACGGAAGTGAGTTTATAAATGTGATATGCAAAAAAAGAGAGAAAGAAAGTGTAGTGATTAATGGAAACAGTTGAGTATGAAAACTAATTCATTTTCTCATACGGTATCACCGTTCTCGGCAAATAACGGAAAGCACTTTGAACACAAAGGAGGTACTAAAAGGAGGAGGACGTCAGTCACAAAGATCTACAGTACTGTTAGGCCCTTTATATTATTTGCCAGGAGGAATGTAAAACGCTACTGTTCGACATTAATTAAGAGGACTTGGAAATCATATTACGTTAAGAACTTCATGTCAGCATCTGCTGTTATACAATCAGCACTAATTATAGTCATTTGAGCCCATACCATGCATGCTTATGTTGGCCACTTGCTCCAACAGAATTGGTCGTCTAGTATTTTAAAGCAAACTTTTTGAAAGCTATATGCCGTACGACCTCGATCTACAACAACTTCAAATACTGTACTTCAGTATTCAATCATTATGACACACAAAAGTACAGTGAATCCTTGGAGTGATTTCCGCCATAGCTAGGTTTAATTAGAAAGCACAGTATAGCCCTGTCCCAGCAAGGAGGGGATTTACCTGCAACAATACCTATTGGCATATTGTCTAATGTTTCAAGAGGTCCACATTATCTGGAGCTCATAAGGTGCATTTGACATTGGACAAGCTGGCACCCATTTCCTTCTCTGAATCTAATTTTCCAGCCAGTGGATGCACTAATGTTATCTATGTTTCACTGGGTGGCTCTAATTTTTGCTTTCTTCCTAAGTGTGGAACTTAATTTGGGGTCAGAGATGGTGAACGGTACTTGCAGAAACTATAGGTCGAGGCTCTAATGTACAGCCTCCATATTCAAATTTTTCCCTTTATTTTCTAAAATAGACGATTGATATAGAAGTGGAGGCTCATGTTTCAGTTTTTTGGCACTTCTCATTGTTGATGCTCACAACACACATTTTGGATACTGTTAACAAGATCAAAGAAAATGGAATTGACCGACCAATATCTGTCCTCTACTCATCCGTAAAGTAGCTGATCATATTCACCCTTCTCTTTTTTTTCTCTCTACTAGCGTCTGCCGGCCGGCTTGCTTATTTCTTCGTATTCCTCCCTCCTCTGTCTTGTGATGTTTCTATGCTGCAGCTCATTCTCCAATCTTTGTATTTCATGCCAATTTTATTCGCATTCATTTATTCTGCTCATTTCAAATTTGTTCTTATCTGGATAACGTTCAATACCCCCAAGACACACTCTCCATCCTCACCCCCTGATACAGAACCATATCCAATTGTAATGTACACAGTTGACAGTATTTGCTCTCATTTTTCTTCTTCTTCAGCTTGTGAAAAATAGGGGGGAAAATGAGGCGAATTGGAGCAAAAAAAGTAAAAAAAAAAAAGATGGAGGACATCATCAGCAGCAGGAGTGCTGAATTGATAGAATGGTTGGTCTGCTCGCTTTCCTAATTGGCAATAACGCTGATTCGTGCAAAAAATAATAAAAATAGTAGCAAGCAGACTCTTAAATAGTACTATGTGTGTATCAGAGAAAAAGAGAGAGAAAACTTCAGCTTGAAATGAACGACAGAATCTATGGCGAGAGAGAGGGGGATGCAAGGCAGACAACAGTGGTACAGAAAGCCAAACTAAAAGAGGAGTTATGACTGACTACACCCTTCTCCAGGCAGTCTTTTTTCCCTTTCAAACCACATCCACGTGTCATGGATGTGAAAAGACACGTAAATAATAACAAATAATGCAATTGCCTTTTTCCCCTTCTCAACTATAGCAGTAGCAACTGCTGTACTTTGGGAAAATGCTGCACTGTTTCCTTATGTGAAATGCAAGTTTCATTTCTAGCTGCAAGCAAAAGCTGATATGAAGATGAGTGACTCCTTCTCGTTATATCAAATTTTATCTTGAAGCTCAACTCTAGCTTCATACCCTCTACCTTCTGAATCATGGACAACTCATAATAGATTAAATGAATTGAATATTTTATTCAGAGACTTGTAGAGTGGAGTGGGTAGACATGTAGGAAACGAAAGGAAAAAGGAGCACGTAAATGGACTAATTACTGAATATCCTCTAACAAATATATGTATACATCTTTCATCACAGTATCAATTTGGGTTCTCCTTTTTTTTATCTTCCTCGCATCCCCTACTACTCTTAGTCTCGTATTCCTTTTCCCCCTTTGCTGAAAATAAATTAAATGAATTTTTAGCAAGGAGCTTCTCTTATCCCAAAAATCTATACAGTATTCAAGTAAAAAAATACAGTTTTGAAACTGAATGTGTTGTTGCAATGGTTACAATTAATCTACAAGTCTATTAGAAATCACTGCAATTTGATACATGAAGCGTAATTTACAATATTTTGACACATTTTTTTAATAAAACGAATATCAAAATATGAAAAATAAAAAAATTAAGCTGTTTATAAGTATTAGTCAGTTCTTCGTGAACGCTAAATGATAAGACCAGTTACACTTTAATGCAAACTGTACATCAAAATGCTTTTATGTTGTTATTTTAAGTCACGAAATATGAGAATATTTTGCAAATACACCATCCGCCATGAATTATGTGAAAATATTTATTTGATGAGCTTTTAAGTGTATACAAACTCAAGATACCGTCTGGTCTATTTGTATGCTCTACGACAGACTGCTCTACGATATTTGAACTGAGAGAGAGAAATGCTGTGGTGATAAGCAGACGAGGTCGAAAGGCGAAACTTAGATTCTTGATACGCTATATTTAAAGCAGAAAGGGGAAAAGAATCCTAACGAAGGCGGTTGCCGTCGTTTTAATAGGCCCTGACATTTTTAGTTTGTGAAATATTGTCGACCTTTTTAAACGAGTTTATATGTAAGGATAAAGAGGAAGAAGAGGTCGATCGTCTTCATCGTCGTCATCATCATCATCATCGTCGTCGTGTAGACTATAGTAGTAGTAACAGCACAGTGTATATATTTCGAGTGATAAGTTGACAAGCATACGGCACCGAGATGCTGACAGTAGCGTCTTGCAAATTTTAGAGGAGAGATAGAAGGAGAGACATAAACAACGGCACAGAGTTTCGACTACTTGACGTTTGAGCGACATCTTACAACGAATATGAATTGTGTTAATGCCCCATATATCATCTATAAGGTCACCACGTCATTATGTTTAAGGGTCTCAAACATGCATTCCTCTCAAACTCAATTGACGATACGCCACCGCAATTGCTTGCCTTAGGAGAGGAAGATGAAGGAAAGGGAAAAAAGACATTTTTAAGATGACAGACAACAGAGAGAGAAGGAAGAAAGAAGATTTAAGTTCCTTTAACAACACATTCCTTGTAGGTAAAGGATTGGAAATAAATTTTTGCCAGGAACATCTTGAATTTATACAGTTGCTGCAATAGGACAATGCACTCATCTCGCTGGCTCAAAGGTAGCGGGCTGCACTACTGCCTCAGTAGTTCCAGTCTTCCGTCGGATGAGAGGAACAGCCATGGCACCGTGTAGTGCGTACATAAAAGAACCCTTTTTACAAGCAACGTTTAGTGGGGCATAAAATTCTCAGGTGTAGGAGTTCGCCCTATTGCGCCGGTGGAGAAGTGCTCCAAAAAAATCAAAATAGGCAGTTGCAACGTTAGGCTGCGTAAAAATACCGTCCAACAGATCGCTTATGTGTCCCAAGGAAATAAAAAATGTGTACCCTACTCTGACATAATCCACAAAGGGGTTAGTAGGTATATTCCTCAAAATATTATTTAACTAATTCACTACTACTGAAGTAAGTATCCGTAGGTGACTGCCGGACCAAATTTTTCGCATTTCCCTCCATCAAGCATTGGAACTCTCTGCCTTTCTCACTCCGGTCAAGAGTTTTCTCCTGTTCCTCCTATAAATGTGTCTCTAGCTGCTGGCATTTCAACAAACTTTTATTCACCCATCTGACGTCATCTTGCTCTCACTACTAAGCCTGCACCAACCATATGTTACCTGTACTGTCCATGTTCTACCTGTACTGACCATGTGTTGCGAATAAATAAATAACCTTGAGACGGTACTAGGAAATGTCCTACATATCTTGATCGGTAGTAAGAGAAAGAATGGAAGTTTTAAAAGTTTATTGTCCAAAGGCCGACACCTTCAGTCCAGGGGGATATCCATCGACTACCAGCCACTTGTCATAATCATATTAATCGCTACTTAGAAAAATGCTATGGCTGCAGCAAGGTAATTACTTAGCCCCTGTACCCACACGATGAACCACAACCTATTTTAACAAATAACAAACAAAATTCTGTTCATATCATCTATGATGATAACTTTTCAGATTGTCCTGAAACTGGAATGTAGTCGGACTTGAATATAGGCACTTTATACAGCAGTCATGTAAAAAGATTATTCCTCCCTCCTCCACAATCTAAATCATTGCATGTACGTGTCTTTCGTTCCTCCTGCTCATATATTCTCTCTCCGCCTTCCTCACCCTATCTCTCTCTCTCTCTCGCTCTCTCTTCCTGTGTCTCCTCGTTTAGTGTGACATGTATACCGACAGAGGCTCAGTTTTATATAAACAATACACAGCGTGCATCAGCATGCCCATTCCTGCACATGGTATGAATCCAGATAATGGCATTGCAGAGATGGCATACTTAAATGGAAATCCCCTCTGGGCAACCTCAATTTGCTCCCTCGCATCCAACCTTCCAATAAGGAGTTTGACAAGAAAATTTAAGCTAGCCTTGCAATTTCTCCAGGATAGGATGTAATTCTTCCTCAATGTATCTATCGATCGGCCGATTGCAAATGAATCTCTGAGCAATTCCTTGCTCCAGTCTCTTAACTCTTAAATCAACCTTAGGCACTGGATATTGGACTACACATGAAACCCCTTACAAATCTGAAGGTTTTAGTTGTTTTTCACTCTCTCTCTCTCTCTCGTCGAGAAAGGAGACATATAGATACCGACTCAGACACGCAGGCACATAATGCTTTATATGTGTAGATAGGAGAGGATGAGAAAGGACTTGATTTCCTTAGGCTTTTTTTCTAAAAACAATTTAAATAAACCACATCATCCTATAACGATCATATTCCTTGATTTGGTATCTGCCTTTTTGAACCATTCAAGATTGAAACTGCCAGTGATCAGAATGAAATGAGAAATGAAGAGAGGGAGATGAAGGAGAAGGAGATGGGGGAAGGGGGCAAAACCACGGCGAGAGAGTCTTCTACCGTTTTATGCCCATAAAAGTATCTAGAATGATTTCTCTCTGTTTTTTATCTCTTCACTCCAATGAATATGCACTACTTGATTGATCGACACTGTCATTATATGCATACATATTATATGTCCTCGTTGCATTCTAACGATAATATAAAGCTCCGTTTCTCCTATGATACCTTGACCACTTCCTGAATTTTGATGAGCATCACTAGTGTGTTAAACAAGTGTCCTAGTCTATAGTTGACACTAAAGATCCCGTTGGCCAAAACAAGTCCTAAAACAAATTGATATTACGCACGGATTACCTTTGAGACGAATTAAAACTGGTTGCTATATAATTTCTTGTCTGTGTGCAGCAGTATCAGAGTTAGGGGAGAGGAAGGGATATAGTCTTACAATTTCATACCTAAAGGGTGAATTTAGTCTATTATGACCTAATGTGCATCGTCGCTGAAAAGACTACTGCAATGAAGGAGAACACATTTGCATAAATGGTTTAAGTGTTTTCGAGAGAGTGAGATTCGGTGACAATGCTTGCAACAAATCTACTTTAGCACCTAATATAAATATTGCAAACTCGTCTAATCATGCAACTGTAGTTGGAAGGGGGGGGAAGTATGTGTGTGTCTATGACCAAACAAAAACATGCGTGTCATTCTCAAAGGGAGGTCAATTTGACTGAATTATGGATGGATTTCTCCTCCCCACCTCACCTCTTTGAAAATGATTAAAAACCTGTGCAAACTTGCTTTGACGATTAAAAAAGGAGGGCTCAATTTTTCACGCAACATATTGTTTCGACATGCACATATTCCAGGCGGCGGAGAGCATTTCAATACGGATTTCGTTTGTTTGGATCCTCGTAAAACTTGAGTGGTGCTGCAATTAACCGTATACCTCCTCCTCCTCCGTCAAACAAAAAGCACAGTAGTCTTTCAATTAGCACTCATCTGCAACGAAACAAAGGCACTAACACTAAGCACATCATCACGCTTAACAAATGAGAATGAACACGTGATTGCAGAATCCATCCTGGTCATGATTCATGGCTTCTTAGGGATGAGGAGGGGAATTTCAAATGAATTCTGTTGGATGGGAAAGAAGAACCTTGGCATCACATGATGTGCACGATGGCTACCAGGAAAAACCCTTTGAATAAACTTCAGAGCTTGCGTGATGGTGTTGATAAGGGTCTGATGAAGGTATCATTGTTGCCACTCTCTCTCTCGTAAACTTACCAGAAGAATGACTTAGGAAAGTCTGTACCTAAATTCACTGACTTGTACAGGGCATCTATTGGAAAGCCAGATTTACCAAGATATATATTCCAAGAAGAGGCAATGGAAAAAGTGACACAAAAATAATTGATTGGGGTTTCTATAAAACGCTGTAACAGTCTAGTCCATGATCCACTTCTATTGTTCAGGTTTATTGTCCAAATTAAAACTGAACAGCAGGAGGTTCCTGAGTATGTCACACTCTATGGCAATACTGGCACACAAGTAGAAGCAGATTCTGGCAGCATCTATCGAATATCTATCAAAGATCATTTAACCTGAACAACTTCACACCTCAGTTCTCTAGTCCTTGGACTTTCCATTACAATGCGGCAAACTGTATTATTTGTCTTCAAACTAAAACTTGCTATCTAATTTTGCCAACACGTTTTAACGCCCTACCAAAACTTCATTTTTACTGCATCCACCATTAAAGTTAATGATTCGGTCATTGAGAAACACAGCGAGGTCATTTGTCTATGTTCATCATATCGACTGACTTGCCTTCCAACCACTTTCCTCTTACTTTTCATGGGTTCTCGCACATTCACTTAAGACAGTCCGTGATTCTCGTAGTAAAATCTTAATTTTACTCAAACTACAACCAATTAACTCTGTAGCCCGAGGTTCGATTTGCGCCCTCTTCACCAAAGCGACTAAATACACCACCAGCAGAAGATTGCAAGACGGTGGACGACAAATGTTCACTGAAGAAAAAGAGGAGAGGAGACCCTGTTCTTTCTCTCTCCACTCACTCTTTAGCCTAAAAGTACTACAAAAGTAATAGTTAGAATAGTAATAAACGCTAATAGATCGTCACAAACTGGTCTACTAAAGGTGTAAAATGTGTCGAAGGGAGTGAAATAGTGAAGGAGGGAAATGATAAGCGATTCTCTCTGAGCTTAGTTGCAATACGGGGGGAGGGGGGGGGAAGGGGACGACAATTTAACAAAGAGAGTGATGAAGGTGGCGGCAAAGAAGAGACCAACAACTCTAGGTGGGAGGAACCATTAGCAATTCCTCTTATGTGTGTGTGGCTTTTGTATTACTACGCGTGCGGTGTTGCCTATCATGAAAGATGCGCTATCTCGAGGCTGTAAACCAAAATCAATTTGTGAGAGTGTGTTTTCCGTACAAGTGTACTAACAAATTATTGACGACATAATCTACATTTTGGGTGGACGGACGGGACGGATTGAGCTCCTTTCACCAATGTTGCCTGTTCTCCATTTATTTTTACATCCTTTGGTGTACAGTAAGTGTGAAAGAGAAGGGGGGACACAATGAGAAAGTGAGAAATAGGGGACAGAGCGAGAGAGATAGCGACAGGCAGAGGAGGATGAGGAGGACGAGGTGCAAAGGATGAATGTGGTAGAAGGGAAATTGGGAATTATCTAACTCGTACCTTAGAGCCACCGCGGAAAACCACACAAACACAACGCAACTACTTCAGATGTGTTCCGTCTGAAGACTGTTTCCTAGATTCCCATTGTTGTTCATTATCTATGCAAAATAGTTGCACCACCATCACATCACCGTTGGATCCGCCTTGTTATTTAGCAACACGCACAAATATTCCGTATACGTACACTACATCCTTACACCCGAATCTATGCCGTGAATATATAAACAAGTCAGAATACCCATTACCACTATTACCGCTACCACCAATCTATACATACATACTGTATATATAAATGGTGAAATCAATAGTTGAAATCTTCTGTCAGGCTCATTATATGGTACACTAGTCGCTATTGAATTCACCCCAGCATGTCTCATCCATTTACTCTGGGATGCATTCCACAACTGTTTACAGAGCCCACCCTCACAAACTATCTCCCGCCTCTACACTTGCAACAACAAAAGCACTTCATGCTAGTAATTTTCAATACTCGCATACGTTAAATAATTATTTGCATAGCAAGAACACGAGAACGATCCAGGGCTTCTCGAGTGGGTTATTTACTACTGGGAATACACTATTCCGTGATCTGTATACAAGAGCCCGTAATCAACTTCATTTCTGAGAAACTCTAATGTAGCTTTGGGGCTTTTTACCATTTACGAAAGAATAAATATAATTTCATGTTGGTAAAATATATCCGCCTTTTTCCCCCCCTCCTATCTCTCCCCTCTCTCATATCTAGTCCTTTTTGATGTGTTTACGGTGTGCATTCAGTTCGAGGTGAATGATGAAGAAAGAGTGATCACTCCAACTAGCATGAGAAGCACCCCTCATTTTAAAAATTTCAGGTGCCCCTGGCCTACGTTCAGAAATTTATTTCAAGCCGAAACTCCATTCATTAATGATTCTATAGATAGTAGAGTCATAGCAACTAAAAGGCTGTCATATAAGGTCAACAGTCATTCAACCAAAAAGCCACGTCTAATTATTTTGCTTGTGACCTTTCCATGCTCCTAATCACCCTCCAGTTCTGTCTTCTCGCCATCCCGACTTATGAAATTTTTTGTGGATTTATCTAGCTAGTGGGCATCCGCTGACTATGTCGTAGTGACGAATGAAATTCACAGAGCATTGCAAAGATTGAAACATCTTGAGACAGTGGATTTGCATACTGCACAGTTACCAGTAATATCTGAAAAACTTTTAGTTTTCCGCCATTATAATACTTTGTTACCAAAATCATCATATAACTCAGAAAAATATACATGCTGCACTTGAATTCTAAGGGTTTATTTTCACAATAACTCACGTATTTCTTCAGTGTAATTTGCGACTATTTTGTGTACGCTTTAGGATCTCCTTCTTTAAGTTGAATCCATTTATTACTTTCATTCAAATGCCATATAAAGTACGTCTTACTCCTAAAATCTTCCTTCAGTCTTGAGTTGTATATTAAGCACATCAGTGAGAAGCTTTAGTACTTCAAGATGAAGTAGAAAAAGGTGGATGCAGGTAAAAGACAAAAGACCATCAAAAGAGAGTACTTACTAGTTAACGCGCTAAATAAAGAATTAGTTTATTTAACGTCAGTCTCCTGAACGACATCCAAAACTAAGTATCATGCCTGTGAGGGAAAGGATACTAAGATACCTGGCATATTTTGTTGCTCAATTCTTACTTATGCTAGCATTAACCATTATCCCATTGGGGACGATGAGTTTATTTTCCTCTCTCTCTGAAAGGAAGCAAAAAAAAACAGTGCCTTTATCCCTTCACCTGAAAGAAACAACCAACGTAGATTGAAAGTACTAAGTGGGACTTACGGAAAATAACGTTATAGATGGGAGAAGAATAAACCCTCAAGTAACTCTTATATTACTTGAACCATAATAACGCTAAATAGTATATGAAATGCACTACTAGTTTTCTCAAAGTTTATTAAAGTGAAAAGGATGAGAGAAGGGGGACTATTTGTTTTCTTAAGACTTTTTTCTCCCACTCCTCCATAATGTTAAAGAGTTGGAGAGGAAGAACAAGATGGAAAGTGTAGTGTAAACTAAAAACGATTGTCTTCATTAAATCCCCAGACTATATATTCGCATCAGCTTACATGCATCAGTGTGTTTAAAGATTTTAATTTTGCATGAACTTATTTTAAGGCTATCTCTTTTACTTTTCCACCTTTGTGCTTTATCATAAACATGACTGCCTGCCTGTCTGCCTCCTCGCATATTTTTCGATCTGACAAAAACACACTTTGCCCACTCCATATGCCGAATTGATTCCATGTGACTAACTATGCAGTCAAAATACAGTCGGTCCCCTTCTTTCGTTTTAAATTTTTATGTTGTATACGAGATAAATGGACAGCAGAAATTCTAAGTCGAAGAGTAAATGCAAATTCTGAAGCCAACTGAGAGTGGTCGGGTAGTGAGTAGTCGGGTCCCAGGGCAACAAGAGTGATTGCGCACTGCATATCTGATACAATCTAACTTATCTATTGAACCCCCAACCCAACTTTTGCACAGGTACTTTCAAGTTGCATTGGGCATGCAAATTGTTCAGTTTGTCCCTCGATATAAAACGACTTCATTATAAATTTACAATAATACACACTGTCGTTTTAAAAAGAAATGCTAACATTGTATTAATGAACTGATGTATGACTGTTATAAAGAGAGGTAGACTCTCAATAGAGTCATTGCCTCCCACTCTCCATTATTTGCTAAACAAAAAAAAGGTTCCCTCCTCAAATCCGAACATATAGGAAACATTCATCATCATACCCTTATTCCGCCAGCGATGGAGTCGGGTCTGAGTTTTCTAGCCCTCCACTCTCGCCTATCTCCCACCAAGTCCCCGTTCACCCCACACACTACAATATCCTTACGGACAACCGGTTCCCACGTCTGTTTTTGCTCTCCCCCTGCCCCGGGTACTTCCAACCACTTGCATTGCTGTAATGGACCTAACACACTCCTCCTCCCTCTTCGCATTACGTGACCATACCACCTCAATCTACCCTCCCTCATTTTTTCCGCGATGTCCCTCACCTTAAGGCTACCTCTAATGTACTCATTCCTAATTCTATCAGCTCCCGTCACCCCACTCATGTACCGCAGCATTCGTATCTGGGCTACTTGCATTCTATTCACGTGGCTCTTCTTCACTGCCCAACACTCTGATCCATGTAGCATAACTGGCCTAACCACTGCCCTGTAAAACTTCCCTTTCAACTTCATTGGGACCCTCCTATCACACAAACTACACTTGCCTGTCTGCATGTCAACCATCCTCCATTGGTTCTACGGGTCACATTCGAGTATCTTTCCATTCTTTAGAACATTGATCCTAAGTACTTTACCTCTTGCACTTTTTTCCACCAGTTCGTCCCTAGAGAGCGCGTCACCACCATTTTCCTGTCCTTACCAATTGAAAGCTAACTACTCTGTCTTCTTAATGTTTTTCTTTAGCCCTCCCTTTTCTATCGCTGTTCTAATATCGTTTAGGCCCTTCTCGACTTGTTCCCTGGATTCGCTGTTTTTCTTTATCGTCGGCAAATACCATGCACTGAGGGGCCCATTCTCCCACTCCCGAATGAAAAGGTATGGACTTGTTGTGAACGTTGGTATACTCTAGCCTTCACTGAGAAGCCTCCAGTATTTCCCCAAGGAGTCCTTACCGTGGCTATGGAATCACCATACATATCCTGCCATATAGGAGGCACTCAATATGTATATTAATCTTGTAGACATTTCTTAGATTGGACTATGAAGCATTTCGAGCTGCAGAAGCGTCATCACTATTACTACAAGGCACAAAACAATTATCATTTTCCATTTCATAATCAATATAGTTCACTATAATAGATCTAACAATGACTGATGAAAATTAACTGCAAGCAGGCAACACCATTTTGCTTCTTTTCTATTAAAAATTGGTGTTGTTGAAGATGAGACGACTGATGAAAATTAGGGGAAAACGTGGGAAGTTGTGAGCTGATTTTTAAACGATGAATGAACAAAGACGAGGAGAAGGGAGTTAGAAAGGATGAGAGTATGGAAGAAACATGAAAAGAAAAGCTTCATGTGACCTCTTTTTACACGTCATTCGCTTAACGACGACAAATGTGAAACATTATTTTTTTTCATTGTTGAATTTGGTACCGCCGCTATCCATCCTTCGTCTCTGCCTTTTAACCGTCCGTATGCCCCAGTTTTCATCAATTATTATAATCACCTGCCTGAACTCATCATCATAGAGACCCCAGTCACATTTTTAGTCACTCTCAAACATGACAAAGAAGTAAATAGACACCTTCTTCCCCCAAAACATAGAGAAAAAAAATCACCACTTCTGTTACTTTCTCCCCTTCGTTTACTTGGATCTATTGTGATGCTTGTACTTCCCTATGACTATATACAAGTCGTTGGTGTTAAAAAGATTCAGATACAGTGCATACCGAATACAGTATAATAATCGTATGACGACATAAAAAATATTTACACATATCTGAAATATTCTTCATCGTCTTCTTTATGATGGAGGAAGAGAGAAAGGGAACAAAAAAGGTGACTGGAATATTGAATTGTCGCATGCGCAGTTCTCGAAAAGACAATTTTGTACCAGAATGGTGGACTATTAATATTTGCCATTCAAACCAAACCCAAGAGAGTGCTCACTTGGCATCATAAACTCAAGTGAAGAAAATCATTGCAATTTTATATCTTCAGCTTTGCATTCCTTTTGTGTACACTACACATGTCGAAGTAAAGAGAGTGAGAGTAGGAATCTGCTTCTGTGCACAACGAACCCGACTGTCGTCTGATAGGTGTTAAGATGTTCAAGCAGAACGGGTGTAATGGCGAACAAATGTTAGCTTTACACACGTAAAAATGCAAACAGATTTGTACAGTGAATTTTATTTCAAAGAAGGTTTGGAGTGGAGAGAAAGACAACAATCATATTATTATACCTTTTCCTACCTACTTTATTTTCTACAACAGTCATCTTGATGAATCCCAAACCAGAAGTAGGATGTGAAGAATAGAGCAAATCCTGCGGTTGATATATAAACAGTAATGGTATATTTCAAAAGATGCCGAGTATTTATTTAATTAAATGTACTCGAGCAACAGCTATATAAGATTATTGTTACTCTTTATCTCGCTGGTCCAGGTCCCCGTCCACTCCACACACTACCATATCCTTACGGACAACGTGCTCCCATGTCTGCTTTGGTCTCCCTCTGCCCAGGGTGTTTCCCACCACCTGCATTCCGGTAGTCCTAACGAGCTTCTCCATCCCTCTTCTCATTACGTGTCCATGCCACCGGAATCTACCTCATTTTTTTCGGGATGTTCCCCACCCCCAGGCTACGTCTAATATACTCATTCCTAATTCTATCAGCTCTCGACACCCCACTCATGTACCCCAGCATTCGCATCTCGGCTCCTTGCATTCTATTTTACGTGGGTCTTCCTCACTGCCCAACACTCTCATCAATATAGCCAGGGCCCACGTGATGGGTATGCGAAGTTTGCGACGGCACAGGGCCTCGCGCATTCAGAGAGTTGAGTTGATCTTTTGTCTGGGATCCACAAATGCTGTAGCACGCACGGTACATTAAAAAAATTAGCACACGTCTATATGGCATGTGGTAAGTGTTGCAAGGTCCTTGTTATAGCAGGCAGACAATTGTCTTGATCAGGCATGTCACACTGGTGGTACCCCGTGGGTCACATTGGTAGCATATGCGTTGTCATAGGGGCCATGCAGTGGTGAATTTTTTTTTTAGTAATTTGTTTTTAAAAGTACCAAAAGGCCCGGCCCGACATTTTCGAGTTTATTTGACATAACCATGGACAAATGGCAATTAATCGAAATATGGCACATGACACCCCGTTCCAACTGCGCCAGAGCAACTGTCCCCCTCTTGTTACGCCTCTTGCCCCCTCTGAGTAGCAGACCGCATATCTATACTGCATGGTATCGATTGTGAGGGCCACAACTCCAGGCTTCAAGGGCCACATGCGGCCCGCGGAAAACCAGTTTTGGCATCCCTGGTAGAGAGTGGCTTATTGCGTTGGACACACCAGTTCTCGTCTGATCACTGAAGCTAAGCAACGCAGGCCCAGCTAGTACTAACATGGGTGGCCGCTCGGAAAACTTTGTACTGCTAATACCCAAAAATCATCGCATTAGTGTAGTGTCTGTGCAGCTTCTGCATTAGAAGTACGCAGTGGACGGAGTTCTAATAACCTTGTAGTTGAAGGGTGCTAAAACACTAACGAACAAACAAAAAAAATTAGCATCTCTGGTCTAGACACTATAATGTGGACGAATAACTGTCATATTAACAAACGTGGAATATAAAGATGTTGGTGAAGCTTAGAAAGATAGAACAGTGTTACACAAGAAAGAAATAATAGCTAATCTTTTGGTATTTCAGGGCTTGCCTTTTTTTTGTTTTGTTGAGGACTCTTCAACCAGAAGGTCATTGGAGCCTCGTCCACTGCGTAGTTCTAATGCAGGAACTGAACAACACACTACGCCAATGTGACGATTTTTGGGGATTAACGGTACCCAGTTTCCCAAGCGGCCACCATGTCAGTACTAACTGGGGTTGCGTTGCTTAACTTCAGTGATCTGACGAGAACTGGTGTGTCCAACGCAATTTGCCGCTCTTCAGGGCATGTAATGGCTTTAGTAGGCCTACATATTTGGCATTTATACATATGAAGCTGTTTTTCCAGACACAGTTTTGATTGTTACACAATTCCAATTATTGACTAATAAGAGTGGTTTGAAGATGGCAGAAGAAATGAAAAAAATGCCCATTGTGTCCACCATAGTAATTAAAAAAATCTTATCAGACAGCTACTCGTATGAGCGAACTGAGGGCTACTTTGGATGTTATGCTGGCGACCATGACTGACCTCGGTCAGTGGTGAACCATTGTATGTTGGTATTTTGATTTTCGGACTAGCTCAGAATTGAGAATTTGTATTATAGAACTTTTCTTACATATTTTAGAAAGAAATGTTTTCTTTTTCTTGATACTAGGTGATGTGACAATGTGCATTTTAAGACGTGAATTTCACTTCAGAAACATTTAGCCAATTCTCCAAGAATGATGAAAATCTTCTATAAGGTATGTGAAGAATTTTGTCTTAATAGCAAAACATATATACTGTATGTGACAAAATAAATGCGGCACTGTTGAGACTCGTAAAGGAATCAAGGAGGAATCAAAATGACATGACCAAAAGTATCTGTTTGAGAGCAAAACCGTTTTATATGTAGGTGTGAAGCACGTTTTTCTCGTCTATTTTTAAAAGTCGTCATTTAGAGCAGTTTAATGCAAATTCTCACCGAGATATTTTCTTTCATACAACGAGAAAAAAAAGACAGAGAGAAAGATTTGTTATATACAATAGGATTTTCAAGATTCCACAACCACAACTGCGCCAAAATTACTACCCGAATGCAATTTTCAACTGAGGATAAAATGATACTAGTGAGTTCACTGCCATCTTTGCTACTACAGTTAAAATTCTTCAACAGGGACGTTTATAAATTAACTCCATAATTAATTAATGAGAATGTTGAAATGGCTAAAGAAGTAAAATTACACACAGATAATTAAGTTTGTTAAAATGACTACAAGAATTTTATATACAGATATTTTTTAATTGGCATACAGAGAGTTTTAATTAATATGTATTACATGTGGATTTTCAGACCACGGAAACGCTATTGAAGCATCTCTAACCCTTTATATAGTTAGCAATAACTGGTTGAAGATTGTAATATGAGAATTCTTAATTATTACTCTCCACTGCGCAGAATAATTGCCAATACTGGATGACATCGGGTCTCAATTGTTGCCTTGTGAGCTCATTTGTATGAATTTGATTCCAGTAGAGAAAAATGTCCGTTCTGAAAACCCTCCCCACATACATCGACCTTTTAACAGCCCTCAGTTGTTAGCCTTAGAAATAATGTCTGGCCCTAGTTACAAGAAAGATGAAACCGATTTTGACTATATTATTGTGTTAGATCAACTTCTGCGTTTTACGAGGTAGAATAAGGCCACTGTAGCTTCTCGTTTCTAACAGACATCTAGTAGAATGTTGACATGAAGCTGCCAGTCGTTAGCTTAAAATTTGAGCGCTGTATTGCGTTTGACATACCATGGGTGACCACTTGGGAACCCTGGAGGGAGCTGCTTATTGCGTTGGACACACCAGTTCTCATCTGATGGAGAAACTGAGTACTGCTAAAACCCAAAAATCGTCGCATTAGTGTAGTGTCTGGGCAGTCTCTGCATTTGAGTTACGCAGTGGATGGGGCGCTAACGACCTTGTAGATGGAGGGTCCTAAAACACAAACAAACCAAACCAACCAAGGGAACACTGGGCGCTGTCTGTGCAGACTCTGCATAAGAACTACGCAGTGGACGGGACTGTAATGACCGTTGTAGGTGAACAGCAACGAAACAATCAGTTTACAATTTAAGTTTGGCACCTGTTCGCAACTGATAATTCTTTTCTGTTAAACAGGCAGTTTCGAGTAGTGGCTCTGCACTTACCTTCAGGTAAACAATCCTGTTTACACCTGAATCGGGGGGGTAATCAGGATGTGAAGATGGATGAAAACCTATATCACATTCACTTTTATCTCCTACCGTTTCACTAGCTACGTTTTTTTATGGGTTCAATTATTAAAAATTCAAAAACAAAATTATGTTCTTATTAATAATCGACCTACTTGAAACTAGAAGCATTTTGTTATGTAAATTCCAATGCAATAAATTCTTACGGGTGAAACTATAAAGTAGAAAGTTCACATGCAAAAATATTATTTGGCATAAAAATTTTATACATCCGACTAAAATTCTCTATTTATGCAAATAGTGATATACTGTAAAGCTACGTGAGTAATATTGTCATCTTAAATGGTTGCTGCAACATTATTTTGAGGATTTCAGCATCTTTCTTTCTCTGGTGATAAAAGGAACTTGAGAGAGAGAGACAATTTTAATATCGTCCTTGTATTTTCAACAACTCGCTTCTAAAATTGATCCTCCAACCAAATGCAATTTGCAAAGTATCCCATTAAAATGCATTGACTTCACCAACGACAGCATGCATTAAAGTAAAACCAGAAAATTGCTGATCCCTTGGATTAAGAATTCAGCGATAGAGACTACAGGCATTTTGGTAGTTTGTTTAATAAACCGTGATTATGGGGGTCAGAAATATACAACGTCATTTCAATTATTAAATTTCGGTGTGATGAAAACATCATATCCTAAGGGTTGGAGAGTGAAATTGTATAGTAAATCAAGTAATACAACACCATTTTTCAGCAGTGGTCATCATCATCATCTAATCCTCACTTCTCTGTTTCTTGACTCTTTTCAATTTTGTCACTACCATTGTTGTCCATTCCTATTCCGTCTTCTCTTGTTGTAGAGGGGGTACTTCTGTTGACGCTTGAGGCAAAAACTGAAGGTTCTCTAATCCGACAACGACAATGGACAGTGTCTGAAAATGTGCTGCATTATTGTGGTAGTAATGAAGAACTCCTTTCTCCCAACCTTCCCAGTATATTAAAAAGTGAACACAAGGAAGGGACTAAGGTTAATTCACATGTTGGAAAATGAATGTTCAACCACAGTCTTTTATCACAACATCACCATCGTTACCCACTCAACTCATCAGTATATTATCACGACCCCATTTTCACTACATTTTGACCCTATAATTGCATTTCCAATGATTGTCATGCACATTATCAGAGTAGAAACATTAAGAACCTATATACTTAGGGTGACCATGTTTTTACGCAGGCCTACCCGGAACACTGCCCCCCCCCCCCCCCATCAACCAACACTTTTTTAAATTTCTGATCCAGAAAAACATCAAGCAACTCCTAACCCTTTTCCCGCCTCTGGCAGGGGCGGTTACCTATCGTGCTCCCTCTGAATGGACACAAGATATTGGACAGTATTTTCCGCAGCCGGTTGCCGACCAAAGCTGCAACCCCAACGATTATTTACAGTCAGCCTGCCGTTCGTCGGGGCACTCCACCGATGCCAAGGGGAGAGCTCTTGCACCTGGGAATTTTGCTTCATCTACCCGTTGCCTAGTAGAGAGGGTTGTTTTACGTGCAGCTGTTAATGTTTTACTTCTCCGAAAGAATGCGCACTTGAGCCATCTCTCTCGCGTGAAAGAAGCCCACTCAACTCGGTCCAGTATCGAACTTAGAACTACTGACTCAGTTACCTAGCACGCTAACCGCTGCGCCAACCCAGGCACGTTCCAATGCTGCCAATGCAAGGATCCGAAAAGAATACGATCCATACATGGAAATACTACAGAAACTAAATTTATTTTGACGAATCTTTAAACGAATTGTTAATTCCGGGACGAATGGTCTCTCTATATACGAGTATACTGTGTGTTTGTGAGGGGGGAGAATGGGTGTCGGTTTTGAGCTAGGGACCTGAAGAAGTCACTAAGTGTAGTAATATATTCGGTGGTTACGTACATTTCCAATCATCTTTTTGAAGAAAAATAGTTTTCAAGTTGATGTGTAGACATCTTGACAGCCCGTTTATAGTTGTTGAGTGTCCTCTAGAACCCCCTAGGTGACAGACGTCCCTGCTAAATGCTGACATGAATAAGGACTAAGAATTCACAGTCTTTTAGTTTTCAATTAAAAATTACCTTTTCGACTACGAGTTGAAGTGAATTTTGTCGGTGACTTTCTTTTTATTATGTTGCTAAACATCAAATTCCACAACATTAATAACTATAGAGTTCCACCATGGGGTTAACTAATATAAATTGAAGTTCTTAATATGATTTAATGATAAAATGGAGTACACACGGTTTGATTATTATGAGGTATTTGTTAGCAAAAGAGTCAAAAACAAATGTAGTCAAATTGCGTTGTTATCAAGGAGTGTGTAATTTGATAGTTAATTGAACAATATTAAATACCAACATAGTCGCTTCAATTAGAGCTTTGATTTATACAATGTTACAAGAGAGAGAGAGAGAGAAATTATATCTCGATCTCAGATTCAATTAAACTGTAAAATAACTTAGTATTATTATCATCTTCATCATCATCATCAGCAGCAGCATTGGTTTTAGAGTGTGTAGAGAGAGAAAGTCCACGATATAGGTCACTTGTGTATAGTCACCACGGATTTGTTTCCCCCGAGATGATCATGTAAGCGGAGGATTACTGTAATTGGTGATCGCCAGTTTTAAAGCAAAAAAAGAAAAAAAGACGAAGAAGAGGATGATGATAATAATAATAGCTGATAGATTAAGTAAAAGGAGTATCTTGTCTATGTCCACTGAGAATTTTCTACAATCGCCAATCCTCTTGATACATCGATTTGCTAGTACTGTTAGTCGTCCATTTTATAATGTGACTACACTATATACTTAAGTTTCAGTTTACTTTCCAAGTTAGTTGTTGTAGCCAATACCTTTATATTCGTGAGTGGTCTTCCTCGTACATTTCCAGAAATGAGCTATACGAAATAAATAGAGATTTGCTTTGAGCTATTTAAAAATATTTTTGGAGAGCCTGTTCATCTACGTTAGCTTCCAAGTGATGAAGTGCTCCACTTTAAACTTAAAAATGTTTATTTTCTAAAGTTTTAGAAGAAATTCTTCATGATAACTACTTCTTAAAGGAACGAAAATTAGAAGAAATCACGATTTACCCTGGTATGACCTTGATGCACTGGGGAGGATTTGGGAAATTTCTAAGGTGTGACCTGTGGGTGGCTTTAGAATGCATCACATCTATTCAGGGCGTCTATATGATGATAAATGGTTGCAGGACTAAACTGGAGGCCTTCCATCATGTCCATTTACTTGATGACCACCACAGTATCCTAGTTCGCGTTACTTCATACAACTTGGGATGGGCAGCTGTTCAAAAACGCCCCAGCTATCGCTGTCAGGAAACTAGGTTAAGATGGTGACGATTTTGTACGTTTCGAAGTGGCTCTACCCAGGAGCTGAACCATCGGGTATTACAAGAATCTGATAAATGTATGTGTTCGTACTGAAGTCGTGAGGGAGAGAGGTCTAGTTTGCAAGGTTTTCTGATGGTCGGTTTCGTGGATGTAGAGTACCTGGACGTCCGGGCTCTATTGTTTTATTATGCCATATGTCAACATTGGTATCGGGGATTAGATTTTACAAAATATGAGACCCGAGATAAAGCTACAGAGAAGCCCAAATACCAACAACAGGCAAGAAACATAAACGAGATTATTTCTATAAAAAAACCAATACAAATTCCCCATAAAATTAGTACCCTGCGTTAATTTTTAATACGTTGTATTAATTTTAATGTTCGCTTGTTGACTCCTGACAACAAAGGTCAACCGAAAAACGGCTGGGTACCTCTTATGCAGGGTTGTCCAACCTGCGGCTCAAAGGAAACTTGTAATACGGCCCGTGGTCGGCCGACAAAAAAGGAAAAAAAATTGTTTGACAATTCATCATACCTTCATCAGCACCAGGTTCAAAACTCTCATTAAAATGGTGCATTGTTGGTGTGGACTTTTAATGATGCATTATACTTGCTATGTAACATCATCATCATTCCTTTATCCCACCTGTGGCAGGGTCGGGTCTGCGGGTCCACTGGAAATGCTCTGACTGGGGGCACCCCAACCAGGCGTCTGGAACCAGCTGGAATATTGGCAGGAATGCTTGCTATGTAACACCTAACGTTATTCTCCCCCGTTTTGTTTTTCGCGGCCTGCGGCCCGCAATCTGTTCTTGTGGCTCACCGAGTGGCTCACAATACCAGAAAGGTTGAGCAACCCAGCTCTTCTGGATCAATCCAAAGTATCTCAACAACCTGTGCTCTAGTTTATTTGGCATTCTTGTCAGCCGAAGAAGTCAGCTTCAGTTCTGGTTTGTGGATGAATTTCTTGGTATCTGTTTATATGGCATACTTTTTAACTGACCTGTCACCTCGTTATTGAACTTATCTTGATGCTATATGTTCACACTTGAATGAATTTTGAGAATACTGTACTATTTATAGTATCTAAAAAGGTGGGAGAAGAGAAATCCGGACATTTATGAATCCGAAATGTTGACATTATACGATATATTTAAAGATCAAGATTCGCATTAAATACATACGTACGTATAGCTGTCCTATCCTATTAAAGTCTGTTTGAAGTATTCATATTTGATTAATAGGGATTGAGAGACATAAACGTTCAAAATTGCAACACCCCTTCCCTCCACCATACAGGAATATGTGTGTACAGTAAATACACTAGGCTGATAATAAAATATCATTTACTGTTATTGAAATTTCATTCATCGTGGTGTAGATGAAGTGATATTTCACCTGACATTGTTATTTTCGAATGGATCAATGTTATTTCATGTTTAGTTGGTGATTTCAGAGAATTAATCCTTGACAGTGCCTCAGTAGGTGGTCTTGTATTGTAAGTGAACGTAGTGAAAACAATTCAATTAAAGTATATTTTATCATGTCTTGCCTGATGTGTGCTAACTTAATGCTGCTGCGTAGGGTCCAGAGCCTTATTAGGTTCCCCCTTCTCCATCCTCGTCATCTTGTTATTGAAGGCTACCATCGAGTTGTGACGTCAAATTGGTAGTGCATAGAAATCAACATTATAACTTAGCTACCATCTGCTTTTTGTGCCTTTTGCAAAACAAAAGCGGGGTATATAATAAAGCGTAAAGCTCCTAGGATTGAACAAGGTTAATTGTCATTGAGCGAAAAATATTGTGCATAGTGGAAGAGAGAAATATAAATACGTCTCTCCCCTTTTGTTCTCCTTTATAAAATCAATACCTTGTTTAACCCAGGGCTAAATGAAAGGTTTTTGGTAAATCTTTTTATACGTATTAACATACATAGAACAGTGTATGTGCAATTGGCCCGGAGAAAGCTTCTTTCAATAACCAGTGTTGTAAGCATTGAACGCCAGTGTTCCCTATTCATAATCCGTATAGACCGGTTTCAAATTCTATTCATTCGTGACCACAAATAACAAGGTGTTCATACGCCCCCTCTCCCTCTTAATGTGAAAGAGTATGGCCTACGACCTAAATCTCGCTAGTGTTATTTAATCTAATCGTGTCTATTCCTTGGTGGACATGCGTGATGTTTGGAAGCAGCCAAATATCTAACGTAGCCTTTCAAACTGGTAATTTTCCTCTCCTCTGCCATCACCGAAATTAATCAATGCCAGCATAAGGGGGAGGGTGGTGCATAGTGAGTGCGAGAGTGTGCCATATGTTTAGCCTCAAGTCTTGAATTATATTGTTAAAGGACTCCCCCTTCTTTTATTTTCCCTCGTTTTTCGTATCGAGTTAACGGATTAAACTTTCTTTGTAGGCGTTAAAAATATTTTTTTAAAAAATGAAATGGAATTGTTCACTTGTACGTCAGAATCACTTATTTGTTTAATAATTAAAACGTTAATTTTAAATGAATAGTGATAGAAATTGAAATGAAAAATCCTCACGACAGGCATGTTATTTAATAAATAGTGGCACATGCACAATGAGGTCCTTGCAAACTTGTTTTCAAAAAGGGATAGTCTTAAGACTTAACAGTAGGTGAAAACAAAGAAGGTGCTCAATAAGTCATGGATCAACGATTCTCCAATTTCCTGCCCGCGGGCTACCAAGTGGACAGACTGTAGAGATCTCTACAAATGAAGGTTTCGCTTTTTCTGAAGGGAAATGTTGTGCATTGCAGATTAATCACCACCGGCCATATATTTTGGCACTGTAACAACGCTCTTCTCGGATTTTGATGATTGGATAAAAAAACCGATTGGGAACTTCTGTTACAGATTGGTTTCGACAAGGTATACAGAAGGCATATTACGAAGCTGTTAGTTATTGCATCAAATTCTTGATTAACTCTTACATATACATGAGATACCAAAATGAAGACCTGAGAACCCGTCAGAGTCTAACGAATGGGTGGCTTTCTAGGGCCTTTCCTATCTCAGGTTGTTTCATTCTCTGAATTTCGTGAGGATCCCAACTGCATCCCTTTGGATCGTGAGAGGTAAATGAATTGGGTGATGGCATTCCGTCAGCAGCCAGTCAACTCAACCATTGCTCAACAACCCATTGCTGCGATCCCTTCCTGTCCTTTCCTTTTTTTGTCACTCTTACTATCCTACCAGAGTTCTCCCTAGCCTTTATCTGTCCCCTTCTATCACTTCAGTTTTTATATCCCAGTTGGGTGTAAATGTGCAATGTGGTAGACCTTAAACATGAATTTTCTTGTTACACCCCGTTATACTCTCCTCCATCGTGCTTGATTCCAAATTAATGAATCTTCCTGAGCTAGTCATCTCCCTCTCTCTCTCTCTCTCTGCTAATTTTGCTATTACAGAATATAAAATTAAAAAAAAGACTTCTGCTTTGTGAGGGACAGAGAGAGGAAAATTGAAGATGAGAACTTGGTGCCTCAATTCCTTTATTAACAGACACAAAAATGTCGTAAAACTGTAATGGCGGTATCCTTTGTTGCAGTATGTCGGATTATTCCATAGGTCCAGAATAGAAAATAAATATTTATAAATCAAAATGCCCACTAAAAACTATAGTAATACCATGTTCAGAAATGCTCCCTACCAAATAACGTCGTAAATTCGCCATTTCTATGACCCCCTGGAGTCATTGTTATCAATTGTAGCAACTATGAACCCATGTGTACAATTTGTAATCTTGGTGACATTGTATGTGTGTTGACATGGTGTGTGTTTTGCAGTTACATATTGTAATGGTCTGGCACGCCTTGGAAACGACTGGTCACACTGACGTGTTATACTTTAACATCATAGAAGGCCTTCCGTCTCACTTGCTACCAGCACACATGTAGCACATATTTCCTAATCCTACGGAATTAAGCGGAGGTCTCCACCATCTGCTCTCACCAGAAGGCGTAGGTGACTCAGCTGACTGCCCTACCTAAGGTGATAAAGGACCATGTCGCAAAAACATAGAGGGCGATTCGAAAGAGTTGGCTTTTAAAATAATCCTTTATTCGACAGACCAAACCACACACCAAGTTGCGCAAACATTTGTCCAATAAAGAAACTGCGCCTTGTTGCGAGGTGCCAGCTACCAGAGAACGCGTGAGTGCACCCAATTGATCTGGAGGGGGCGTCTGGTTAGGCGATCCCTGACCGAATGGGGTGCTTCCAAAGATGATGCTGGAACATCTTTCTGCAGCAGCAAAGATTATAGTGTTAGCAAGATTTTGAGGCAGAATAATCTCGCATATATTTTCCCTTGTATGGTTCCTACGGTGGGCTATCGAAGGTTATTTTTCCCTGCAAAAATGTCGTTCCCGGTTGGTGACTATAATTTACTGGACGGCCACCTGCTGCACGCAAATGACCCAAGTTCAATTCTCAACCGTGAAGTCATATTATCGTTATAGTAAAATTGCATTATAGGCGAGGCATTTGCGTCAGGCATGTAGCCGGTCACTGGAAAACCAGTCTTACGTTTCGATCGCGAAATTTCGATGTCCATCCTACCTGTTTTCTGCTTCACTCTCACTGTCTTTCTAGTGCCATTTTCTAAGTCTCCATTTCTACTTTTTTTCCTGAATGGCTATCTTTAACGCATTTGTAAACATTATGCTAGGAGAAGCATGACGTGTGATGTGACTGGGGAAACGGCTGTATTGCGTTGGACGCCCCAGTTTTCGTCCGATCACTGAAGTTAAGCAACGCAGCCTCAACTAGTACTAGCATGGCTGACTGCTTGGGAACACTGAGCACTGCTAATACCCAAAATCGTCGTGACAATGTAGTGTCTGTGTAGATTCTGCTTTAGAACTACACAGTGGACGGCGCTCTAATAACCGTTGTCGTCGAAGCGCCCTAAAACGCCAACAAAACGAAAGTGACTGAAAGGGGCTTTTTGTGAGCAGCCTGCCACGTGCAACCACATCCCAACAGTTCGCTAATGAGTTTCCTACTCTTCCTCCATTTTGCCTCTCGGTCTTTTTCATTTTACTCCTGTGATCACTTTCTGCTTCCTTCGAGAAATTCCTGACTCGTGTGTAGCAGCTAGGCCCTGCCTGAGAAGGTGCAGTCATTGCATAGTATGTATATTACGCTAACGGGTTGGGGAGTCAGCCATAACGGGCCAGACATTTTCAAGGCTACATTTTGAGCCACTATAGGCGCTGGTCAGATGGTTATTTCTCTTTGACATTATTTCTGTTAAAAGTTCTTGAAGCTTCTTTTGCGACAACTGAAATGTAACTACATTTCACATGTCCATTTCCTCAAAGGGCTTATCTTGTAGAGTTGTTTTCGAAGATCGTTTATATTCTGGTCACTAGAAAACATTGTCTTACTTGAATAATTTTCTTCTGTATCACCTCATTGAAACAACATAAACCTGACATGTTTTGGCTTATCTAACGCCGTGAAGTTAAAATGGTCGTTTACTGCATATTGCAGAAGTACCTTAGTAGTATTTTTCACGAAATACCATGGCTTTTACTAACCTTAACGTAACTGAGAGTTTCTCAAATTTCAATCGTGTTTTGTTGTTGTTGAGATAATGAAGAGGGGGTACTAATAAAAGAGCAAAAAGTGTTCCTCCATTCTCAGCTCTGTGAAATTCAATTAATTGTTAACTCTTGCCACGAAAGTCACACGAAGACGCATTTGTTTTCCGGTTTTGTTTATCTTGAGTAAAGTGTAGTTACCAAAATGGTAAGAAGGTTCACAAAACTCTGTGATGTGTGAATTTCTATTGCCTGAATGTTATTTTATAAAAACGACATCCTGATATTTCCAATTCCTCCCTTACTTTCTCTCAATGTTATCCTTAGTAAAACTTGTTTTCTCAACTGGTATTTGGGATTAATTTTCTATCTGTAATTTCGATGAACTGGAAAGAGCAGAAAAAGGGAATAAACCAATGTAACAGTAACAACAACAACAACATCCTTTTCCGTCCCCTCTTCTTTCTCAATTGTGAATCATTGAATAAATTTTCAGGATATATGGTCGCCTACCACATTCTTGAAATTTTTCAGCGCATTTAACTGGAAAACTATTTCCAATGAGAGTGAACAAATATTTACTTAATTCATAAATAGGTTCTTAAAATAACAGCATCACTTGCAGATGGACCTCTAACCCAACTTGTAATTGTGATTCATGCATCCTGTGTAACCTGTTCAGCATGATCAGTTTGTGAATTGATACTAATCTATTTAAATTAAGAAGGGGTTAATTAAATTATGGAAAGAGAAATCGCTGAGCGTTATTGAAATGTGAATTGGGTCCAATCATCATTTTAAGTAGTTAAAAGTGCATTCGACCGACAACAAAACTTTCTGACCTTTTTTTTTTGGAAGTGTATCTCTTAATATTTGCTCTTTCATCACCAAATTCTAACTCTACCCAATTCAATACTCGGAGAGAGCGGCTTATTGCGTTGGACACACCAGTTCTCGTCGAGATCGCCGAAGTTAAGCAACGCAACCCCACCTAATACTAACATGGGTGGCCGCTTGGGAAAACTCGACACCGCTAATACCCAAAAATTGTTCCATTGGTGTAGTGTCTGTGCAGTCTCTGCATTAGAACTATGCAGTGGACGGGGCTCTAATGACCTTGTAGTTGAAGGGCCCTAAATCACCAACGAAATAAAAGACAATCGAGTACTCGGGGTTCGTGAAAGGGGCGGTAATTAATTCATAAATGAAGGAACTTCATTTAGGGCTGAACTTGTGTAGTTTAATGTCTTGAGGTAAGAGCACTGTATTAACTGAGCTGCTGAAAAATTGGCCATGGTCTTACCCTCTAGCTTCACTTCCTGATGGAAATAAAGGGTGCTTGACGTGTAGACAAGAAGGAGGAACATACGTCACCTTTCTGCCCTTAACCAAAAAAGAAATAGGACGGATCAAGCACTTGGAGGGCCGCAAGAGCAAACAAGGTTTAATGTCCCCCGGCTCTAAATTCTAAGTAAAGCTATCAAGTCGAAGTATTACTTAGTAAAAAATAATGATCAACAAATCGTTTCCTTAGGAATAAATCTGTATTTTAAGCCTTTTGCAGTCATGGTTATGAAGCTACTAACTCTCGGAGGCCTCTTACAATTGACGGTTTAAAAGCGCGCGCTTGGGACATTTGAAATCCATGTTGAAATCCTCTTTAACGATAATTTCTGCGTTGTGCACCCGAAAAAAGAAATCCTTACGTAACAAGTCTGCATAAGGCCCATTGTTCAGGGTCTATTATCCATTCCTTTTACTAAAGATTTAAAATGGTAAATATTTTACATAATTTTGGTGGTCCGGTTTCCTGGACAGTAATCCTGATTTATAGCATAGAAATCGCCAGAGTGGTGGATGAGAATTAATACACTTGATTTAACTATTTCAAAATAGATTTGTACAATCAATTATTGCAGCTAGAAAGACTATCAGTTTTCAGCGAACCCCAAAATAATCTATAGTTGAGGGTAATGAGAACTATAACTTCCATTTACAACCCTGAATAATTTATACAGCGTGCATTTTATCATTAATGGATTTTCATCACACATATAATCAAAGTTGTTTTCATAGCCAGCAGTATTCTTGTATGTGTGTTGGGGCTTTTTTATATTGCAACCGGTAGAGTTCATTGCTGGAAATTTTACTGTGTTTGTGTGACGGCTAGTGAGTATGTTGTTGCACTAAGCAGATAACTTTAGGAACCAACATCAACAGTCACTTTTGCAATATATATTTTTTTCTCTCCTTCAGTATTATATCTGGATTAATAGCAAGATTGCAGTCCTTTCTACTCTCTTAGGATTTATCTTATAAGTGTGTTTTAATGTATTTTCTACCGTTTAATCGTGATGGATGAACAGTGTATCCTAAGTATCAAATTTAAAACCTGTAATGGAATTGCACTTAAAAGAAACTTTTCGATCGATCCTCTTATTTAATATTGTTATAATATGGACGTCGTGCAAAATTCTTAAGTAGGTATATTGTTTGAAACTGTAATTTATAATAGGAATAACCTTATGACTTACTAATATCATGCTTATAGATACACTTTAATAAATATTTTATATGGGTTTTTGAAGATTGTACTAGCCATTTGCATCTAGAAGCCATCCCCATAAGCAATATTCATGTGATGTCCCGATGATTGAATTAAGATTAGTGGAATAACTCGGACAATTCCTTTACAGATCTGCCAGTGTTGCAACTAAAGCAGTAGGAACGTAACCTAGTGAAGAAGTAAGTAGGCAAACATTTACGGAAGGAGACTATAACCGCGTTGGTAGACCGCTATAATCAGGATACCAGGATCTCTTCTTACTGTGTGCATGCTGCCTCTCTCTGTCTGTCTGCACTCTGTTTGTCTGTTTGTTTGCTGTCCCTCTCTGTCCGTTTGCGCGCGCTCTCTCTCTCTCTGTTTGTTTGTTGTCTTTCTCTGTCTGTCTGTTTGCTGTCTTTCTCTGTCTGTCTATTTGTTGTCTCTCTGTGTCTGTCTGTTTGTTGTCTCTCTGTGTCTGACTGTTTGTTGTCTCTCTCTCACTGTCTCTCTGTTTGCTGTCTTCCTCTCTGTCGGTCTGTTTGTTTGCTGTCTTCCTCTCTGTCTGTCTGTTTGTTCTCTTTCTCTTCCTCTGAGTTGTCTGATGCCTTTATAATTTAAAAACATGCATCTCGGTAAGGCGTTTGAAGAAGAAATCATTACTCCTGCAAATGCAAAATAGAGGCTGTCCCACTGAACCTTTCATTTCAAATACGTTTTTATTTCTTTCGTTGAGTCCATTAGACAACAAATGTGACTTTTTTTTCATACTTGTAGTGTACAGTAACTGAATTTAGTATCAAACAGATTGTGTTAGTTTCCATTCTGCGCTGCAGCCTTTTGATGGCGACACTGTTTTTAAAGTGTGTATTGTTAGGTTAACATTCATACAGATGTGTATAATGGAGATTTGTCTCTTTTGCTGTACATATATTCTGAGGTAATAAGATTTTTCAGTCGGCAAGTCATGCATTGTAAATATGGAGCATTCGATCGTCTGCCTCTAGTCAACTAATTTGCATTTACTTTCATTCACGATGATAGCCACCGGCATTGGTGGCTCACTTAGAATGCTGCTTGCTTCAGGCTACTCATGAATGGCGTGGGGTAGCACGTAGATCGACGTAATATATTTCGGACGTGGGGGGGGGAAACCATCAGACGGAATCCACCCGTTTGGTGACTTCCATCGTTGACTCAATAGCATCATCAGCATCACTAACCCTTTTTTGCCTATATCAGGGTCGGGTGCCCTCTTTTGTCCCGTTGTACACACCACACGGGAGCACAGCTTAACCTCCCATCCGACGGCTTGAATACCTAATAAATTGAAGTTTAGATGGTGGTTTACTTTGCACTTCTAGTGTGTCAAGAAAACATGGTGATTGTAATCACATCCTAACTTATTTCTTTTATGGTGCGTTGGTTCTGATTCAAGAAACTTTGTTTAGCTCAGTT
Source organism: Trigoniulus corallinus (assembly GCA_013389805.1). NCBI lineage: Eukaryota > Metazoa > Arthropoda > Diplopoda > Spirobolida > Trigoniulidae > Trigoniulus > Trigoniulus corallinus. The sequence goes on from JAAFCE010006949.1 coordinate 15,516,514, forward strand.
GGTTTGGTGTGATCGTTGACCACAGAGTAGACAAAATAGTTGGCCAATTTTGGTTCAAAATATATTGTTTCTATTATAGCATCGCGTTAACTCAATTGCGACCATCCTTAGTTTTTTAAAGGACAGTATTCAAGTAATTTTGCACCAGAGAAATTGCAACTATCTCTTTAGACCACTATACCAGAATATATTTTTTTCCTCTTTGAAATGAATGTCCCGCTCCGATTATGTCGCAGTGTCCATGCTCTTTCTGATCATGTAATGGGTGAAGTACTTTATATGCTACAAAGAAATTGAGATGGCCTGGGGTTCTGCAAGGAGGTCCAATACTATGTAACTTCTATCCAATGCCTATTACAAGATTTTCTACACAAGAATACTAATCATGAAAACACAATATTGTTTTGTAACTTGTTATATTGCGCATGTTCGGTTTCTTGTAGTGTTTTTCGGTATGCCCAATAACGAAAAGTTTGTTGTTGTATACTAACTATGATAATGACGCTGCAGCAAATGTGGTGCTACACTGACAGTGAAGATAAAAATTGCAAGTTGTTGAAGGAGACAAAAGAGCTGAACCTATCTCAAGTTAGGGCCTAAGGCCAAATTCAAACATCCAAAGAGCTCATTATATGATTATGAATGGTTCATTGCGCGTAAATGAATGTAATATACTAGCTGCTCTCGTATATTTAAACTATAAATTCGATGTCATGCCCATTTGCATTTAATTTCGTTCATCGTATTGTTTCTTCTACAAGGAAAATGTGAACATAATCACGTTTATCGAGAGAAAAAAAAAACATATACTGCATGTAGATACAAGAAAAGGTTCCTACTTCATTATTTTCTTGAACTATGCTCTTGTCAATGCGTACTTATTTCCTTAACAATATCTACTTTGCATAGGTGCTTTTAGTACTTGTCGTGATGTACTACTTAACCCTAAGAAAATGAATCTACATATGATAAACAATATACTGAGTGATTACTTTTTTTTCCTCTTTCCAAGTTGCATACTTGTAAAATATCTGCATTTCGACATAGGGTTAGAGCTCCATTATCTGAACAAAGAATTTCTAAAATGCAATTTTTTGAGTTGAACTGTTGTGAAGTTTACAAAGGGTTGATGTTTGAATGTGCCATTTATGAAGTACAATTTTGCGATGTGTGTCCCATTTTGTTACAATATTACATTCCACGAAGCATCTTTCATTTTTTTTGGACTTGTTCGCCTAATTGTTTGTAGTAAAGATGTAAAGTATTCCTGATGGTGCGAGGCATTCAAAATGTTTACATCTTGAATGCTGCGAGCAAACAACTGTGTATGTATGTGTGTGCTGGGGGGTTTGATTGAATCACGAAGCCAACGAAACAACATCACAACAATCAAAACGTTCAGCTTAAAGTTTAAAAATAAAACGAAATTCGCAGCTGTATTCGGAGCACGTCAACATCTTAGATCTAAACTACAAACATTTAATCTATTTCTTACATTAAGATGCGCACCGTCTTACATGATGATGATTGTTCCGAAATATGATGTACTGTAGAGACTGAGGGAAAAATAGCCGGTTTTTGAACCTTTATTGATGTGAGGATTGCCTCTATAAGCGAAAATACGCAGATTTCTCTTCCTGCCTCCCTCTCCATTTCCTTCCCTGTTCACCAATGTGTTGATGTTATCCATCTCCAGCAGGGCCATCGAAAGACATCGCCGGGCTCGGAAAAATTCTACAATTAATGAGCGCGTAAGAGTCTAATTGTGGGATAATGTCTGGGTCTCCGTGATTTCTGGGCCTGGGGAATTTTGAGCCAACATTCCACTCTCGTCCGCTCTGCTCCAAGAGAAAAGCTACAGTGCCGTTAAAGGACTGTCCCCAACATCCCAATGAGTGTACAGTATGGGGATGGAGATCTCATTTCGAAGGATAGAGGCAAAGGTGACAGGCGTGGAATAGGACACTTAGAACTCATGGAGACACTGCTGGACGATGGTGTTACAACGACTTGTTCCTCACGAGATGTTTACCAAAATCTTTTGGTCGCAGTAATACAATATACTGTCGCAAATCGGGATCTGAACTTGAATGACTTAATTGTCCATGTCCTGTTGCTTTAATACGAATTCATTTATTGGTCTTGAGATCCTGATGATATCGCATTCGGGTGTTCAGTATTCGAGGTACTGACAGGTGACATGGTACATCGATGCGCAGAGTGATAGTATTTACTTCCTCTCTAAGCGAAGGCCCGCCTTTGGCATCCCTTCATCAGAGAGGATACCTTTAACATCGGACTGCAGGTTTTAACTTTTACGGTCCCCTATTTCCCAACCATATTCATCCTCCAGTCCTGATTTCTATCCCAAGCCATTGTGCTGCTCCCCTTTACCCCTTTCACCACCTCTCTCCCGCTCCTGCTCATCAAACATCCCGAGTCTTCTTCGCCTCAAATTTGCATAATATTTCTTCACTAACGTCTCTCTACCTGAGACAGGAAAGTAGATGCAACATTTAGTGTCTCTTGTGAATAATTATCTTTCGTCGTCTGAAAGCCCTAAGGGTTGGAAAGTGGATATTTGTGGTCTTAGTTGAGACATCCTTTGGAGAATGGAGGATATTGTGAGTTCTGCACTGACATACCAGGGTTGTAAAATCATTGTCTGAACCCCCTTCCTTCCTTGGGCTGTCTTTAATTCTCATTCCGTATCCAATAACATGCATCTCAACAACCATGTGTTCTGCCTAAGGTATTAAGACAGGTCTCAACTGCTGACCTGTAGAACTTTGTATTATGGTAAGAGATATTTAATACATGAAACTTGAATTTACTTTCTACTTCGAAGGAACCAGAAATCGGGGTGGGACTGTTGTGAAACTTTTGTTTGTATTTTTATTTTGATATCAAGTGACCCATTCAAAGAATGTCTTTTGTTTGAGGAGGCGGATCTCTTCCATTGTTTAATATACTTGCAGTAGATTGTTTTGAACTTTAACAATTATCCTTATGAGTAATAAAACTGATTTTCTATTGTTTATAAAAATAGCCTGTAACAATATTTTAAGTAAATGGGGGCACACAACAAATAACAAACGATTGACTATTGTTTCTAAGCTACGCTGAAGTTTATTGACAACTAGCAGTTAAAAAGACTTTGGGTTGCTGGTTATTTCTTATAAACAATTTACAGTGGAATTTTTATAGGATTATCGTTAAATTAAATAAACTACTTGCGTAAATTCCTAAACGCTGGGTCAACGGTTGACAAATGTTTATATAACATGTAAATAAAACATACAGTGATTTGTTGCTTTTCCTTCACTTCAAACTTTTTCCGATCGTTATAGTGTAGTAATGCTCTTTGCAGATCTGAAGATGGGCCCTACTTTAGGTAAATACATCGTCTTCCCCCCTCTGACTTGGTGTCTTTAAAGGTTATGCAGAAAATGGAAAGAAACAAAAGCCTGAAATATTGTTTTATTGAAATTTGTTCTGATTCAACACACATTTCATTGGAGATGTAAGAAAACATGTTGCTATCTGCTCTCTCTCGCCTCTAGAGGACTTAAAGATTCATGTTACAATATAAAATACTGCTATTTGTAGAACTTAAGAGGAATGAAATTTTAAGGTGTACACTTGCATGAAATCTATGAATGTGTGTAGAGAAAATTTTTATTCAACTTTTGTTTCTGTTTCTTGGTTGGTTAATATCTACAATCAAAACCATCCGTTGGTTGTTTTCTCTTTTCTCGAAGTCTCTAGTCTTCAAAACTAGAGTTTGTCTCCAAAATAAAAAAAAATATTTCAAATCTTGTGCAAGCTTGTCCAAATTACTTGGGTCACCATATTGCGCAATTGAAAACAGTTCACTTGCTCATTAGTTCAACTGTTGTGGTTGGTTGGTGTTTTAGGGCCCTACAACTACAAGGTCATTAGAGCCTCGTCCACTGCGTAGTTCTAATGCAGAGACTGCACAGACATTTTTTGGGTACTAGCAGTACCCATTTTCCCAAGTGGTCACCCATGTCAGTGCTAACTGGGCTTGCGTTGCTTAACTTCAGTGATTTGACGAGAACTGGTGTATCCAACGCAATAAGCCGCCGTAGTTCAATGTTAAACCTATATTTTCATCACAGACTACTACCTTCTGAGCGGCTGAATTGCGTTGAACACACCAGTTCTCGTCAGATCACTGAAGTAAAACAATGCAACCCAAGTTAGTACCGACGTGGGTGGTTGGTTTGAAACACTGGGAACTGCTAATTTTGCCACTTCTACGTCCTTCTCTCCTACCTCCTCTTCACCCGCGAGCAGCCTCCACAATAATCGGCCCGTTATGGCTGCTTGGCCGACTCCCCTACCCACTCCACTAACTAACCCTTTTCCACCTCTGGTAGGTCCAGGTACCCAATATTGTCCCTTTAGGACACATGGGCGATCTGTTGGACTGAATGTTTACTCAGCCGGTTGCCAACCTAATGCTGAAATCCCTATGCTTATTTAACGTCGGCCGATTTTGATTCATTAGGGCAGTTTTTCCTCCATCGAGCTCCTACACCAGGAAATTTTTCCCTACCTCCTTACGAGCAAGTGACGTCGTTCACGCCACACGGGGTCAGGGCGCTACTTATCGGGGCCTCCCTCTCTCTCGTCTGGAAGAGAAAGCGGGAGGGAGTGACTTAAATTGTATCTCATGGTGTCTGGTTAATTAGAATCATGGCAAAATGGACTCCGGTCTAAATAAAGGACATGTAATGTAAGCAGTGGTAGACGATGCCACTAACCGTAAAAGGGCTCTTTCTATGTGAAAAAGAAACGTTTAGACCGATAAGAATTGGGTTTAAGAACTAGGTCCCTGTATTCGGAAGTTCGATACACCTCAACCTCTAAAAATTCTACGATCATCAAGTGAGATACCAGATTCTGAAAATGGCTATTCAAAGCCTTGCTTCCGTGTCAAGAAAAATGATGGTGACATTACTTTTAAAACGACTTTGTCACTCCCTTGAGGTGCGTTCATTCGTTTTACGCCTGCCTTAAAATAAGGGTTTCAAAATAGGTAGTGACTACCCCTTCAAGTTCCCTTTCTCTCTCTCTCCTCCCTCTTTCTTAAACTAATATGTCACCTTTAACAACATACCCACGGTTGTATTTGTGCCCTATTCCGTCATCGTCAAATGTACTCTCAAAGCAGTTACAGATGGCGTGCGTGCTCTTGCAGATGACAGGGTTAATTTTTTTCTAATATTTTATTGTAACACAGTTCTGTTAGGCCATTTTCTCAATGGGTCTTTATGCACTTGTATCTTGTTTTTATTGCTTTTCTTTTAGTAGCTTTGTCTTGAACGATTTTTTTTCTTCGTGTAGCATCTCTCTCTCTTTTCTCCCTCCTTTCTTATCTTGCGCTTCCACGTGTATATGCAATTTTTGTGTTCGTGTATATATCTATCCAGAATGTAGTTACCTATCCTCTCAGTCTACATCTATTTCATAGTGTTGTGTGCAAGAGAAAACCTATTTCGTAGATGTTTGCCTCATCTTTTCGCCAAAGGGGTTGTAATGTTTGAAAAGCAATCGAGTTGGATCAATATCGTAAAGACATGTCTATCAGTAGTCATCAAAAAAGAAATTCGGAGATTTCTTTCAAGAAGAAGAAAAAAGGGAGTTGAGTGAATGGCACATGGAATTTTTGTTTTGTTTCTCACCTATGATATTTAGCAGCATAGGTAGAGAAATAAGTATAACATTTAGCCCAATGACTGTCGTATTTTTAAAGGGAATTAAGTGAAGGCGTTTGATTACACATTATTTTTTGTCTGAAACTGAGCTAATAGCTCCAATGAACTCTAGAAACAGTTTCGTCAATGGACTACCAGTTTTCTTTTAGCCGGCTTAAAAGCTCCTATAACATATTTTTAATTAAAACACATCTGTTCTCGTTTTGTGGGGCGTTTTCGTCCGACTACTGTAATTAGGACGGCTCTCTGGCAACACGCACATTTTCTCTCTCCTCTCTCCGTCACTCTGGACTGACAAAGATAAGCCTTGGCAATGCAAAATCCTCTGGTTACCGCCCAAACGTAGGTTTTTATGTACTGTATAAAGTTTATAACTTGCTATAAAATGGGTCCCTTTTCGAGCGATGCATAGTTTTGCGTAGGAAAAAAGTGTAAATGACCTACGAGCATCGTCACTGCAACTTGGGCTTCTGCCCATTTCTTTTGATCGTATTTTATTTTTTGCTATGTTATTACTAAAGAGGTTAAAAATCTTGCTGGTGAGATTAAATTTTGCTGAGTTATCAAATATAAATTTCGCTTTTGAGACTATTGTTTGAATTTAAAACTGCTCTTTGCTACTGCAAAGAGTCAGACCAGTAAAAAAAGTAGAAGGGATGAAAAATTTATTTGGCCTGGTATCACATGGAAAGAGAGTCCATCGATGTATCAGTGGTGTGACTTCGGTAATGTACACGTATTTCCAACAGAGGTTAGACAATTGCATGCTATTAATGGCATTTAGGAAAGGGTTAGTGGAAGAAATCTCTAGTTCCTACGGCCTTCAGTACTGGAGGCCGTAGAGACGACATTTGAAAAGCCGTGATGCATCTCAGAATTCCGACTTGGAAATAATCAGATTCTGATGATGAATTAATCTTAAAACTCTATAATGAAGTGCTCAGGGAGCGGCTTATTGCGTTGGACACACCAGTTCTAGGCCTGATAATTGAAGTTAAGCAACGCAACCCCAGTTAGTACTAACATGGGTGGCCGCTTGGGAAAACTGGGTACTGCTAATACCCAATAATCGTCGCATTAGTGTAGTGTCTGTGCAGTCTCTGCATTAGAACTACGCAGTGGACGGGGCTCTAATAACCTTGTAGTTGAAGGGCCCTAAAGCACAACTGTTGTGACTTTTTGATTTGCCCAGTTATGGTAAGAGTAGAACATGTGTAGTGGCAGTTAGTATGGTTTCAAACATCGGCGTCGGATTCTATATTTCCCATGTTGCGTATTATTTTGTGGTTGTTGTAATGAATTTTGAAAATTGGATATCTAACACTGCGGCAGTGTTGTAGACCACACAAATTAAAACAAACCACGTACTTTCAGTCTCGAATCTTTGTTGTGTCCAGTCAGCCAATTCGGTCACTTGACTAGCCAGCAAGCTGCTCACACCAAAATAATCACAGTGAAAGCGGGTTGGTCAGATGGGCAGTAATCGTAACGATCTTCGTGCCAACAGATGTTTTAAGCAGCCATTTATCCCTAGATTAAAAAACCTCTCCTATTTTCTCATATCATAACTTATGTTGGACGTCATGAACAACGTGTTCAATCAAGAATTCGCTTGATCCAACATGAAATGAATGCATGTACGTATATAAAGAGCTAGCAACTACCAGTTTCCATTGGGTGCCAATAGGAACTCGCATTCAATTGTAGTCGATGCTTGGACCTTTCATATTTAATTCATTTGTTTCTTTAAAAAAATGAATCGGTTTAAAGCGATAGATATGGATAAAATGGAAAGCGATTAAATGGATAGTCAGCAAGCTGATGGTCATAATCAGAGAAAAATAAACCATTTATATTTGTACAATCCAATCCAGTTCACGAAGGGGCTAGGGGCATCGCATGGATCACCATGCGATTACATCCTCGAGTTTCTCTTCTTACATTTCTTGAATCTAAATTTATAATGAATCTTCGAAGAAAGATATAGTGGTCAAAGAATTGGAGTAGATTTTTCATACAAAAGGGCAGGGAGCACTGTTTTACTCTTTTCAGGATTGTCTTGCAGTAAAAATTCGGACTACCTTTGAAATTTTCATCAATACTGGTGCAATACTAGCCTTAGGACTAAATATTTCATGTACAGTCCTTTTAATGGTTGTCCCTTTTCGTCAGTCTATATCCCTTGATAGATTTTCACTTTTGCGTTAGATATTATCAAATTGCTCTGACGTAGTAACCTTTCTGGCATCTGTCATTGCCACATAACGGCAATTTTATTCAAAACACAATAAATATCTGAAGATTAAATTCAACATTTCTCTCACAAATATTTGAATAGTGTTCTATTTATCAATGTGCTCTGCAAGCGTGTGCACAAAGGGCTCTGCCTGGCAACTGTTTATACTAAAGGGCAATATCTATGACGTATTACGGACATTGACACTGTTGGATGGATGAGGGGCGTGTGAAGGCAGGACCATGAAAATTAAATGAATACTTCTCACACGTGGGTGTATAACTCCGTCAGGACTAGGTATGAGGGTTCGGGTCTGAATTCTAATTCTAATTCACTACACAGCAAGCAGTCTTCTTTGGCCAATATGGCAGTGGCGAGACTAACTCTGATTCCTACATATGATACCATAAAACTCCTAAAACCCTAAGCTATAATTCTTATACCTCTCCCCCACACACACAATACTAGCAATGGTGGGCTTTCCTTTGAGGAAACCCTCCACTTTATCCTCTCCAAGGCATGGGTGGATGGTAGAGAACGGTGGATGCTGCAAATTTCCCTCTCCTACATCCCCTACACCTACTTCCTCCTCTCCCGCGAGCAGCCTCCTAAGGGTTTGGCCTGTTATGGCAGCTTGGCTTATTCCCCAACCCGTTAGTGTAACCTAGAAACCATTGTCGAATGGTCCTTGGTAAAAAGGACCAGTAGTATGAGTCTGTCTGTGCCCTAATCTCCTTCAAGTTATATGGATGATCCTTTCACCCCTTATACTCAGCCAGGGGCACACTTCCAGCCAGAGGTCCATTGCATCCCAGCTGCAGCAGTCTAATTCGACAGTAAACTCAGGGCTGGACAGATAGAGTTCATTTTCTGGCCGTGGTAATTCTAAGTTCAAATCCTGGACGTTGAAATTCCGACTTCAGTTCCCTTATTTCTTGCGAAGGGTGTATTATTAGGCTCGTAGCGCCCGGAAAAACAGTACTAAGGCCTACACCGAACCAAACATGATAGGTCCAGTAAGTGAGAGATGTTAAACATTTAGGATCACGTGCTCAAAAGCGCCTGTGCCACTATTTTGGATGCGGTTGCGGAGATGCAAAAGTCGTAAAACCGACGACGTCCACTTAGTTGACAGAAAGGGTTTGATGATGAGTATAAAGGAGCAGGATTTAACGGCAGCGCGAAACCTTGCAGAAGTGTGCAATTAACTTAACGGGCCACAAAGGACAACGGAGTCACAGCTTTTGTTATTTTGATCGCATCGTTTTATAGATTGCCACGGAATTACCTATGCTGGACACAGGAAGCTAATCCCTGTAGGTAATAAGGGTCTGCGAGGGACACTAAAATGTGGACAGATCATTCATATGGTTGTACGTACATAAATTAAGGGGAAATGTTTACGTCTAGTTAATAACACATTCGACACTCAACGAGTAGAGCCACTTGATGACGTTTGCAGCTGCACAGGCGAAAATAAATCTGTTGAAAGCAGAAGCGTCATTTATTATTTATTCTTGATGTATGTTCCGCCATCTATTGTATTGGGAATTACATTTTTATAAAAATTGCATTTTATAAGATCATAAGAGGAAGAGATAGACAATATTATTAACCCGATGATAATTACACAGGCACAGAGAATCGAACGAGGAGCGAATGAGGCCAATTGTGCTGAAATTTCACCAACATTGTTCCGATAAACCCCTGGTGTGAATATTAAAAGGGCTATGGACACTTAATAGCGTTGTTGTGATTTTTTTTATATAGTCATTTCAATGATATTACTATCTTAATTCAATATTAAAGACGTAGGGATTTCTTTTGTTACCAAACTGGAGACGGGAACCTTGTATCCCTCCTCTTTCTCTCTTCAACATTATATGCATGCATTTTTTAACATGACAAGCTTCGCTATTATTTTATCAAAAACTTCGATAAAAGCTTGGTTGAATGATGTACAAGTGGAGCTAAACTTGATTTCAAATTATTTATTTATATTTTGAAAAAAAAAGAAATAATTGCTGACATTAAAAAAATAATCAAACTACTTAAAAGTACCTATTATCAAGTCTCACAAGACTTTTTGATTGAAATTCCAGAGGCTTTAATTAATTTTAAAGTGCACTTTATTATCAGATCGATTTTGCAAATTTTTCTTGAGGAGTTAGCAGTTGCAACATTAACGAAATTTAATCTTAGCCACGACACGTCCATTAAATTTGAGCGGTTCCTTAAAAATTGAAAGCTCTTAAAACGTCTTTCTTTTTCTCTCTGTTAAATGTTGTTGTAGTGTATGTGTGTGTACTCATCCTGGAAATGTTTGACAATTTGGTACATGCCATGAAAACTTATCGTGTTAAGGTTTAAAAGAAAATAGAAAATTATTTTAAAGTCGTAAAACAAAGATGAATTAACGATGGTGTAAAGTCTTTAGCTTGAAATGAGAATAGCCATAAGATGTGGCATCGATTTTGCTTGTAGTTGTGCATTATGCTTCGCTGAAACAGCCGAAAGGCACCGGAAATGTACAACAAACTGCTCAAGATGATTCGCCCCACCAAAGGGCCGCTAGTAAGCAAAGCAATTTCAAACCCTTTTCCCGCCTATAGCAGGGTCGAGTACCCATCTAGTCCTTCTGAACAGACACAAGGGCCATGTATTGGACGGTGTTTTCTGCAACCACAGACAACCAAAGCTGCAATCCCTATGCTTATTTATCGTCGGTTACAAAGGTCCACTAGTAATTTCGATAAAAAATTCGTGATAAAAAGGGGCGACAGATGGAAAATTTTATTTACACTTTATAGAGTCTAGACTACAACTCGCTAATGGCATTATTTCACATTTCAGACAAGTATTTAGTCGACATGTATTTATTCGTCAACAATGCAATTTTTAAAGTGGCATACTCGACTACTGCGTTAGTGGTTCCGTGTTCGATCCTGCGCAAAATGTTATATCTTCTTTCGGGGTAACGAGAAATACCCCTAGTATTCCTTCCTGAAGCCGCGGCCAGTGAAATGTGTACAATGTTACCTACACGTAAAAGAACCCTTTCCACATGTAAAACGTAGATTGGTAAGTTTCCAGGTGCAAGAGCTAATCCCTTTCCTAGTGTCGGTGGAGTACCCCAAACAATCAGGCTGAGTTGCGTTGGACACACCAGTTCGCGTCAGATCACTGAAATTAAGCAACGCTACCCAAGTTATTACCGACATGGGTGGTTGGTTGAGCATTGGATGCTGCTAATTTTCCCTCTTCTACATCCACCCCCTCCTATCTCTCTCTCTCTCTCTCACCCGCAAGCAGCCTCCAGAAGGTTCGGCCCGTTGTGACTGCTTGCTCGATTCCTCAACCCCTTGGTAGTAAGATAATAAGCAAGCCGAGGGACTGCAGCATTAGGTTGGCAGCCACTGGATAAAACTATAGTCCAGCAGATCGCTCATGTGTTCCTGGGGACAAGGGTGCCGACCTTGCCATAAGCGAGGTTTGAGTCAGTTGATGAAAATTGATGGGCAAGAAACATTTTGAGCACCTCCTCGCCTGCAGGTGATGATGCACTGCCTATTAGGCACACGGTTAATTTATTTGATAAGTAAAAGAAGTATACTGGGTTTTTATTTCATGGTTGTATTTCATGTTTTATTTTATGCTTTAGGAACTCTGAAGGAACTTTGAAAATTATCAACTTTTTTTTTCTTATTTTCCCTCTATGCCCTCCTAAATATTTCTTATAAACAGAATTATTCCCTTTTGAATTTAAAATAATACTCCTAACGCACGGCTGTGCCTTGGAATCGTGAGCAAAATTCATGTAACCAGATTTCAATTCTGATTATCATGCGAATTTTAATATAATGTTACAACGTCTTGAAATATTCAACGACTAATGATGATGAACATTACGATCGGGATAGCTGATGGAAGTGCGAGGTGAATCACATCAAACACCTTTCACTAATAGTGTCATACCCTGCCTTGAACGTGATCTTAGAATTGAGCGCTCTTTTAAAAAATACCGTCCACACCATAACGACCGCACTGTTCCCGATAGTGACATTCGAACCCCTAAAGAAGCTGATAACAGCTGAGTTGGGTGTTCAGAATTCGCAAGCAGACGTGTAACGTCGTGCAAGACGCCTTTGGTCTCCATATTATTAGATCCCAAAGGATGATGTCCTTTGAGTAGTTTTGGCCATGCTGACTCTCTGGTAAGACAGTAAGGAAAAATCAGGTGTCCGTGGACGGAAGTTTTAAATGGATATGTTCATTTAATATTTCAATTAACTGTTTTTTTATTGAGAAACCCGCCTCAGCGGCGCATATGTTCCTAGTGCGACAGTGGTTCCAGATTCGATACTGAATGAAGGTGGTTTGATTTCATACGGGCTCGAGAGAAGTAAAGCAGTTGTTCAATTTGGTGTGTTTAATGTCACCTGCACGTAAAGAAACCCTTAGTACATGTAGTTCGGCAACCGTGGAAGCCGTGGCGCCGTGGAAGAAATGTACTTCAACGAATAAAAATAGGCCGATGATAAATTTGCGACTACGGACTAAAACATTTACCATTGTCTTCTGGACACCAGCCCGAGGGCTTGTGGCTTCACTGGTTATTAGAGTGAGCCTGGGGCGATTCTTGGTCCAGCTCACTCTTCGCGTTGTTGTTTCAGTGCCCGTCAACTACAATGGTCATTAGAGCCCCTTCCACTGCGTAGTTGTAATGCAATACATTGGTACGACGATTTGGAAATTAGCAATGACCAGTGTCCCCAAATGGTCGCCCATGCTAGTACTATCTAGGGTTACGTTGCTTAACTTCAGTGGTCAATCGAGAACTTGTCTGTCCAACACAATACGGCCGCTCTCTCTTCTTTTCACGTAGTATGTTTTCGATATATTGAGAGACAGAGGCAGGTGATCCAGATCCGCCTCCAGTGCTATGCATCGAGTAAAGACCTTGACATTATGAGTAGTGAAGGGAATTAATTGGAGGAAATTGACAGAGGACGTTCCTACACTCATTATTTTATCTTTGCTCTGTGCATCTAGAGCTTTATATAGCCTCTCAGAATTTCACAATTAAATTTCGTTAATCATATTATGTATTGCAGTGCTACTTTTAAGACACCTGTTTAGCTAAAAAGCATGAATTAGTTGGATGTTGGTTTTTTTTCCTCATCCTTTGGGAGAAGAAATTGGCATTTCCAACTCTTCTTGTGAATAAGTGGCATAAGTGATGTAAAGGGGTTAAGCATTTTTTTTTTAAACTGAAATTTACTTTGAGGGTGACAGAAAATATTAACAGTCTTTCAGGATCATTGCGCGCTCTGTAATGAAGATCTGATTAATCGAGTCACACCCCATTTGAAAATGTCGGTTATTATTTTAAAAGATAGAGTACTTGGCAAGATTTCTTCAATTTTCTGACTTCACTCCTTTTGAATTAATTAATCAATTGTAGAAATCGTGTCATAAACGCTTTAATGACTCATTGTCTTTGCGCAATTACATTTTTAATTTGTTACTGACTTCAACAACGACTACTAATCCTTTTCCCCATCTTAGGCAGGGTCGGGTGCCCATTTTTAATCCCATTGGAATTTAGCATAATGTTAGGCGGTATTTTTACGAAACCGGCTGCCAACTTAATTCTGTAACCCTTTGCTTATCTATCGTCCGTCTATTTTGATTAGTGGAGTTGCATTTCTTCCACGGCGCCAAGGAGGTAAGATCCTACACCTGGAAATTTTGCCGACCTACTCATTGCCTAGTAGAAAGAGTTCTTTTACGTGCAGGTCGCTTCGTACACGCTGCACGGGGCCACGACTTTACTTTCTTTCCGACAGAAAGCGCACTGAGGCCTCTCATTCTCTCTCGCTAAACCACTTCGATCTAGTTTTGAACCCGAAACCACTGGCGTTGCATCACCGACGTGGGTCTAAAGTACATACTATTGATTTTCGAGAAGGTAAGGTCTACACTGCGGAACGCGGAAAAGAGGTGGTGGATCCTCGGGGTTAGTGATTCTCGACTCCCCCACCGAATTTGGAGTCGATCGGACGATGTCGCACAGTATTCCTGCATATAAAAAGCAACCAAAAAGGGTTATGGTCTCCCTCCTGCCTTTGTCCTTTGCCTGTAATTTAGGATCCCGCCTTTCTTTTTTTCATCTTCTTCTTGATTTGGCCTTGTTGGGTTCTGGCAAACTACCAGCAAAACATCCAGCAAATATCCTGAAACTTCCATTTATCCACTAACTTTTTCTCTTGCCTTCTCCCTCCCCTCCATATTTCATCAAATGAGTGGACAACTATTCGTATTATCAACTCTTTCCTCCGTCCTTGTCCATTATTAAGACAGTATTGTATACTGGTAGTAGATTGCAGCCACTACTACTATAGTACATGACTTGAATCTTGTGTCGAAAATGACAAACGATTCATTAATTAATATAGATGACATTTAGACATGAATGTATAGGATATTAGGTCCTTGTGCAGACGTGATGCGTGTGAACAAAAGCAAAACGTCTTTTCCGTCCCAACAACAATCCACTCACGCACATGATGTCCAATTCAGGCATGCCATATATTAAATCAGCCAATGACACTCCAATATTAGTTGTTATTCTACTAACGCCTTAGATGGATTGCCATAGGTACTAAAAGTAGCACATCAGTCAAGTTGTATATTAGAAGTCATTTATCTGTTATTCACGTGCAAAAATCTGCAAAACGGCGGAAGTTAATGTCAAAGATAATGTATGCCACTCATAATTTGTATGTGTGTGTGTGTGTAAGTAGACATTTGGTTAATTTGGTTCTACTCTAAACTTTCCCACTTTCCCCTTCCTTCTCACCCTCTCTCTTTCTTGCACCATTTTAGTAGTATCCATCTGCCAGATACGGTATATGATTTTTTTTCGTCAAAAAATGTTTAACCAGTAACGACTAAATGTTGGTAGTGGTTCATGATGCTGAGTGTTATGCTTCAATTAAGGCGTGAAAAGAGACGTTAGCATCTGCTACATGGAAACGAGACAGGCTGAGTCTATATTATATCAACTTCTAGGTAGATGAGGAAGGAAATTCACTAATGGTTGACCCAGTAGAGTACCTATCCATTAGCAAAAGGATTCAGAAACGATATTCTTGAAATGAGACAGAGTTGTAGTATATCGAAAGAGAGAGAGAGAGAAATGGAGAGGTGTGGAAAAGTAATAATATTTTATCTCATTAATAAACTATTTTCCTAAAAGCAAAGTTAAACGAAGAGTCCAATATTTTAGTTTTGATCCAATCCTACCACACAGTACCTTTGGGATACCATGGTTACAAGTACAACTTCCATTAGTCTGTGTAATCTGTCAATCGATTAATGTAAGTATATTCAAAAGTACCTTCGAATTAAAGGCAGAACAATTTTATTTTGACATCTAAAAATACTGTCGTGTTAAGAAATAGTTGATTTATTGGATTGTGACAGAAATTCTCTCTTGTTGAGAATCTTCTGGACACACAACTCAGCAGTTGACTGACTTCCAAATAAGTATTATTTTTTTTTTCAAGACATACATGAAGAAGGAGAGTGTGTGTTACGAGTGAGAGAGCCTTTATTAAATCTTTATTTCATTGATTTTTTGTTTACATTTAAATTAAAGAAGTTTTCAGCTACATGAGGCACCACGTTGCCTAGGTCCTTCAACATTACTAATGGCGATTTCAAAATAATATTTAATTCAAGCGAAATCCGCAACTTTCTTTTTTTCGAAAACGGCCATTCAGACTGGGCTGGGATCACTGATTAAAACTAAGCGAAAATGACAATAATGCAGAGCAATTCACTGAGTAAAATAGGAACCAGTTATGGCTCATCCATATTGCTGCAAGAAAGCATCCAGATCTCTTTCTAAATGTAGTCAAACCAAAAAAGAAAGTTGGTTGAGGCCATTCAATCCACTAACCCTTTACCCTCCTAAGGTAGAATCAGGCACCCGTTTTGTCCCATTCGGACACAGCGATCTTTTGGACGGTGTTTTTCTACAGCCGTCTGCCACGCCAATACAGCAACCCGTATGCTTATTTATCATCGGGCTACTGTTCGTTGGGGCACTTCACCGACACCAGGGAGGTGAGTTCCTACACCTTGCAAATTTACCAATCTATTCATTGTACGTAGAAAGGGTCCTTTTAAGTGCCGCGATGACATCGCACTTCCTAACCGGCAGAATGACCACTCGGGACGTCTTATTGTCGTCCGAAGGAAGCCAATCCACCTATATCCAGCATCGAACCTCAAATTACTGAGTCGAGTTCGCTGCCTCTGAGCCCCCGAGGTGGAGTTTTTACAGTAAATTCAAAATTTGCAGTATTTTTTTCTTATTTGACAAGGGGTGAACCGTTGAAACAGTCAACAATCCTGTCAGAAATATGTGTAGATTGATGGTTATGTGTTAATAGAGGTAGCAGCCGATATTGTGAGGTGGTTATCAAAAGGATAAACAGAAAAGACAATTACGGGCTACCTGTCTTCTCACACCACATGAGCACAACTGCTTGTGTGCCTTTGCTCAATCAACGCTTAATTGATTTTGTTTCACCGTTATGTACGCCGCACCCATGACTACCATGGTGTGCTGCGATGGGACCCAACTATTATTTTATCCAACGCCACTCTCAGACCAAGTGCCTCAAAAATCCGAAATACAATATCGTCATCTGTAGACTAACTTCCAGTTTAGGTCGCAATCTCTGTGAACCATGACGTCTATGTTCAGTTGTGGCATTTTGTCGTCCCATGGGTGTCCTGTCCATCATAGGCATTGTCAGGTATTTCAACAGGATTTCCACAAGTGTCAGCAGAGAAATGTATTGCCTTAACTCTCCCTTCACTCTTCAGCTTATTTAGTCTTACTTTTTTATGTCTAACAATCCTAATCATGTTTCACATTTTGAAAAAAGTTTACACTTTTTGATGACCAAAATAATTTCTTTTTTTATTACTTTGATGGTGATTTTTTTTATTTGCTGTATATTTCTTTGGAAAAGAAACCGATTGTTAAATTTAGTTTTCAGTAGTGATAAATTTTTTTATTTATTTCAACAATCATTGAACTGACTCAACAGATTCTTCTAGTAACATTGTTTTTTTCTCTTACTTCTGTCTTGATAAGTTTGTTTTGTGATTGGAAATAAGAAAAGATCCGTTTGAAATGACGAGTGTTAGCCGTCATCTCGCAACACTTTATTTTAGTAGAAATGAGATTTCATTTCAACGTACTTCAGTTTCATTTTGAACCAATCATGGGGTGAATTTGGAATTAAGAAACAATTTCAATTTGCCAAAAAAAAGTAGAAAAGAAAAAAAAAATGAAGCAGAGGTGTATGTTTGTGGGCAAGGCATGCCCATGTCATTACAACTGGACTTGAGGCATAGTTGAAATCAATTTTGCAGTATTGTGTTGACCTCTAGTTTGCTAGCTTAACACGCCCTTATTGCAACGTTCATAGAGAAATATTTAGCGACACTTCTGTGGTTGTTTATCAACTTCTTCAGAGAACTGCTTGTTAGCTTTTGTTAGTGGCTCTATACAAAAATCTGTATCGTTTTAATAGAAATTGGGTTGTGGCACAGCATGCAGCCAGATCCTATGCATCCTTGTGACCTCCTGGAGCAATTCTGGAAATGTATTAGCGGTGGCAGCCCGTTTCTAAGAAGAAAAAAAAACTACTAGCAGGTCATCACCCAATTTCAATATGTACTTTGAAAGGCAAATGCTTGACTTGATAGTACAGTAATATGTATTAATGTTCAAATGCTGAATGAAACACAGCCTGTATAACTTGGTTTTGTAAGGTATAATATAATACTATCTGTTTCTTTGAAGTAATGGCATGCATTACTTTATCTGCAGCACTTGACAATACCAGTTACAAGTTTGTTGAAGGTTATTATGTGCTTCAAGAGCAGTTTGAAAGAGAATTTGAAAGTAATAAACAAACTTGGTTAGTGTTGTCATTGGCCAGATTGACCCCTTTGAAGTAGTCTTTTTGTGTGCAGTATATTTACAGAGTTTTACACCTACAGGAAATGAAATTTCTCTTTTATCTGATATATATATATTTCTTAATCATGCTTTTTCTATCTTCATTACGCAGTGTGCCCCAACTACTATTTAAGAGTGCAGTAGCAGCAGTAACACAAATCTTGGCACGTATTTCATTTATCGTCTAGTGAATACACAACCCGCTTTTCTAGTGAGGAATTAGATTCTTGGACTTTTATTCAACTTTTGTATAAGACTGTTACTTATACCGTGGAAAATAGAGCTACTACTTGATTTGATTGACAGAAAGAATTACCTGGACAAGCGAAATGAACCTTGAAATTCTTGAGATGATCATAATGAAGTTTAATTTACTGACAGAATTTCCAATTTAATGAACATGGTAGATTAAAATGCAGTGAGCCAAAGCCTATATTTATCCATCTTCTACTTATTTTAGTTAGTTTTTTCATTATATATATATAATTTCTCCCAAAATAATCTATTTTGAAAGCCTTTCTACTCTGTTCCATGTTTTGCTGAGCTGAGTGGTTTGTAGAAGTGAGGCTGTTACTAGGTTGGACATATAATACCTGAAACGTGGCAAAGGGTGCATTGCAAGTATTTTGTTCTCTCTCTCTCTCTCTCTCTCTCTTTCTCACCCTCCTCCTCCTTTTTTTTCTTGAAATTCAAAAGAACGATAATCGATAAAAAATCAATAATTAATATTTGTAGTTTCACTCTCTTACTGCACAAAGTTGTTTGAAGAAAACAAGCAATTTTTTTACAGGTGAACACCAATTTGCACTTGAAATCTGTCAATTAAATATTTCCCATCCGCGATTTGTTTATCTTCCACTCACTTTCTGTCAACGATTCATTTTCTGTCTAACCTATCACTTCTCTGCATAGATCCCGTTTGCAAGAAAAGAGTAAAACAGAAATAGGAGCTAGTTTCTAGGAAATTTTCCCGTTTTGCCGGATTCCAGAAAGATTACTAGGCCATAAATAAAGTTCTGCCCATGGTTTTATGAACTGTTGTAGTTTTCATGGCCGTCTCATGGAGAATAATCCACTACGAAAAGGCTCCATGTTTTAATGTTGTTGGCAATTTCACATATGAATTATAGAGTTTAAATGTATAAAAGGGGTAAAGGTGTTCAATGCATAGTCCTTTGGGCCACATTATAGTCCCGTTGGCCATAACAGTTTAGTATTCTATGAAATAAGAATTACCAAGTTGAGGGAGAGAGAGAGAGAGGAAGTAAATAAGTCATTTTGGGAGCAAGTAAAGTGAGATACAGGGTTATACGTTAGGTAATATCTTAATTTACTTGAAATATACTAAAAATGAGGTCTCATCTCTCGTATTCGTAGAGAAGTTGCAATTTCGTAAAACATCCAAGCAGAAATATTTAATTACATCAATGGCAGTGTTATCGTGTAACGCTCATGAGACATGAAATTATTTTTTATTTATATATCTATATATTTTTTTATGTTTAATGAGCCTGAATTTACATTTTATGTACCGTTTGCATTGTACTTTTGGGATTTAACAAGGTTATTTTTATCCACTTTATTTTGCTACTTTTTTTACTTTATCTATTACAATTGCCAAAAACGTATTGTACCTGAAGTAATCTAATTTTGTGGTTGCCAAGAAAATTAACCATGTAAATATATCTGCACATAGGAAGAAAATATCCTTCATTTTAAACCTCATCTTAAATTTCTTTTTAAAACTAAATTCGCTTTCAAAAACGCACTAATCTTTTGTCAGCATAATGAAATTCATGTCATGAGTTCTTCCTTATTTTTAATAACGATGAATTTCAGTACAAATGTCACATGACTACTACATACTGTAATGTTATCATTCTCTCTAAAAATAATATCTAATACGTTTTAAATTGTATATTATCTAAATATTTTCAGGTGTCAGTTGGTGCCCTTCCTTGAGACTCTAATGCAATCCGCTGCTTGCTCTATCAAAAATTGGTCAATACCATTCAAGGTAATGCTCTAGAAAATCATGTTTTACTTATGAGGATTTAGCCACAAGATGTGTATAATTTGAGGGACTGAAATGGTATGGGCCCAATGAAATGGTGGTGGCAAAAACCAAAGAGATTAGTTTTAGAGATAAGCTGTGTGATTATTACAACGTGGTTTATCGACCAGTTGCAATGCAGCGCAGTTGTGGAACTGATTAGCAGTTGGGGAAAAGAGACGAGAACCTTCAAGTAACGGAAATTAAGATTTTCGGCAGTGACACTAAGGTTCATAAGTGCGCGTGGAGTAAGAGGACCTATAAAAAAAAGGAGACCAAAGAAGAAATGGCTAGTTGGTTTTGTTCATTATTTAGGAGAGAAAACGAGAGAGGGAGAAAGATAGCCAGATTGATGCTAAATGCGACAATGGATAGTGGAAAGAAAACAGTACATGGAGGATGTGTGCAACTCTGAATACATTGTAACTATTTTCAACTTATAAGTGCACCAATTTAATGTGTGATTAGTGTAAGGACTATTGTAGTTGTTTTTGTTTAAGCAATCATGCAATAGGCCGGTCCTCCAATCTTTAGCATGTTTAGGACTTTGCTGTTTGTTGTTTGTTTGTTGGAGTTTAAGGTACAGTCAACTACGAGGTCATTAGAGACCCGTCCATTGTGTAGGTCTGATGCATATTCTGCACAGACACTACACTAATGCGACGATTATTGGGTATTAGCAGTACCCAGCTTTCCCGAGCGACTACCCATGCCAGTACTAACTGGGCTTGCGTTGCTTAACTTCAGTGATCAGACGAGAACTGGTGTGTCCAACGCAGCTCGCCGCTCCCCAGGACTTTGCGGAACAGCACTAGTTTCAATTAGATGTCCCCAGTCCCCCACATATATTTAGATGATTAACAATTTATAATTCGAGTCATTATTTAGATTTTGATCGGACGTGTTTTGTTATATCGTTGGTGTTTTACGGCCCTTCAACTACAAGGTCATTAGAGCCCCGTCCAATGCGTACTTCTAATGCAGAGACTTGACAGACATTACACTAATGCGACGATTTTTGGATATTAGCGGTACCCAGTTTTCCGAAGCGGCCTCCCATGTTAGTACTAGCTGTGGTTGCGCTGCTTAACTTCAGTGATCGGACGAGAACTTGTGTGTCCAATGCAATAAGCTTTCGGACGTGGGATATGGGCAGGAGGCTCCACTATTAATTTGTTGTAGCACCTCATAGTTGCAGGTTTGAATCTGCACATTAATAAACCGGCATTGAAATATCTTTTACTGGTTTACATTTAGATTTGCAAAGCCCTTTAAGATTTCTGCAACACCTTTAAGATTTCTTTGAAATTTAATTTTAAATGAATGTTACAAATTCTATGCAGAGTTCAGTATTGATCTGCACTGTTATATGTCAATGTAGGAGAGGAAGAAGTGTCGTCTATTTTACATCCTGACAGTGACCATGAAAGTCATAAGAGTCATCGTTGATAGAACCATTCAGGGATTGGTCACAACTGTGCGATTCTGAAAACAATAACGGACACAAGTGTCGCACACACAGCCCTCTCTTAATCTTTTACTTTAAACCTCAGTTCTTGCAGGCATATAGACAGTAACACGTGTGCCATGCATAAAAGATATTGAAAACCTGATAGACTTTTATTTTCCTGTATGAATGAGACTCATTAAAAACTGGGGCATGTGATGAGACCAGTGTTGGAGAGATAAAAAAGGAGGAAGGTGGACCTTGCACATTTTGCCTGTCGCCTAAATGGGACAGGCAGTTGCATAGCATTGTGGACAAAGCCCAAGTGTCTTGCCTCAGTTTGAGATCACCGTCAGAGACACGGTATATCACAATTACCTATAGATGTTCAAGCAGCGACTATATTGCGGTAATTATACCTAGTTCTTAAATTGGTTAACAAGATTTAAGTTTTAGTGAGAGAAATGATTAAAATAATTGGATATGTAAGTATTTATTAAGACAAAGACGCTTCTAAAGAAATGCCTATAGAGGGAGAAACCTTCAAAATCACTATCATCATCATCCATGAGATAGATAAAAATATAGGTAATAAATAGGTTTCATGATCTATCTATAAGCATCACTCTGCCTCTGCTGCCTCCCTCTCTTTCTCTCGCTCTATACGAGACTTATGATTTTTCTAGTAGCAGATTGTGGGCATATGCCGTGTGTTTATACACGTCAGTATGTGGTCCAATTAAATAACGAAATACTATGCACTGTAAATCAATACTATAATCGCTTTAATTATAAAAGACAAAAATCTACTAAGCCTATTAAGGTAACAATCTCATAAAGAACCTCATTTCAAATGAAAGTCTGCAGGGAGGATAAAAAGTAGTGAAATTTTGAGTTTTCCCTACAAGAAACTACCATCGACGATTGAAATGATGCTTGATATATAAAAGACTCCCCCTTTTTTCGGTTCCTATTTTCCTGACAGTCTCTCAGTATCATTCATTCTTCAGTATTTCTCTCTTTCTCTCGTACGCTCTTTTTTCCCCCTCTGAAATAGTGCCAATGCTGTAGGACATATCTCTGATTCAAAAGTTTTCGTTATATGGATTTTTCTCAATTTCTTATTTGGGTATCAAGGAGGAAATGTCACTTTGCTTTATGACTACAATTGCTACGTACACGGGTATGTGTGCGTGGATTGTGTGGAAGGAAGGAAATCTTAATACATTTCACGAAAATTGAATGTGTTGTTACTCCTCAAATAGTAAGAACCTCCTCTAACCAGACGATAGTTCATTTTTGGACAAACGTTTTCAGTCATGTGGTCGTTTATATATATTTCTCTCTCTCTCTCTCTTTCTGTCGCGCACACACCCACGTTCCTCCCGTTTTTAATTTAACCAAGCATACATCCATCCCATTTATGCATTTCCTTTCTAATAGGCTCGGCAGAAACTATTGACTTTCTAACCACTCCAGGGGTCAATTGTAGCTTATGTAAGAAAAAGGAAAAGCATCGAAAAAGAAATCTGAGTCACAATTTGAAATTGCATATTGTCTTCGTGCATCTATATATATATATATATATATATATATATATATATATTTTTTATTTGAAATTACATTGAGTAAAAGGTCGTTGTACTATTCATATATTTCCTCCGGCTGGTAGAGTTATGACTGAGGCTTTCGGTTGTTGCATAGCTCACCTAGGTTCAATCCTCAATTACAGTGGTCTTAGATATGATTGATCGTGGCATCCATTGGCGGCACGTAAATTCATATATTTATTGTTAGTCGGTTTAATAATTTAGTTTAAATAAGGCGAATTTTGGCAACTCTTTCTTCTCTTTCCCTCTCTCTCTCTCTCTCTCTCTGTGTAAGCGTGTAGTTGATTGTCTGCCCCTGTTCTCCCTTACAATAGACAGCAGCGACTTCCCCCCCCCCAAAAAATCAATTCGGATGAACGACGTTCACAGCACAGAATAGCAATTGCGTTGACGTTTCTATGTAGCCGTAATTTTTACTTATACATAAACCTTGGAAGAAAAGCATACACTTCAAAGATTATAGGCAATAGATCTGCACTTAAATTCGAGAAGAGGAAGAAAAAAAGGATATGGAGAGCTATCGTATGAAAATCGTGTCTTTCAAAACTCTATAACTTTCAATTATTTTCGTGGGAATTAAATTTTATTATCACACTGGATATTTGAAGAAGAAAAAAGGCCCCATCTTACGATAAACATTATTATTATTATTACTATACCGATTCAACTCACTGCAATATGCAGCAGTACTGTGTGTAAGCAAATATCGATATAGGACCTACTAACCAAATAAATATTCTTGCCACAAAGATTTACCAACTGAATTACTTATCAACAGGTTTTTAAAACGGTTTATAATGCACTTCTCCATCAAACAAACAGTATGAAATACACAAAACTGAGATAATGAAGTTATAAAATTCATGGAATAATAAATGAAATACACCTCAACACAAAGGAGGAGCTAAACGTCTCTAGCAGAGGCCTATTCAGTACCTGTGCAGTTGGAAGGAATAGTTAAAAACCCACCAAAATTGTAACACCATCCCCCAAACAAACGAGTCTCTGAACATTCATGAATCGTAGAGTAGCACTAGAGTAGTTTCAAAATGGTAGACCACCCGAGGTAGATAACATCCCAATCCACGCTTCAGACAGCTGTTAATCTCATCACATGTTCATAGTAATATGTGGTGCAACTTTACTGCAAATGAAAACCGTGTTTCAAAAATTAGAACGGCGAGAGCGAGAGAAGGTGCGGGGGGTGAGAGAGAGATGTTAGGTTCATGTACAAGACAGGAGAGAGAGATTTTATTGCAAATGAGAACCATTTTTCAACGCAGGGAGGAAGAGAGAGAAAAGGAGGTAAAAGAGGAAGTGTAATTGAAATAGAAATTGGGAAACCATTAATGTCAATTGAATTCTTCATTTGCAAATTGCTTGCACTATTTAACCCCATCCATTGATTGACCTTCATAAGATAGCAACTCTGTGGATAAATAATTACTATGATAGCAGCAGCAGTGGCAGTAGCTGTAGTGTTAGCAGCAGCAATAGCAGTTGAAGAAGTAGCATTGGTGGCAGGCAGGGACATTGGAGAAAGTTACTGGTGCTGACAAACCAGAGGTTGCTGGAAAGAGGGGAGATAAAAACATATCAGGCTTTTGTGTGCGTGACAGACTTGCACACATTTAGGTGAGAGAGGGAAGCTACAAGAATAGGCAGTGTGAGACAAGAGTAGTTGTGTGAAAGGAGAAAGTGGTAGTCAATATTGATTTTAAACGGAAGGCGGGGGGGGGGGGGAGAAAGATATTTATATAGAAATCCGATTAAAAGTCTAGGAACCCTATCAAATGATTGAGAGTCACGACCATAATTAGACAGTGAGAGCAAAAAAAAAAAATAAAGATAAATGTGTGGAATAGAGTTCGACACCAACTGGTGCCATTTCCTAACGTGATACGAGGCAATAAATAATTAGTTCTATTTATCTCATCTGGTAATTAAGTGTAGATAACACATTGGGTTGGTGAAGGAGTGTGCATAGGGAAAAAATGGACAAATAGTTGTAGTAGATGGGGTGACAGAATGAAATACTACTTAACCACGTATGGTCGAAAAGAGGGAGAGGAAAGGGGGCCTTTGCACACCTATCTCTGTCTGTCTGTTGGCATAAAGCAATTGTTTTCAATGTGGCCCATGGGCGTCAAAATGCTTAAGGGCAAAGGAAAGGAGAAAGATTTAACATGGATTATGAATAATCGGAATTACATTGCTAGTATTGATTCATAGTTTTGGATAAGCTGCAAGAGTGTTCCGTAGCCCCCCCCCCCACTCCCCTCTGTTAGATATTGTGCTCATAAACTCAGATTAAACTCTCTACACAATTTGTCGTCAACGTGGTAATATGAAATTGAGTATATATAAAAGTGATAACTTATCTCTTTCGTTTTTTAGTGGCATTCATGGATCCATTATCAGTCTGAATCGCTAAAAAAAAGGTCCTCCTATTCTGCATAACCGCATCCTAATCTATTTTTTGATGGATTCAAATTTTTGATAACTCCAAATTTTGAGCGTGAAATAGCCACATTGGAACATCATTCTTCAAGAATAAAATTTTCAGGTGGCTTCTGTTAGGGCAGCTGGTAATCCACTGCTTCTTGGACTCTAGATCCACGGGATTACCCAGATAGGTGGAAAAGTTAAGTCCTGGCCCTTTCCTGCCAGTGAATTAAATAATAATTTTGCAGGTCAACACTGTAAATAGGCAAACATGTACATATACAGGCAGGTGTGGGTGAAGAACTCCTATACGGACAGAAATATGGGTGATTTGACAAAATTTACCAACGCGATCATTATAGGGGCGCCGAGAGATGTCGCTGAACCTGAGAAAAGATTTTGTATTGGCGCCTACATATAAATTGTGGACTGATGTCCGAGCCGGAGGAAATTTAACCCTCACCCCCCTCTTCTCAACTTTGAATATATATCTGCCTCCAC
This sequence comes from Trigoniulus corallinus, assembly GCA_013389805.1. Lineage (NCBI taxonomy): Eukaryota > Metazoa > Arthropoda > Diplopoda > Spirobolida > Trigoniulidae > Trigoniulus > Trigoniulus corallinus. The sequence continues at coordinate 15,542,598 of JAAFCE010006949.1, forward strand.
CTCAGCTTTGGTAGATATAATCTCTTCAGAGTTCAGAAAGCGACATTAAATAGTTCAGTATCTGACCAACTAATCAATTCTGGGACTTAATGGATCCGGGCCATTTTGTAGGTATGTGCAACATCAAATTCGAATAAGCACATAATTGAGCTCAGAAGTTAATAGACCATTTAACAACTGCCCCTATGGTCGTCTCACTTTGGTGACCTTCATTTTCCCGTCTAGTGGCATTTCAAAAGTGACACTTTTACTCGAAAGCGATAAAGTTGTGAACTTGGAGTTGGGTAGGTAACATTTGACAAAGTGGCATAGGGTGCTATCAAAGAGTACGAAACTGCTTGAAATGATGCCTGTCTTACCTGACAGTTGAAAAATAAACTTCAAAATTGAGAAGTGAGAGGGGAGGAAGAGAAAGAGCGAGAGAGATTTGGTGAGGTCCCTACTCAATAGCCTGTCTGTTTTCTTTTTTAGAGGACCATAGTTCCGGCATATTTTCCCTGTTCCCCTTCTGTTGCTTCATAATCTTTTAAGCCCATGAGTCCTTCATTGGATATTAAAAAAACCCGAATGCCCGAAATGAAAAAGCGACCTCTGAAATGATAAATCTATAGCTGAAGCTGTTGCGCGAATAGCTCCTAGCTAGTAAGTGAGAAATACATAACTGATAATGTCAATTTTTTCCTTGGCCACCTGCTAAGAACCTTTTCAGTTTGTTAGTCTAGCACATACATCTTTAGGGCATATATATCACATATAAAATAAATCTTTTGACACACTTGCCTTGGCATATGTTGATATTTCAATACTGTAATCCCATTGAGACTGACTCTTACGTTGAGTAAGTTAGATTATGTGCATACGTATATGTGTGGTACCCCTCCCCCGTCACTCACCCTCTTCCAAACATCTGTATGAGGCACATATATATACACGAGTGCACGGAAAAGTGTTTTTTCAAACCAAATGGAGTGTGTATACTATTCATACAAGTGTCAGTCGCTTTTATTTCGTTTGTTTTTATGTAGTGTTACGAGAGCTGTTATATTCAAAAATTGTCTTCTGGATATTCAAGAGGTAAAAGAGAAAAAACTTATTTCCACCCTCTTTTTTGAATATTTCTTCTCCAATATTGAAATAATATTGAGCAGTCTGTCATTGTGATAAAATATATGTAGTTATTGTTTAGTACATAAGATAACCTAGGTTTTCTTCTCTGTGCTGCCATTCTACATTTTCCGTGAAAAAAATTTGACATTTCCTGCCAGTTCCTCAAAAAATATTAATTAGATAGCATTATTGCAGGTGTGCTACACGAAGTTTCTTCAATATTGTAGTCTTATGCCCTATACTTGTTATAGTTTTAAAGCATTCCTTGTTTTTCTGCTGCAAGCAGTTCACAGTTTATTATTCGGTTTTAACTTTAAAATTATTATTACGGGGTGGAGGAGGTCGAGGTGGTATGGCCAAGTTATGAGAAAAGTGGAGGAGGAGGAGGAGCTGGTTATGTTCAATACATCAGGCCGAATATATTCTAATACCATTTAAGTGTTATCTGAAATCTAAGACCTCTACGTGCCTTATGCCAGTTTATAACACGTCAACTAAATTATGTTACTATGTTACGCTAACGGGTTGGGGAGTAAACCAAGCAGCCATAAAAGGCCGGACCCTTAGGAGGCTGCTCGCGGGTTGGAGGTGGTAGGTGTAGAGGATGTAGGGGAGGGGAAACTTGCAGCACCAACGTTCACTACCAACCATCCGTGTTGGTACTAACGTGGGTTTGCGTTGCTTAATTTCAGTGATCTCACGAGAACTGGTGTGTCCAACGCAACTTGGCCGCACCAATTCGATGGGGATTCTGCGCTTGGTAGTCACACACCCTGAATATTTAAAGTCGGGCTGTATTCCTTTTAGAGAGCTCTTACACCTGAGAATTTTGACAATCTGAGCTTCAACTTTTCTCCTCAACCACAGGATTATGCGGTCGCATGCACCACAAGGAATCGGACTCCTATCTGACCAGCAACTTGTCTGACCCATGCTAAATGGGGCACACATTTAAACTAAAACTATTTTGTTTTTGCAAATACGAAATGTGAATACAAGTGAACTATTGCTGCATGTGCACAATTTTGTATTATGAAGTCATAAAACTTTTGAAATTTTTATTATTACAACGGTTTTGTGCCTTTGCCTAAGGTTGCATTCAGTCTCTATTGCTCTCAAATTTATAACATGAACGTAGATAATATATTAAAAATTAATCGAAATGGGACATACTACGTTGAAAGTCTCTTCAAGCGGAAGTATATATAGGTAGCTGGCAAAAACCAAGAGTAATTATAAACGACAATAATAATAAACTGTTTCAATATCCGAGCGGAGATATAAATCTAAAATTCCCTCACCCACCCCTTTGCAAATGGATTTCGTGTATCCTAGATAATTTTTTCCTACCATAAACTATATGTATATGTTGTTACAGGTTCTTAAAAAGGTTATGACATTAGGATGATAGCCAGCAATGATTGGAAACCATAGTCCAAAACGTCGTTCTCGAGATCCCGTCCTACTCTAACTTCTATCGTTAAGATTTCAACCCTTCTGTATCTATTTCCCGTTGTCAGAATCCTCAACTCATGAACACCAGACGGGAAAAGGGCTATGTTTAACAAAGTATTAGTGGCTCAGGAGGCCATCGCTGTGGCGATACTCGTCTTATGGAGCGAGAAAAGCCCCAAGTGCACCTTTCATACAATGTTAAATGCATGTCATAGATATCGGTAAAATGTGTAGCTCTACCTTGAAGTCTGTAAAAGAAATTACCAGAGAGAGAAGGATTGAGGCTCGAGGTATGGAAAGGATATCGATAAAACTTCAAATCCCTGTTGAAGTCGGTAAACGAAATAGTCTCCAGGAACGATTTCGGCCGACGTTAAGTAAGGAGACATTGTGGCCGAAGGTCAGCACCCAACTGTGTAAAAATGCCGCCCAACAAGTAACCCGTGCCGTGCTTTTGCAGTGCCACGGGAGCGATTGTTTTAGGAATTATGCTGCCTGATGTCTCTCGGTGGTTGAGTGGCAGTGTGTTCGTCTCAAGCTCGCGGATGTAGGTCCGAGACAGGCTATAACAGAAAAACCCCAGGTGTACTCTCTGTCTGCATGGGGAATGTCCGTAAAATATAGGTGTAAAACATTAATATCAGTTGTAGGAACGTATTCTGCCCTTATCGTCGGTAAGTTACTGCCAGTCATAGAATGACCGACGTTAAATTCACCAACCCAGTTGAGAGATACACAATATGTGGAAAGTGATTTATGGAACCGTCACTACCACCAAGAACACATCAACATTTACCAAGACAATTCGTAAACCGTGCAGAATGAGTGAATTCCTCATTTGTGAACCCCTCCTTTTGCTATATATAGTGGTTTTGGTTACCTTGCTATAATCCAATTATTAATATAAAAACTCGATAAAAAAATAAATTGTGCAGTAGTGAAGGACGGTATAGATTTTTTTTCTCCTTGAATTTATATATTAGATTCTTGTTTATATGTCGTTCATCATGCAGTGTGCATGTTATGTGTACCCACCCTACCCTGTCTTTCACCTCACACACACACATGCACTCAAACATACCTTCTTCTTAATCGTATATCTTTTTAGCTTTCGCATGCCTCATATGGCAAAACCATTGACTCGGTATCGTTACGCAAGGTGCACTTTCTTACAAAAATATGATCAAAAATCAAACAAGCAGAATATGCAAAGCAATAGTCTCCCTCACTTTTTCTCCTACAACTTATAAGCTGTATTATTTTTTGGAAGAAAGAGGGTGAGAAACAGAGTTTGATCAACAATATTTCAAGATTAGTTCCAAACAACTATAGATAAAAGGAAAGCATTTGATAGAAAAGAGGCAGAGACAAAGGCTTAGGTGTGTAGAAGGAGAAAGAGGAGGAGGAGAATGTGTAAATAAAGATGGAGCAAAAGATGATGCAGAAAGGAAAGATAGTTAGAGGGGAGGTACTAAAAAAACAGGATTATTCTTTGAAGGAGTTGACTTTTGTGTAGAGGCGTGAAATAGGCCAAACAACTGACGAAACAGACAACTTCTTAAGCGTTGCATGTTAGTGTTGCTGATGGGATTAATTACACGTATTTTAAGACCTCATTACCACAGCAACAGTGTAAGCGCCAAATATTTTTATTACGGCAGCCCTTTCCTCACTACTACTGCTACTACGGCTTTCTATGGTGTCTGTATTATTAAAAGATCGATGATGTTTCCGGCGTTAAGAATGTAAAAGGCAGATATAGCGATCGGGCAAATTGAATGCTTGAAAGAGGAGTCAGAAGAGGAGGAGTACTTGGGAGGGCAGCATAAGATTGAATGTTGTCTTTTCTCTGTGGCCTATGAGGGCAATTAAATTTAGGCCCCATATGCGATGCAAAAGGTCGTAGTGAAAAATAAAGTAGAAAATTGCTATACTCATCTTTCTCTCTCACTCTCCCTCTCCTAATCTATTTTCATATTATACTTCACCAGTGTTCTGACCTGGGTGGAACAGCCTTTGTCATTTTCAGCTCACGTGGTGCTTGTGCTCTTTGATACGATTTTATAGTCATTACTTCTGAACTGTGGTGGTGATGACGTGTACTCACAAGAGAGAAAATCCCACTACTACTGTTACTGCTTTACTGAAACAATCTTAGAATGCTGAATAAGAATGTTGAGCTTTTCCTCAAGAAAGTCGTAAGACGTTACTCTTGATAAATTTCTTGTCATCCTACTAGACAGAACTGTGTCCATTTAGAAACCCCTTTACTTTATGAGTTTCTACATGTTGATAACCTCATCTTACAGCTAAACTGAACTTAACATCACGTAATAATGTCATTGCAAGCTAGAAGGATGTAAAATGGCCTGAGTCATTGGCAAAACGGGTATTGCAAACCACTTTGAAGACTGGATGATGCGCTGGTCATTACAAGAAACATATGAAGGCTAGTGGTCTCTAAGTACAGTTTATTTCATTCAGTAAGGCAACTAATTACTTCTAAGTAAAAGTGAGCTGACCTTCATTTTCTGACTGCATTGGACATTGGTCATTTAGCACAGCGCCCCACCACCACCACCAAAAACTTTGACTGTTGTGCAGAGTGTTGCCTGTATCTCAATAGTTACATCTGGTGGAAACGTGAGTGGTTGAGTGGCAGACAAACCTTTTAACAGCTTACTTCCTGCAGGTAGTATTTGAATGTCCAAATTAACGATAATATCAATTCAGTCATTCGTCTTCAGGTCCCAATTATTCTCAATTCAGATGTTCATGGTCGTTTTATATGGGCAAGTGGCGTCGTACACCCCACACGGAATCATAATTTCAATTTTTGTCTAATGGACGGTGCATTTAGACAAGGGTTTTCCTCACCTTTGGAGACGAAAACCATGGACCTTAACTAGAGACAGCTTACATACTCTGATTTCAAAGGGCATTAACGTTTTACCACTTTCTCTCGATGCCGGCTTTAGACACTCGAAATCATGAAGAGCAAATGAATGAATATTATACCGAGATTAAATGTAACCAACATAAAGCTAATGTAGTTCTCATGGGCACTTTTGAAGATCTCAAGAGCACAAGTATTGTGGTTAAAGTTATTTTATTTGCCTGACCTAGTTGTTAATGCTAACGTTTATATGCACTTAGGGCCGTTTCGTGGGTATGGGCCATCCGAGTGTGAATTTCTATGCCGCCCTTTCAGAAACAGAATTCTTCATGTGTGGACACAACTTGGATAGTCCGAGTTTAATTGCACTTCTCCTAAATCATGTCGTCGGGGCCATTGCACCCATTACACCTCGGCACGTGCCTGCATGCACTAGAAGATGTTTACCTAGAGTGGATGAACCAGGAATTTCAATGTGAGGAAATGCTATTTTACAGGTGCAATTTTTGACGTCGTGTTACATCACGAATTTTAAATTTGCAGAAATTCTTTTCAGTTGTAGGGAATGGAAAGGAATTCTTTTACTCGCCCTATCTATTATTAATCGTCATATCATATAATAACATATTTCTTTCAAGATTTTTTTGGGGTACTTTTATAAACATACTACTGATTCAGCATGCAAATTTACCCAAAATCGAAATACATGCGTGAATAAATGCGCGATGGAAGTTGATTGTTACACATGAATAAGTTGAATTGTCCTAAAAATAAAGTACGTATCCTTTTATATAGTCCTTACATGCACAATCATATTGGCCAAAACGAGCAAACATCTCATCTGGAATCTGTGGATTTCATAGTAAAGCCTCAGTGCACTTTCATTGTCCACGTCCCCATTCATTACCTATTTTTTACTTCCCTCCATATATAGTTTAAGGCTATATGTTAAAAAAAAATTGGATGAGAAGATTTTACTACTGGTGACAATACAAAAATCCCACCCATCAATCCACCAAACTCTTGTCTTCCTCTTCCTCCTCCTTTTCTACTCTTTTCATTATATATCCATCTCTCTCTCCTCTCTCTGTTGATAGTGTAATGCATTGCAACGTCTTCCAGGTTTTCATGTTTGTGAAATAGCTCCAACTTTGAGTATATTGTCGTATTGAATGAGTTCAGATAACTATTTTCACTACGAATTCAATTGATCTGAGTTTGTGTTTCTCCTTTTTTTACCACCCCTCTGCTCTTTTTTTGCCCCCTCTTTTTCTTCGCATTTCTGCCAACATCCATCTACCCGCTTGTTGAGCCACTTCCAAATATGTTTCTCCTGCTAACTTCTCTTCATCTTCCCTTTCAACAGACATTTTTCATAATGAAAACATATATATAGTATACTAACAATAATGTTTATGGTCAGAAATGAGAGAAGAACTGCTTCCCCACTCCACCCGTCTCCTTTCTTCCTCAATCTTAGCACTTTCATTATGTTGACACACCACCAAAGGGCTTACTGGGCTGGCAAGCTGATGAAAGGACACACAGAGATCCCTTCACAGGAAGTCATTATCTTTGAATACACTCCAAAGGATTCATAATTCACTTTGTTGAATTCGACATCTTGGTTGCATGCAGGATGGCATTAAATAGTACAATTACTATCATTTGTTGAAGAATAAGAGGAGGAGGAGGAGAGGAAGAGAAAAGGACCAAGAAATGAGGAGGTTTCGAACTTCACTACGTAAAGCATTGGCACAGTTTAGGGTAAGAACTCCTCTCAGCTTATGTACGATCCTTCACAAAGTGAATTTTGACATTGCTTCATGGACAAATGGATTATGATAGTTTAACGACCGCGTTTACTGGTCATCGCATTTATAAAATGGATTTTGTGTTGTCCTTTCTTACATTTCCATTGTACTATTAATTGTCATTGTTTCTAGCTCAGGCTTCCAACAAACTTTAATTATTCTGCTGAATATATGTCTGCAATTATAAAATAATTATATCGTCAGCATTTATATATTTGGACATCCATTTGTCCTAGGAAAATGTTTGACAAACTAAAATTTCAGTTCTAACCTACGGTTTACATACACACCTGAGTGGAAAGCAATTACGGGTCTGGTTGACATTGTCCCTCCTTAAATGGGCTCAACTAGTCACTCTCCACCTATTTATTCATTCCAATATCTTTTCATCTGATCGATTGAAGTCGTCTCTTTATCTTGTATGCCATATGAGTGTTTTTGAATGCAGTGATTTATTTTACCAGTAGGTAATATGTTGTAGGAGGGATACCGGTAAGAAGCATGTAGGGAGGTTACCAACCGGAAAAATCTTCTCGTATTCAGGTAAAAAATTTTAAATCATTGAGCAAAATTTCGATTTTCAAGTCCTCTTTCTTACACACCGGCTGGGTAAAAATATGGGCCCTAATGACCATTGAAGTTGATGGGCCCTAAAACACAAACTAACAACATGCGTAAAAATACTGTCCAACAGATCGGTTCCCATATTTCTTATTGCGACAAAAACTGGGTACCAGACCTTGCCATAGATGGGAAGAGGGTTAGTGGTGATGATGATTAGCAATCTTGGAAAATTAAGTATTTAGTAAATAGGGAAAGGTCACTGCACCTTGATTCGCTATTTCTCCCTTGTTTTTAGTAACGATATTGGAAACATCAGAAAAGACAGCTAAACGTCTTTAGTTTCATTTCCTTCAGATGACGAATAATTTTCTTTATATAAAAAGGACTAACCTTGTAAGTTGCAGCCCATTATATGACCATTTTTAAGTTAAAATAACGCGTTAGCAAGGTTTTGATTACATATCATTAAGATGAATGAGTAGCAGACAGTGAAAAATGCCATCTAAGACGAGTAGTGTGTTTCCACATATTAATTCGTGCTATTCAATGTCCAAATCTCCACTATTATACTTCAAAATTTGGGATATATAACAACTGATCGTTTTAATACGATTCTTTTCCTAATTCTTTCTTTTACTAAAGGTTTGATTGTTACCAATTATGAAAATCAAATCTAGTAGTGCACTTTTGAAAGGTAGAGAGTATAAATAACCCTGAATGCATTTCATACTTGGTGTATACAGTTTTCGCCACATTCTTTCGTTCCTCTCATTCATACATAATTGAGACTTGCGATATGCGTATTTAATGCAGTGCTGTGCAAGCGTATCCACACATGCACCCACTCCGTGTACGTATTTCAATAGATTTTCTTATTTGCATTGTTGAAGCCAAGCCACGGTTTTAATCGAGTAAGTAGTTTTCATTATAATTCATCCATGCATTCATTTTCTCATTTAACGAATTTTATTCTCGATATGTAAAGGAGAGAGAGAGAAGGATGAGATGGAGGAGGAGGAGGAGGTCGGTTATCAAGCTTCATTATTTTTTTTCTCCATATAGGTTAGATGATTATTGTATACAATTCCTACTAAGTTATCTAGATATTGTATAAGTAACCTTAGTTTCGATGTCTCTATGGAACTTTATCATTTTTATAGCATGAAGCATAAATTTTTGCTAATATCTCGAGTTACATTATGAAAGTCAATCACAGACTACATTTTAAGATATCTGTTATTTGATCACCCTATACATATATTGGCCTTTGGCCCTGATTCACACAATTTCCAGATTAGAAATGTGTATAAGAATTTCTTAATCGGTGGCTTCCTAAAGTGATAAGTTACTCAAACGAGAATTTCAGTGAACTGAGATGCCAGCAGGAAAATGCCCTCAACTATATTACAATATATAAAAATTCAGTACTGTTGGTCACATCGACAGTGTGCTAAAATTAAAAAATAAAACCTACTACCATGGAATAAGATAAAAAAACAAAGTAATAAAAGATAATCACTGTCTTACCTTGAGATACTGCTGCCAACGACACGAAAAGTAATCCTATATGATGAAGCAGTGGAACACTGAACTCTGATATCGATGATAATGATGTCATTATGCTATTATACATAGGTGTGTATGTGTGTAGTAGTTATATATAAGTATTATACTTCAACTATCCAATCCAATACTTGACGACCCTCTTATCTTCTTTTTGGATGTCTACTGGAATGAGATGCTATCGAGATGAAAAAGGTGACTATTACAAGAAAGACTTTGATGTGCCATTTGTCCCAAGAAGCCATATATAGTAGATACATGTATTAGACACAGATATATAAGAGCGTCAAGTTGCACAGTCTCCTTATTTTCTTGCCAGTAATAAAATAAGATGGATGGAAGAAAAAACGGCGGATGATGGAGAAGAGAAAGAATCACTATATAAAATACTAATAATAATATCGCAGTCGCCAATGTCTGATTACTGCTACTAGTATCTCTTTCACGAGTATTTTAAATATTTTAAAGGTTCTGTTACCTTCGACGGATGACTAGATGATAGGAGAGCGAGATAGTCACGTGTGCATGATGGCAAGATCGCGATATATTTCTCTTCGATGTTTTTCAAGATATCGTCAATGGTCTATGTGGCATGTTTAACGAGAGGGTGAAGAGCAAAAAACCTATTGGATAGATAGATAGATTTTTTTTATTTACCCTTTATTTCTGCAAGGTTTAAATGGCGTGGATAGCGAAATAGATGCGGTTTTGTTAGCACGCCGCAGGTGTTCTCGGTTGTGTGGTGGTCGTTAGATGTTGGCTCTGTTTTTCCTCTTCCTTACTTCACTTCCTCTAAACTCAAGTAGGGAGATATTGGTGATGACGGCTTCTCATCCATCTGCTACTTCTGTTCTTCTTCTTCTTCTACTTTATACGTTGACGACACACACACATTCTTCTCTCTATTTCCTCTCTCTCTTTCTGTCTCTTTTTCTCTGTGTTTCACATATACACAATGCCACAAACTGTGCTTTTACTCCCTTCAATGTTATACGATGGTAATGAATTGCTGGAGTATATAGGCAGGCATCCGTATATCGGTCGATCTTTCTCTCAGTAGACCTTCACTCGTACTATTGCATGCCTGCTTGCGCGCGTGTGTATATATATACACACACACAGAGAGAGAGAGTATGTTAGTGAAAGAGAAATCACTGGAGATAGATATATAGATGAAGAGTATATGAAGGCGGAGCCTTACCTCACAGCCACTGACAATACTTTGTGCCCAAGCACCAATGCTACAACTACTAACTACACGACGATGACGACGACGACCACCACCACCGCCATCGACACACACATACAACCATCATACTCTGCCTGTCTGTCTGTGCCTGCCTACTTTCCCAAATCTATAGTCAACCCAACTGTGCCAACAGCAATCAATAGATATATGAACGAACGGCTGACTTGCTTTTGCGTGAATCCAGTTTTTATCTTCCTTTCGTTTTCTGTATATAAATGCGTGTGCAGATAGAAGTTGTCTATGACGCACACCTTACTACCAATGGAGAAATGGTGGTGATGTAGATGCGGGGAGTGAAAATGAGAAGTTTCTTCTTCTTGCTGTCGTCCTCGTCGTCTTCTTCTTCTTCTTCGACTTCTGTCTCTTCCACTTGCTTCTTTTAGATGGAGAAAGACGATTTTTTTTGCAGGGGTTTAGATGCTATCGAAAAAGTTATACTTTAAATATTTGTGCTGTTTTTTTTTTTTTTTGGTATGACGCTCCTGCGTTCTTTTATTTATTTCGAACGCTAGTAGAACGAAAGCACGCGCTGACTTTCGATAATGTGCGTGTGTATTCTATTTAAGGTATTTGATAAGGTTCCACATCATCTTGTTGATAAAGAAAAAATTGTGTGATAATTAGATGTTATTTACATAATACTTGTATTTTACTTTATAATTTCGTTGTTTATAGCACAGGTTGTCTGTTAATTTTCTATTGTTCTTGCTTGCGTCGGCCTACTCTAAGTGCTGTCGGCCGTATATGGTCGGTCCATTTTGTATGTTCGTGCGACATTTTAAATGAATGTGCGGTAATTTTTTTTATTTAGCAAGCTCTCCACTTCTTTAAATTATAGGTTATTATTCCTGAATCCATCATCATTGCCAAAAAGATGATTATAATGTCGCGTAGAGCACAAGGTTTCTATGCAAGAAGTCTACGTTTTACAATGTTTTTCCTCTTCTCGTCATAGTAAATGGATCTTCTTTTGGGAAGTAAAAAAGGTAGATGCTACATATTATACGTATATTTTTAAAGTAGGCTACCAATAAATTGCTGAAATGGCGTATTTGGTTTCTCCTCCTATCTCATCTTTACTTTAAAGATATCTGCAAGAAAGAAAGAAAGAAAGGAGCTTGACGGAAGTAGGTATAAAAGGGAAGAAATTTTAAAATGGTTGTATCACTTCTGCAATTGATATCAAAGGAAATTGTCCGCATTACTCAAGGTAGGGAGAGCGGCTAAAAACTTACATAAAATTCAGGAATGTATTCATCGAAACCTACTAAAATTGAGACTGGGAACCATTCCCATTGTCTCCTTGTTCAAATACATTACTATTCAATTACATAATGACGTATTATCAACGCATATAATTATGGTATAACTATAAAGCGACCAATTCCCGTGGTTATCAATGTAACATGAACTTACTGCATTCGTGCATATAACACAAAGTTCATGTCATAGTTTGCAAAGAAATGTTGATACTATCCATATAAAGCAGCAATAGTCGGTTTTTTATTAATTCATAGCACAGAGATATTATTGTGTTATTGCGTGTGGGCGTTTCAGCCACAGCGGGGAATATTGATAAAATAATTAATTAAGCCAACATAAAATAAAAGTGAGTGTAGCGAAGTTGTATTTGTTGACAGATGCCACTATGAATGGGTTTAATGCGAGTTCAATTTCACGCAGTCATATTTACTTGAAACCTATACTACAAGTAACGAGTCTATAGTCAGTCAGCCAACAGTAGCAGTACAAAATTATTTCTTGTCAGTAGTAACTGATATCTTGTATGACAAAAATAATTCCTCTCTAACATCAACCAAACTAGAAAATATCTCAATACTGAAAGGCAGCACACTAAGCTGCTTGTATAAGAGAGGTGTTTTAATCAGTCGACTAATAATATTAATTGTATAATAAGATACTAGCTAGAAGCTACACGTTAATAACATAATGCTAAACTGACCAAAGGGTTAGAATAGTGTTTATACATTTTTTTTCTGACAGCGCTTATATCCGTATCCATAGTATGGAATGTAAAGCGACCACAAGAGTGACTTTGAGCTGTTTGTTGAAATATTCTGTCCTTCAATCGATTGGCACCCTTTAAATTCCACTTTACACTAATGACTCTATCAGCTACCTCGTATTTCAGCGTAACAGTTTCATTGTAACCACGTTTGGTACAAATCCTATAGTATGGTTTGAAAGGTTCGCTTCTGCGCCCTAACGTTTTGGTGCATGTCTATATGCCTATAATAAACATTCTTTGTTATGTTTTGTACTCTGTAGTAAAATTAAGCCTTGAGTATTGTCAGCTTGTAGACTTATTCATCAACCATATATAAGTTATATAGTGGCATATAAAAAAGGTAGTTTCTTTGGCCTGACTTTAGGAATGTAGGCAACTTTTTTTGGTCCAGTTGTTGAATGGTGTTTTTGTGTACCTTAATATTATCATCCCAGCTTCCAAGTATAATCAATTCTCTTTCCACTAACGATCTTCACTTGATAGGACTTGACATCCTTTATTTAATCTTAACCAATTTCTGCCATCTTAGTTAACCAACCAACTGTTGTTGCAGAACTTCACTAATGAAATGAATTCCTACCAAAATTGCCACTGATGTTTTTTACTCTTTAGTAGGTTTTTTGTACTCTTTACTTTGCTTCAGTAACCAATGTTTCTAGATAATTCAACCAAATGGTTGATCTTCATCCCAGTCGTTAAACTATTACTTGAATATCACTTGACTGAGTTGGAGAACCGAGAAAACAAGTGATAAAAGGGTTGTTTTTGTCTTTCTTCTTTATGTAGGAGTAAAAAAGTGAGGTCTAACTTTGATTAAAGAATCTGATTAAAAATTGTGATGGCAAGTGGTACCCAAGGAAGAGAGTAAGAGGAAAACATGATTAGGAAATAAAATCGCCTCAATCTTTTATATTATATTTCATATATGTAAATAGGTGGCAGAAGATGACCATTGACAGCTGATCATTCTGCTCATCACACCCAGCAAGTCAAGAATTGAGGTGTCAAAATGAACATTGGGACGTTTTTTCACACTTATCAGGGTATTTATCAGTGACTTTCAGGAGATATCTGGCGCGAATCCTCATATTAAAGCGCCAAATTTGGAGCAGGGTAGTGGGGAGTAAATCAACTTTAACATTTTAATTTGGTTTTCTGTAAATAATCAGTGAAATTGTTACCTACTAAATACGCTACGTTGCGGCTGGGCTTTTGTTTTGCCGACCTCTGGAAAGGAGGTGGGAGAAAAGGGCATTAGTAACCACGTCCATCAGGAAGACAAATGGAAGCATTGCGTGATTGCTGATGGATGTTGCGTGATTTAAATTTCATTTGCGTGTCTTAATCATTTTTAGTTTGAAGCCTGTCAGCTTTGATCCGAAAGTCCACAGCGGTGTTTGTGTTCACGTCTATTGTTATCACTATGACACTCAACTGCTAGCTGCAGCTACTACTAGTGCTGCTGCTACGGCGACTACCACTACAGTAGTTAGGAAATGAGATTGCCTCTCATTGGCGTTTATGTAACTAGACATAATGGCATGTAATGGGAATGGGGAAGGGTTGAAATTGGGTACAATTTTGAATGAATTCGTGTGTGTATGCGTGTGAGAGAGAGAGAGACAGAGAAGTAAAGAGAGAGAGAGGAATGTCATCCATACTAGTGACTGAAGAATGAGGCAGGAAAGTGACCCTTTATATGATATGCGTTAAAGCATTCCAACGTTATACCATGGTTTATTATTATTATTACCATTATTATTGGAGATTAATATAGATGCTATCCGTTAAAACAGATTCATACGTGTCCATTGCCTTGCTTCATTTACAACCAAATTACTGTACGTCTGTTGTAGTCCTCCCTCCTAAATGAATTATACACCATCTAATATGATACGCCAGTTGTGTTTCTCAGGTTGATTTTTAGAGAAAGATGGTAGATTTCGTGTTGAAAGAAATAGAAATCGATTGTCTGTTGTTTTGAATCGCTTAAATGAAATCTATTGATAAAGTAAGAAAGTCGTCTCTTTACCTGCTGCGTCCTCTAACGCTTTGAATCCGGGCCCTTTTAAATATTTTTTCGTTGTTTAATACGAGCCATGTCACATTCTTGGGATGGTCGGATTAAAAATATACTAATTTTTGCAATAGTAATTACATGTAGTTCAATTTATGAGGCACAATTGTCTGACAAAGTTTAAAATTACTTCCCTTAATTTAACATACGGATTTAGAGGTGGTCCTTATTTAGTATGTTGCAATAGATTCAATATAAATAGTTTTAAGCCAATGATTGCCTGGAACGTGTTGAAAATCTTTGTGGTTTACCTATAATATTTAGGAAATAACGAGCTTTGTTAATTCATTGGTTTGGATACTTCACTTTCTCTCTCGCTCTCTAAGTGTGGGTTCAATCCAGTCTGTGACATGGAATTAAAGCAGATACTATTCTTCACTAGAGATGAAGTGCTGCACTTTTTACTTTGTCTGAAACACGGTCACTTAAAAGTGCTGCTTCCAGGCTCTTTGGGTGTGTACCAGTTATACGACCTATGTATATCAACGAGGCCTTGCTGAGTGCGGGACATCGGCCTGAAACCTGAAAAATCCACTTCTGCACACACGACAAGCATGAGCTAAATTTAATCGTTGTATCTCTCCGTCCTAGTGTAAGTTGCCAAGAGTGGGTAGCCATAGTTTATCCTTTTGAGGTGGGGTATTTTCTTATATATTTATTCGAAAAAAGGTCCTACCAAACTAGGACAACATAAAAGCAATGTATTTTGATATTCAGTTCAATAACTTTATCTAATACAGCTATTGGTTTTCTTTGGTGCAGATTTTTCGCTTGTCGACAGAGTAATGAAAAACGTGCTAAGGGAAATTTTATGCTCCAATAAATTTAGGCCTTAATTGGAAATTAAGGAAAAAATATCAAAAGCAACCATTGTCGAGGTTAAAGTTCCTTTCCTCGAACGAGACCTAGTTTTAAGTTTGTGCCATTTAGTAACCAGCTACTAATGACATTTGTGTGCACATTTAGAAATACATCATGTGCTTTTCGTAATTAAATTGAAAACGGCATGAACATAATAGTTTTTTTTTTACTTTTGTGTGATATTTTAAGTGGTTGGTTTTCAGAAAATGTATTTTGGGGTTTTGTGACAGGTCGTCAATTTTGCCTTATGAATGTTTGTTCAGTAATATTAAAACGTAATTATAGAAGATTCCGATTTATAGTTGTTATGTGAGTTATTGAAATCTTTTGATACACGTTGGGAAGATAAATATATTCAGCAAATAAGGAGTTGGGATAAAAATACCAATGTAGATGCAACTCTGGTTAAGTGTCCATGGCAACGAGGAGTTGTTTAATAACTTTTGCCCACGAGATTATAAATTAAACATTATAAGGTTTATGAGAAATAACTGAAGTGAGACCAGCGTTATCGAGGTTATCGTAAATCTGCTTACCGCCTTGGCGTATCGTCCACTAGGAAAGGGGTCATTTGATGAGGATTAATCTTTTCTGTTGTGGGCTATTGGGTGATATAAATGACCTATCCTTTCCTCTCCTAGTCCTCCCTCCCTTGCTCTCTCTCTCTCTCAGCATCCTTCTGTCCTTTCCATTCGGTTGTCCTAACACATTGTCGCCACTCATTGCCTCTCCTTCTCACCCCAACCTCCCTACCCTCCCTCATACACACAATTATAAGATTGCCCCCCTCTCCTCCTCCCTTGTTCCTTCCTCGTACCCTCCCTTATATGTATTGGCAATACAGATGTAGTAGACCACTGAACTACCATTTGTCAACCAAATGACTTTCTTCGCTCTTCTATCATTACTTATAGATAATAAGTGCATGGGTGTGGCGTACATAGTTTGGAAAATTAATTGTATATTGACTGTGATTACGAAGAATTTAACAAATATACACAGTATTTCTCTTCAATAAAAGGGGGATGAGGGACGATGATGGGAGCATTTACCAAATCTACGTGAATTGGTATATCTCCTGCTGCGAGAGGCAGTTGTTGGTTATTGGGACTTTTTGTTTCAAAATGAATACATATTGAATGTAATGCGCAAAAGTGGGTGAGAGCAAAGCGTTCAATGTTTCAACTTGGTAGAAAAGGAAAGGGAGAAGCATATATATGGATTTCTGCTTATTTATATCTACAGATATGATATTTTTTATCCTTCAATTTGTCGATGCAGGACATATCTTTTGGGTTTTGTTTTTTCCTGTAGTGCTGCTGTAGGTTTTTGACTACGAATTGATATCAGCTTGCATGCAGAGGGGATTTTTTTAGCATAGGCCGTTGTTGTGATGTATGAAGATATAAAATGTTGATGTATATTTTTCTGTTGTGTACTCCAGACTGCCATAATATTTATTTATAAGGTTGCTATTTTTGATTTTTTTTCAGACAATTCTGCCTGCTGAATTCTGCCAATCAATAATTTGCACCAAATGGGCACCTCAACATATTTTTCAGAGGTTCATTATTCCCTAAGTAACTTGTTCTTATAAATAGTTTTAGTGGTGCTAATATAGTGTATATTATTGTTATTTTATGAAATTTATAGAGATTTGTTTAATAATTCATTATTTAAATTTTAAAACAGTGAATTTTCTCAGTTTTGTGAAGAAAACTTGTGGTGACGACGCTGTAGAGTATAAATAAGGTCCCTAAATAACTGAGGCAAGGCAATCATTGTAATCATTGTATGAATCTTTAATGATGGCAGCAGGTTGTGACCAAGACTTTAGAGCTAACTGGACACTTATAAAAAATGTACAACATCAGTACATATTGATGACACCTCTATTGATTGATTGATTTGTTGGTGTTTTAGGTTTTTTGTTTGTGTTTTAGGCCCTTCAACTACAAGGTCATTAGAGCCCCGTCCACTGCGTAGTTCTAGTGCAGATACTACATAGACACTGCATTAATGCAACAATTTTGGGTTATTAGCGGTACCCAGTGTTCCCAAGCGGCCACCGTTGTTAGTACTAGCTAGGGTTGGATTACTTAACTTCAGTGACCAGACGAGAACTGGCGTGTCCAACGCAATAAGCCATTCCCCCGGTGTTTTAGGGCCCTTCAACTACAAAAGTCGTTAGAGCCCCGTCCACTACGTAGTTCTAATGCATAGTCTGCAGAGATGCTACGCTGTTACGGCGATTTTGGGGTATTAGCGGTACCCAGAGCTCCCAAACCACCACCTATGTTAGTACTAAAATAGGGTTGCGTTTCTTAACTTCAGTGATCAGACGAGAACTGGTGTGTCCAACGCGATACAGAAGCTCCGAAGCAGTGGCGTCGCTAGGGCTGGCGTCACCCGGTGCGGTGACACCATGGTGCCACCCCCCTCTCTCGTAAAAAGCCGCTTCTTCTGCATTGGTGCCACCCCATTTGTCATGGTGCGAGTGGTGTCACCCGGTGCGGCCCGCACCCCCTAGCGACGCCACTGCTCCCAAGGCACCTCCAGAAAAGTAGCATTACATGAAAATTGTTAAACAAGGATCAATAGAAAAATACACAAAAGTCTACGAGTATAAACCATTATAAGTGCAATTATTCTTTCTCTAATTACAGAAAGTTTTCCAGGTCAATCACTTTGTCTTTATTTTTGAGAAGATGGTAAATCGATCGGGAACGATTTAGACGGACGTTCAAAAAAGTAAATCGGATATTGAGTTTAATGAAAAAAAAGTTTGTTAAATTTTATTTTGAACTATTTCTGAGATGCAGGTTATCGAAGGTATTATTTACTTGAATAGGTAGTCTTAGTAAAGAATTATGTTTCTATTAATAAATACGATGCACGTGTAAGAAATCGTTAAGTAAAATTAGAAGATTTGGACTGGACTAAAGACAGGGGCATGTTCTGCACTACGTCTGATACAAGTCATCATCTTCAGATGCCAAATATATCTTGGCCTGGCCTGCAGGCTTTATCCCATATTCGCGAAGGACAACGATGGCTTTACCCATGTACCTGACGCAAGATAGGTTCAATCCTGGATCGAGGTGGGTTGAATCCTTTCCAGCGAGAGGTCCCCAGTCAGAATGGAAAGTTAAGTTGTGGCCCCCTGTGGTGTGTGTGTGACGTCAACTACACGTTAGAGAACCCTTTCTGCATGAAACGTGGAAATCGGCAAAATTCTCAGGTATAGGACTCGTCATTGTGGTGTCGTTGGGTTAGTATATATTTTTCTTCTTTGCATTTATTATCAGTGTTCCATACTTCATCGGACAATGTGACACAATGATTTCCGTGCTGCTTTGTTTATGGTGGAGGTTGTCATTCTCTGTAACAGGGAAGGAGCGGCTTATTGCGTTGGGCACACCAGTTCTCGTCTGATCACTGATGTT
Organism: Trigoniulus corallinus; assembly: GCA_013389805.1. Taxonomy (NCBI): domain Eukaryota; kingdom Metazoa; phylum Arthropoda; class Diplopoda; order Spirobolida; family Trigoniulidae; genus Trigoniulus; species Trigoniulus corallinus. The sequence continues at coordinate 15,561,659 of JAAFCE010006949.1, forward strand.
AAGCAACGCAATCCCAGCTAGTACTGACATGGGTGGCTTCTTGGGAAAACTGGGTACCGCTAATACCCAAAAGTCGTCGCGTTAGTGTAGTGTCTGTGCAGTCTCTGCAGTAGAACTACGCAGTGGACGAGGCTCTAATGACCTTGTAGTTGAAGGGCCCTAAAACACCAACGAATCAAACTGTAACTGGACTAAGGTATAGGTCAGGTAGTGCAGGGCTTTGGCCTTTTTAATCCTAATGTTGGATCCAACCTTTCGTATATTTGCAGCCCTGTAGGTAGATGATCATTTCATCATGCTGTCTTGGTTTGGCCTGAGGCCCTAGAAACCAAAAACAGGCCTTCCAGCTGGTTGGAAAGTGAAGAAACTGATGTCATGTGAACAATATGATGTCACTTAGCAGTCAAGTAGAAGATCTCATGATGGGATCATTTCTGATCTTGCTAATTTGAAATTAGAGCTGTGTCATAGTTAACTGAAGTCATTAATCAGTTGTACGCAGTCATTCAATACTTGACTAAACATCAAATGATAAATGTACTTCGGTTTAAAAAAATAAACACAAAAAAATATTATTATCGTTATTACTGCGGATGAACAGTTGAAAGAAATGGTAAAATATAATTTTTTTTGTTGCTTGAATTTTACATTTTAATTTTAAAAATATTAGGTTTTTTTGTGGCTTTTATATATAACTAATTTTCTACTACATCTTAAGTAAAATTTAAAATAAATAAAATTGCAGACGAGCCTTAATCTAACGACAATATAGAGTTTCTTCCTACATGATTGTTTTATTACGAAATTGATCAAAAGTTTGGTATGAATTTTTGAATATATAATAAATATTTCACTAATGGTTAATATTGACGTTGTTGCAGGAAATGAAAAGTCGTTGTAATGAAAATTTTGCCATATCTGTTTGATGTAATGGGATTTTATTACATTGATACCAATATGAATAAGTGGCCATCCACATAAGTCCACTTTTGGCCGGCCCTTCTTTTATTATACTTTTTCCTGTCATCGTTGCAATTGAATTTGTCATCAAATCCGAAGTCTCCATCCTCCTGCTTTAATCCATTTCCCTTTTGCTCACTCCCTCCTTTCTTGTGGCACACTTGTTCATTCCCTCTGTCCCTTATTCAGTTTTGCTTTCATTCTGCCTGCCCTCATTTACAAGTATTTTATTCAGTTTGCTGTCCATTGCATTCTTACCACTTGGATGCGCACATAGTATTGCCATTTATTTTTCATTTCTCTTCTGAATACTTCATCAGTTCATGTTTCCTAAAGTTATTACTGTTGCTTGACCGACTACTGCTTTACATGGTCTAGAAACTCTCTCTCTTTCTCTGACCCGAAATGCGGAAAACATCACTAGAATAATGATTACATTAATTAGGTGATCTTTAATTATCAAAATGATAATGTAGACTTGTATCGAGTAGTTTAGAGAGTTAATGAAGAGTGAACGATCCCATTTTCTTGTTTCAGTGTTTTTTTAATATTTGTTATCTTTGGTGAGTTTTGTTCTTACACCTAATTTGTAATTTCGTCGCTAATCCAAACATGGGGAGCGGCTTATTGCGTTGGACACACCAGTTCTCGTCTGATCACTGAAGTTAAGCAACCCAACCCCAGCTAGTACTAACATGGGTGGGCGCATTAGTGTGGTGTCTGTGCAGTCTCTGCACTAGAACTATGCAGCGGATGGGACTTTAATGACCTTATAGTTGAAGGGCCCTAAAACACCAACGAAACAAACAAAAATCCAAACAAGGATAAGAAGGTTTGGGACAAATCGTCAAAGGGTTTGGGACCAATCGTCATAGGGCTTGGGAGAGAATAGTCAGAGTTTGGAAAGGAAAAGAGTAATACAAGTAGAGATTGTCTGCCACAGGCAGGAAAAGGTTTAGAAGTGATTATGATGATGGTGGACCGATGAGAGAAGTTATCCTGTAGCTCCTGGGATATTGAGTTTTGTCTACAACATCCGGTCATCTGCCATTTTGCAATGTCCTGTATCTCTGACGTATTTATCTACACACCTGGCTTTTTTAACTGTCGAGATATCTAGAATTTATAGGACTAAATTTACTTTTAAGAGATATTTTTGATGATTATCTTAAAAATATGCTCACCCAGGGCCGGCTCGTGAGTTTCTGGCGCTATAGGCAAGTAGGTTCATCGCCGCCGCCCCCATTGAATCTAATACTGATTACTGATTATACCTCCACTATAACAGGCATAGCCCTTAAGAAGTGGAGGTTAATAAGGAAGTTCTAAATTGTCCAAGCGCCCCTCACGTGTTTGGCGTTTGTCCCAATACCAACATTTAGAAAAGGCCCAACCAATCAGAGAAATTTGGGACCCCCAGGACTATGAACATTTTAAATGACTGATAGACTGCATGGCAAGGAAGTACCTCTGAAATCAGCCGCCCCTATGAAATTTCCCGCCCTAGGCAGCCGCCTAGGTTTGCCTGCCCCACGAACCGCCTCTGTGCTCACCAACCCCTACCTAATCGTCCCCTTGGCCACTTCTGAACTAGGTTGTGAGAACATCAAAAATGATTGAAATCTAGAAAAATCCAAAACCTCGATTTTCAGAAGAGGCTTTTTTTTCCATTCTTGTAGGAGGAATAAGAGAATTTGGTATTGCATTGTTGCTAATCGTCCCTACAGTGGTGGTGGTGGTAGGGCATTGTTCAAAACTTCCCCCTATGATAGTCTTTTGTGTTTCGTTGACTGCGACGTGCAGTGTAAATTTATGGAGCGCCATTTAATGCATCTGTATTGAAGACTCAATATTGAAAATTTGAGAGACAGACGCCATTTTAAAGGGAGTATGCATTGAAAAGAATTGCTTCATTATAAATGGTCCAAAATCTCTCTCTTTCTTTCTGCTGTAGTGTGTCGAAACAGTTTTATAGGTCGTGGGATAGTCTGTCATTGTCCCACGGTGTGGATCACATAAAGAGATTTTAAATGGCAGAGGTTGACTTTGTTATTTATTTTTTCAGAGATCAAATTCACTTTCTGGATATTGTGAAAGGTTGGTCAAAAATGTACTTTGGATCAAATTTCATTTCGTATAGGTGTGTACATTTTTAAAAAAGACGTCAAAATCACTGTTACATACTCGTCCGTTTCGGTGGTTGAGTGGTTGCCTGATTGACTCGTGATTCCTGGTATCAAGTGTGTTCCTGGTCAAGGCGGATGGCTCCTTTTGAGAGAGAGAGAAACTATGGTCCTGAGCTTTATTTACTGTTATGATGATCGTAACCCTTTTTCCGTCTCTCGCAGTCAGGTGTCCATATTCACTATTGGGACACACGAGCCGGCTACCATCCTAATGCTAGAACCCTTATTTACCTCCACCGACGCGACGTCAGGGGACGAACTCCTACAACTGGAAATTTTTCCTAACTCTACGTATACTTTACTCCCTATAGTGAGGACTCTTTTATGTTGGTTGTACGAAGGGATGTGATAGTGTATTGGATGGATGGGAGCCTAATAAGAGATAGATAGGAATGGAGGGCCAGAATCCGTAGACCCGACCCTGCTACAGGAGGGCTAAAGGTATTATGATGATGCAGTAAGGGTTCTTTTATGTGTAGATAAAGGGGCCACGGCTTTACTTCCCATCCGACGAGAGATGCACTGAATGGAACCCTCTCTTGTCAAAAACCAGTCAAACGACTCGGTTCACGACATCGCAGTAGCCCAGGACGTTATCTCCGCACCACCGAGGCGGGTGTAACCTGTATGCAACCAGTAAAAGAACCCTTTCTACGCTGACTGCAGTATAGGTCGGCCAAGTTGCGTTGGACACACCAGTTCCCGTTAGATCACTGAAGTTAAGCAGCGCACACCCACGTCAATACCAACTTGGGTGGTTAGTAAAGAACGTTGGGTGCTGCAAATTAACCCTCTTCCTCCTCCATTCACCTACCTCCTCATCTCCTGTGGGCAGCCTCCTAAGGGGTTGACCTGTTATGGCTGCCTGGCTTACACCCCAACCCACAAACTAATCAAAGGAGCTAATCAAAGATCCCTAAATATAGTATCGTTGTTAAACAAGAATTAGATTTGATTTATTTCTGGTGTTTTAGGGCCCTTCAACTACAATGGTCATCACAGCCCCGTCCACTCCGTAGTTATAATGCATAGTCTGCACAGACACTACGCTGTTACGACGATTTGGGTGTTAGCAGTACCCAGTGTTCCCCAGCTGTCACCTATGCCAGTATTACCTGGGATTGTGTTGCTTAACTTCAGTGATCAGACTATTTTTTTTATTTATTGTTTTAGGGCTCTTCCACTACAAGGTCGTTATAGCCCCGTCCACTGCGTAGTTCTAATGCAGCGACTGCACAGACACTACACGAATGCGACGATTTTTGGATATTAGCGGTACCTAGTGTTCCCAAGCTGTCACATATGCCAGTACTATCTGAGATTGCGTTGCTTAACTTCAGTGACCAGACGAGAACTGGTGTGTCGAATGCAATACAGCTGCTAATTAGATTGGTATTCGGCTGCATAAAATTATCGTCTACATTGAATTGGGCCCCCAAGCCTCTTGTAATTACGGGAAAAGGTCGAATTACTCCTTTTGGGCACAAATATGTTTACATGAGAATATGATACCTGCAGTGGACGTTCTATAGAGGAGAAGCATTACAAATTCTGAGTTGTGAATAGGAAATATTACAATAAACATATCAAAAATTAAAATGTTGTTTACATTTCAAGTAGTTTTAAGGGTAATTAAAAAATATTAACAGATTTCTAGTTGAAAATCTATAGAGTAATATGCATAATTTATAAGCTTTGTCTGATATGAGCTACTCTATTGTGCTTTGAGCGACGCCTGTATTAAATATTATAATTAACTAGGTGACGGAGTTTTGGGACGATGTTTATTCTCTTTTTAAACGTATTTTATAAATTTCGATGTAACTAGTTTATTATTTTAACGCTGTGCACACCACTGCATAATCGATCACAAACCTCCTTGGTAACCCGTCTCGCCCTACACCCAATAATCGTCTATCAGTTGCATGAGAGCTAATCATTATTTAAATTGAGAATCCTTTTTAAAGACGTTTGGGACCAGAACCGGAAACGTCTGAGTTTGGTTTTATTCATTTTGGTATTTAATTTGAAACTGTCTACCTTTAAGTCCATGTTAAAGCCCCAAATGTATGCGTATCAACCTTTTTTTATTTGCCTCAACCAGAGACTTAGCAATATTTTTAGCGCCCCTGGCAAATATCTTGTGTTGCGCCCTTAGGTTAACGTTATTTATAGCATTGATAGGGTGGGGGGGCTTTCACCAATTCAGTCCGGGTCTCTAATGACCTTGTAGTTGACGGGACCTTAAACACCAACAAACAACAACAACAACCAATTCAGTTACAAGTGTTTGTTACCAACGCTATGCATTTGTAACCAAATGCCAAGGGCGGATTTCGAGTGCCCGTGCCCCTTGCTCCTCTCTCCCTTTGCATTTGTCCCATTGTCAGTGGGTTTCTACGGCACTGGCCTCAACGTGTAAAGGGGTTCGTTACGTTCAGGGATCATCGTACTCACTTCATGGGAGGACTACAGTTGCATTGTGACGGATACGCAAGGCGCACTTAGGGACAGTGCCGTAACGGGGGTATGAAGCGCCTGTGGCAAGTGTCTAACTTTCGCTTGCCCGTAACGCAAACCCAGTTGCGCCCGTGGCGGCTGCCTTCTTTGCCACGCCCTCGTTGAGGCCCTGCTTAGGGATTCTCTCTTATTCTAAACCACGCGACTTGTTCGGGATTGAACCTGCAATCGTGGGATAAAGAATCTAACGGCCCAGGTTTTTTTATAAATTTCCTGATCTTATAGGGACGACACAGAGACCGCATAGTGCACACTGTATAGATTTCGTTGACCTAGTGTGTCTTTTTTCGGTGGTTCAGGAGATGGCACTTCGGTTATGGCTGCCCTGGGCCGAGATGTGCTTTCCTTCCCAAATGGGAAGTCTTGGTTGATCTGCAATGTCACCTGTAAGTTAGATCCTTGTCAGTAGACCCAAGTTTGATACTGTGTCGAGTGGGAAAGCGAATTATTGAGGCTCCCAGTGCCCTTTTCGTCAGCCATGGTCCCGTGTGGTGAGTAGGATGTCAGTTGCACGAAAAAGATCTACAAGAAATATAATATACGTGTAGTTCGGCAAAATTTTCAGGTGGAGGAGCTCGCCCTCCCTGGCGTCTGTAAAGTCCCCCAATCAACAACATGCTGCGATAAGTAATCGTCAGTACTGGACCAAGAGTACCCCGCTCTGCTATAGGCGGCTAATGGGCTAAGTATATTAGCATCCTGTATTGTGAGACCTTACTACGATTTCCGTCCCGGCCTTTTGCCTTATGTGTGCGTGGGGGGAAGGATTTTGGCATTTTTAAGTGTTTGAAGTGAACAAAATACAACATCAATGTGTGGTGAGCTAAAGTGATAAATGACATAGTGTTTTATCCTCATAATTTCTGTCTTTGGAAATGGATGTGAATTTTATTTGAGATATTTTTTTAGTCTGAAATGCGTAATTTATCTCTAAACAGTCTCATCTTAAAAAAAAACGGATGTATTTTTTTTATTTTTAGTTGAATTCCATGCTATGTAAAATTGTTTTTCACTCCTTTGACCTTCTTTCGAGGCTCACACTGTTATGCCACTTATGCAAGAATACCTTTAATAATTTTTTTCTTTAAATGCAGTTAAAGATGAAAATCAAGAAAAAAAATTTATTCTTAAAAATGTTTTAGGTGCTATATTTTTTTTATAATTTTAGTAAGTTGATGTATTTATACAATTTTTGCCGATTACTTCCCGACACAGCTGTGGTTTTTAGTGACGATGGTAAAAAATTGATTTTTTTGTCCCCATCTCAAGGCCCTCTTTCATTTACGATTTTTAGTGGCATTTTTTATCTCCTTTTTTTGTAAAATTTATAAAATTATACATTCTTAAAGTTTCGTAAGTTGGTATGCTTGCTATATTGTAACTCCACTATACACATTTGGATTTAAGGGGCATTGCAATGATTTTTCTTAATGGATTTGCATTTACGAAAGCTATATAGAGCCATTTGATAATCGCAAGAAAGGGCTCGTTATTTAAAAGGAAAATAGTTACATATCCTTTATTGTTCTTGTTTGAAATTTTTTTTCTCCTATTTAAGCAGAAGTGGATTTCTTTTTTAATAGGAGAGGGAGAGAGGATCTTTTTTTAAAAAGAAAAAAAATGATGGATAAGATATTCAACAAAAAGGGAAATTTTAAAGTGCCCTATTGTGTGAATGGTTATAAAACGAGCGCAAAACAGGTCCATTCAGTGAAATTGGATTTTTTTTCCGACCTAACTTCATATAAATTGGCCTGTGCACACAATAAGGTAATCTTATTTGATATACGAACTTTGGCAGACTCCATTCTGCTGCAAAGCTGTTATTTTTCTGTAAAAAAAGCCATGTATGGTTTGTAAATCCGTATGTACTTGTGCAGAACTTCAGACAAGCAGACGTATAGGGCCGTTTTGTTGATCTTTTAGGGCCTAAAAATATTTCAAATATACAGTATTGTATTTTTGTCTTGGAATAGCAACGATTATAGCATGGTAATTATCACGTAATATTTCATTAAATTGGTTTTCTTTCACTGAAATTTCATTTTCGGCATAACTACAGGTGGCACTTTTCATTATTGTGGTATTTTACGTAAAAAACTCCAGGATCTTCTTATCAGCAGATGGGCCCATGCTTCACTAAATTACAGGAAATGATCTCCCTTTACCTTGTAGACTTGTCTTTAATTATAATTGGCAGGTTTCTTAAAGGCAACTCTATAATTGCCAGTTGCACAGGATGAAGTAGAGGGCAGGCTATTTGGGATCTGTCATTAACACTGTTTTTCGGTAGGGGCAGACAGAAGTTGATGTTAGGGAGGATATAAGAATAGAAGCAGGTGCTAAAGCGGGACCTGGTGCCAAACTGTCCTGCGGGACGTCTTTGTATAAAAGAAAAAAAATTGCGACATATGGATCACCCAGGGCTTTGATTACTGCTAGGGTTCACGTTTTTTTCCACCCCTCGGGCTGGAACTGAGGTGGATGTTTTGTTAGATTCACTGCAGGGCTTCTGATGATGTGTAAGAAAAGGGTTGAGATATCAAGATAATATTTAAACAGGTAACAGAAGTGGAATGTCGCAGAATGAAAAGCGGATAGTGAGGGTCCCATACGTGAATTCATAGAATAAAGAGTACTATCACTCGTCGAGCCAACCTTGTTGCACGTGGGATTGGAGTATCCATACTTTTTAAACTGAGATCTGTGTTGCAACAACGCGGTTCGTTGACTGATGTCCTGCAGACTCTTGACCTCTGTTGCGATGTTGACCATGGATGACAACTGTCGCCACAAACTATACTTTTATGGTTCATAAATTATATTGCGTGGGTTTGTGAAGTAATTTTTGACCATTTTTCATTAGAAGTGTCGTCTCATAGGCTTCTTTTCATGGATAGTATTTGACAATCTGATATCCAGGAGAGGTCAAAAGAATCACACTTGTGTACATTGGTGAACACACACAAAATCTCTTCGTTCAAACAATGTCAGAGTTTTTAGACACTAGTAGAGAGACATTTTACCCGAAAGCACTTAATTCTTGGAGATGTGCTCAAAGGGCAGTTTAAGATGACAGGAGATTTAAGAGGCCAGGTATCAAAAATAGGTGATGGCATGGTGTAAGATCACGAGGAGTGGTATATGACAGAAATAAATGGCGAAAATCTGGAACTCGTCTGGTTTGATCACACTTCCACCATGAAATAAAACGCAGAAAAGAGATAAAATTTTTAGATGATGTTACATTGTTACAAAATCTTGACGAATATTTATGATCAAATGCTTTCTAAAGATTCAATTGTGCTACTTGCAAGAGGTGCTAATGAGGAAAGGAAATGAATAATCATGTCTCCAGTTACATTGGCCGAGGATTGATCTCAGTCCACCTGTACACCAGGCGGATATCGAGTCACTTCCTCCACTCTCCGAGCTTGTTATGCCATAAATAAACTCTTTAACAAATCCACCAGTAAAGACTATAGAGATAGAACAGAGATAAAGCTAGGTAAGATGATAGTGATGTATTTTAAGAGTATGATTCAAAATTCCAATACGAAGGGGGCAAATTAAATAATGAATGCAAAGCTATGCAAATAAGTTAAACGGAGAGAGTCTAAGTAAACCCTCATAATAAATATATCGACTTCTTGCAGCAGTAACTTGGATTCCTAGAAAGAATGGCAGGGTACTCATCAAAACATTTCGCCAGTTTCTTACGTAGTTTATCCTTTTGACAGCCATTCAATGTTTACATACTTCTTTATATGTGAGTACTAAAGAAATGAGTTGATATTGCGACATGTCAAGAGGTAACATTTACTTTATTATGTTTTCTTATTTGCAGAAAGGTTGGTAGTCGACTCTCAGAGTGCTAAACATCGCTCTATATAGTGAAATGGTCATTAGCTGTTGCTTGGTGCCACCGTCTCATTACTTGCCTTTTCCTGTACGCCACGTTTTATTGAGCACCAAGTTTCACAATCGTTAACATTACACTAGTCCCCCGTCTTTTTGTGAGTTAAAGACTAAAAGTTTTAGCTCTTTACTCCTTTCCATAACTGGACCACTCAATATCTCAACTCTACCATATCCTCTGCAAACTTTTATTTATCCTATAGGTCATCCAACCTGAAATAAGCATCCGTGGCAAAAGACGCACTATTTAGAGAGCGGCGAATTGCGTTGACCACACCACCTCTCGTCTAATCACTGAAGTTAAGCAGCGCAATCCCAGCTAGTACTGACATTGGTGGCCGCTTGAAAAAACTAGGTACTGCTAATACCAAAAAAATCGTCTCATTAGTGTAGTGTCTGTGCAGTTTCTGCATAAGAACTATGCTGTAGACGGGGCTCTAATGACCTTTGCAGTTGAAGGGCCCTAAAACACCAACAAACAACAACAACAACACACTGTTTAGTTCCATTGGTGTCCCAACCAAGTCCAGGACAATTGACTGATTATTTAGGTTCTTTTCAGATACCATAGGACAACACCTCTTATTCGCGACTCGCTAAAGGTATTTCGCTGGTCCGAATGAAAAATGGACCAAATATGCCATGATAAGGAATGTTAATTGGACCACAATTAAGCTCAAAATCCCTATCAAGAATTTATCAATCATTTTTTTTAAATCTCATAATCCATGTAGAGGGTATTTTCTCACAGTTATCCAGCACCCGACACCTCTACAAGGCAAAACTTTAGCTCTGTTTTGATGATTTTGAGTTTTCTTGTGCTTGAAGAAAGAAAAAGTTAACCAGGATCGATCCGGTAGTTACAGACGTTCGATGAGGATCGTTGAAGGCAATGACTTTGTTGCTGATGATCTTTTTTCAGCAGCTAATAGATTTTTGCATTGCATCTAGCTTTGCATAATGTCTGCAACCCTATTTATGGTGAAGTTTTATATCTAAAAATGTTAGATTTTCTTCTTTTTTTTTAAGACAGCTGGTAACTTCTTTAACGACACTCTCGTAAATGGTTGACTGCAGCGTCATAAATGGTCGTGCGGTGTACATAACATGCTCCGTTAGTTTAGACATAAACGTCGTCCAAGTGCTCTTTGATACGGTGCGGATGAGTGACCACATAGATGCACTAGTCCCCTTTCTCGCTAATGATACGAGTATGTTTTTATGTTGAAAGCTACCCAAAATACATTGAATGCCAACTAAATGTATTTTCTATACTAAACACAGAAATTGCATTCAACTAAAGAGTCGTGTACGTCGTTTCTGCCAACAACAACCGAGATTAGCTGCGTGAGAAGATGAGGCGTTTAGATATATTTATTTTTCTTGACTTGTTGTGATGGAAAATGCAACCAATTGCAAACAAACGAAAATGTCCGGTGGCACCCTAGGGATTGGGCAGCTCATTCTTACAACAATCAACAGATGGCGATAAAAACACCAACTTACCTAAACAACAAACACATTTATGGCTGCTAACTTTTACTGGTAATACTCTTCAATTCTTTCCATTCAGTAAAAAAATTGAACTGTTTAGACTCCTGACATAGTACTCCATAGTACCCGTTGTAATTCTGCCCTGGTTATTTCCACCTACCCTTTTTTGTTTCACAACTTAACCAACTATTTTCATGACATGGCCAATCCACTGACAACTACTGTCCTCTGGCTGTCCAAAGCTCTGATGTTACAGTCTTGCGACCTACATCATCTTGATGTGGGTCACTCCTATTTCACCTCCTATTCTCTCTAGAATCCAATGCTTGTGGGGGCTCATCATCCTCTCATCAACTGATGTTTTCACTGGGATCCTGATAATAATTCAACCCATTTCTTAACATCTAGCGTACTGATTCTTAACCTGGTTTGTAGCTCTTGAGGAATGCGGGATGCTGTGTAGAAATATTACTCCCATCTTAATCCGAAATACCGACACTTACAAATCGTCTAATTAATCCTATTTGATAGATTAGTTATGTTAGCACTTTATAATTCAAATGTCAGTGGAGAAGATAAATGCTTTCCGACTGCGCTATGCTACGAGTTCAATCCCTGCTGGTTGTAAATCAACCACATTTTTGACTGTATTTTAAAGTGTTTTTATCGCTTTTCTCCCCCTTTCTCCTTCTTCTTTGCACGTACCTCTTTTCTTCAAATTTTTTTTTCTTATAATAATGATCCAAGGCACAGTTTACTGCGTAGGGGTAATATCATGAAATAACGCGTTCCTTAGTGTATTGTGGACTAAATTGCGATGGGAATCTGGAAGCGTGTTATTCCAGACGTTGATGTCGACTAATAGAGAAAAGTGATAGTTTGTTTATACGATCGTTGCCGAGATTAAATGCGCGTGCTTAAAAGTAGGCAAATGAAAAAGAAAGATGAAAGGATTTGATATGTTGGAATGAATATGGCGAAGTAGCTATTATTGATCTGAATCATAGACAACATCTCCAATTTCATTTCTATTGCAAATATACCTAACTGTGTTTGTCTGCAGATTGGTGTTGACACTGAAACCTCACTTGAGAAGTTTCAGGTTACGACCTTCTCTGATATTCAACAGCTTTTACGCGAGGGTCTTAACTAATGTAATAAAAATGCTGAGTGGCATCGTGTGATTCAACTCCCCTTACCTCTTTTTTTTTCTCTTTTCGAGCAACTTCAACCATAATTCTTTCTGGATAAACCTCCCTATATCTCAAACACTCCAGTCGATTGATTGTCTATTTTTTTTATCTATTTTTTTTTTTTGCTTTCAGACTAAATATTTTGCTGGCATGACACCTGCCTATCAAATGAATTTACCAAGCTAATGTAATGAAAACTTTTTTTTTAGTAATAGTTTGACATTTTTGTGTAAATATGACAATGGAGGTGTGTCATTTCCTGAAATGCGCCGCTGAGTTTTCGGAGATGCTAAGTTGAAATTAGCTAAGAGTGGCTTATTTAAAAAGCTTTTCTTTGAATATTTTCTCATCACATTGATCACAATCAGCTTACCGGTGCAGTGTTTCTTTAGTGAAATTATCATGGTGACACCAAAGTTAGCTGTTTCTCAGCATTTCTAACCATTTTATTTGCATTATTAGTTGAAGACTACTGAGCAGTAAACCCCGATGCAAGAAACTTCAGCTGATTGTCTTACTAAATATTTGTGACCTATGCCCGGTTAGTGGAGCGATGGATCAGGTTTCCGCCAGGTGTGTTCAGAAAGCCATTTCAAACAATTGAGACATATACAGTATTTCAGTGTCATTACTTGACGCGTTCATTGTGTTCAACATAAAATATTTGAAAAGCATCTCTTTCCTTTTATTGTTTTACTTAGCCTAGGTATCGATGGGCTACCAGCCTGATTCCACTATGAATTTCGACCATTATGCCCTTCCCTTCTCTCTTCCCCAAGGGGAAGAAGAACATGCTGGTAGCAAGATAGGCTGGTATTGTAAGTACACGGTGTTCAGGACATTTTTCTGTAATTCAGTTTTGGTTAGATTTGTCACTCTCCTTAAGAGTATACCTGACGTCACCAAGCCTACATCGATTGGTGATGTTGAAGTCATCCACAAAAGCATTGCCAGCCTAATTTCTCGGTTGAAAGCCCTTTTCCTTTTAATTGATGAATTTGTAGAAAGTGCAAGCAAGTAATGGCAAACAATGAGTTTCATTGCAGAATCATCTAGAGAAATGTAGGAAATTCTTGTATTATATCTATTTAATGCAGATTCATATCTTTCCATTTCTTGTATCTACCTCTGTGCCAAATTATTTGGTAGATTGCAGCATATGACATTTATTAATTAAAATCTAATTTTATGTTTTAGTTGAAGTTATAAGGCAGAATGTTAGAGGACTAAGACATTACTGCAGGCAATTTGCCATTCAAAGACGGGATTTTTTTACTGCACTATTACTCATTTTAATAAATCTGACATGTTGCTTTTCTTGTTGCTACTGCTGCTGCTGTCTATTATTGTTTACTCGTTTAGCAGCAGCTCGAAAGTAGAGACATAGATTACTACAATCTAGAAATATTTCATGAATTTCTCAGGTATTTGATTCCTAAAGCATTTGTTAATTTTTCTGTAATTCATAACGAAAAAAAACCACTTTAAAGAGGTAAAGATCATATGTCGTCGTGTTACAATTCGAGCAGTTTAAGCTAACTTTCCACTTTTGCAACAATGGCCCTGTCGACCTTAATGTATAGTTCTCTAAGTTTGCCTCGCAACTTTTAATTCGTAGGCAAATTGAAAAGCAGCTCTTTAAAACATAACAATCTCATTTTCTCTCTCACTCACTATGTTTGTATTATTGAGTTTTGCTTCAGCACTAATGTGAATTGGTATTGTTCAAAAATAAGATGCTGCAAATTTGTAAGATGTGCGAGTAAAACGGATACCTTCCTTACATAGTCAATTGTCTAATTGTTTCCCACTTTGGTATGTAGCACTTAAAAGGTAAATTAAAAAGGATGATTTGACCTTGTAGAAAAGATCTGTGATATTTTGCCACAATCCAAAAAGAACTTCATTTTCAGTCTGTCGACTATTAAACTATCTCATGTATTATGAAAGAATGTCTTTGATATTTCTTTGAAGGTGGTGGTGGTGAGAATGAGCTTCAAAGAAGAAAGGACACACACGGAGAGAGAGAGAGAAGAGAGACAGAGATTTAAATCGGAAGATTGGTTAGTATACTTATTCTCATCCTAATATCCTTTTCCTTTTTTTGCTCATCCTTTTCATCTTTATAAGCAAATCTCTCAGATGTTTGAGTTAGTTCCGAGTTATCGAAAACGTTGACCGAAAACATGAGCATTGGTGTTCCCATGTGGCTCTGCCATGGTTACCAAACGACTAGTCTAATATCAGTATTGCGCAAGTTGTCTATCAGACCTTAGAAGATAAAAATGTAGAAAACTCGCACAAGTCTACATTGAGCAGGAACGGAAATCTGTAAGCTTAGGTCCCTCTTGTTTTCACATACAAAAGCACACCACATTAGCATTGTGTAGAAAAAAAGTAAAATAGGGAGAGTCTTTTATTTGGACAAAGGGCATGAGATGATGCAGGAATTGGTTTTAGATGATACATCTCATACGGACTAAACAAAATCACCACCTAATGGTGCTGGCAGAGACGCTGTTGCACCTTTGTATTTCAAGACGCAGCAGCTTATCTCGTATTGGTGTTTTCAAAATCTCCTTTGAGACTAAGTAAAAGCTGAAAGGATTCGCACGAAATGTTACTCTATTTCTTGACGATCAATCAACGAAACTATATATACTGTATTTAGCTCATATTTTTCTGTTTGTGTATCACCCATGTTTAAATGGCCATTTTGCACCTTTGAAACTTCAACGCATGCTAATTATATGTTTTTTTTTCAACTGGCACGGTTCCTCAACTCTGACACCCCAGGCTGCTGGCCATCAGTAACACCCAACTTCAATAACTCTGGGTCTACTCCGAGAAGTTGATGTAAAGTACGATGCTTGATGACAGATGCTCTAAGCGGTGTCAAATTAAAGGATTTGGTGGTCTCTATGTCAACCAATTGAATTGGTCCTTAAAGAAACGGCCTCAGTGGCCAAAATTCTAATGGCAGAGAACTTAAATAACGCCAACCAGGGTCTGATCATGTAAACATGCACCTAATATCCCAATGGACAACCCGACAGTGCAGTCCAGTCTTATGAAATTTGTAATACAATTAAAATATATTTCTTGGCAACTGGTTTTAGTAACGTCCCGCCTCGGTGGCGCAGTGGTTACTACGGAAACTGCGTCAGTGGTTCTAGGTTCGATACTGGACCGAGGTGGGTTGGCTTCTTTCGAGCGAGCGAGGTGCCCCGAGTGCGCCTTCTTTCGGATGAGAAGTAAAATTGAGGTCCCGTGTGGTGCACGATATCATTTGCACGTAAAAGAACCCTCTCTACTATGCAACGGGTGATGAGGCAAAATTTCCAGGTGTAGAAGGTCGCCTCCCCTGGCGTCGGCGAAATTCCCCATCTAACAGTAGACCGACGACAACCGGCTGTGGGAAATCACTGTCAATATATCGCCCTTGTGCCCATTCAGAGGGACAAGATGGGTATCCGACAGTGCCATAGGCAGGAAAAGGGTTAGGAGTTGCAGTTGCTTTTTGCAACTGACTTTAGTAACGTGCCTCGGTGGTGCGAAGGTGGCGTGCTCGACTACTGCGTCAGTAGTTATAGGATCGATATTTGATCGAGACGGGTTGGCTTCTTTCAGCCGCGAGAGAGAGGCGCCCAGTACACTGTCCGTCCGATGGGAAGTACAGTGGTGTGTACGACGTCACTTGAACGCAAAGGTACCCTTTCTACCTTGGAACGTGTGGATTGACAAAATTCACAGGCGTTGGAGTTGGGCTTCCTGGAGTCGGCGGAAGAAGCGTGCCCCAAGCGAATCAAACTAGGCCGACCACGACAAATCATAGGGGTTACAGCCTTAATTTTGTCAGCCGGCTGCGTAAAAATATCGACAAACGAAACACTCTTGTATCACAGTGGGGAAGAACAAATAGATACTGGACCCTACCATAAGCGGGAGATCGAGCTAGTAGTTGTTGTTGTTATTCAGTTAAATCTAGCAAATGACCAGCAAACCTATAGAGAATGCCCGTTGAATTAATGGCTCCCGCCCTGTTAAAATACCATATAAGTTTAAAGGTTAGTGTAGCACAGCAGTATGGATAACCCTTTGACTTTAGGATTAAAAAAATATGATGTATACATTTTCGACAGATGGAGCGCGTTGAATCAATCCAATTTATGGTGATGCCCAAATAATCTCTTGGTATTGCTTGTGTTTATCGGTGACAATCCTCGTCGACATAGAAAAATGGTTGTGATAAGTAATTATGGTTTGATGGATGTATCTGAAAAGTGGTGATGGTTGCGGTAAACAAGGTGTGCGCTTAGATCCAGTGGATATGACCTAAATTCATTTCATTGTATATTTATTTAAAAAAAGAAAAGAAAATATCCATTAGGTTGTTTATTAAACCACTTTGGACATGATACCAGTGATGCATTAAATCTGACACTGGTCATTCTTCACGCATAATTGTATGTACCTTAAGTTTATATAAGATGCCCTAAAGATGTTTCCATTGCAAACTCTATCGGCGGTTCATGTGTTTCCAAGATTATTTACCGAGTCTGTCATTAGTCTTCTTAGCCATCTAGGAATACTTTGACATATTGATGGCCAGACCTTGTATGACAATAACCAATACCTTTAAAACCTAAAATATATAGTAACCATCTGATAAATACTAAATGCCAAATGCCCTTATCTTCAGATCTAGGCGTAAGAAAGAGAAAAAACAGATTTTTCACTATTATCCAACTATTCAACATTAGTTTTAATCTACGTCTAGAGCCTATACAGTAGGTTATCCGTTGTGTTAAAGCTATTCATCGCTGCCAAAAAAGAAGGAAAGTACTTCATCTACCTTTTCTTTGATGTGAAAATGAAGCCCGGTGTCATAAGGTTACCCAACCATACCAAATCCGCAAATTTGAAAGATACTTCTGGCAGTGTTTAATTTGGAAATACTACCGGCACCGGACTGGGCTCTAGCCCGGATCCATTTGACATGTTACTTCACGTTAGGCCCGTTCTTCTACCATTAAGGGTTCACCGGCTACTACCCTGAGTCAGGGACGCTCTTCAGTCCAGCTCACCCTTCTTTTCGCGCAGTATGTGCCCGATATAGCGAGAACCTATGACCCCGGTTTGCCGTCCCCTCAGTATAACGTCGACGATACTGTCGAGGGTTAGATGGCTCAGCTTCGCCTCTAGCATCGAGCAGTCCATTTGTCGTAAGTAAAGAATTCGGGATGGACGTCGTCGGCTGCCCCTGCTCTTCCGCCAAAGTTAAGTAGGGGAGCTGGGGAGTTTGGGGAGAGTCCCATCCTAGACAGAAAGCTCACTCATACTTCAGAGACTCAATGACGGGTTTTCTCAGTTACACATTTTAATTTTTTTGTTTTGTTTCGTTGGTGTTTAAGGGCCCGTCAACTACAAGGTCATTACAGCCACGTCCACTGCGTAGTTCTAATGCAGAAACTGCAGACACTAGACTAATGCGACAATTTTTGGATATTTTCGGTAACCAGTTTTCCCAAACGGCCACCCATGTTAGTACTAGCTGGGGTTGCGTTGCTGAACTTCAGTGATCAGACGAGGTGGTGTGTCCAATGCAATAAGCCGCTCACACACATTTTAGAGGGCTGGAGTACATTGAGCCCTAAGCACTGGTATCAGCTATTAGTCAAGCATCCTCTTGCGGATGGGCAGTTGAGTTAATCTTGTTTGGCTCCATTCTCCTTCCTACGTGGAGATCGGAAAACTCCCAGCAGGTGAAAGAACCCTTATACTTTCCTCGATGACGTGAGTAAATTTGCTTCAGAGAGGACAGTGGCGGCAAATAGTCAACTGAACCTTTGCTGAAAGTGCCCATTCAGTATTCTGATACCATCCAGGGCATTGTTTCTGTCATCGTCTGTTTCCCAACATTCATTGTAGTCGTTTAGACATTCTACCCATTTTTCTCAAAGCGGTGGCGGCCCCGTTGAAACCCCCCCCCCAAAGCACTGCATTTATAAACGTGTTAACTAAAGCATGAACATCTTATGGTGGTACATGTGGTAAATGTTATTGTCAGTGTATTAACAAATTACTATTTTGTCCAGCATGCTTAACGTGATTCTCTTCCTTCCTCTTCTGTACCCTGCTCATAAAGAATAAAAGGGAAAGATGCCATTGACAGGTCTTTAATTTCAATTAAACAAATGAACACAGGCTTAAAGAGTTGGTGCATTGTACTGTCAGAATATTTGAATGCCAAATCAAATACATATTCAAGTTCGCAGTTAATTTCAGTGTGAATGGTGACAATTGTCCCTAAAGTAGCTCCTCTTCTCTAAATTACCCTACCCTTACTTGGTAGGCAGTGAGTTATTGTTTACTTAGGTAGATGAAAAGGGCCTTGTTCTGTTTGCTGTCCGTGCTTTGCAGCAATCCTATTGTTCGCAGTCTTGGTGGTGTTGATCTCTCATCCATTTTTCCATTGAAAATAAAGAGGAGGAAATTGTCTCTTGTTGTGCTGCCACCATTTACCAATTATTGTTGTGTAGCTCGTAATCGTGCTTCTTTCTCTTCTCTAATATGATTCGTGTACATTGTGTATGAAGCGTTATCGTGTTTTAGTAGACCTAAAATGAGAATCCTGATTAGCCTGTTCAATTACGTCATCTGTTTAAGAATAACAGAGCGTTTCATACATCTCCGAATTCTTAACCACCTTCAAGGCTTCCTCCTGACGTCAATTAATCTCTTTGATCACCAGTATCATTTTTCCAATTTCTGATAATTTCTTTTTAATAAAGCATTTGCTAGTTTGCATAAAGATATGGTAGTTTGTGGGGTGGACGAGAACCTGGTGGGAGGTAAGCAGGAGTGGAGAGCTAGAACCCGCGGACCCGGCCCTACCTACAGGCAGGATAACTGCATGATGATGATGAATGCAGCTGCTAGCTTGAACCGTGCTCCACTACTGCATCACTGGCTTTGGGCGAGATAGAGAGAGAAGACATTCCCATTTCGCCTTTGTCGAATGGGGTGTAAAGCCGTGACCCAATGTTGTGTGTCCTCCTTGGAACGTGTAGGTCGGCAAAATTTCCAGGTGTCTAAGTCCTACCGTATTTCCCGGGTTATAAGTTGCGTTTGTTACACACTAACTTTACAGATAAATTCGATCCTCCCCACTTCCCATGATCAAGGGCGACTTATGCACCGAATTTGCCAAAAAATGTCACTTTTCCACCGGTGCGACTGGGCGTGGCGAAGATGGCGGCCGCCACAGGCACAACTGGGTTTGGGACAAATTTTTAAGCTGTTTGTCATTAGGGAGTTTTACGACGTCGACGCACGCACACAACAGCGTACACAGACCACGTGACTAGCGTACGATTTTTAATAAAAAGAATGTTTTATTGCAACGTTTCTACAACGTTTCTACATGAGCGTCACTTCACCAGAGAACTCTTCCACTGTCAGCCATTTTTTTGTTTACTACACTGTGTCAAATGTACACTAGACTGTACGCCTGGCAATACGTACACTCACCTTAATACATGAAATGTTCGCGTTTGCACAGTTGAGGATTCGTCTGCATTGCGCTGCGTACGTTTGAAATAAAACTCCCAATTATTGGGTTACGGGGAGGCGTAAGTTAGACACTTGCCACAGGCGCTTCATACCCCCATTACGGCACTGTTCAGGAGTGACTTATAACCCGGGTTAATAGTAAATGAATGAAGATAGACCGGTGATAAATAAGCATTAAGGTTGTAGTATTAGGTTCGCAGCCGGCTTGGTAAAAATATGGTCCAACAGATCACCCGTGTACGATGAGAGTCGGATCCGGGTTACCACTAACTGATGATTTTTAACTCTTTGACAAAGTATTTATTTTTAGTTCATCCATGTTCATTCCTGATGATTCATTTTCTGATATGGTGGCGATGCAATCCGTCCCTGACACCTGAACTTCTTTATCGAAAATGCGTTGGACACACCAGTTCCCGTGAGATCACTGAAGTTAAGCAGCGCAAGCCCACGTCAGTACCAACAAGGGTGGTTGGAAAAGAACGTTGGGTGTTGCAATTTAACCTTCTTCTTTGTCCTTTCACCTTCCTCCTCACCTCCCGCCGGCCGCCTCCTAAGGGTTGGGAGCGGCGAGTTGCATTGGACACACCAGTTCTCGTCTGATCACTGAAGTTAAGCAACGCAAGCCCAGTTAGTACTGATATGGGTGGTCGCGCGGGAAAGCTGGGTACTGCTAATACCCAATAATCGTCGCATTAGTGTAGTGTCTGTGCAGTCTATGCATTAGAACTATGCAGTGGACGGGTCTCTAATGACCTTGTAGTTGAAGAGCCCTACAACACCAACAAAAAACAACACAAACAACAAAATCCTAAGGGTTCATCCTGTTATGGCTGCCTGGCTTACTCCCCAACCCACAAACTAATCCAGTAATCTATTATTTGAAGGTGACGAACTTGAGGATGGGTGTGTGCTTTTAGAGGCAGTGTGCGATTGTATTCGGGCACCTAAATTCATATCAGTATGACCACCGTATGACCCTTATGCGAAAGAGTAAATTCTTACCGGCAATGCAAAAATAAAGTCGACTATTTAAATGTGCAAAAATAAATTTTGTGCTAGGTTATAGAGAGACATTTGTACGCGCTAATATAAAGGAGAAAATATATGCATTTTCATGAATGATTCGTATGATGTTAAAGAGGCTGTATAGGGTTAGAAAACCCGGGTAAAGGGGATTCGAGGTGTTTGTCATGAGGGGTTAAACTTATAAATATGAAATAGATGTATTCGCATATCTAAAACTAAGGCATTTGATTGCACATAATTAGGAGTATATCCTGTCATGGTTATAATTTAATTTTTAAAATTTGCAGTAGTAGGCCCTACTGTTTGTGCAGTATCGAAATTATGAATATCATGGACCATCTGTACCATAAGGTGACGCTATTTTGAAAGGGGAAAATTTTTACTGATATGACTTAATAAGATGGAGGTAGGAGTGCAAAGAAGTAACACTCCAGATTGATGAATGCGAAAACCAAGCATTAGGTTGACTAATCTTATTGACCTTTTGAATTCTTATCAGTGCGTAAATTCTGCTACTCAACGTATCTCGTTTATCGTAGTAACGTAGGAAAACCGTTGTCAGTATGTTTGTAAATGTTGCTGAGATAAAATTATCAGTAGCTCGAACTTGTTTTGCATACAATATATGGAAATGAAATTATAAATGTTATTCACATTGCATTCAATTTTTATGTCGCATGCGGCAAATGAAAAGGAAAAGTCTTCAGCACCTGACCTGGATATTTTTGAAAGAGTTTTTAAAGTTCAAATGCTATCGCGATGATTACTGCGACACGTTTAATTTCATCATTGCAGTTGGTGATGAAAATTCTTGGATTGATTCTTGCTTTTACAAACCAAGAAATGCAATAAAATAATCGCTTCACTAACTTCTTCTATTGAATAGAGTTAAATTATTTGCTCCATAAATTATAATGAACCTATAACAATAGAGATATATACATATTTTTTTTTTTGTAAAAAGAGTACTTTCCTTAAAATTAATATCTGGTAGGCAGAGTCTTTACATAACTACAGCTTTTTATTCAGTTGATAAATTGAAGCTTATCACACTAGTTTTAAAACTGCTAGTTAATTTTCAAATATTTGCTCTCCAAATAATTTATTTGCCCTAAAGGTGAAAGCATACCCAGAAACTTCTGAACTGCAGGTTTGTTTGTTCTCCATATTAGTGTCATCATTGGCAGAAACATATATCCATTGGGGAAATCAGAGCAAGTTTGGGAGTGGAAGATTGAGAAGAGGAAGTTTCCCCTTATGGGAAACGTAGCAGGCCAGCAGAATATTTAACTCAACTGACGCAGGCCGAAATCTGTTAACTTAGAAAACCAAGAATAATGAACGAGGCTGTATATTGATTCATTCATTTTTTTTTCCGGTTTGTGCCTCAACACCTAGTTTAGGAAGAGTTCACAATTTCTAAGTAAAAATGATGGTCCGTTGTAATGATGGTCGCCCCTTGTATTACTTTGAAATTTGATAGTATTGACTTTTAATCTGGTGTTACAACTCTGCTATAGACGACTAATTCGACCCTGGGACGTTGTCGACTTTGAATTAGGGAATTTCACGTCATGAAGAAAGGGTTCTTGTAAGTGTAGTAGTGGTATCTTACGGACTTCCCTCTCACCCGAAATAAGTCAGATTAGGATTGATTCTGCAACCGTGAATTCATGTAGTCAAGTGAACCACTGACTCTCCGAGATTTCTTTCTCCAGAAACAGGTAACTTATTAAATTAAAAGTAAAATACCTCTACTAAGATCTGGGGCTGCTTCATCTCATTCGATTGATACCTTCAAGTTGATGAGAAATATTTCATTGTCCAGTTTTCCAATTTAAACAAGATGTTTATTTTAGTATTTGGAAAGGTATACTTTGAGCGTAATAGCAATCATTGATGGCGGTCAGCGTTTATTGTCAAGAATCCTTTGAGAATAATGGGTATTATTCTCAAGGACCTCTCTCTAATCTAGAAAACAGAAGTAAATAATCTAAACTATCTGTTGGTAAACAAACTAAATGTTAATTCAGGTTGAAACCGATTTGAAATTTTAAGTAATCAATTTATGAATCTAATAAGTTTATGACTCACTGCATTTGCTTTTCAACTCTAATTGTAAATCAGAAACTTCAAGAAAGAATTTTATTTCTGATATCACCATCATTACCATCATAACCCTTTTCCCACCTTTTGACAGGATCGCGTGTCCATATTTATCCCATTGGGATATCCCAGCGATTTGTAAAACGGTATGTTGTGCAGTCGGCTACCTATTGCCATCAGAAATTTTTTCCAAATCAGTAGAACAATTTCCTTGTCACAAAAAAAATAATTAACAATTCAGTTACTTTGACGGAGGCACATAAATTGAATTAACAATTGCAGTAGACGTATTTTAGAGAAATAAAAATTGTAACATTTAATTATCGTTCATTTCAGCAACTTGCATTTACAAATTCAAAAAAACAATGTAGGTCTCTCTAAGTTATCATTCAGCACTGCAATTAAATGAATTAAATTTAAGTAACAAAGTCTGTGATCTGAAGTTCGATATTAACTGCCTTTTATTTCGACAGATTTATCTAGTTAGGCGCGTCGTAGATCCTTAATTGACTTATCATAAACCGTTTTTAATAAAAGTACGGTAATTATTTAAATGACTTTGGAAAAATCAAAATTTTGTTTTTACTAAACGTGGATTTTCTCATCTTATAAAGTTACCTTTGTGAATTCTTCCTTGTCGCCTAACTTTTTATCTGCCTGTGGCCAGAGGAGTGTAAGAAGGAAGACTGAAAGATTCAAGATAGAAAAATGTGAGGAAGCAAGATACCAGATACCAGGAACTCATGGACTGTCTACCTGCCGATCTAAGGTTTCAACCGTTTCATTTGTCATTCTCTGAATCCCCAGGCATAATCATTTGAAAATCTAGTAATTTCTATCGTCTATAAAAGGTATACCATTCAGGATAGCAGACATGTCATTGCCCTTCTTAGTCTGATTGTTATCTTTCTGTTAGTTACGATGCTGGGGGTCTGGAGGAACTTGATCTAGTGCCTTCTTTTCTTCTAATTTAAGGCATGCTTCGTTGTTGACGAGAATAGGGCCGGTATTTGCAAGTCCATGCCTTGTGCAGTTGCGACATCCTAGGATTTTTGTTGCAGAAAGCCATAAAAAGGGAGTCTGTAAGTTGGATGTTTTGTTAGAGTCTTCTACTCCTATATTCAACCCCTTCCTCGTTGTGCAATCGATGCATACTGTTGTACGTGCTCTTTCAGACCATCTTTTTTATTTGCCATATTCAATGCACCTTATAATTTTGGATATGGAAACATTGATTTTACAACAATAGAAGTACTTCCGTTTACAATTTTTTTCTATTGAGAGAACACATTCAACCAGGAGTATTCGGTCAATAGATGCTTTGAATTTCAACGAAACATGGATAAGACGTAAAAATGCTCGGTGACACAATCAAATATTGATTCATATCATACATATTTTTCATGCGACGTATGCCAGTGGTTGGCCTGTCAATGGTTCATGGCCTACCCTTAGCTCACACGGACAGCGAGAATGGATACTCGTTGTTATAGGTGGGGAATTTCCTAGGGCGATGAGCGAGTCATTGAATCTACTGAAAGCTAATGACTTTTTCGATGTATATACCATATTTTTATGCTATTATAATATTATAACCGATCCCAGAAGGTACTCTTCCTTAGCACCTCTTGCCCCCAGTAGATTGTCGTATGCCTGCATTGGTTGGTTAGTTACTGTACGGGGAAGTTACTTCGACATAAGGGAAAGCCTATGAGGTGACCAGGAGTTGCCATACTCTGCTAGGTAGGTACTGGCAGGCAGGAAACTGACCATGGCGAATGATTCAGGCGGAGGATGTGACGAATGACGGAGGTGGTGATACAGCTTCTGATTGAGAATTCCCTCGCTATCATATCCGGATATTCAAATTGGACATTAGGCAAGCTCTGAATATCAATAATGAATAGAAATGATGCTCACTGGGCTATCAGTTAGTGTTATCTCATTCCTTAAATGGGTGTATTGTCGACAGGGGTATGATACACAGAGATCCTGTTGGAGGAGTGTGATGTCATTTGTAAAATGTTGAGAAAAGCTTGATCTTAATCTTGCAAAAGTAACAGCAATGTGCTGTTTGCCTTTGCGCCGTCAAAAACACTGTGGGGGTTAAAAGTCGTACGAATAGCAACTAACGAACATTGGGTTTTCACGCTAGAAGAAGGAGCACTTTTCTGTTTCGGGTTCGTCTCCCCTCAAATTGAAATTTCGTCTAATTTATACATTCAGCATTATGATACGATCCATAAATTTTCATTTAAAAGATAGATGCGAAATTAAGCAGACTAATTTCTGGTGATGTAGTTATCATTCATTGTTTTGACAGATTTTGGGAGGATATTTTCAAGCAGTCGTAATTCCGCAGTCAAATTTAGTGTCATCTAATAAAATCACAAATGTATATTGTAATTGTTCTTGCACCTTTGTCGTCTCATCTGCTACTTTTCTGAGCTGTATTTCTATCTTAATTTAAATATTTATTACTTTTACTAAGTAAAATCAATAAATTTTCAGTTATTACACTGAAATATTAGCCGCCTGCATCAAGGGTTTTCACTCCTTTATAGTTATATTTTGTTTCTCACTCGACCAGACCACAGGGAGATGAGAGAGAGAGGAAGAAAAAAAATGGGATGATGGATGTTTGCAACCAAGAATTTATTTCCGTCCTCGTATTTATCCCGCCCTTCTCCCTTTTTCATTATTCACCTCTTCAACCTACTTAGATTAGTCAGGTATTCCTACCATATTATTTGCCTACGAATTCACTTACATCACTGAGATCCGCGCCTGCCTTTACTAATGCAATATATGTTATAAAGCTATGAGATATGCGCAGAGAAAAATCAATAAATTAATGAAGAATTTTTTGGACAACTCTTGTACCTGTATACATATCTCTCTCTAGCACTTTCTCTCTGTCTCTCTCCCGCTCTCTACTTTGAATATAACTCTTATGTACGGCGTTTGAACCATTTGGGATCCATTTGCATTTAATGTGATGTATTGGCATGATGGGTGTATCCACCTATCAAATACGCTTATGATCGAGTTTGAATTGGAGTTGAATGCCGCGCGGCATCCAGCATACATCTTCCTGTCCATTAAATGCAGAGTGCCGCATAAATAGATTCATTATTGAAATCAGGGTCGTTGATTATATAGATGACTATCGATTGGAGTATAATGTGTCAAACAGGACCTGCACATATACTCACACAAGCACAGTCATCCACAATAAAGGAAAGGGAGACCATCTTCAGTGTAATTTGTTGATGCTTATGCGTCTTTCAAATCGGGCACATAAAAGATGACATTTCTCAGATTGTGTATGCATAATTGTATGTTCTTTAATGTGACAAAGACGATTTTTTGATAGACACTATCGATTTGACGTGTTCAAAGTATGTTTATATCCATATAAGCTTTGAATATATGTGATAAAAGAGAAAAAAAGATGAAGAGCTAGGTGTTTTGTTGGCATTTTTTGCTCTCCTTCTCTCAATGCTCAATTTTTTTGATCAAACATGGTGAATTGATGGAATAAAATTATTTATTTAAATTACTGTCGCAAAATCGACTTATGATCGGTCCAAGTCATTTGTAGCAGTGCAGATCCTGAAGAAATTCTAGCAGAACCTTTAATCTACATGTGGAGTTAAATGAAGCCTAGCTAAATCGCTATTACATTTAAAAAAACTTGGTGGATCGATCTCATCATTATGCAGCATTCTGAATAAATTTAAATTTAAAACTGTTAAGAAAGGTTTGTGCGGATTTTTTATCAGCCTACCTTCACTACCTACCCTTAATACATATGCGTACTTGGATATGTGTGTGTGAGATTTAAATTTTATTCTGCATATTCGGTACCACAATTTTCTTCTTCAAGTTTAGTGCACCCTTAAATCGATTCTGCATTTTTATACTGTTCGGACAATAATCAGAAGTTTAAAATTGGCAGCTGTGTAGCACCTTTTAGTTTGTTAAATCAATTTTATTTTATGCAATTTCAACGCTATTGAAATTTTTCTGTTTAATTTTAAGATATTCATTTGAAATCCTACATTGCTCTTTAAATGTATGGATATATAACTTGTAGGTTCACTAACCTAAAGTTTGTTGTTAAGCAGGACTCTATAGTTAGGAGGACCTTACAGTCAACTCAGACAGGCAGTAGTTCACTTAAAGGAACTCTGTCATCAAATTTTTGGAGCTGGTCCTAATTTTGCTATTATTAGAGGTAGGGTTTGTAGCGTTTAGTGGAGTATTTTAAATTTGAGGCATTGTTTTTTATCGATTTAATCAAATCTGAGATGATCGAGACGTATCTTGAGTATTGGACGTAGCACTCGACTAATGTGATAAAAGCATCCCTTGAAGGGGATAAGGGCTGTACTAGAACTACTTCTTGGTTTCGCCCTTGCGAAGTTTAACTTTGTCCTCAGGGAAAGGTCCTAACGACAGCCTTTAAACCACTCACCGTCCCACACTACCACATTCAACATCATTAAGGTGCTCAATACAATGACAGGTTCTTGTTTTATTCTTAAGTAGACTTTTATGTTTTGGTTCTAAGTGAAGGCAGCCAGTGTCCTCCTAAAGTGGCTTAAACCTCTCATGAGAAGACGCTTTGGTCAAAATTTTGTTAATGATGATATTCACCGTGTTATCTTCTCACCAGCGTTAATTGTGGTTCGAGCTCCAATTAGTCGTTTTCTTCAATGTATGTGCACAAGGTAAGAACAATCAAAAATGAGTAGATGAATTCACTATTGAATGAACATCCTTCCAGTCTCTAAGGGGCATTCATTTCCGACGTCCTTTAATAACATTAATTTTGTTAAACCCTTCTTCATCTAGTAAATAATTTTATTCTCAAAAATCAATAACAGCAACTGTAACTAGTGAGATGCTATTGAATTTTGCGCGGGACAAAGTTGATTGAAGGGAGAAAAAGGTAGAGGAAATCAAAGAAAATGCATCTCTAGAAGAGACACGTCATGCAGGACCATCTGTCTGAATATAGGGACTTCTCTTGGTCTGTTGTTGTTAGTAGAGGCTGGAATTGAACCTACATCTATACATTCCTGATTCTAATTCATCACTCAACTTTTGAAGTGTGAAAATTTGATGTTTTGATTGATTGTCAATGGTCAGTGCAAAAGTTATTCATAGTGTTACTCAACAGTCCGATAAACGGACATCTGACAGACAGGCTGACGATGTTTATTTCAGAGATGATGCAAAATGAAATCGTTGTTGACCTCAAAAATATTTATCATAACCACTTTTTGGTTTGAAAGGCAGCTTTGAAAGTACTTTGAATTCTCCTTGACACCGTTTTATGAAGTATATGCGAGTATATATTGCATAGATTTCAGAAGTGTCATTAGAGTTTCTACTACTGTACTAGTATTACAAACACGTGATGTGGAAATGCAATAAACTTGAAATTTGTCAAGTGGATTAAAAAGTATTTATACCCCCAAGTGATTATACACCACATACAGCATTAGTAAGAGAAATGTCGCTAGAAAATCTTGTGTGATGCCTTTAGGCCCTATGTGTATAGATAATATTTCTGGCGTGATGATAGGATTTGTCCAACGAAATTTTCTGCAAATCCCCCTTCTCTGAACCAAGTCCATGCAAATAATACGTTTCATGATGCAAAAATTGAAACTGGAATAAGAAAAAAAAACAGTTCTCGATGAATGTGGAAATAGTCATAGAAATTCAGGTGGGTAAAGGGGAAAATCCTAGGGAAAAACGCACTTTTTCCATTTCTACACCTATCATGACAAATCAGTTTCGTCCATTTTTAACCACCCCCTCGAATCATATCAGATTCCTTCTCTTTTCCAAGACTAATACTGCCAAGGATTTTTTCTTGAATAGATGTTGGTGTTGTGTACTGATTTTTGAATACTATTGTGCGCGAGTTGGTGTGTGTGAAAAACTAGCTTAAAGAAAAAGAGGTTTTGAAATCTGGATACGTATGTCTCAGTAATAATTTAACGGTATTGGTTTTGTTAGTAAAGGAATAATAAGGTGTGGATCTCGCGTCAGTTGGTGTTTGCAGCCAATTTATTCGTTTGCCTATATATACACACACGCACCTATCTATAGGGTTGTCAAGTAGAAATCGTGGTGGTTGAGATTTGCTTGTCGCCGGAAGTGTGGTGGAAATGTTTCTAATGCCTGAATGGGTGTAGATTGATGGAATGATATCAAAGAAAGTGTTTTTTTTTATAAACATTTAGACAAGTATACAGTGGTTGTTGCTACTGTTGCTGTTGTTGATGAGATGACGGGCCTTGAAAAAGAGAAGTGGGCGTTTGGCCTGATCCATTGGATACAATAACATGTGCATAGGAAGGTTCTTTCCTAAGTGTATATAGATGATTTTTTTTTTGGATTTATATAGGAAAAAATCTCTGTCGCTTAGCATTATTTTGGCGAATATCTAATAGAGTGTCGATATCTTTGATGTAGCAACTGGCACGAAATTTACATATAAGCCTTATATGACACAAAGTTGAATATTTTGCAATTCCCTCCCGGTTATATAAACACACACACACGAATCAAGTTGGATACAGTGTATATGCTGAACAAAGGATTTCCTCTTATGTCTGTAACTCTGATGAGTATAACTGAGAATCACCATTACCTTCAAATACCCATCGCGAAAAAAAAGATTTTTCTCACAAAGGACATTCTGTATAGGAAATAACAGTCAGCTCGGTTTTTTTCCTAAAAAGTGTTACCTATATGCTAACGTTGATTATCACTCATAAGAAGGTTACATCTTCTTTTTAGTTTTATACTGAAGAGTAAAAAATGTAGAAGATGGGAAACTTGTAAACAAAGGATGAAGATGCGATATGTGAAATTTAAATTAAGCGGTTTGCAAGGTTAAAGGATTGCAGATTTCTGTGATGTAGATGCTCCAGTTACATAGCTGTTTATAGCGTACTTTTTCAGGTCTTCAAAGCACTTGACAGCGATAGATTAGTACGTCACATCCGCTTCGTAGCATCATTCTGTTGTTGTTTGTAATAGAATTACTTCCGTATAAGAGGACACTTTGAATACATTACATGACTACACCTCAGATCTGTTACAGATCAGTTATTCACTACATGTCTCTCCCTCCTTCTCTCCTATGAATCAATTTTTGTGGTCAAAAGTCATTTATGTCTTCCCTGCATCCGGGCAACGTCTTTGTCGTTTTCTTGATCGTTTCTCTCTCTTGTTCTTTGCCTCAAAATGGCGTCTGACTTGTCACATCTAAAACAAAATATTTTTGTGGGTGATCTTTGTAGACAGGGCATCATTCTGCCTGGGTTGATGATACAAAATTGTCATAAAGTCGAAGGCAGAATTTCGACTTGATAAAATATAGCAGTTTTTTTTTCTGTCATTTACAAATGTATTTTGTAGTTGGCAACAATGCATGCTGATATATGATGTATAAATATCTAAGGAAGTTTATTTAAAAACTGTTTTTTATTTTGCATCCGTCTAATGTATATATTTATAAATCATATTATTTGACATTGAATAAGGATCTTGCCTGATCTCTCACTTTCTCCGTAGGCCGACCCCCCCTATCCATTTCTTATTATTCAAGGAATTCCTCCTGCCGCCTTTAACTTCTTAACATGTTTTCAATATCCTACATTAAAGACTGTTTTCTTAAATGGATCGAGACAAAAAGTATATTTTTGTTGTTAACACTGCACATTTGAACTTCTTTTATTCTGCTACACTATGGGTATAAAAATTTCTAAACTATCCTCTCCCCTTCTTCCTTTTCCCCTAATATGTAAAAAAGAGGACAAGTTATTTAAGTTTCTTTAAAAAATTTCATTCACTCCTTTCAATTTCTTTTCCTTCTTCTATTGACTTCTTAAGATGGGAAAAGGCATTTTCGTTAGATTAGCCGAAATTCGATTAACCACAGAAGCAAGGAGAAATTGCCAAAGGAAAACCCAACTCATTTATTATCTTTGAAATCTATAGAAGAGTAATGATTTATACTTTTTTACGCCAATTTTTTGCCCTTCATCACATCTTAGTATCCTCTTTATTCCCTCGTTTTTTTATTATCTAGACTTTTGTAAAACTAGTAAAATGCTCCATGGTTGGTATTGTGTAGAAGCACATTAGATATGCTCTTAAAAATGACTCCTCTAACTTGTCTCCAATTTGATGCTAAAACTTTGACATATATTGCAGTTGCAATTTTGACTTTATGGTAGTAAGCAAATGATTATTTTTATCTCTTAGATTTATTGAAGTTTGCGGGAACAGTGCCACATTAGTCAATGTTCAAAACTGACAATATATTGCAAGCTTATTGTCTTCATACTGCTCTTTTTAAGTGTATACATCAGTTCTACAAGATCTCACTTAAGACATTTTTTTGTGAATGAAAATGTCACAACCATTTTTAATATTAAAAAGATTGATACACGTGATGCAGAACTGATATGCAAGACGTTAGAGGACTGAAGCATGTAACATAGTTAAGATTCTCTAGATTAAGTCGTAGACCCCTAATAATTCGGTGAACAACCTGATAATGGCAGAAAGGGCACGCACAAATATACACTAACCCGTAAAAATTATTTGCAGAAATGTTCAGAGCTTGGAATTAACTCTCCTCGGTGCCGTCTCCTGCCTTGGAGCGTGATCTACTCAGTAGTTCCAGGTTCGATAATGGATCGAGGTGGATTGGCTTCTTTCACTTGAGAGAGAGAGAAATTCCCAGGTGTAGAAGTTTTCCACTGCAGTAAGTGGTGGAAAAGTGCTCCAACGAATCAAAATAGGGTGCATCATTAATTAACAGCCGGCTGCGTGAAAATACAGTACTGTCGAACCGATCGCCCATGGGTCTCATCGGGACAGCAACGCGTACCTGACATTGCCATAGACAGGGAAAAAGGTTTGTAGTTTATACTTTTGTACGGAGCTCGGAGTTATCCTGTTAGAGGCATGATCTGTCGTATTTTTTCGCTGCTGAAATCACCATTTTTACCAACAGGATGGTGAGAAGTATAATGTGGGATTTGTTTCTGCTCATTAATTTGAAAATTTTTCTGCAAAATAGAATCCCACTTTTCTTTTCAGAAATTGTTTGCTGCTTATTGGCTAGACGGTATCTTGCAGTTATAAATACTTTACGCTTATTTCTGCTTTTTTACGGTAATAATATAATAATAAAATTGTAATTTTATTCACTAACCATTATTATGAGCGAGTGTTTAAAAATTTTGCGGCACGTCACATTAAATTACAAAATGTGGTTCCAGCAACAGATGATTGGTAGTTTACCGTAGTTAATTTCTTCCTAACTGGAAATTAAGACAATATTTGAAATGTCTAAGGAAAATCATTATAGTAGCTTCAGTATGTGAATTTATTTCATAAATGTTCTTATTATTAGTGTTTTATGAATTTCTAACCTCACCTAAATCTCTCTATAATATTATTAAATGAGCTTCATTGCGAAAGAGACTGTGGTAATGATGTTAGCAACATAGAGAATATCGTTAATAACTCAGACTATGAAAACAGAAAATCCTTTTTCTGACTATAATCTTCGAATTAAAAATTCCCAGAAATTCAATTAGATTAGTCCATCGTTGTGTGCCTTCATTGTTTGCTAAATTTTTCCTTACTGATAATTTATGATTATTTATTAAAAGAATTCAAACTTGTTGATTTGAATCATGTTTAATGGTTTGAGTCATTTTAATCATCGTGTTCAATGGAATTTTAGTTGTCCACTGAAGTTTCATATATTAACATTTTACATTATAATATCTCTAATTTTATGACAGTGGTGGTTGACACGCTCTCTAAAATAACAACTCTCAACGTTAGTATTAGGGAGGATGGATGAAGAATGACTAGAGCAATCCAGATCTAATCTCTGTAAGTCAGTTGTAATCGTTGTAAGCGTAGTTAATTTATCCTGATGAAACAATTGCAGTGATTAAATATTTTTTCTAGGAATGGATGGAGCTGCACAAATTAAATGTCCGTTAACGTATGGGAATGTCATTAGTAATGCGGATAATCTGAATGGAGATAATCAGCACTTTATATAATGAATGGGTTATTCCTTCACAAATAAAAGCAGTTTCGACCCTTCCCTCCTCACCCAAGTAGTATTATACAGCAAGTAGATCTGAAAATTTACATCGCATTCCTTTTGTGTGTGTGATTTTTCATACACCTTTAAATTTATCTCACGTAGGGAAGGTTATGCTACCTGAATATTAAAACTCATTGACTTTTATCCATAGATGGTTTAATGCTGTTTTCAGCAATGAAAGTAACCTACCAATATCAGGAAGGGACTTACTTTAGCACCTGAAATTTTTGCAGATGTATATACACCACAGCCAGGTGTTTTGAACCCACAGGAATATTGGACGGGCATCCCCTCATAGATTACAGAGGGCACTTGTCACGTGATGACGACGCCCTCGTTCCTACTTGTTCACTCTGGACGGTCGCCGCGCCGGTACTAAGAATTTGACCCCCATGCACCGCATGGGCATTTATCTATCACGTTACCTTCCATGTGGGTTATTCATTAATTGTACCCGCCCCTAGTGTTTAATCCTGGGGAGCTATTTTATTTCACTTCTCTTATCCACCCATTGGATTAGCCTCAGGTAGCCAACCCCTTCACATAAGGACTTTCCTATCCGCCACCTGGCGACGCGCCACATAGCAGTGCACCTCTAGAGAGGAAGAGGAGCTGATTGCGCCCAACGCAGGGATGCAAATTATTGTAAGCAATCAGGGCAGACAAAGGCCGAAACTGGTGTGAAAGCAGGTTGTGTGACCAGTTTCCTTTCGTTGATGTTAAGGACTCTTCAACTACAAGGTCATATGCAGGACCTGCACAGACACTAAGCTAAAACGACGATTTTGGGGTATCAACGGTAGCCAGTTTTCCCAAGCGGTCACCCATGTTGGTACTAGCGAGGGTTGCGCTACTTAACTTTAGTGAACAGACAAGAACTGGTGGGTCCAATGAAATGATATGGTGGGTTGTGAAGTGGATGGGGGGTCTGGCGGGAAATAGGAGGGATTGGAGACCCAGAAGGGAATGATAGTGATATGATGATGTAGAAAGGATTTGCAGATATCATCGTAAAACACATTGAAACCAGTTGGAGTTTCCTTGTCACTCTGCGGGACTGTAAACGGTTGAGGACAATATTTACTATATCATTTTCTGCCTAGTATTTGACCAGCACTTCCTATACTAAGTATTTGCAAAATAATTCCTACATTACATTTCAGATTTGATTTATGAATTAATATTTGGCTTAGAGAAAGTTACTACGATTGTTAAATAATTTATTTCTGTGTTTGCCCTCTGAAATTGTCGTTTGAAAACCAGATTAGACTGGCAACGTGAGTTGTTCAGATACCATAATGTAATATTGGTAGGAAAGACAATCAAAAAGGATTAACTGATAAAATACTCCAAGAGATAATACTGTGCCACTACGTAGTGTCTTTTAAAATGAATCGAGCATCTGTCAAAATTTGAATAACATTTAATTCTAGTTTATGGAGACGGTCTTTTAATCGTCGATGTTTGTTTTTAGCTTTAGATATGGAGAAATTTCTTTTTATCTTTTTACACATATAATCGTCAACATCAAAAATCTTGCTTCCTGTGGGATGGTAGATTGTTCTCCCCCCCTTTTCTTCAGTATTTCGTATACGGCTGGGCTCTCTCTATATATATTTATAATCCATTAATTTCTTGGTTGTAAACGCAATGCGAACAGCTGGTGGGATCTCGATGACTAAAATATAGGTTTTAGGATTGTGTCATCGATCATGTGAACAACATATGTTGGGCTTAAGACAGTATCTGGTTGCCATATATTTGAAGCTGTTATTTTTGTGAACATTGTGATTAGAGGCCCTACAAATAATATGCTACACATACCAATCAATTTTCTGTGAATTAAAATGACAAGCAGTGTTGTAGCTATCTTCGAATATATCTACCTGCAATAAGAAAAATTCAATTGATATTTATTGCATGATATATTTTTTGTTATGACAACCTATCTTTAATACCTGAAAATGACCTGGAATAAACCTCCCCTTTATCGTCTTTTTTTACTTCTTTTTTATTCATTTGCAGTTCAGTGAATGAATATATAATTAAATTCATTATCGCAAAGCTAGTGGTAACACAAAATGAAACATGAAAATTTTTTGATTATATGTAAGCATTGGCAGAGATAGGGGGACCATTTTGCATTGTTATTATTATTTTAATTATTAATAAGAAAGTTCAGTTAACTTCAACCATAAAATTATGTTCATTTTTAGCTTTTTCTAAAGGGATTTTATTTTTTAGTGATGTCCAAGTCGCAAATGAATCATTGTCACCTTAAGAGGAATATGTCTCTGAAGATGCACTTTTGCCGTGTTTCTTTTGTTGTCGTGAAGAAAAGAGTAAAATAAGCGTATCTTAATTAGACGATTATGTCTCATTAAATCACTATTACTTTTCTACATATCTTAAGGTTTAAAATATGTATTGGATGCTCTACTGTTGTCCTGTCAACGTCGTCATTTAATTTACCTAGCATTTCAAACAGAAATTGAAGATGATAGCGAAAGCTTTTAAAGGGTTGTTTTCATGTTATCATGATGTGATTTAACTAACGTTAATGGATATTAAGTTTCTGAAGTTGAAAACTGTGTTTCTATTGGATAAACGCCGAAAAATAGATTATGAAATAGTAGGAAGTTGAATATGTAATATATAAGCATACCGTATGAAGACTAATGAGTTAATTATATAAAGTCGTACTGCAGTTAAATTATTAACGTATACAGCAGGTATCAGAAACGGCATGAGGATGAAGAAAGTGTCACAGTGTCTATTAGAATATCATTTATAAATTAATTAGCATCATATGTAATGAATTTAAAACGCTAAGGTGTACACTGAGTATGGCAACCGCATTGGGACTAAAAACTTTTAGTATTTTTCTCTAAACCATGAAACTTCTATAGTTTCATCTTAGTTTTGCTATGTTCAAAGTGCATTTGTCTGGTGTCAAAACTGTTTATTCCTCATGCGGATGTTAATTTCTATTAAAAGTATGTGCTTAAAGTCATAAATCCATTAATACTATTCAGAAATGTTTCTACATTGTTCATCTGTGGAGTTCATTGTTCAGTAGCAAAAGAGTGAGAAATTACACTTCAGATATAACACGGAAAATTGATTAAACGAGAAAATGTTTTGCTAAGGTTGACGTCTACGAGCAGAGTTTACTAACAGAAATCAAAATGGTACTCACTACAATTTTCAAAAGTTACCCATTTTTGAAATGTTTTCCAAATCGTCAGTATCTCAGCCGAACGGTCTCCCGATTTTGGTAGGTCATTGCTCATAGGACATCTAGAACTCGAAGCTGAAAAAGTGAGCATTGGCTTTTGATGGACTAGTGCGTAATAAGGAAACACGCGGTCCTAAGTCAAAAAGAGGCTGCAGTTAGTGATGCTGTACCACAGTTAATCTCAGTAACCCACTTAGAAGAGTGCTTCGTGTATAGTTTATAATTTACGGGGTCCTAATTGAGGCAGTTGCTTCCTTGTACTTCCTGTAGAATGAAGGTAGAGTTGTAGACCCTTGTAATGAGTACTATGCCATTTGCACACAAAAAAATCGTATCTTTATGAAAATCGAAGTGTGCAATCAGAATGACCTGACTGAACAGAGAAAGGTCCCACCATGGAAACCTTGGGATCTCGATGACCCAGTCCAACTCTGAAGATTGGCGAAATTCTTATGCGTAGGAGTCCATCTTCTGGCATTAATTTATGGTCTACTAATGTAAATTAAACCAAAATCGAAAGGTTAACAGTGAATAAAAATTGTCAGGCTTCTTTCAAATGCTTCGTGTATTGCGTGATTGCCATTTTCAGGCTGATTTTCTTGCTTCGACACAAAGGCAGTAATAAAGTGACAAGGATTCAAGAACCGCATCAATCTAATCATCCATTTTTAGCCTCATGAATTCATTTGAGGCAGCTCAAGAGGAATACGATATGGTATTCAACTGCTCTTGAACAGATTATTTACCAGAAGGTCATTCGGGCCAGTTGTTTTTCGTCGGTAACTTTTATTTATTCAGTTTAAAACTCAAGAAACATCAGATTGCGGATCATTTTGAATATTTTTATGCTAATATATTTTACAATCTTATCTTCTGCTGCTTTTATTTAATCTTTCCTTTGTAAGGTAGAAATTTTGATTACCCGTTATCGTTTATTTGAGTCTCACAACATATCCTTATCATCTTACTAACTTTCCGTTTTAGCTTTTAGATATTCACCCTAATTAAAATAAAAATTAAATTGAAACCTATGTTCCTCTTATCCCCTTTTGTCAACCCCTTTCTTACATGTTTTGTGTGTGTTTCTTATTTTTGACTAATTTTTAATTCATAAATACTAGTTTAACATTTATTTAAAGGCATGTTTTATGGATTGCTATCTGCAAGAACTACCCTATTTCATTTTGCTTCCTCCTTTCTTGAAAAAAATAATATATTGCATCAGTTGTAACTGGCCCTGTGGCAACAGACCTCATTTTCACAGATTATTTTTGATCTTTGACATGCAGTGCATACGTTTGGTATCTTTCCGTTTATTCAGAATTTTTTATTTGATAGAATATTACAGAAATAAAACTTTTTCCCCTTTAAGCTACAACATCAATATATATATATTGAAGCTTATTTTTCAAAAGTCGCCTAGAATATTTGCTGGAGCTTATTTTTACTATGTATTTCACTACCATTCATATGATGCTACGCTCTATCGATAGCCACAAATATGTTGTTTTATTTGGTTTTTTGACCTTCTAATGATTTTATTGGTGACACGATTCGGATGATGCTTTGATAACAACTAACTGGCAGTGGCTATTGCTTTTCATGCTGATTTTTAAATGGGATGTCTGTATTATCTTGCATGTTAAGTTCCTGTGTCTCTGGATCTGGAACTGACATAAGAACATTTGTTTCAGATAATGTTGCGATCCAAATGACAAATTCATACATCATGACACAAGAGAGGAAACTCTGAATGTTATGGTGGCTAGTGAGACGCATACTTAGACCATTTCCTTCATCCATGAGATGTCATAGATTACTGGTAACATTATAACTGAATTTAGAAGTATTAGAAGAACATTAGTTGGATAAAGCTAGTGGCGAAATAAGTTGTCAATCAAACAAAGAGGGACGAGATCAGAAAGGTGATTTTCAGTTGAGGGTCAAGCACTTGGAGGGTCCGAAGTGCAACCTCGTTTTGAGTCCTCCGCGTTCTAAATATTAAGTGACGGTACCAAATAAATTTATTACTTAATAAAAAGTGCTGGTTAATCATTCGTTTCCTTAAAAATAAATCTCTAATTTAGCCTTTTGTAGTGACAGATGTGGAGCTGCCCCAAGTGCACACTTTTGTTCCTTTGGATGACCTGCCACTGGTCACTTTGTAATAATGGTGCCACAAGAGACTATGGGACGGTTTGTCTCAGAAGAAATCTTAACAGGTAGGCCTATGATTTTACTACTATCTGAGAGTTAAGTGGTAAATAAGGGGGTAATATAAACAACTTCTGTCACATTTAAATGCAATATCGACTTTTTGTGAGCATAATTGGCCTTAACAGGAGGCACTGCTAATGCATTTTGCATTAATTTCAATGTTTTTATCCATTAATTATAACTACGTTATGTTTACGATTAATACAAGTAAATTTATTTAATTACTATAATCATCATCTGAATATTTTTCTTCTTCCCCTTTACTTTGTAGTCTTTGAATTTTGCCTCTGTCACCCATTTCAATAACTACAACTTCCTGTTTACTATATAATCCTTGTCAACTTCTCTCCGACGCTCATCTTACTATTTCTTTTTTTTACTTGTGGATGTCTCTGAATTTTATCCCAATACTTTCTTTGACTCCTCCCCCGTATGTCAATTCTACCGTGATGTATGTTATCTTTATTCTTTTGATGTGAAAATGAGACGGGTGGCCTGCCTTACTCCTCTCTTTCTCACTCTTTCTCTACCTCCTCCTTCTTCTTTTCGCCTTCCTTTAAATGGATATGGAAGTGGATGATTGTTTGTATGGGATAAATGTTTACTTTCTGCCTCAGAAAACCTCCACCTCTAATCTACTGCACGAATTCCTCTATTTTGACCTGGGTCATACAGAAAGTGTTATCAAGAGTGAACAAACATTAAACTGGCACAAGAGGAAAAAAATCATTTCGTCTTTCAATTGCCCATCACTTTTCTAATGCCCATTCTATGGTCAGCAATCCATCTTCTACTCTCTTTTTTTTATCTTTCCTTCCAAGCTCATTCCCTGTTCTCCAACCCCTACAATTGTCGCTCTTCCCAGTAGCTATAGTAATGACATCGGGAACGTAATATCCCATTTTTATCCTTAGAGTATAAAATGCATAGTCTGATATATACGTGTGTGGACTATACTTGTACTATGTGATATATATGTTGAAAAACCCAACATTTAGGTTACACTTTGACCACTCAATCTGTTCAACAAACTTAATGGAATGTCTTGTCTTGCTTTTTTTAATTCAACATGAGAAAGAAATTGAAAATCTCTGTTGAGACGCTAGAAAGTAAGAGGGTGATATCATGTTATAAAGAGAAAGCGAGAGAGAAGGGAAAGATTTGATATAAAAGTTCGCTGAATCGTATGCAAATTTATTACTTCATTCAGAAATTGCAACCATTTTGATATTATTATGTATATAGATTTCTGTATTATGCAAAATAAAAATATAAATGACTTGTGTAACATGGAGGCATATCAAGACTCTCTACATCTATGTTTTTTTCCGTTTGTTTGTTTCATTGATATCTCGCTCTCTCCATTTAGATAATTGGCTATCCATTAAAGTTGCAATCCCGTTGACCACCACAATCACATATTTACAGTACTACTCTCAAATATTACAAAGATATTATAAAAGAAGCCTTTTCATCCGGTTTTCATTACGACTCCAATGTGGATTGTAGATGGGTGAGTACTGTACTGCGCATTGGTGTGATGGAGCACCTGAAGCTGTTGTAATGTCTAAATTATGTTTAATCTGAGGTATGAGTAGACACCAACAGATTGCTTTTTGAAACACATTTATATATACAATATAAAAAGTTACTTACAAAAGCAAACTGTTTCTTTCTCTCTCTACATACTTTTATTACTTCAGTAACAACGACTGTTATTCAAACGCAATCATCCTTGGCCAGGCGTATGTAATATTGCACTCTTATTCATTCACCCCCCTTCCTGTTTTGTAGGGTAGTTTTGTGTACATTTTTACCTCTTCATATATTTATACGGCTAGCATTGTACTTTCTTTCTTTATTACGTTTTCAGCAAAGTTTTTCTGTGTATGCATTGTAAAGAATTTGACCAGAAAGTGTCAACAAGATTGTACATCTTCTAGATGGTGGAGTGACGGACTGGGAATTCTTCTAACATTCAACTGACCTGGGTTCAATTCTCTGCTCTGGGAGCTGATAGATTGTGATAGGTTGAATTCATTTACCTATAATGAAATGCATTCCTATGGTGAAGTTTCTTTCAACGAAAGAAGTCCCTTTAAGGAACTTTTTACTACTTTCATGACATAGTTTTGATATAAACGCCAAAGATTATTGGATTTCAGAAAACCGACGCTGACATGTAGTTAGAACTCCGCCTTTCCCCTTTCTTTGTAATGTGATATTGAAGCCGGTAATGTGTCAGTTTCTGAAATGAAATTTTGAATGTTGAAAAGATGATTAAAAATTTTACAACTTTTTTTTTTCTATATGATCAATACTCAATTATAATTCAGTCATCTGACTATTGCTCTTTGCCTTTCTCTCTATATAGAGGAGTTAGCACACAATTTCACAAATTGTTAGCGGAACTGTTCACATAACGGGTTTTTTCCATAGCATAATAGTGGTAAAACATGTTAATAAAAAGTCTGAAAAATACTTTGTGCTAGTGCAAAGAGCGCATAAAAACCTCGGTGTAAATGTGGCTGAAAGGCAACTACTTAGTCTTTGTCTTCTCAGAATCTCGTTAGAATATTTGTAGGGATTGTAGTACCAATTTATGACCTTCATCTGAAATTGACAACGCACATATACAACAATTTTATATTAAAAATTATAGTCGAAAAAATATTTTAATGTTATATCTGGCTAAAAGCTCGTTTACTGTGTCAGTGATTCTAGGTTCGATACTGGATCAAGGTGGTTTAACTTCTGTCTGGCAAGAAAGAGGCCCCCAGTGCGCCTTCCGTCGGATAGGAAGTGAAGTCGTGGCACCATGTAGTGTGTACGATGTCACTTGCACGTCAAGGAACCCTTTCTACATGCAACGTGTAAATCGGCTTTTTTGCTTCGTTTTTTGTTTTAGGGCCTTTCAACTACGAAGGTCATTAGAGCCCCGTCTACTGCAGAGGCTGCACGGACACTACGCTGATGTGCCCATTTATAGGTATTAGCAGAATTCATTTTTCCCAAGCGGCTACCCCTGTTAGTACTAAATGGGGTTACGTTGCTTAACTTCAGTGATCAGACAGAGCTGATGTGTCCAACGCAACAAGCCGCTCCCTATAGATCGACAAAGTTCCCAGGTGGACTAGCTCGCCCCTGGAGTCGGTGGAGGACAAAAGTGCCCTGATGGGCAAAAATAGATAAGCATAGGGGTTACTGCATTAGGTTGGCAGCCGACTGCATAAAAATACCGCCCAGTAGATCGCCCATTTATCCCATTGAGGCATAAACGAATATCCGATCCTGCCATAGGCGAGTAAAGTTTTTTTGTTGTTATATCTTTTTTCTTATTGGGTTGCCTCGTTTTTAATAGACCCTTGTCTTGTGAGCAGTATTTCTTGCATTTACTGCTGTAATTCTTGTCATGTGATGTGAAGTAAAGGAAATAGCCTATTTTTCCACTGGTAAAGCCAATTGTGGAGTACTGCAGTCCAATTTGGTTTCCCTTTAGGCAAGGGTATATTTTGGGAAATTGAAATCATCCAAAGGAGGGCAGCAAGAATTGTGCTGCATCGCTTCTCTCATAGATTGAGTGTCTCAGGTATGATCACAGAATTAGGGTGGGACTCACTACATCAGAGACGGGTGTTTGACAGCATTAAGCTTTTTCACAGACTTGAAAATAGGGCACGAGGGTACTGCAGGTGGAAGCTTATCCCTTGCAGACTATAGGGGGAGAAATGATCATCCATTCAAATTGAATGAGATCAGGGCCATTTGACAATGGTCATTTGCTAATGGAATTCTTTTAGTGGGGATAACGTGAGGAAGTTTCTGCAAGAAGGTGCCATTATAGCAGGTATGCAATATATAGCAAATTAGACGTTATGCTTCAGGTTCCTTGGGGGTTCAATGGTTTAGAAATTAGGAATGAGAGTCATTCTCTCCACTGCCAATTTGGCCTATCAGGGCTGCTTGCAGTGTATTCAATTAGAATTTCAATATCCACTGTTACCCCTTTCCCACCATGACTTTTTGTAATATGAAGCTAGGCATAGAAAATGAGCATCAATCTATTGTAATTATGATGTTCTAATATGTCTTTAAACATCTTAATGTTCAAAGACTTTGTCCCATCTAAGATTCAAAGCTCCTAAAGATTGCTACCCCCTCCAACCACCCAACTGCATTCTGCAAAAGATAATAACGCCTCCATCCTTTTTCCGGTTGGATAAGCCGTTAGCCGACCTTGGACGCTGTTTAATCACACGTTTTACACTAGTGAAATATAGTATACAGTATACTATGTAGTACAGTAGACTGCATGCCATTTTTTAGGAAAATGAAATGCGTTTGCGCCTTGAGCATGGAGCTCCCGACTAAGACACCTACCATTGTCTTCTGGACACCATCCCGGAACCGTTTAACACACATATACTTTAGGTTATGCCTTTTGTTGTGCCCGCTTGGCTTCCCCCAGCATGATGTTGATGATGGTGTCAGGGGCCACGTGATTCAGGTCTGCCTCCAACGCTGTGCCCCTTGCGGAGTTGGCATCCAGTGTGACTAGGAGGTTCACACGCCGAGGGAACGACTGCGATTGCCTGCTCTCCTTCGGTATTGGAAAATCAGGTCCTTGAGGTCGCAGCGACGACTTCATGGATTGTGTCTCTATCGATCGTCCTGTCTTGGAGAAAGATCTCCAGCCTCCCTGATGGCATTCAGTAGCTTTTCCTTGAAGAGCCTCTCATCACTTTCTATCACTTTTCCTACCGTGTCCAGCACACAGACTGGCCGGTAGGGAGACGGCGACTCTGGACCCCTGCCTTTGTTGATGAAAACAAAACATGCCGTCTTTCAATGGGCTGGAGGGTTCCAGCCACCAGACAGGTGTTGTACATATCCAGGTGAAGCGTGGTCTCCACCGTAGCGTGGCCTTTGGCACCTCTCCTAGGGTGGCAACAGGTCCCGGTACCCCAGGAGCGAGCCTTGTCGTAGTTGATGGCGCGTCTGACCGCCCTGAGACCGTCAGACCTGAGGTTGGCATTCCCCTGGTCTCTGGAATGCTACGCCAGTCGCCTGAGCTTCACGCACCTCCGAGTCAGAGTGGCAGTTTCTGGGGTCCACCAGTGCGTAGGCCGCTTTCCATGGTAGGGTCGTTTTGGGGATGTACACAGTACACCATAACATAGTGGTTGGGGTGCGTGGAAGATTCATCGTTAACGACAGAAGGAAAAGGTAAGAAAAGTTCATTCCTTTCACCTCATTTAGATTTAAAAATTCTTGAAGCACAGGCGTCAACTCGAAATACAGTACCAGCCCTGAAGAAGTTACTTATTATTTGATTTAAAGGTGGGTCCAACGATTTCTGTGTGTAGTGCAGCATTACAACGGCGAATGGAGCAGGTTGAACTTATGAATGGCACTTGACCAAATATGGAATAGTGAAATGGTAAGGCGATGGAGTACTTCAGCAGTCATTGCTGCAATACTCCTTTTTCACAGTCGACTGCATCTTTGGAAGATGTTTGATTATCCATTCAGTTTAAAATACAGTATTATTGTTATGCTATGTTGAGTTCCGAACTGACCAAGAGCGGTCGCATTGCGTTGGACACACTGGTTCTCATCTGATCACCCAAGTTAGGCAACGCTTGGGAACACTCGGTACTGCTGATACCCATTCGTCGTAACGGTGTAGAGCCTGTGTAGACTCTACATTAGTATCCATTTTGGATCCTAATGACCATTATAGTTACGGGCCCTAAAAGGACAAAAATCAATCAAACCAAGCATAACTGACTGAGGCCCATGACAAACTTTCAATGAAATCCTTGAAATGTCAGAATGAATTCAGGCGTTGAGTACCGAGGCGAGCCACCAGCTGGAAGCATTTCGAAGCAGATAACATATTTAGGGGATGGTGTGACCAGAACAGGCTTGAGAGCACTTCATGGCAGGATGTGGCCTTACGAAGTGGAATACCCTGGCCAAGTGTAAGTTGGAAGGCCCAGTAGCCCAAGGTCCCAGTTAAGGCATAGCATAATGTATCAAGAGTTGAAGTTCTGTCAGTATCATGGTACAATTGATATTCTACAGAAGTTAAAATTGTCTCTATTCAATGGAAGGCTCCGGACGGCCGTCCGTACTGCCCACACTCAAGGCCGGCCCTGCATCAAGGATCAGATTTTCTAGTATTCTATCTGTAAATCACCGATGAATACTATTTGTCCTGCAAAAGAA
This sequence comes from Trigoniulus corallinus, assembly GCA_013389805.1. Classification (NCBI taxonomy): domain Eukaryota; kingdom Metazoa; phylum Arthropoda; class Diplopoda; order Spirobolida; family Trigoniulidae; genus Trigoniulus; species Trigoniulus corallinus. The sequence continues at coordinate 15,606,494 of JAAFCE010006949.1, forward strand.
TGAGCAGTGAGGTTGCCTACTTTTTGGAGGTCCTAGAGTGCCCCTATGCTCTATTGTTGTTTGTTGGTGTTTAAGGTCCCGTCAACTACAAGGTCATTAGAGACCCATGCTCTATTGTAATCTACCTCTGAATAAAGGTATAATTTTAATGGTGACACATGGCCCTTTCATGTGGAATATCTTGAACCAGAAGTGTTGTACTCTTATTATTTATTATTAATTATTTTAGTCTCCTTCACCCACATTTTTTCCGTAGTAAGCTGCACATAATTACTCATGTCAGCACAGCTATTTATGAACAACTAACGTGGTTTCTCTTTAAGAAGTGAAGTAGTTTCTTTTAGGTGATACAGTCACTAATTAATACTAATGCAGTATTTCAGAGCCCTACCACCCGTGACCAATGCCCTTTTTAGCCATCATTGAGATACTTAGGAAGCGTACACATGATCAGCGAGTCCAATTTTTGCCAAACAATGACGAATGTGAATTGCCTACATGATAAAGGAAGATAAGCTTGTTTTCTTTCCTGCCGTCTTAGCGCCATACAAACTATTGATTTTTATTGATTTTTCTTCTTAAGGTGAAAAACGGGTTAAAACGTAGACACACTTTTCATGTCTGACCTTTAAACTTTAATTATGACGCTTCACTATCGCCTGTCTTTCAAATGGATTTGACCACTACCAGGAGCAGCAGTAGCCACTGTTGGTGATATCAGCCTTGAAGAGGAGTCATGTGTTGACTTACCTTACACATTGGTGTTATATTCCTCTCAGGATTGATCTCTTCAACATATTTGGGTAAGTTTTTGAAAAATAAAACAAAAAAAACAACATTATTATACTTTCTACCTAAGACTATCTGTAAGGATTGGCGGTTGCGATAAGAGAAACACATCTTTACATTGTGTCAAGTTTAAACGTCACCAGCGTTGAAACAATTTAAGAAATTTCATGCTTAAATGCTTTGACACAAATTAAGGCGGTGTATTTTGAAACTTGCGTGTTGGTGCTATACAGTAGTTAACAAAAGTAATCAAACATCCGGTCTGTGAGCTCAGCTGTGTAAAAATGACGTTTACACGTTTTGCAAACTGAAACTGCATTTAAAGATGGATAGGTAATGAATGTCGTTACCTGTGTCACTGAAAATGTATCAAATTATCATGATTTATACCTTCAGTACTTTACAATGTTGATATAAGCTATGCCCAAAAGTTTATCCTATGTCAAGGTTCAAGTAACAATGTTGTCAACCATTGTTTTTTGTTCACTTTCTGGCAGATGGTTTTTATCTTACTGTTTTTTATAACATACGTCCAGAAGAAATATTAATCTTCGTATGTTGGTATCTGGTTTAGTTGTAAGGAGTAAAATAAGTAAACCCTTTTCTAGTCATAACTCACACTTGAAATTACATTGTTAAAGTCGACTATCATTTATTTCGCCAAATGTAGCATCCACTGACAGAGTGGTTCAGATGTGGTGTGCTTGAATCGTTGGTCCGTGGTTGTGAGTTCCATCCTAACATTCATCCCTAGCCCAGGTGGATAACTTCTTTCAGGTGAGAAGGAAGTCCCAGATACGCCCTCCTTCACATAGGATATAAAGCTATGGTTCCAACAAAACAGTGAAAAGCCCAAAAGCCAAGTGAAGCCCAAAAGTGAAATATGCGTAAGTGGGCACAATCTTGGTGTATGAGCTCGCCCCCTCCCCCCACGCGTCGTCGGTAAATTATCTTCAGTAGTTGAAGGGCAGACGTTAAATAACCGAATAAATACAGTGTGAGACCAGTCTTGTATTGCGCTGGGGAGAAAAAATTCATGGCGGGAGCACTTGGGACACTGACGTCACTATTCTCCTTTTTGGTTGGTTCAAAGTGATATTAAGAGCCGTTTCCCCCATCGCCAATTAATTATGTTCTTGCGTATCATTTTTAAAATAACAATATCCTACTAGTAATCAATTAATAGCAATATCACTCCACCTTTTCCCCCAAAGGGTCGGAAGACAATGTCTTTGTTTCCGGAAGTGCTTTCTCCATCTCTCACTCTCGCTGCAACACCAGTACTTTGTGTTATCCCTTTCCCAAGTGTTCAGCAACATTTTGTCCCTTACATCGTTAACGTTATCTAATTGCCAAACGTCGACTGACATCCCCTTTTTACCGAAAAAGTCATTAAGTCATACAGTATATGGTATCGGAATAAAAATCGATGAAAGCCTCCATATCATTGGCGCCATTATAATTGTTGAATTTGCTTACTTGCATTTAAACAAAAGGTACGCAGCAGTCTGGAGTAATGAACATGCCTTGAAAACGACAGGAGTGGAAACAAGATTTCAACCAATTTGATGCGGTGTGCAAATAATTAAGATTTAAAAGAAATTCACCGTCAAATAGCAATCAGTATGCAAGTTGGGTTTTGCAGCTCAAATTGTTAGCATCATTTGTGAGATGAATTCTTTTGGGTGGGGCTAGTGGTGGTATTTTGGTAACAGAGCAACCAGGACATTCAGAATGCTTTAAAGAAAAAAATTAAAGCATATTTGCCAATATATAGGACCGTTTACGGCGTAAACAGAGGAGTTAGGGCCCACTGGAGTTTTTGAAGGATTCTGGATTCATTTAATGGGTTGGGGAGTTAGCCAAGCAGCCATAACAGGATTAACCCTTAGGGAGGCTGCTCGCGGGAGATGAGGAGGTAGGTAGTGGACATAGGAGAGGGGAAATTTGCAGCACCTTACGTTCTTACCAACCACCCATGTTGATACTAACCTGGGCTTGCGCTGCTTAACTTCAGTGACCTCACGAGAACTGGTGTGTCCAGCGCAACTTGGCTGCACCCCGGAACCTCGGGAAATGCTATTCAACAAGAGTATATCCTAGAAACATTAATTTTTCTTAGAAATTTGAAAATGCAATTCCCCTCTTACTACGTGGTCCGGTCTGAGGTCTGAAAATCTTGTAATCCCGTGTTGGGATGGAGGGATGCCAGTAATACTGGTCCAGTAGTTCTTAACTGGGATTCCATGCAGCAGTTTCAGTTATTTGAGTAGAATATTGGTTTCCTATGTACTTTCGTTGTCTTCTGTTCCTTCAATAGACCTGTTTACCTGTTAATCCTCTCATGATAATCCTTAATTTTCCTCCAAAATTCAAACAATGGTACAAATTTTATTAAAAAAAACGGGCGTAATAGGCCCATAGATTGCGCATAACTGTAGAAAAGAGGTTCCACTGTTGATCACTTGCAAATCACAGGTCCTTGTTATCCCACTTCATACAGCATCACTTTTGTAACCTACTCTATGTGGACACTGGGAGCGGCTTATTGCGTTGAACACACCAGTTCTCGTCTGATCACTGAAATTAAGCAACACAACCCCAGCTAGTACTAACATGGGGGCCACTAGGGAAAACTGGGTACTGCTAATGCTCAAAAACCGTCGCATTTGTGTAGTGTCTGTGGACGGGGACGGGGCACTACGCAGTGGACGGGGCTCTAATGACCTTGTAGTTGACGGGCCCTAAAACACCAATGAAACAATATCCATGTGGATAGACCAATGATATGCTCCACATAACCATGCTGCAGCTTTTCCAACCTATTATAAATTATGCATGACGTAAGCCTGCATGCTTATATTTTTTAAATACAGAAATCTGCGTAATTTGAAATAAAAATCACTAAAATATTTAGTGGTTCTATTGCGGAGGCCCAATTTCTCTTCTTATGACCACAACGGTCATATTGATTAAGCATTAACACGCACTTTACTCGTTGAGAAAGACCTGTCTTTGAAGAGAATTGTTAAATCCCAATCTTCTCTTTATAATTAAGGTGTAAATTTCGCTTATCGAATCTGGTAATATTATGTAATATAATCTTGGTAGAGAAAGTAGCGGTGGTGGTGGTGGTGCTGAAGAGGTGTAGAGAGGAGCTTCTGATTTCAGTAGCCCTCTTACCTTTCTTGGCGTATTGATGCAAATTACTCTTAATATCGTTTCCGGAATAATGCATCCGTGTGCGTTTACAACCAACTTTGTATAAAAATACAGTGGCTCCTTCATATGACGATTTAGTTTTGTAATGGAGTTTACATCAAGTTGTATTTATACGGTGGAACGTAATATGAGGTTCCATCATGCAAACTTTTATTACACATGGCACTAATAGGCTAATCGTGAGGATTGAGGACCTAAGGGGAGAGAGAGAGCGAGAGAGATAGGGAAATGACTTTTGATCATAATGGATTCAGTCGTTTGGTGTGCAATATCATGAAAATTTGAGCTGAGACGAAAGAAATGTAAACAACGATAAAGTCGCCTAAGCGCTTAATTATTAGTGTCCGTGTATTTAGCTTATTATTATTATTATCGTCATCATAGTGAGTATTTTAAGAGGGGGGGGGAAGGGAATGGAAATAACATGTAAATAAAGGGGTTTAGAAATGTTTAGTTAAAGGTCCCTAGAGATTCAATGGGGTAACCCCGGTCACTGATAAAAAGACAGGATGTGATCGGATTATAAAGTTGAGATGTAAAATTTGGTCGTCTTGGAGATGAAATTTTGGCAAGTAAGGGGGGAGGAAAGATGGTTATTGTAGTAGTAACAGTGGAGTAGTGGAGGAGTTCATGAAATTCTCCATTGACTTTCAAGTATAATAGCATCCATTATGAGAGCTTCCGTTCTTGTACATCACAGGTATGCAAATTGAAATATTTTTATAGCATAAAAACATTTCGACACATGATATTAGTTGAGTGCCCATATTTGAGTAGCTACTAATGAGTACAGAGAGCTTGGTGGGCTAGTCGTCTGGAATGACAGGAAACAGATGTAGAGAGAGAACGAGAGTGAAAGAGACGGTTAATGGACGAGCTGCGGTTCACTTTTCTGACCCGTGCAACAATCTTTCTACCCCTCTCTTTCTCTCTGATATGCCCCTGCCCCGTTCCACTTCACCAAAATCCTCTTGCCCTTCTCATTACAGATAACTAATACTCATTAATTATATATTTATTCATGAACAGTCACATAGGGTGCTTCTAGTAATTAACTCTATAGCATATGAAGCACTTTTTTGTTGAGCTCCCATATGCGAAAGTAGGGGTGATGAGTGCAGTGCATTCCAACTATTATTTCCTGTGGCCACATTCAGAAAATTACACCTGTTTAATTTCAGTTTGGTATTTTTTTTGTGTTTGCCCTCCCCCTTAATCATTTATTGAGCATAGTGCAGCTCCTGTTAGAATTATCACTGACTGTCAGAGGTGGGTAATTCGGTGTTTGACATTACCTACCTACAATTGAACTCGAAAACCATTCATGATCGATATGAAAATTACAAGTCTCACTGACATTAGTGGTAGATTACAATATGTTCACCGAGTGTAATTTGGGATAAAGTCAAACGGCAAATTTCAGCCCTTAGTGACTTGCATGGTGCCTTAATAGATTTGATTGGAATTTAGCATATTGCGTTAGACCACAAATAGTCTGTCTTCCATGAATTCAGGTTCAATTCTGAGCGAGAAGGAATCCCCAAGTGCGCGTACTTCGAAAGGAGCAGTAAAGCTCTAGCTTCCTGTTGTGCGCGGGGAGCGGTTTATTGCGTTGGACACACCAGTTTTCGTCTGATCACTGAAGTTAAGCAACGCAACCCCAGCTAGTACTGACATGGGTGGTCGCTCGGAAAAAACTGGGTACTGCTAATACCCAATAATCGTCGCATTAGTATAGTGTCTGTGCAGTATATTCATTAGAACTATGCAGTGAACAGGTCTCTAATGACCTTGTAGTTGACGGGACCTTAAACGCCAACAAACAAACAAACCCAGCTAGTTCTAACATGGGAGGCCGCTTTGGAAAACTACGTACCGCTAATGCCCAAAAATCCTCGCGTTAGTGTAATGTCTGTGCAAACTCCGCATTAGAACTATGCAGTGGACGCGGGTCTAATGACCTTGTAGTTGAAGGGCCGTGCTGTGCGCACGATGTCACATGCAAGCAAACGAACTCTTCCTATACGTAGCAAAATTTCCAGGTTTGAAAATCGTGCCCGCTCCTCTTTATTCGTTAAAAGAAATTACCCCTAGAAGGAAGATAGACCGACGTTAAATTAGCAGCGATCCGGCAGAATTGCGCTATCGGTCCTCTACGTCAGGCATGTCAAACTGAAGGTACCCCGAGAGCCGCATCGGGCCATGCAGTGTTGACTTTTTTTGTATTCGTTTTTAAAAGTACCGAAAGGCCCCCATGGCACCCCATTCCAACTATGCCCGGGGGGGGGCAACTGTCCCCCTCTCGTTACGCCGCTGAGTAGCAGACTGCATATGTATACTACATGGTATCGATTGTGAAGGCCGCAACTCTAGGCTTCTAGGGCCGCCAATTTGACACCCCTGCTCTAGCTACCAATGGTTACGTTGTATTAGACTGTGACAATGTATCCCACAAGGGAACGGGATCGATGATTACAACGAGCGTTTCAAGCTTGTTCTGAGATGTTTTTCCAGATTTGAACTCGCTGCCGTGAACTTCCAAAGAAAATGTATTCATTGTGGACGACTTGAACTCTATATTTGCCTACTGTGGACGCATTTTTTAACGATTTGTTTTTATTGAGAAAGCAGGGCGAAAACAGCAGCATGATGTTGGACAGAATTATCAGAAAGCTTGCAGGACTCTGGTATTTTTCAAATGATTTTCTTTTCTTCCAGTTTTTGTTCTGGATTATTATAGTAGAGCTGGGTAGAAACAGATGTAGCTGAAGTTCATTATGATATATATAGATGTTGGTCCTACACCCCTCAAAATCCACTCAAGCATCCTAGCTGTTGTTTTTTTCGGGCCCACAACTACTATGGTCGTTAGGGTCCAGAAAGAGGCATTCCACGGTGGTGGTGTAAAGTGCCACCCCACCATGGTGACATTGAATAAAATGGCAAAAGACCAATAAACACAGTGAGGATAATGTGAGGAAGTTTTGCAAGAAGGTGCCATTATAGCAGGTATGCTATGCTTCAGGTTCCTTGAGGGTTCAGTGGATTAGATATTAGGAATAAGAGTCATTCTCTCCACTGCCAATTTGGCCTATCAGGGCTGCTTGCAGTGTATTCAATTAAAATTAGAAATAACAATAATCAAATAAAAAGTCAAAACGGTCCACAGAAAATGTACAGAAGTACTGAATACAAATCTTGATGGAATAGAGGTATTGAGGCGAAAGGCGAAGAGGAAACCAGATTTTCTGCAATTGTACTGCTGATAGAAAAAAAAAGGTGTGAGACTTTCAGTAAATCTTCATTCATCTTAAATCATAAAGGCCGAAGATCTGAAGTCTTAAAGATATATTTTTTCCGATTAGATCCTCTGGGTATTCTGCAGGCAGGACGTCGAAGAGCGCATTAAGTCTTAGGTTAATATTAGTCAGGCAGTACAATAAATGGGGAACTGTAGTTGGTGTTGATAAGGACGTAGGAAGTCGGTTTCCGACGCCAACAGCGTTGAAGGGTTATTGATTGAAGAGTTACGAAGTGAGCTCCTGGTAAAACAATTATTGGAGTTCAAGTTAAAGGATGATCTTAGAAGCTGGTAAGAATAACCACAGCTGACAACAACAGATTTTTAACTTAAGTTGACGCCAACAATAAGAACTTGAAACACTGGAAGCAGCCTTAGGTCTTATGGTTAGTTGTCTGTTACACCTGTGCACTCGAACGGAAATGAACAAGTATTATTGAAAGTGCAATAATCTATGACGACATGTGTAAGGTTTTTGAACCTGTGTATCGTAGCTCATGAAATTATGACAATGACAAGGAACAGATAGGCACCCGAATTCGGCGAAATCGTATTTTAAACATTTTTATATGGAAGTTTGGCGATGGATGGCTGCAAGTCTGGATGGCTGAATAAAAAATAAAATTGTGGTAAAAATGGATACGATTTTAATAAAGTAGTCCTATAAAGTACAAAGTTTTACTTCGGAAAAAAACCTTTATGTGTTGTTTCGGCCGTAAAATTCAAGCGAAAGAAAAGTAATCACGAGAAGGTTTTTAAGATTGTGCACATGAACGAAATTGTGGTAGTGTCATAGTAGGGTGCGCATTTTGTCTATGTATTTTTTGCGTGCAATTCAGCGATGAATTTCATACCTCGAGAAATCGATCAAAGTAAACTATGTTGATAAAAAAATCGTTTTTGTGAGGTAATAGCTTCGAGTAATATTTTTATTACCCAGGGTTTCTGTTTGGATATTCTAATGGCATCGTAATGTAAGAGAGGGATGTCCATAAAACCCGCCAATGTTCAATTTGGGATGTACACAGGACAATAGAAATGATGCTTTTATTTCCTTACTGTCGTCACCATCAGCACGAAAACTGGACATCAGAAACTAATGAACGGCAAGTTGACAATGGTTTCAACATGACTGGTTACTGCCCTGATGTCAGCAATCTTTTTGGAGGTTTCTCTTAAGCAGGTATGGACACAGACTCCTGAATTTTTCTGCAAGGTCGGGCACCCATGGAAGAAGGACGATAGGAACAGACAGTAGAGAAAGAAACTGAATTAAAAAAAAAAAACTGAGGGAGAAGAAGGAAGGGAAAGGTGGACACCGGAAACTCACTGCCGAGCTCTTGATGTCCACCGTTAGCAAATGCAAGTTCGACCATGGCTGATGTGGGTGACTTTTTCAGTCAAATTGGAGTCCCAAGTGTGACTTTCTTGGATGGCAAGTAAACCCGTTGTTCCGTGTGATGGACATGATGTCACCTGCAAGTAAAAGAATCCTTTCAACGTGTGGATCGATAAATTTCCTACGAGTACGAGTTCGATCCTCTTGACGTCGGAAAATTTTATAGGCCGTCATGAAATGAAATAAACAACGTAGGGTGATGTAATGGACCGCATTATTCTACTCTGGAACCTAGATGACGTTTAGTATTCCTACAAAATGTAATTCCGCATTTGGTATCCACGGTAGAATATTCAGATATAACTGATCATCATGTGGTTCAAGACGTTTGAAAGGGTTGTGGTGTTAAGTCAGCTCTGTAACGGAAAGGCACCGTCCAACGGTATCATAAATAAGGTCCAGGGAATTTTTCTTCCTGTCTTATCCATGTTTTATCTGCCCATCTTATCTGCTCCCATCTTGTCCATCCCGTCCAAAATTCTCGGTTCAACATTTTGCTCTAGAGCGTTAATTAAAAGTTAAATCTTTTAATTCGTGATTACGGGGCGCAGGTAACGTTCTCTACTATTGCAACAGTGGTTCCAGGTTCGATACTTGAGCGGAGTCCTCAGTGCGCCTTCCCCCGGACGGAAAGTAAACTAATGGCCAAAATGACGTGTAGGCTGTCACTTGCAGCTAAAGAACTCTTTCTACATAGAAAGTTTAGATCGGCAAAATTTACAGGTGTAGGAGCTCTCCCCTTTCAGCTTCAGTAGAGGAAAATGACAATGACAAAATACGCTGATAACAAATAAATACAGAAGTTACAGCATTAGATTGCCAGCCGACTTTTGTATGGGTACCCAACTCTGCCATAGGCGGGAAAAAGGTTAGTGGCTGCTGCTGCGTGTAATATGACTAATTTGTTGACCGTAAGTACGGAGTAGTGAACGTCATTTGCGATTTGTCACTAGGTTGTTGAACAATAGGGTCAAAAAATGTCATGCTATTACTTAAAACATCTACTACTCTATTTCTGTTTTGAATACACAGAAAGAACTTCGTGACAAGAGTTGAGCATAACATTTTTTTTTTGATGTATGTGCATACATCTTGACTAATGGCAACTAGTCCAAAGTTTATGATCGTTTTCAGAGAATCACACGAGACTTAATATAAATTTCAGAATAGGTCAAAAGGACTAATGATTCCCTTTGGTCAGAATGCTATCATTTGTCACAGCCGAAATAAATTAAATAACAGCGATACCATCCAATGGTCTGATATTATTAATGCCAGTGTCCATCTACTGCAAGAAAAAAAAGTATATGGCGACTTTTAACACGACATCAGAAAAAGAACAAAAAATACGATTGTTGTGAAACAACAAGTTTAACATTTTTTTATTCCCTTACCTCGATAATATTTCATACGGTTTAGTGCCTATGGCAGACCTCGAAGAAAATCGTATCATTTCAGATGTATGCAGCTAGCTTTTCTTTGGTCAGTGATTTAGATCATCTGTATGAGTGTGTGACTAAAAGATCGATCCTGGTTGGAAAGGAAAATCTCTAAAGTCAGTGAAATTTCTGCTCAGGAGCCTTAGCTCAGGAAATTTCTGTCCAGTAGTTGGACAAATGCCTGTTAGTAGACTATTGTGAAATTGAAAGGATCCGAAGGAATTGTACTCCACAGGTTTTCTCGCAGGGAAAGTGTGTCTGACATGATTAGGAAATTACGGTGGGATACACTAAGCCAGAGGCGTGTATCTCACAGCATTAGTCTTTTTATCAGACTGCTGCTGATGGGGTGCGATGGACCTCTGGATGGAATTACATCCCTGACTGTGCATAAGGGGAGAAAGGATCTGTCATATAAATTGAAGGAGATAAGGGCACAGATAGACACGAACTACTGGTCTTTTTTCCCCCAAGGACCATTTGGCAATGGAATACCCTTGGAGAGGATAAAGTGGAGGGCTTCCTGAAAGGAAAGGCCACCATTGCAAGTATCGTAAGGGGACACAACAACTATAGCTTAGAGTTAGTCTCTTCACTGTCAAATTGGCCAAAGAAGGCTGCTTGCAGTGTAGTGAATTGGAATATTGTATAGCAGAAATTTTCTGAGTGAAGTTTTTCGGAGCTGGAGATGGTCCTTTCATAGTCAGTGATGGAGACTGCACTATGAAGAAAGAGATTTCTGTGCTGAAATGTAAGGGTCATTTGCGTGAGCAATAAAATCACAGAAATGAGATTAAATATGTTTTTACAAAACATTAACGTCATAATTAATTTATTTTTTCAGGTAGAAAGTGTATATAAATAGGGAAAGAGAGTCAATTATTACCTAGATTTCTAATTATGTTGTTGATGCATTAGATTGTAGGATGTAAAGAATGCATAATAATTTTATTTAGTACGTCTGGAAATGAATTAGGACATCAAGCAGAGTTATAACTATATCGATAGTGGACTTCATTTGGGACACGCTAAGAGTAGAGATAGAGAGAGCGAGGGAATTTTATTTCAAAGGGGTGATAAAAATGCAGTTAATATCCTACCATCTTAGCAGTCATTAATAAGCAAGCAAATTACTTCAATCGATCACATAACCACAAAAACTCAGTATATTTCTGTGCGTGTGCTGTAGTAGTGTAAAATAAATTTCCTGCTAATTCGATTTAGGTATTTTTAAACATAACATTATCATCAATGAACCCAGTTGTCCCGTACAGTAAGGTCGTATACTTACCAGTTCCAAAGTCCCATTTGGAAACTCGGAGCCCATACGGATGTCATATGGCTCAGAGTTAGTCATAACTTTTCCCAACCATTTAAACCTGGAGGAAACCGTTCAATAGCGTAAACTGGAACATGGTTTGCTAGTTCACTTTTGGATCACAGACTTTCTTACGGAAAAGGGCCTTAATAACCAGGATAAAGAGGCCACTTTCCTTGATACCACGTATTAAATTAAATATTTTGAGGATCCTATATACACTACTGTATGTTAGGAAGGCACTTATGTTAAGTGTATGCAAACAACGCATAATTATAAGTTAATCAAATAAATTTAATTCGTATCATTATAAATAATATATACTGTATATAGAAATGATAGAAGTAATTAAATATTGATGCCCACATTAGATAAACGAACCAAAAGTCGGGAATAAAAATACTTTATTAAACAAAATGAAAAAACCAAGGGTTGAACACATTTCACTGATAGATCGGGGTTTTTCTTAAAGATGTTATAGTATTTAATGCTCAATGTAGTATCAACTTTTAGCTCGTCTACTATAAAAGCAACATCAAGATTAACGTCAGTGTTAGGTATGTAGCTGTTCAAAACTAAGTGTTGTAAAGTGCGGGGAAAAGCCATTTTAGTGCTGTACTCGATGCGAATAACTGTCTTATACTTCTCATGAAATTTTGGGTCTGGTCACGTAATTCGGATTTCGGTTTGGGATTTCTCTGTCAACATTTTCATTGATTGTCTTTTTTTTTCTTTGATTATTCGTCACAACTATTCAACTGCAAAAAGGCTTTATTTAAATTATTCATGTTTTTAGTTGGTTTTTGTTTGAATATCTTGAGAGACGACGTGTTTAAATTTCTTAAAATAAAAATTGCAATTTAATAACTCGTCGTTAATATGAAATACAATCTGATGTTTTCATTATATACAGACTGTATATACTTGAAATTTGTAATAAAGATGATGATGACGACAACGAGAGAAAGAGATTTTGATTTATAGATTATTTTCTAGTAGATTCATGCCTGTGAACCAGTCATAATGAATGACTGTAAAGAAACTAAGATAAGATAAAGATAGGTTGTAATACAGTAGTCAGCAGAAAAGGATTAGAAAATGTCAGCTGATGCAAAAATGAGAGTGACAGCTATTGCACAATTGATTATTACATTTTAGATGTACCAAATGAGTAGTGCTTAGCAACATTTTAAGGAAGAAAGAAGGAAAGAGAGAGAGGGAAAGAAAAAATGACTTTGAAATAATAATGTTTCAAGACAGAAGGGATTTGAGGACCACTAAAGTTGATAATAATGGTTGTGATAGAAATAATTACGAATGCAAGGCAGGTATACAAACGCAAAATCTTAGATAAGACCAACAATATAGAAAATAGGCAGTGTGCTTTGAAAGCAAGTGGTTTTAATTCATTGAATGTTTGCTGGCTGCTAACAATTGTTATTTATCAAAATCCGTGTCTATGTGAAAGACTGTAGTTGCATATGGGTCCCGCATGCATATATCACACACACATGTGAAGTGTATTTATATACAGTATATAAGTAAAGAGCTAATAACGTTATACTAGGTTTATTTGGCTCAAACAAAAGCCAAGATTTGAACAAAAGACTGAAAAGAGAGCTTAAGTTGCCTAAACACTGCAATTGAAGTGTATTTCATTATAGTTGTTATCTGAGACAAGTTAACGTCTAGTAGTTAAGTGCTATGCATACTAAATTGAAAATCATTTCCAGATTAAACTCTCTCTCACTCGTTGTCACGTATAGAAATGCTTCACTGAACTTGCAACCATATCGTCTTGATTGCAAGTCGACACACACTGGGTCAATCAACATAAAAGCGAAAATGATAGAGAATGTCGTATTTGCGAAAGAGACTATACTTCATCAATAAAATACACAAAATCAAGGAACCTTACTGCAGTTGTCATTCATTCTAGATGACTTTATTGTCTTCATTTCAATGCATTTCTCACGTTGAAATATAATCATTAAGGACAAGTGAGAGAGACAGAGAAGAGAGGGAGAGAGATTACATTCTGTTTGGTATCATGCATAATAATTTTAAATGTGTCCTTGTGATTGGCTACTGAGACATCTTGATACTTATTAACTGATAAAAGTCATCTGTAACTTTTCTTGAAATTGTTTGTAAACATGATCTTCCTGAAAAATGTTCTGTGATAGGTGAACTTTTATAGAAAGTTATCAATTTTGCAGCAGCCTAAAAACAGAATGTTAGGTGAAGACAGCTGCTCTGACTTTTGACTCCAGTTTTCAGTAAGTTTGCCGGTCTTGAACCCTTGTCATAATTGTCGACCTTTCCACCTTCAGTTTCAAAATTCATTTCTCGAATTCTCTTTTTGTCTCTCTACATTTTACCTCTCGCCACATACCCTATAACCTCAGGTGCTACCTTTTGTCTCCTGAAAGCCACAAGCACTTCACTGTTCTTTATATCTACAGTGTCTTAGAAAGGTGTTAAATATTTGAAAATTCTGGCATTGAGATAACATAATCCCAACAGTCAAAAATGATGGTGGTGGCCTGTAAACTGCCAGGTAACACCACTGAAATGGACGGTTAGGGAATGGAGATTAGGCCTTTGTAACGCAAAACCTGGGGTAGGCTTTAGTGCAGCTAAGCGCCCTTCAATCAATCGAAGGAATAGTTTTGCATGGAGTATGAGTATACTTTTCATGATGTATGCTTTTGATAAATTTAGCCCTTACTTTCCTCCTTGTAACTCTGCATGCATATTCATGACGCAAGGCTTTAAAATGCCAAGAAAAAGCAGCTTTTCTTTGACACGTGGATCAAATTTGTCTTATAAATGGTAGTATTTAAAGACGATCTTATCTCTTCAGACTGCATAGTTAAGTAGAGGTTTTTAAAAAGGGACAACTTACGTCTTTTTAAATCCCTTTATTTTTCCAAAGGTAGGCGATGAGTTTTCGTTTCCTCATATACGCACTTAAAATGAAATTTATACCCATCGTATTTGAAATAGGTTTTTAAACAAGCTAAAAAAAAAGAAATAGCGAAATACAAAAGCTGAGAAGATGGAGATAATAACTATATAAATATATATGTGTCTCTTCAGAAAAGACATGCTGAAATTCCTCTCTTTTCTTATCTTCAAAGTATAAGATTAGTTCATATGTCTTAAATTCTCGAAATTTTCTTTTGTAAGGGCCATTTATTTTTTTTTTTTGCTCTTTTAGCTTTTAAACTCATTCTGCATTAGCATGACAAGTTTTCATATTAAGTTCAAACTCATATTTGATTTGAAACTAATAGATATTATTATTACAGAGGTGAGTGCGGTTATAAAAGTAATTTTTTTGTATGGATTATTATCTGGGGAATGTTTTTTAGCATGCCAGATTTTAATCTATAGATGATAGAACAGATATGTAGATTCCGTGTTTTCTGGGTGCCCCAGAGTGTTTCTGGATAGTTTCATTGTGAATTAAGTTCCTATATTTTGATATTATCAGGTTGCAAAAATGAACGAATATCTCATTATATGAACATTGATAATATCAAAAATTCTGTAGCATTTGTTCAGTAAGTTGCTTCTTACCTGAGCCGACCTCAATAGAGCCTGTTGAAACTGTCAAATTTCTCTTACACTATTAATTATTTTGGTGGCTAACAAATATTGGGATTATCGACACATTAGTTAAAACTGCCCTTTCGTATGCGACAAAATTTATAACAAGCATTGCATGTAGCCTACATATGGAAACATTCTTGTACTTTTACTTTGGTTTGGGGCCTTACAGGAGATCTGGAAAAGCACCAGTACGTTCCTGAATGTAACCCGTGTCTACGTCTGTTGGTTATGATCAGGAAATTAAAACTAGCAAAGTCAATGCCAGATAACGTTTGTATGAGCCCAAGGCTAAAAAGATGGAATGGATCCCT
The DNA here is from genome assembly GCA_013389805.1 of Trigoniulus corallinus. Classification (NCBI taxonomy): domain Eukaryota; kingdom Metazoa; phylum Arthropoda; class Diplopoda; order Spirobolida; family Trigoniulidae; genus Trigoniulus; species Trigoniulus corallinus. The sequence continues at coordinate 15,621,891 of JAAFCE010006949.1, forward strand.
AATGAAGGTGCCTCAAAGTGGTTATGAATGATGACCCAGTAATGGCCATGTGAGCATACAAAAGTTGCGGACTCAAAATTAAAATAATGCTTTTGGGGCCCTTGCCTTAAAACTATTAACTTAAATCTCACTGGGACCTATAATATTTATTAATTTTTGCTGCTGTTGAATGATGGTGGTAACAAAGCATGAGCTCCAACTTTCATGACTTTGCCAAGAATTTCCCAATTGTAGCAGAAGTTCACTCACCCAGTCTTAACAATAATAAGATGCCAACTTTAAATACAGCAATAAACCAAACTTGACTCCAATGAAACTGCCTTTATACAGCCCTTTATAGCCTTAGTGTTTGTTAGACCATTGAAACGCTATTACGACACCTTCTTTTATTATGAGTAAGGAGTAATAGTAACAAATGTTTGAAGCGGCCCAGTTCTGAAGGTGGATCATCACTGCAGCTTAGCTGATCCCTTAAAAGCTTTCAGAAACGGGGGGAGAGAGAGAGAGAGCTGATAATGGCCTATAAAACATTGATTTTATATACTGTATTTAAGAGAGAAATTCATGAACTGCAAGAGATGAGTCATGGCAGTATAATTGCATTGCATGGTTGATCCAAATTAAATTTCGTTGAATTATTAAAATACGAAAAAAAGAAGTCCTTGTTTTAGAAAGAAACTGTCAGGCAGCTATCAATTAAAACTATTTCCTAGTTTCCTATTACCAATGAATAATTAATATTCCAATTACATGTGATAAATTACATTCTTCATGCTTGTATTTTTTATTGTACTACTTTGAAATTGTGGTTATCATGAAATAAATTATTATTTTTAAAATTTATGAAATTGAAATTAGTAGTTGTGCTAGTATTTAATCAATTACTATACAGACAGTGAGATAAGGACTGATCATAAAAACGCAAGACTACCTAATGGCTTTAGTTTTGCGAAAAGTTTAACTTTTGCAAGGTCATTTTCCAAAGACGGCCACAGTCCATTTATGTCAACCAAAATTAATTTATTATTATGATTGAGTACTAGCATTTTAGGGCTCACTAAGTGCCCTATTGGACGCTTTCCCAGCGTTGGTATCGCAGTAGTCTAATGCTTATTAATATTATTTGTACTATACCGAAGTTGGCCCGTTCTCATTGTTTCAGAGGGCGCCCTTTGAACACACGGAATCTTGAGTATGGACTTACTGAAATTGTCAACTTGAATAAGCTAGTTGTTTTTCAACATGGGATGATAGCAAAGCATTATCAGTAGGATTATCAGTTAAATATAATCCGGAAACACTGATGAAGAGCTATGACTTGAATGTTCTAACTTTACTTATCTAATGAAGATCATAGGTCTGTTTTACAGGGTCATTTACATCACCAAAAAATATTTGTACACACTGTAGTTGTGGAGAGAAAAACAAATTCTGACTTTCTGCAAGAGGGAGTAACTTATTAGATTACAACACTGAATAAGAGTGAGTGACATGACAGCAATAAGAAATCTATTTTAACACCCATCTTTAGCATAATTTGGTTAATTATGTTTTTGGACGTTGCCAATTGCAGAATTACTTCGTTGTTCAAGAAGTCTTGGGAATTTATTCCCAAAGCATGGGAGTGAATGTAGATACTTTTAGGAAGCTAATGAATGTACAATTTCCCTTCCGATTTCTGTTGAAATTCAGTAGAAGCTTAACGGAACCCCCGTCCCTAAACCAAATACTGCTGTGACTGCTTTCTCTTAATATCCTTATGCCAGCTATCGATTAGGCGGACTGGATCATAAGCTTTCATGTACTTCTCTCTCTGTCTTAGACTTCTTTAAGACGAGATCCTGATTTTGATATTTGGTGGATGAAAATTTTGGAGGATATTGCAATTTATTCACTGGAAAAAAGTATGATGCTGTTCTCAGCTGTTTTTAAAGTAGTTTAGATATGGTGTAAAAGTTAGTGAACTCAAGAATTGAAGTCGTTGAATTAAAAGGCTTTCTTTTGTAACTGCGTTTCTTTATTTATATATTGTAAATTCTCTCTCCTGTATTTAATTTATAAAAGAAGTCCATCCGACTAAACTGTATTTTGTGCTTTTCCGTGTTATCGGTTCATTGCTCAGTCTTTCTTTAAGTTTGTTGTGTAGATTAGCATTAGTTTTCGAGGCTGGTTTTTTTTTCCTTTTGCTTCCCCAACACAATATATTTGCTTACTTACTTTCATGAACTTTTTTTTGTTTTCTATTTCATTGGGCACTTCTCTGCGACAACGACATTTTTATTACAACACCACCTTATCTAATCAGAAGCGTAGCCTTTCACTGAAGATTTTTTTGTACGTCTTCATTTCATTGTTTAGACAATCTGACCAAGCAAATCAACCGATTGTCAGAATTATATTGCCGTGTGTTTTTTTACCCAATTGTCTGAGTATCGATTCTTTGCTTGTTGTTATTTTGTTTTTCCTCATTTCTAACCGTTTCTACTGAGTTTGAAGTTCTTTTTAACTTAAAAAGAAAAGTAATTAATACGAATCTATTCAAAATTGCAGCATCTTGATATTTGGATTATGAATGTAAATGACAATATTTCATTTTCTGAATTGTTGTATTATTTCTTCGGCATCATAAGTAGCAATAGTGATGAGAACCGTGACTGTCATTTGACGTTCAAATAAATTATTTTGAAAGGAATTCATCGTCTGTTTTACCTTTTGAAGTCAAATATATTTTGCAGTAGATCATATGCTTCAGCAGATTTTGGATGTGGGGGTGCGATTTTTGATCTATATGTATTTAAATTGAAGTTCGTTTCTCTTTCATTGGAACGCAAAATTTGAGACATCTTTGGGATTAGGTATTTCAGTAAACTAAAAGTTAAACTACAGAGATTAGTACTGGTCACTTCTTCCACCTGCTTTGAATGGCATGTGATAGACATTGTTTACAGTTGCATCTCATTTTTATCCAACAAGGACAGTGTGATGGATTTAAATGATTTTCAGCGAGAATCGAGATGTTAACTTCAATATGGAAGGTAAAGTTTTTCGATGAATTTCTATTTAAAAATATCTTCTCTGGAAAAGTGGAGTATAAGGAAGAGAGAGAAATCAATGAATTATTCACCTTGTGAGTTTCAGTGTTGAAATATTTAGTCGATGGTATAAAATTTATAGTATTTCTCTAAGCCGTGTAATGCGTAATCAGAGTGAAGACGAGGGTTGCTAACAACCAAAACTAACTAGAGTTACACAAGGCTAGTTACAAATGATTCAAGTGATGTGAAACGACATCCAGCGAATGGAGAATTCCTTGATCGAAATATGCAAGCAGTCAGTCTTCATCTTGCCACTACTATATTTAGACTTTACGATATTTGAGTTGTCATTTTGAAAACGATATTAAAATGGAAGATTTTATGAATTCATCCACGTATTAGTGGTGTTATTGCATCAAATATTTAGAAATGGTAATAAATATCTCAGGCGCAGCTTAGGATAGGAAGATCTTGGAGAAAAAATGATAGAGAGTAGTTTGAGATGACTTGGTCCTATTAATCCATGGAGCAGCAGTATTGCATTGGACACACCAGTTCTCGTCTGATCACTGAAGTTACGCAACCCCAGATAGTACTAACATGGGTGGATGCTTGAGAAAACTGGGTATCGCTGATACCAAAAAATCGTCGCATTAGTATAGTGCCTGTGCAGTTCCTGCATTACAGCTACGCAGTGGACAGGACTCTAATGACCGTGTAGTAAAATTCTCCGGATTCGGGATTGACATTATCCCACCATTTGGTTTTTTAAGGGCCATGTAAATTTATCCTAGGCCAGCTCACTCTATCGCGGCCGGACATGGCATTGCGTTAGGTGAACAGTGATGTGGTAATGATGAATATACACAATTACCACGGGAGCAGCGAATTGCGTTGAACACCCCAGTTCTCGTCTGATCACAGAAGTTAAGCAGCGCAACCCCAGCTAGTACTGACATGGGTGCCCGCTTGGGAAAACTGGGTACAGTCCCTGCATAAGAACTATGCTGTGGACGGGGCTCTAATGACCTTGTAGTTGAAGGGCCCTAAAACAAAAAAAACAACAAATACCGTATTTATTCCAATAAAAGCCGCCCTCTAATAAGCGCCGCATCATCAGTATGAAATAAACAACAGACGCCGCCCTCTAATAATCGCCGCTGCCCTTGCAGTGCTTATGGCGCTTATTGAAGGATTCTCATCCCAATTACTGCATTAGTTTTTATCATTATCATCTATAAAATCATCATCATCATACTCTTATCCCACCTGCATCAGGGTCAGGTATGCAGGTTCTAGCCTGCCACTCCCCCTGTCCACCGCACACACTGCTATATCCTAATAGACAACCTGTCCCCACGTCTGCTTCAGTCTCCCCTGCCCTGGGTGCTTCTGACCACCTGCATTCCAGAAATGGACCCAATGAGCTCTTCCTCCCCTTTTCTCATTGTGTGTCAATATTTTTATTATTTGTCCATTTTTTGGTGATGTCCACCTCCCCAGGCTACCTCAGATATCCTGATTCGTAATTCTATCAGCTCTTGACACTCTTAGACAGACTCTATCCATGTAGTTCGCCCCTAGAAAATATGGCACTGTTATTTTACCATCCAGCATTATCATCTATGAGGGATCACAAAATTAATAAGCGCCGCCTTCGAATAAACGTCGCCCTCTAGTAAGCACCGCACCAAAAACGCCACGAAATAAATAAACGGCGCGGCGTTTATTGGAATAAATACGGTACAATTACAAAAAGAAAAATTAATTTCATTATATTTCTTCATTTCAGCAGCAGGCTGGTTGCCTACCTGAAAGAACATTTGTTTAGATATGGTAAGTGCAGAAAATATTATTTATGAATTATTGTAGTAATATTGATATATTTTCTACTCAGCATTTTAAACCACAATGTTTAGTTGTGCTATCATTTTAAAGATTTCGTGAAGCTTGCATACATTTTATGAATTCTGTGCCATAAATTGTTAAACTATGTATGTGCCTTTTCGTAGCAATTTACTGCTGTTGGTGTAATAAGGAATTCATACTACAAATTCTGCACTTGGTGTCATTATGATAAATTGTTTATTACTCAGCATTACGCAAGTCGTTATGCCATTTATTTTTCTAGCAAAAGGTCCTACATTTAACAACAACGTATACTTTAAATTGCTAAAATCTTGAGCTATTGCAAACCTTGTCAGCAAGGCCATATGTGATTTCCTTTGCATTACTTTTTATATTTTTAAACCCCTTTGATGTTTCTTGCAGATAACTGCAAAGAAAATGCAGAGAATTTTATTTATTTACTTGTTGTGTACAACTACATAACAGGGCTTGCCTACTTCTGCAGAAGATAAGATTTCTTAATTTCTTAAAGATTCAGAAGGTTAGGTAGGGAACATTTTGTTATCAGATACTCAGACTTTCTTTGCTCTGTAGGTCAGTTTTTGAACACGTTCAACCAATCGAATTTCACTAGGTCTTTTGACATAATTTGCGAGTGCGCATTTGCCAAGGCCATGTTTTACTCAATCTTATTTTCCTTCATGGTGAGAATCCTTAGGTAACAATTTATAAAAGTTCAAAATACCTTGTACCTCGACATAAGTGAAAACTAGGACCCGTTGATGAATTTTTTTAAAGAAAAATAAATTGAAATTACTTCACGACCAAAAGTCGTGAAGTAATGAACATCTAAAAATTAACCGAAGCAGTAAAGAGCAGAAATACTAAGACATTGAGCTTTCAAATCTCTGTTGGACTTTAACACTTATGCCTTGCCATTCATCTAAAAAAACTTGTTATATCCTTTTGCTCTCTAATGTGGGATGCCAGAGTACATTTTAAGTCTTCAGACATGGTACAAATTGCCATTTGGTTGACTCTTAAAAATTTTATCCAGACATGTTCGCTTGATTCCTGGTCAATATTGGATTTTTATTCCTAGATTTGACCGCACTAATGAGAAATGACTTCTTTTAGACTTCCAAGAGAAGATGAGGGGAGAAAATATCAATAGCTGACGTGTAGCATTTGGATGTTAAAAAATATCAAAGCGATAGTTGTATCCAATTGTCAGTATTCGTCTGTCTCTCCCTCCCTGCTATTTCTTAACTTTTTACTTTAAAAATGATTGAAAAAGAACCGACTACAAAAGATATCCTTTTTTTGTGTGTGATATATTTTTATTGTTCAGAACTTTTAGGATTTTTATGAGGTTTTTTTCCTTCAAAAAATGATTACAAAGTTTGTGTCATGTACTCTCTTCTTCTTCTCTCTCTCTCTGTCTCTCCCTAAACTTTAAAGTGTTTTGCTGATTGTTTATGACTATCATAAAGCAAGTTGTCTTTAGAAAATCTAGTACAGTAGTTCAAAAAATAATGAATACGGTTTCGATTTGATGAAGATCTGCATATATATATAAGCTTAATCACCTAATTTAGGTATATATATATTATTGTTTTGAAGACAACTTATGAATATTGCCGTCTCTTGCTCAAGTAGCATGCTGACAATTTATTTAGTTTTATCTCTTGAATGATGAGTAGAGACGTTTCCAGATAATTTTAAGATGCGCACGCCCGTCTAGTCAGGTCGACAAAAATCATAAACTTATTGTACACGCAGTCACATTATTTATTTAAGGCGGTGTCTGCCAGATTCAATTTTAATGAATCATTTTGATAATGCATATGAAATTTTAATAAAGGTTCATATGAAATAAAATATAGTCTTAATGGCTACATTTTATTTCACATCTTTAGAAACTTAGATTTAGGTATTTTTCCTTACTAGATGGTCATATTGCACAGGCCATATTTTTAATGAAAACTAAAGAAAGTTACGTCTTATAAACTCCTTTAAAGTTTAAGCATTGGACAATAATTGGATCGTTTGTAACACTTGCCCACTAGTGTCAATTATAACTTTCTTTTGAGGTGCAAGCTTTGGTTTTTATATTCAAAAAATATGGTCTATGAGTTTATCCTTTTTTCGACGATAAAATTGAATATTTAATATAAAAAAATGGAATAATGATGTAAAATCAATAAGATGCAAAGTAAAAGGGCTTTAACTCAAGATGAGAATCACTTATTGGTGATTTATTATCATTTAACGTCATTGGTTTATTATCATTGTTGCATTGCATGATATAATCGTATTATCGTTAAATGTGAATGTTTCTAGAAAGAAATGTGAAATCTAGTTTGCAAAAAAAACTCATTTTTGCAAGCGTCTAACATGTAAAAAAGGTATTTATCACATTTTACCTTTAATCATTAGACTTTTTTCAGCTTACGAACTGCCCAAAATAGCCGGAATCATTAATAGAGTCTGAAATTCACTTCTTAGCGTAGTAGCACACGCATTTCACAAAGCTGCTTGTCTGACATTTCTTGATGTATTTGTAGCCTTCGGGGTTTGCCATGACTACCACCACCACCTCAGAACCTCTTTTAAAGTTTACTTATCATATCTAGAGAAACAAAAGGTGATTTGTTGAGAATTATGGTAAGGTATAAAAGTGTAACATATATTTTATAAGAATTCTCTGCGACATGCGACATACTTATGATGTGTTGCCTTTAGGGTTTGCCACAGTCACTTCAGAAACATTTTAGGTCTTCTTATCAAATCTAGAGAAACAAAGGGCGATTTGGTGAAAGAGAATTATGATAAATCACAAAATATGTGTCTCCATTAAGATGCCTAGCCTTCCTAGAGATGTCTTAGTTTATGGAAGTCAAAGATTGATGTCTTTCTTTCTCACTCGCTCTTTGTTTCTGCTCTTTCTCTACCCATTAGTCACAGTGTGATGTTCAAAATACTTCACAAAATTATATTTTATGTAAAGTTATTGTTATTTTGCGAGAAATACGAGAAATTATTTAAGTCGCTACTTACCGAACGGTATATTTTGTAACGATTGAGCAGTAAATTGCAGAAATTATTGGCTGCTTCTGTTATAGTGCACTTCACCCAAGAAAGACTCTCCCTCGACGCTCCTCTTATCCTAAATTTCCGCTTCAGTTAAACAAACAAACATTGAAAAATATTAATTGAGTCATAGGTGCAGATGGAAATGCAGAATTTATTGGATACCAAATTGTTTGGGTTCAGGTTTAAAGTTGCCAACGTGCAAGGGGCACATAGTAAATGCTTTCGATTTCTCCGACACTTCCAGAGAGGTACTTTAGTGTTGGGTCATTGTCTGTCTCGCTCTCTTTTTTAAGTCCCGGTGGATGTTGCAGTATTTTAACATAAAAGAAAATTGGTTGTGGATAGTTTCGGCAGAAATTTATACTTGAATTTAGGAAGGAATGGAAGGGACTGTAGCAATTAGGTCGTTTGCAGCGTCAACAGAGAGAAATAAGTTATGTTTATAATTTAAAAAGTGCAAATATTTTAAAATGTGGAATACTTCTTTTTTTCTAAGTATTCTTGTATTTACCACTGCATTTTCCATTATGAACTTTACTAAAAGTCTCGAGATATAAACTTATTGATCGTGGTGTAATAACCTTTCTCGACCAAATAGTAATGGTGATAATATTAGCAGCTGGAATGGTGCTATGGTCAAGAAAGTAACAACACAATGAAATTCAGTAGTGGACTGTGACTTTTTAAATTTCTCACGTAGGATTTTTTTCTTCTTTTTCCTCTTCAATCGTTAAGTTGCCACTTAAGTGTAGTGACATGTTATCAACTATTAATAAGGGGGCTGTTTTGACGTTGTCAAATTATATTATCGCCCTGACAGATTTTTTTCTATCCGATTGTTTGAAATGACATCCAGAAACTTTTATTTTTGCGATACTATGAGTTGTTATGGCGTATAGTGGGGTTAGGGTCTCATATTGAAGCACTAATCGCTGCTCTTACACTGACAGTGTATGGACCAGTAGTGGGTGAACTTGAAGGAGTACAGATACTTTCGTTTAGTATCTGTCAAGGTTTAACTCATTAGTCTGGTATCAGAAATGAATGAGTAAAGCTAAGTTAAATGCCGAACAGTGATATGTGGGTCAGTGTCTAATCTAATTTGTATGGTGTTTAAATATCCAGTTCAATCTTTAAATCAAGAATAATTTTTCATGAATTAGTTGTTACCTTTTATGCATAATTTATTTAACATCTACAGTTAGTCATAATGACTGGGAGTTGGAAATTTACCTCTCTCATTATCTTAAAAAAGAGCCGTCGTGTAGTGCATAGTGGTCTGTTTAAACGATGGATGATTTCATGTGTGCGTAATAGTATGTGGAACAAAACGTGCACCAAACTTTGTTTTGGTTTTTGTTGAGGAGGAAATTATATATGCATATCTTGCTTTAATTTCGTAATTCGCATCAAGTATTCAAATAGAGTTAGCCAATCAGCAACAAAATTATGACTAATTAAAGACCATTTAGAAAGGTAATGCTGCGTTACAATGGCGCACCATCTGAGCGTTTAAGTTAATTATTTGCAAACAAATTATTAAATCATAAACTGCGTGTTATTTCCACACGTTTTTTTTTAAAAAAAAATGTATAGCAATACTGAATTGTAAGAATAAAAAATTAAGGGAATGTAAAAATATCCATAGAGACGAAACTTTCTGAAGGTTTTGCTTTTAGTTATTATATTGGATAGTTGTTATCGTGACAAGTTACCCAATGCTTTGCTCAAAATTCGTGTCTAATGTCGTCTAGTGAATAATGTAAGGTCGTGTTGCCTTTTTTTTGGTGTTTTTCATCAACAAATGATCATTAATCGAACTGTTTATTGCGTGTTTTTACCTATCGCGTGTTGGGACCGATTCCCCTTGCTTAGATATTAATTAATTAATGCAGGTCATTTCCAGGTTTAGAGTCAGTAATCTTTAAAATCTCACTCTATCGTAGTAAATACATGTATTCAAAAGTTTTCTTTTATTCGCCATTCGCAGTTGCTAAGTCCATTGAGGCTTTATATTCGTAGGCAAACAACGAAACAATAGTCTATACAAAATTACATTAAATGGAGCCGTGTAATTAAATGGTGCCACTGTCATTATAAGTAATAATTCAAAATATCATTCATAATTCTCTTGTCATAAAAGTTTCGATAGTTGCTTGCTGTAACGATAAGGCGACTACCGGGTATATCACTTCATTAACCTTAATATGGTTTAAGTTATTTAATTTTTTTTCTTTATCTTATTGCCACTTCATGCATCAAAGGTATAATTTTAACATTCATTGTAATTTAGAAACGGTACTCTGCTTGGTTTCTCTGATTAGTTCAAATAATTAAAGATGACTTGTCCGAATGTGCGCATGAGTCATCCAACATCCAGCTACTTTCTTAAACCTTTGTAGTGTCCAGACCCTGATTCTGGGTTGGAGAATGTAACGTCGTCAGACAAAATCATCGTCCAGCAATTCGCCCATGAATTTTTCCTATTTCGTACATTGTCTCGCCAATTTCTTTCTCTCCTCTATGCTCCGGGAGTACTTTTCTGTTCCTCGTTAGCATCTCCCAATCTATATCGGTAGTCCGATTTTAATCTGTTGTTTTGCTCTCTCATCTCGTGAGTTTGAGTTCTCCTAACTGCAGGTAATCACTGTGGGTGTGTGCTCAGCGAAAGTTTGATCCGGAACGAGGTGAAAGAGAGAGGTTGGAGCACCGTGGTCGTGACCCGGTATGGTGTATCCGTCATCTGCGTTAATAGGTTCAGAGGAGCGTTTCTACAAAAAGGGGATAGAGTTACAGATGAGGAATTTGCCATGGAGATCGCCGGTGGAGGATATAAGGGCACTTCTCGTGCCCTTGGCATTTGTCGGGAGCGGCGAATTGCGTTGGACACACCAGTTCTCGTCTGATCACTGAAGTGAAGCAGCGCAACCCCAGCTAGTTCTGACATGGGTGGCCGCTTGGGAAAACTGGGTACTGTTAATACCCTAAATTCGTCGCATTTGTGTAGTGTCTATGCAGTCTCTGCATTAGAACTATGCTGTAGACAGAGCTCTAATGACCTTTGTAGTTGAAGGGCCCTAAAACACCAACAAACAACAATTGGCATTTGTCCCATTACCATTGATTTTTTTGGGGCTCTGCAACAAGCATCAAGCTGTAGCAGGCAAGCATCTCTGAAATTAGCCGCCCTAGACAGCCACCTAGGTTTGCCTGCCCCATGAGCCGCCTGTGTCGACAATAAATAGGCATAGGGGTTGCAGCATTAGGTTTGGCAGCTGGCTGCGTAAAATTGCCCCCCAATTGATCTCCTAGATGGGACAAATGGCAACGGGACCTCCTGTCTAGGTGGGAAAAAGTTAGTAATGATAATCACAACCAATGTATGGGATGAGTTTAATTGCAGAAACAATAAATTCCACATGTTTTTAATAATTTGTGAAATGATCCCTTTGTTTATAACTTCTTATTGTTGTACATAATGTCTTGCATTTATAATTAAGTTTCTTTTGGAGTTAAAGTTGTTAAAAGTAAAAGAGTACTTGAAAAATGTAGCAAATTTGTATGTCGTCATTTACGAGTATGTACTTTTTACCCCTCCTGATGCATGTACAATTTTCTTATCTCCATCAATCTTCTGTTTACTAATCCCACTAAATCTTTTCTCAAAAATCTTGTCTAAAAATTCGGTTGTTGGATTAAACATAGACTCGACTCAGAAAATCTTGGTGATCATATTATCTATTATAAAAGGATATTATATTGTGATACATAAACACTCTATGCATTTAATACTTAACGTCTTTCTGAAAACATTAAGGACGATAAAATTATTTCCTTTAAGACATTGACTTTTTATTTCAAAATAATTTTCTCAAAGAAAATGTGAATTTGAAGAATATATAATATATATTCAGAGGTAATTGTTGGGCATGTAAGTTATAAATTTAGGGATTAAAGCTTAGTTGTGATGATAAATTTGTTTCATAGAAGATGGGTTTGTATTATGCGTTTCGACAGTCACTCTTCATCCCTTTTTTGCAGAAATGCGTTTTATTAACATATGTTTGCAAATAAATAGCAGCCTTGGGTCATTTAAGTGTCCTTAACTTCGCTGGTAGCATACGTTTTGAGCAGTTTTCTGCTGCAGATAAATTAGATAACCTATTACATGCAGCCTTCTTCATTTCTAATAGCACTTGAAACAGATGTCTAATAGCTATATTTATATCATTGAAATCGATAAAATGGTATGTGGCCTGAATAATTTTGCTAATTTTGCAGTCTAAGAATCAGTGCATTAGTAACAGAAATCTGTGAAGAGGAGCTGTTATATGCGTTACTTTTCTGAGTCGACATCAGATCCTGTATCTGACGCGCATCATCACTCTCGACTCTCACCAATTCAGTTTCAGACATATGTATGTTTCAGCTCGCCTTTTTTTCCCTCTTCCCAAATTTTACCCCCATGTGTGCCGGGTTAGAATAGGCACACTGTACCCTCTGCATGTCGTAAACGGCGACTAAAAGCGGAGGGGACTTGTTTGCGTCCCTGTCTTGGCACTCACCAAGTCATGGTCTGACAGGTTTTCGGTCGAGGTAGGCTCCTCTCTGAGGTGACCATAAAACGCCTACCCATGTGTTTGCCATGCTTGGACACCCGAACCCCTGGGAAAAGCGGATCCTGGTGGTTGAGGCGTCTCTGGTCCGCCCCGCATTAACGGGGAGGCTCCGACACGTCAAGGGGTGGGGTTGCGACCCCAAGTTCCCAATATATGACTTTGGCCACAGCTTCCAGGGAAAATAGGTGGCCAGGCGAATACCCGTTCTGGTCAACCGGCTGGGGATCGGCATAGTTAGCCCCCGATGCCACTGATCCGGTACTCGGGGGTTATTCCCCCCACCAGGCAGTTATCTGCCGGAGGAACCCTGACGACGCGAATAGGTGTCCTCTTGTTGGTCTCCTAACCAAGTTCTGTTAGGTTCTTTCACTTGAGATTGAAACAACACACAAATCCCTTCATTTCCTAGTTTCAGGCATGCAAGTCTCTGTCAGAGAGTGAGAGGCTTCTCCGTGATGATTTTCAGATGTGAATCTAATGACAACGAGATGTTCATGCCAACTATCCACTACCCCTCTAATTTGTATTTTATAAAAAGATTTTAAGAACGGGCCTCGGTGGCGTACGTAGTGCACTCGACTACTGCGCCAGTAATTCAGGTTCGACTGGATCGAGGTGGTTTGGATTCCTTTCGGCAAGAGGAAGGGCCTTCAGTGCACCTCTCTTCAGGTAGGAAGTAAATGCGTGACCCCAAGCGGTGTGTACGATGTCACCATTGCACGGAAAAGAACCCTTTCCATATGGAACGTGTAGATCGGCAAAATTTCGAGGTGCAAGAGTTCCCCTGGCATCGGTGGATGGAAAGTGCCCTTATAAATCAGAATAGGCCGACCATAACTAAGCATAGGGGTTGGAGCATTAGGTTGGCAGCTTGCTGAGTAACAATACCGTCCAACAGATCGCTCATGTGTATCAGTTGAGCAAAAATGGGTACCAAACTCTGCCATAGGTAGGGAGAGGGCTAGTAGTTGCTGTTGTGAAGTCGAAATTTACTGGGAAATGTTGGATAGGTACAGCCGTGGAACTGGAGTATTTTAAAGATAAATGTTGCTTTTAGGAATGAGGCCCACTTTTGGTGTCTAAAAGCGACGTCTGGCTTTAATTCTTGTTTCCTCTAGAGAACTAATTAAGTGTAAAGCCATCGTTTTCTCCCCTCCTTTGTATACAATGCAGTGGTCGTTGTGGCCGCATTAGCCTGTAAATCTGTTGGGACCCTTTTTTTCCCCTAGACATAAACTTGAAGCATCCTTGGCATTTCTGGCCTTTGATAAATCTTCACCACAAGGTGTACTCCTTCAACTAGACTTGTTGTTGGAGAGCTGAGTGTTTTAGACAGTGCAGTGCTCTTCTAGATGAGGAATGGTCAGACAGTCAAATTGGAAAAGGATTCAAGTATAAGAAAAGACGTTTTATAGCTTTTACTAGGACCTCTTTTTTTCAAATTTCATGTTGCCAATGTGTGTCAGTGCAGGTCGACAAAATCGGAAGATTGGAAATATGTTCTGCTCTTTCAAACCTCACATTAACTTGATGAAACTCTCTTCCTTATGAAGTTATTACCCGAGATTGAAGACCTATGCCCCTTGATGGATCGATTTTTATTGTTCTCCTTCGCTTGCATGGTTTCCTTTCAACAGTGCACCTTCTCCCCTTCAACAGTTTTCCTTCCCTCTTATCGAGATGGATACATTATACTATCCAACAAAATAACCATCGATAGCTACTACTACCTCGTTTCATTCAATATGTTAGTATTCGTTTTGACCTATGAAAGACTTGAGGAAGAAAGAGGGGAGAGAGAAAAAAATTATTGGACCCCTGGCTTGTCATAGATTTCCGCCCATTTCATTTCCTGTTTCAAACGCCTTGTCACTATAGTTGTACGCCAGTCAGTATGCACCAAAGATAAATTATATTGGACCTTTACTTGTATTTTGTGAAGTGTCCTCGTGACGTTTGACCAATGTCACTTGGATCACATAATGTCCAGATTCAATGTGTTTTATTACAAATGCTTCCCCCATCTAGGAAATTCAGATAAATGATTTTTTTTATCGCTAAATTCCTAAGATTGAATTTAAAATCGTTCATGGCGTCTGGCTTGGGGTTGGGGTATAGACGATATCCATTACATAAACTTGCATGCGCGTTATTGCAACTCAATATGTTTCTTAGTGGATTAAATTTGGGTCAGCCTCACCATCTTGATTTAAATCCATGCAAAACAAATAAAATGTACCTACCCGCCACCTTTCGCCTTTTCCGTCTGTGATGACGTTGAGCATCTCTGAATGCTAGTTAGCTATCCAGAAAAGGAAGATTACACATCATCATCATCATACCCTTAATAACGCCTGTAGAAGGATGGGGTCTGCGGGTTCCAGCCCTACACTATCGATTGTCACCCAGCAGGTCCCCGTGCACCCCACACACTACCATATCCTTATAGACAACCTGCTCCCATGTCTGCTTTGGTCTCCCCCTGCCCCGGGTCCTTCCAATCACTTGCATTCCTGTAACGGACCTAACAAGGTCCTCCTCCCCTCTTCGCATTACGTGTCCATACCACCTCAATCTGCTCTCCCCATTTATTCCGTGGGGTCCAGTCTCCTACTCCCGTCAGCAGCTCGTCCATAACCAGAATGAAAATCTACCGACTTAGTGCGGAATCTTCGTGTAACCCAACCTTCACTGGGAAACGAACCTTTTACAGGGGTGGCGAACCTTTTTCTGCTGGCGTGCCAAAAATTTAAATAGTTATCGTTCTTGATTTACTAACGTGCCAGATACAGTAGTGTGTTAAAGGAAAATATGGTAGGGTACCCTTACTTCCGGTTTGTTACAAGAAATGGAAATTTCACCAATTGATTGGTTTTGTTTGTTTGTTTGTTTGTTGGTGTTTAAGGTCCCGTCAACTACAAGGTCATTAGAGACCCGTCCACTGCATAGTTCTAATGCATATACCGCACAGACACTACACTAATGCGACGATTATTGGGTATTAGCAGTACGCAGCTTTCCCGAGCGACCACCCATGTCAGTACTAACTGGGCTTGCGTTGCTTAACTTCAGTAATCAGACGAGAACTGGTGTGTCCAACGCAACTCGCCGCTCAATTGATTGGTAGTACGCTCGGCAACTGCGTCAATAGTACTAGATTCGATACTGGACTGAGGCGGGCTGGCTTCTTTTGTGGGAGGGGGCAGAGGCCCCGAGTGCGCCTCCTTTCGGATGACAAGGTGTAAGATGGCATTTGCACGTAAAACAACACTACTTTGCAATGGGTAGATGAGGCAGACATTTCCAGGTTCAGGAGCTCGCCCCCTAGCGTCGGTGGGTTGAATGCCCCAACGAACAGTAGACCGACGATAAATAACCGTAGGGGTTGCAGCTTTGGTCGGCAACCGGCAGTCCAATATGTCGCCCTTGTGTCCATTCAGAGGGACAAGATGGGTACCCGACCCTGCCGTAGGCGGGAAAAGGGTTAGGAGTTGCTGATTGGTTTGGCTTTATATACTGTAGATTACCCTGTACATGTACCTGCCACTTGCCAACAAAATTGCTCTACGTGTCATCCCAGGTGCGCATGCTATAGGTTCTCCACCCCTGCCCTAGTATTTCCTCAAGGAGGCGTTACCCTGGCTATGGAACCAAAATACATATCCTGAACTATTCGAATAAGCCCTTGTTTTACCCCGTTTTTCTGTACTGCCTCCTAAACTACCCGTCGTGGAACACTGTCATAAGCCTTCTCTATGTGGATAAAGATGGCATGGAGATCTTTCTTTGCTGCCCTACACTTTTTTATCATATGCCGCAGAATGAAGATTGGTTCCATTGCGGACCTACTTGGCATGAACCCAAGCTGATTTCTCAGAGGTGGTTGCGGGTTTGACACTCGAACAAGATGGTTTGGCTTCTTTCGGACAAGAAAGAGGCCTTCCGTCAGAAGGGAAAGTAAAGCCGTGGCCCCGTGTTATCTGTACAATAAGTATAGAGATTCAGCATTTGGTTGGCAGTCGGCTGTTGCGTTCGGAACCCAGTTCGTGGATGATGGCGCCTCTATTAATGGTCCCTGTAATTATTTTAGCATTTTTTGCCCATATTCACTTCTTTAAAAACACATTTGTGTCACTTTTTCCATTTTAACTACGTGTTTCTCGATTGCGTGCTGCAACGACTGTTGTATGTGAAGCTTATAAAATATTATTTTGCATAAAAAAAGGAGAAAATGTCATTTGTTGGAGCCGGTGTTCTCAATAAAGCATGAAATGGCTACTATTCATAAAACATCTTGTAAGTGAAAATTGCAATTGATCACCAAAGAGGATGGACATTTTAGAGGCAGCTAAAGCATTTATTCTTTACTAAGACGTCATCTGCCGTACAACTGTGTCTGATTTTGTTTTGTCTCGTTTTACTAACAAAATAGAGATGGCAAAATGAAAGGTGTTTTTTCTCCAGTAATCGTATAGAGAATAATAGTTAGGTTAGGTTTCGCCAACACACCCAAGCAATAGATTGCTTTTGAACACAAAAGATTATAAAAATATCAAAAGAGTCTATAAAGTGAACTAGGAAATTATAAATTTGTTCCAGAGAGTGTATTTTTTATTATTTTCAGTATGAAATTGTAAATGTATGACCACGAGATAATGTTTATTTGACATGCATATGCATCTGAATGAATTATAGAAAATGGTTGCAGAAGGAGGTTGGACCAGGAAGGAGGGGAGGCCTAACAGTGTTCAAAAGGAAAGGTGGGAGGCTCTCTACAATTATAATAATGATGATTATATATAATGATGTTATGTCCAACTTTCTCTTACTGTCGATGAAATACAACAATAAACAATGCATACATTTTCTGTAGTCACTATTTGAATTTAGCTTTGTTAGTGTTATTCTTGTGGCACGTTATGGGCTTTTAAAAGCCTCTCTCTCATCCATTTGGGAATATTTATTACACAATACCTTTCCTCCAACTATAGAAATGAGGCCATTACTTTGCATTATACATTATAAGTGACTTTCATATGCAATATAACATCTACATTTTTTCAGACACAGATTGTAACTGCGATTCGATCAAAGTCGCCATTTTAATTACAATATGTCTTGACTGTAGTTTAAGAGTTGTTCGTTTCCCATTAAATGAAATAATAAAAAGTAGATCGTCTTTAAAGCATATTTATGAATACGGCAGTTGGTTCTCTTCTTCTGAAATAAAATGAGCGTTGCATTTTTGTTACATTTCAAGTATTGGGTCTTTCTGACAGATATTGAGCGTTAAATAATTTCGTATTTTGTAAAGCAAAGTATGCAACATTCAAATAAAATTTTTAGACTTGTCTCGTTGCTTTCATCACGAAAGGAGTCGATTAAACGACCAAAGTTTGTGCTAGCTTATGTGTTCAAAATATTACATAGTTGTGGGATTCTGAAGATTAACTACTCAATGGACTCTCAAATTTTTATGGCTAATGCCCACTAGAGGAGATATTTCGAGAGCGGCAAATTGCGTTGGACACACCAGTTCTCGTCTGATCACTGAAGTTAAGCAGCGCAACCCCAGCTAGCACTGATATGGGTGGCTGCTTAGGAAAACTGGCTACTCCTAATACCCAAAAATCGTCACATTAGTGTAGTGTTTGTGCAGTCTCTGCATTAGAACTATGCTGTGGACGGGGCTCTAATGACACCAAACAACAAACAAACAACCAAGGAGATATTTCCTGACTTTCTGAACTCCCATCTCATCTGGAGTCCGTCTCTAATAGCTTCCGTGCCAGGGTCGGTTAATGTAAGCTTTGCAGAACTAGCCCCGACATTGGTTTTATATCACTGTCAGGGTTAACCTCGGGTCCTGAAAGAGGCAATTAAAAGGGCTTGTGGGCGGTAACCAAACTTGTTAAGCCACCTGCCAACAATATGGCCATGAGATCTTCAGAACCCTGTACTTGCTTTTGTTTATACTCCTATTTTCTGTCCTGCCTCTTTTTTTTATTTCCTTTAGATACTTCTGTCTTGTCCACCTGAGCTTACAGACACCAGAGTCTGTCCCTCAAGTGCTCAACAAGAATAATTTCGGGAGCCAGTGCCATAGAGAAAGTTTTCGGTAAAGTGCTGCTTAATTTTTACTGATTAGTGCAGATTTTAAAATATTTTATTGCTTGGCAGCTAATGACTGCGATAATAATAGACATAAGGTGATAGAGTTGAAGGTCACTTGAAATTATAAAATTAAATACTTTTTGGCCATAATTGTGTTCTCAAATCTAGCACTTTGGATGAGGCGATAGTAAATGTAGCATGCGAAGTTGTAATAATTTTAGTTGTTTTGTTTTTATATGCGTGTCACTTTATTAATTATGAGTGCTCTGTTCTGCGTAGTTGCTATTTTCATAATTCCTTCTCATAATAAAAGGTAGAGATTTGTCGTTATTGACATTCAAGAGTATTCAGTATGTGATGATGAATTGTTGTTGACTGTAGAGAATGGTGAAATCAGCATAAGGCCAACTTTTACTGAAGAAAAATTATGAAATCAGTGTTTAGGTGGGGCAATTATCAATAAATGAGCTTGTATATAGGCAATTAGACATTAAAATTAATGTCTGTCAACATTTGTACTCGGTAGGGGGCCTACCCAACTCCCTCTCCCCTTCATTTTCACTTGCCCTACATACATGCATATTGCCATTTTGCTTCTGCTGATTATTTAATATAAAATGATTGGATCACAACGATGAAATGCCCTCACCCCATGCGTCGATGTCAGAAACGTTTAACTCATACAGCGACACATCACTTTTTAATTTCTGGCCTGCTTAATAATACATATATGATCATCTTTGTGGCTTCTGCGTATCTAAAACCTTACGACATATATTAATGTATATATATGAATGCTGCCGTTTGTTGCATCGCATTTCATCCAAAAATAAGAAAAATTATTGATCCAGTTTGTGGTGTCCATGGCTCTGTCGTCAAGAAATCCTTTATGGAAAGTTATATTCTTAGAGCTGCATGACAATACACTCTTTAGAAAGAAATATCCACTGTTAAATAGATTTCAGTTAAAGAAAATTCTCTCTAGAAACTTTCATCGACCATTTTAGCAATTCTTGATTCAGCAAAAGCGCATGGCCTTGCATTGGCAAATGCGTGGTTTAGGAAGAGGGAAATGCGCCTGATCACATTCCAGTGGCCACAAGTGAGGTCACAGATAGATTTCTTCTGGTCAGAGCAGAGGTTTGTGATTGCTGGACACTACCCAGTGAAAATTTTCACAAAGAATGTGGCCATAGGTTACTCATGTTAGAAATCCTAGTGAAAGCGGCAGACAGGACACGGAAAGGCAAGCAGGTGATCAGGTGGTGGAAATTGCCCACCAAAACAGAGGAAATCACACAGGAAGTACACAGGTTGGTAGACTGGGATTGGGAAAAGACAGCTGATGCCCTGTGGGACAGGGTCGCAGAAAAATTAGAAAATGTGGCAAAGCCATTTTAGGGCACGCTAGAGTAGGAGGTACATTCCTCAGCAACCAGACATGGTGGTGGAATGACGAGGTAGAAGTAGCCAACAAGCAAAAGAAAGCAGCTAGGAGGATCATTGCTTTGGACAAACACCAGAAGTATAAGGCCCTCTATGATCAGTTAGTCAAAGGAAAGCGAGAGAGAAGTCTTTAAACTGGCCAAGGCTAGAGGTAGGACAGTAAAGTAACAGTAAAGGTAGGGTCCTCTTTTCCTATCTGAGGTAAAGAGTAGGTGGGAAGAGTATTTTCACAGCATCTTGAATGTTGTAAGGGGAGAGGACAGCAGTGAAACCCATTCTAGTTCTTCTTGGGTGGTGAACAAAATAACGGAGGGGGAAGTAGTAAGGGCCCTTAGGAAGATGAAAGGTCGAAAAGCTGTATACTCAGAGTCCCCATTGAAGTGTGGCATAGCCTAGAAACCACAGGAATCAGGTGACTAGGGTAACTTCTCATTAGGATAACTAGTTGAGATAGATTGTCTTCTGCATGGCACAAGAATTGGATATTACCACTCTTCAAGGGCAAAGGTGATGTCCAAAATTATGGTAACTATAGACCATATTAACCTAATTGTCATTTCATGAAGCTCTGGGCGAGAATAATAGAATGTCGCCTCCAGGATAGACTAGTGTTCATTAAATAAGTTTGGGTTCATGCCAAGTATTTCCATAATGGAGCCAATTTTCATTCTGAGGCAGATAAGAGAAAAGTATAGGGCAGGAAAGAAAGATCTCTTTGCCATCTTTAGGCATACAACAGGCAGTTTGAGAGGTGTTACAAAAAACGGAGTAGAAGGAGAGTTTATGCGAATAGTTCAGGATATGTATGATAGTTCCAAAGTCAGGGCAAGGACACCGTGGGGAAATACTGGGGGCTTTCCAGCAAAGGTTGGAGGTACACCAAGGTTCAGCACTAAGTTCATACCTTTTCATTCTGGCTATGGACGAGCTGCTGACGGGAGTAGTGACTCCAGAGAGCAAGTAGAGAAGGACCTAAACAAAGGGCTAAAAATGAACATGAAGAAGACGTTTAGTGAATGATATAAGATCCAGGATTTTAAACCCAAATAGATGTGCACAAGCATAAATAAGATGAAGCAGCCTCTCTAAGCACCTAGCGAGCTTTAGCCCTTTCCTTCCTTTCTCTTTTTTCATTAATTTTGGCCTTCACCTACAAGTGAGGAGGAGAAGAGTGAAAGGAACAACACTGGAGACACCATCAAGTCTCTCCCACTAGGAATGAAACTTAGTCCATCTGCAATCTAGGTGGATATCGACTCAATTATTCCACTCTTATTAAAATAACAGGAGTGAAACATTGCCGTGGGGATGTCTTTGTCCACCAATTGGGGCGATGCTTCTTGAAATGATGATGTTGATTTAAAATTAGGATTTTTTATGGAAATGTATTTTCTATATCCAACGGCCTGGAGGATATGTGGATAGGGCAAGTACTCTCTCCTCATTTTTTGTAAGAAGCTCAGTTCATGATGTGTTTTAGACCTTTTCTTGCTCAAATTTTTGTTTGTATTTTGAATGTTAGTCTCTTGATTTTGTAATAACACCTGGTTTATATTTCTCCCTCAAATTTTCGCCTGGTGTAAAAATGTGACTCTGTCACCACTGTTAATCTCCTTCTTATTGACACCTTGAAATGATCTACCTCATGTAAAAAAAAGAAGTGCTATTGTAAGCCCCATCCGAGTGATTCAAGGTGAAAATGTTAATAGTGTGATTTTATCAACATTAGCGCTCATTTGAGCAGTATTTGAACATGTTCATGACATAAATGGCAAGACTTGTATTTTCAATGTTTAACTTTTAGTTTCATTATACAGTATGAATACTATATTGCATTTAACACTCTTTGATTGAAACCATTTTCTCATTTTTTTGCGTTTAATTTATTGTTTTAAGTTCTTCTGAATTTATGCCTCATCGTTTATTTTTGTTTTATTCACATATTCGTGAATGCACGTCTTCATCTTTTTTTCTTTACAACCTTTATGTTCATTAACTGATAAATGGCATGGACCTAAGGGCGAGATTTTGTAATCTTGAAAATGTCTCTAGTAGTCATTGTTTTTCAGGTACCTTACTTTTGAGCAAAAACAAGTAAAGAACGAGATTACTTTGCTTAATACAACGTGTGGTTCATTAGTTTTAATGGGAATGCTATAGTCTGCGCGTTTTACTATGTTGTTAGAAATGTAGGATGAAATTAATTCCTTTTATTTGACTAACTTTTTATTTATTCGTTACAATTGTAAAAACAAAAGAAGTTGGTGTTTTTGAGCTTTCCTTTTTCGCTATTTTTCCTCATTTCCATTCACGTTCTCATTTCCTTTCGACAAAGAATGTGTCGGAAACAAATGGGATTGCAACTTTTCTGACTTCTTTCACTAGATGAATGCCTTTGAAAAATCTCAATCGGAAATTTATTTCTTCAACACAAGAGAAAAGAAATTAATATATGGATGTTGTAAACGCTCGTAAGCGCGAACAATGAATTTGCAACATGTTAAAAGCAAAAGTCTTTCTTCCATTTTTTTTTCTTAAAATAGGCAAATATATGTGATGAATTAACTTTGAAGGTTTGCTAACCTTTTATTGCAATTTTACTCTCCATTAAAGAGGAACATTAGCGTTTTGTCCGGAATTTCTGTTAATTTCTAAAGGTTAGTCATCATAAATCAAATCCTGCATCCAACTTTTCAATATACATGCTAAAAATCAAAATCTATTTGTTAAATATTTCAGTATTCGTGTCTGAAGGTTGCACCAAGTCAGTCAATAACAAACTATTTTCTCTAAGGCCTCACACCAGAGCAGATACATTTCTGTGAAGGAAAGCATGTGCAAAAAGCACCCATTACACTGGCTTTGTGCCCGTCCTATCTTTTGTCCTGGGCACTCAGATTTGACTGTTTTAATGAGGCCTGACATTTCTTCGTCGCCTGCATCACGTTACCTGCAGGTAAAATGTTATTTTTTGTATGGGAAAAGAAATCTTTAGATTGGCAAAATTTCTGGCTGCACATCGGATTTAAAGCGGTCCATGTAAGAAATCTCGTGGACCAAGAATAATGCCAGTATTTTTAAGATGTTTCTCTATAATTCATCCTCATGGCGGCCTTGGTGACTGCAGAAACATTTGGGTCCTTTACAAAATTCAAAACTTGCTGCAGTATCTATCTCTCAGGTTTTCTGCCTCTTTAGAGAACTGTGCCATGACGTTTTGCCCTCAACGCAATTTGTTTTGGAGGGGTTCATAGACACCGTCATCTTTGTGCTTCTAATATTAATGATCGAGAGCACAAAGGATTCTGTCATTGACCCCTCACCTTTCACATTAAAATATGGTTGTCGTAATAACACATTTCATGAGCTGAATTAGCACCCGTTCCATTTGGCAGTGCCTAATGCATACGAAACTGTCGAGGGACGTCTTTTAACTGCTGCTGTTATGCCTCTACTTGCTCATAACAAACGTTGTCGAATCATATGAAAACAGTTTGTAGCTTTCTGCGCATAAATTCATGCAATAAAAATGTGTCGGGTCTGTGTACAGGGTGCTGTGAACAAAATTACTACCAAAGATAACTTGCAACTACATTTCTAATATCTATTAGCTAATTTAAGTATTGAATTTATTCTGATTGCTACTCATAAAAGACATCCGTGATTTATTTTCGGCAGCAGGCAATTTCTTTGCTTCATGAAATAGGAAACAATAGGGTACCAGAAATAGGATGGTGGTGTCTTCATATCCGTTTGCCAATGTTTATCAGCACATGTAATAAATGATTTTAGGTGGAATTTGAAAGGATTCCAATAATGTTATCATTATATTAAGAACCATTTCTTGAAGGAAATGTTGTGCACTTTTTTACTTCTCTCCTCAAGAATAGTTATAATTTAAAATCCGTTTTATATAATGAGGATCCCATGAGATTTTTATCACAGTAAATTACTGAAAAATATTAAATTATGGTGGTTATTTTTACCAAAGCAGGATTTGAAGGTGATTTCTTTCTATCTATCTCCCTGTCAAAAATTTGTCTACAGCTTATTCTCGACAGAAGGCTTGCTTCATTTACAACTAATATGTTGACTTTAGAGAATAAAAGTAATACGGTATCGATTTTCCAACTCTAAAAATTAGCTTATAATTAACAATTTTAGTAGTCGATAACGTTAATCAGTGGAAAAAATTCATTTTTCTAATGACTATTACAACATGGCATTGAGAGGACCAGTGCTATCATTTGAAATGATGTATAATTTATTCGACACAATCAGTTCGCTTTTATTTGGCCACATTAAGTCAATTTGAAAATAGCTGTTAAGAGCTGATTATTTTGTCATTGAGAATTTACTTATTTTTAGTCCCAAGTTGAATGACAACTATTAACGTATTTATTATTAATGATTATCAGCACTGCTTTGTCTGTTTCCCAATGTAGGAACCCCTTTGTCGTCAAAAATTTATTTTCGATCATCAATTTCCATCATACATAAAACGCCTTGTTGCAGATACCATTATAGTACACTAATTGGTCATTGGTCACTTGTCATTTATTGCGAATTTCACAAACAACAACAGCAACACATCAAACTGAGTAAACTTTCCAGTCAGTCAATCTAGGCTCCTCCTGTTTTAAATTTTTGTAGAATGGGGAATTGAAAATGTTTGTTAACCATATAATGATTCGTAAATAACATGATGATTTATTTGATTACACAGAAGGCATGAGCAGCACTTCAACCCATGAATTTTCTACATATTGTTTATATTCACTTGTTTGGAAGATTTTTTAGGAAAATCAGTACATTACGAGACCACTTCTCACCAGCAGAGGTAAATCATTGCACAAGATCCTGTAAATTAGACAGCTAATACAAACTTTTATAATTGTTATGTCGTCACCAACAAATACAACATCGTTAATTTGGTGTCGAGTTATAAATTAATTCTCTCTTTCGCTGAAAGTGATTGGTTTCAAACATTTGCATGGCTGTATTATGTCCCATTTAAGATATTGACCGGCATTTGCGGGTTACCAAACCTCAACTAAAGCTAACAAAAAAAAACAATACTATAACTTGTTGGGCGCAGTAAAATCCACTATGTACAGGCCTCCAAGAAGTTTGAATGCTCCACTTAAGAGACTTGAGACTTTCCCAATTGTCGTTAGGTGATCCGTAATAGTACCCCACTGACTAACCAACCAGCTGATTTAAGAATGGGAGAAATGGTGGAGTATTGTTATGCTGCATTAATGATAATCGCTCGTGGGCGAAGTCAACGTACCTATTGTAGATAAAAGCTTTTTAAATACACGTTTCAAAGCGATCGAATTATTTTTCCATGTAAAATGAAGTGCTTCATTATTATTACTCTTAATTGAATTTGTAATAATGTAGCTGAAAGCGTAATACGAAATAGTAGTTATGGTGATAGTTACTATAAGCTAATTTGTTGTACTGTAGTATGTCATGAACTTTTATAGTTTAGTGAAGAAGTGAAATCATGACTAGGCAAAAGCAGACTTGCCTCTGTAGTTTAACTTACACATGACCCACCCTGGCGCAGGCAGGTAATTATCCGTCTAATAAGGGAAAGACCCAAACTTCATTTTTGGACTGTTAGGATGTAAAACCTGGAAATATCATAGTTTTGTGACTACTATGCCTAAAGAAGATAAAGGATCCTATGCTGAAAGGATCGAACCCGTAACTTACAGTCAAAAGGACCTCAAGATTCCATGATGATGAATGATTATCCAACTATGGGTATACTAATTTAGAAATAAATGAAAGTTTTAGGGCCCAAAATAACCATTATATAACGCTAATATAAATTGCTTATGACTTTACTCTGCAAGCTTCAAAACTAGCTTTGCTCTATTTGCTGTTTATTTTGGACATGCAGCCCATTGATTAAGGACTTAATAGGGAATCAAGCCTTTGCTCTTAAAACTCCGGCGTAGCCCCAACAGAAAAAGTGGCCCCGCTACGTGTCTTATGTTTAAATATAAATTTAATATAGAGTAATACAGCGTAGTCTTTTAAACTAATACACAGAAAAAAAATTTAAAGTTGACATCCGCTCTGTAACTCATCAAGCTAAATCAGTTTTGACTTCATTTAAGTCATGGACCTATAGGCCTACTTGTTGGAACTGAGTCCGAATAGTAATGTACTGGGAATCCACATGAGTTTCATTGATTTTTCAGATATGCAAGCGATAGTGGCACTCATACCATCTGCATTTCTTAAAAAGTGCCTGCCATTTCTGTAACCAGCCCTCTTCTGCATGTGTGCTCCTAGGGTCAAAGTATGACAACAATGGCAACACAGAAATTCAAGATACTGTTTCAAGTAGGAAAAAATGTGCTCTAATTTATCTATTTGAAGTTAGAGCGCTAATATTAAAACTTTTGTCAAGAAATAAAATTCTTGGAAATAAGAGGTGTGGAATAATAAGGTGAGTTATATGTGGGCTTGCAAGCAGTGCCGGATTTACCATTAGGCTAATTAGGCTGAAGCCTAGGGCCTCAACATTTAGCGGGCTTCAAAACTTAAGGGCCTCAACATTTAGCGGGCTTCAAAACTTAAGAAAAGGGCCTCAAAAGGGCTCGAAAAAGGTCTCAAAATTGAAATAGCCTAGGGCCTCTCAATATTTAAATCCGGCACTGCTTGCAAGGGTTTTTCTTTAAATATGTTCTCCTGGTGGTGAATGTTCCGCGTGTGCCATAAAGTCAGTCAACACTTTCAAGCCGGAAGAGCAAATTATTGAATTTTATATTTGATTGTGTCGAGTATATACATAGATATTTAAATAAGTCAGTAATCTAAGTAGCCCGATTTATAGTCTGGTACTTTTTTCGTCTTAATTTTGGCATAATCATGTCGGGCTCAATTCTTGGTTCCTGTTTGAATAAGAAAGACACAATTCAAATGATCTTCCTTTGCATCATTGAATTGGAACGTGGGCTCGGTAGTTTGGGCCCAATTTTAGTAATGTTTTCAATTAAGCAGGAAAATCGTGTCTATAAACAGAAGAAATGAAGAGTCGACTCGTATAGAGAGACATACTCGTAGTAAGTGAATACGACTATATGATATAAGATGAGCTTATAGGAATACTTGTTATCTACTCGTATAAAGGAAGTAGCTTTACTTAATACACGAGTATATATGTTAACGACGTGAATTCAGTAGGGGAGGGCAAAGGAGGGAGGAGTGCACCCGTTCGTTCTCCCTTCGCCATCTGATGATATAACTTCCATTGATTCAAGATAAACAAGTGATTTCAAGAAGAAAAAATCAAATTGCCCATCCAGCTATCCATTCATCTCTAGAACTTAGCCAGCCAACCAACTAATCAAGCGAAGAAAGTAAAGTAAACCAAAATCTATTGTATTGTAAGGCCATATGGAAGACAATAGTTGAGGGATAGATTGGGGCTGGACTCAAATATACGACTTAGGGACCTCAATAACACAAGAAAAATATATCAGGAAGA
Source organism: Trigoniulus corallinus (assembly GCA_013389805.1). Lineage (NCBI taxonomy): Eukaryota > Metazoa > Arthropoda > Diplopoda > Spirobolida > Trigoniulidae > Trigoniulus > Trigoniulus corallinus. The sequence goes on from JAAFCE010006949.1 coordinate 15,649,559, forward strand.
CACACTGTAGATGAAAGGAAGACTAGACATATCAACTATCTTTCTACTTAAAGACATTTCTGATGGGAGGAGATAGAAATGGAAGTGTATACAATCGTTTTTTTCTTTTCCTGTTGGCTATTGCTACTATTATCGTTTAAGTATGTATATTACTAAGAAATAAAGAAGTAAGATGACGAGCAACCATTTTATTTTCTTATTGCAAAAAGCATAATGTCAACGTTAGCAGCGGCTCGTTGATTATCGAAGTAATGAATGGATCTTTCAAGTTATTGTGACAGAACCGATTACTTTCTTGAAGGGAATGTGTGTGTTTTTTGTTCAATCATGGGTTCATTGGGATACCTAGTGAAATGAATCTGATATTTATTAATCGCTATCTTCAATTAAAGCTTAATCCTTAGGTTAATGGATGCGTTGAAGAAAGTGCCATGAAAGATTAGCATAGCAAAAATCAAAATCTGATTGAATGAGACAGGTTTTTATTAGATGCTGAGGAAAAAATGTATTATAACTTTCCCATTATCCAATACCATAGCAAATAGAAATAAAAATCTAATATGAAAAGCGAAAAGATTATCTCAGTATTCAATATGTTTCATTTTTACAAGATATTTAGGGACAGCAGGAGAGTTTGGACTATGTAAGTGATTTGTGCAATTATTGCGGTCAGTCTTTTTTCAGTATTGTAATCATCATCATCATCATCATACCTTTATTCTGCCTGTGGCAGGGTCGGGTCTGTGGGTTCACTGAACATGCTCTCACTAGGGGCACCCCTGCCAGGTGTCTGGAACCAGCAGGAATATTGGCTAGGTTGTCTGTGGGGGGGGGGTGCCAACCTACCTCACGAATTGAGACGATGCAAAAAGAAAAATAATAGTAGGCCTAATCTGGCAAGCGACTTTCTGTTGATCCCGTTTGAATGCAGTGGTCAAGACAGACAATGGTCAATAATAATATTATTGTAATCATGATTACAAATATAAAATATTGTTAGAGGTTTTGGCAGTTGGTCAGTCATGGAAATTTAGTTTATTTATTTCCTTATCTCTGTTATTAATCGTCTAGAGCAGGGGTACGCAAATTAAATTTGGTGTGGAAAACTTTCACACTTTGGTAGTCTTTCACCATCGCCCTAATGCCATACTACTTTTCTATTTACTTACGTCAGACTTACCTATTTCTGTAGTAAAATAGCCGGAACAATTAAATTACTCTTTTCAGCGACACAAACGAAAAACCAGGTTTTGATGCTGCTGATGCACCTTATTAAATGATCATCATCAACTTAATGAAAAGCGAAGTTATAGCTATATTTAAAGTTTCACTATATGAATGATTGCCACTCGATTTTCTTATTTAAGTGGCTCATTTCCTGTTTAATGTCCGGTCGGTAAGACAGGTTCTTACTACGAAAGTTGTAGTCTCTCTCTTTGGCTTGCGACAAGTTTCAGTTGTTTCCTAGTCTGTTTAATTCGTGGGCTGATTCCTAACGGAATCTGACTTTCACACAGTGACTCTCAGATGGTATGTAACAATTTTCGAGTGGAAAATACCCTTACATTTAATCCCAAGACCTTTCCATGACCCTTCAGGTGCAAACTCGGTCTCTTATCTACTGCCGGCTACAATAGTTTGTTGAACGTCTGCTTTCCCCTTTAAATGACTAGACTAACGAGAGCTTATTTTTAGTTATTTAATAATAAGAACTGTTGGAGCAGCAAACCACTGTCATTGGCCAGACTAAAGATTTATATTTAATTCACCAGAAGGATTAAAGTAGGAATTAAATTGAAAACGGAAGAATAAAACAATAGAGTTGCTTTTCCAAAATTTACGATGGACTTAACTACAAACATAAATAACAGTTAGAAACATTTAGTCTACTGCTGGATTGTAATTACCTGGAAGATTTCATTTGAGACTGGACAGCTTGATGCTGTTTAATACTGACTTGTTAATCGATGGTGTTTTTGGTGTTTGTCATCAACAATGCTGGGTAGATGAAAACGATTAAACTGACACCATCAGTATTAATTTCTTCTCCTTTTTCTTCATCTTCTTCTAAAGCGAAAATGTGTAAGTCTTTATTAAAGCTGTATGTAGCAAATTAAGATTTGGACCGACAACAAGGACTACGTTTGGCACTAAATATGGTTTTAATCAAAGTTCTGATGGCGTTACAAAGAAATATTGTAATATTACAAATGTGTGATAGATTCAAATTTAACCCTTTTTTCTTAGAATTCTGCAGAACTAAATGTCGAAGCAGTGCTTCATTGTCAGAAGAGTTTATTATTAAACTATGCAATTTGTATAAGATAATGAAAAGTATGAATGATAATAATTCAACTTTATACAATGTGCCAACTATATGTATATTACTTTAGAGAAAGAGAGAGAGACAGAAGGGGGATAAAATCTTATTTCTTAATCTCATCAGTATTACAATATCAGAAAGGCGAAATAGATTTTGTAAAAATAGAAATAGGTTATGTCGTTGCTTCACTACTTCCAAGTAAATTGATAGAGCCACTTTAGTAAATATAATTTTACAAAATATGCCTGGCAGATGTATATATACAGTATGCGTGTGCTTTGCCTTTTTTCTTCTCACTTATCCCATCACATTACTGTGCTCGACTTAGCAAATGTTACAGAAGAGCATTTATTTGAAACATTTGATTCAAAACTATTGAGAGATACGGACGAACAAATTATTAGTTAAAGTGTTTATCTCGTTTATGTAGAGAAGACGGATTTTAGACAGGTCTGACCAGACAACAAACAAATAAAATGACACCCGTAAGGGAGAAATAGTGAGTGAGAGATGCAGTTACCGTAGCAACGTCAATTTGCCACTCTCTTAGGACGTATTTGCGTAGTTCCCATCCAACTTCTCTTCACTCCTTTCTTCGCCTTTCCCTCCTCTTACTTTTTGCATAATCCTGTGAATATGCACCATATTATATGCATTTTTTTCTTTTGTCCGTTTCTTACTATTTTTGTATATGTGTGTGCGTGTGTTACTTCTGTCATCTTGTCACTCTTTTCTACTACTCTGAAGAGCAACTTCGTTTTCCTTTTTTTTCGTACCCATTTTCTTGTGTCTTCATAATCTTCATCATCCACATCTTCAAATCCCTTCACACTTTTCGTTTGCTTTCTCTTTCTGATGGATTTGTTGGAGCAAATTGACACAAAGGTCTCTTTGGAAGTTAAAATGATAGAAGAGGAATGTTTAATTCCCTTTGGGCGTCCTGTTTTACGTTTTTTTACGTCCCCTCTTCAAAAAATGAAGTATTTCTAAACATGTCTTAGATTTCTACTTTCTTTTGCCCTACCACTCAAAACATGAGCCTCGGTCCCTTAAGAGTATCGATACATCGACGGAATAGGAATAGATTTTTGAATCGCTAGCATATATTGCAAGAAGTGTGCAAAAATTCTTATACTTATTTGGCAATGTCCAAAATATCTCTCCCAATTTGAGATGGTGTGTAGAAGGAGGAGAAGGAGATTTTTTTATCTTGGCCATTATGATTACCATTTTTATGTGAAAGATTTAGACTAGGCCTTCAGATGTGATGTGAAGATGCTTTGCCCACTGGAGAATATGTGCTGAAGATGAGTGCTGTTGTTGGTGGCGGTGATAGTGTTGATTTTGAAGTTTGGCCCTTGTGAGAGCTGCGTCAATTTTTCTGTCTACGACTTCAGATCTCAGAATTTTAGCTTCATTCTCCACTTCATCCTTTAACTATACACATAGATACAATAAATAAACGCACATGTCCAAGAAAAAAATAGCACATGCAGAAGAGACAGGAACAGAGTCAGTATTTCATAGAAAATGTCATTTGTGTTTCTGTCGTCTGAGTACTTCTATTTGAGCTTACAGAATAGGTGTCTTGGGATCTAAGTCATAATGTTTGTTGTTTCGTCCAAAATTTTAGTTTTCACTAGCCGATAACTGGGAACAGAGGGTAAGAAAAATAACTTTAATATTCAAAGTACGTATAACTTATACTTTGTTGACACTTAGAGAGAACCATGGATAAACTTTAAAATACTGTAGGAATATTTTGACTGAAAATGTTGTGTTGCTGTGAAGTGTTTTCTCATTATTTCAAGTGTGAAAGATGGGATGGGGTGGAGGGTTAATGCACAAGGGAAACCCCAAAATATACTACTGATTTGCTGGAAGTTTCTAGAATTAATAGAAAGAATAATTGACTTCTCCTAAGCATCATTTAATTTAAGAAGTGACACTATTATTTGGTCATCTTATAGGGCCACATCTGTTTACAGTTGCAAATGGGAAATTAAATATTTTTCATCGTGCACGCTTTGCACACTAGCAGAGGTGTGACAGTTACTGGGCACCCCCGCCCTTAACTTATTATACTCGACATGTTTGAATGAAGTATTGTCTGCCATTACCAGATGGCTCGTAATATGCCCTTTTGTTTCTCCTCTCAACAGTGTGAACCAAATCCGAACCAGATAGCCGAAGGGCAATCACTCATCGCACTGCTGCTATGCACGTTTGGTGTATTTTAAGGGGCTGCTTGGTGTTTTCTGTTTCTTTTATAGGAGCAACTTTCATGCCCAAGGATCACATTCATACCGAATTATGTGATTAAGACGACTTTTTTCTCGGTAAATTAGGATGCTTAAGTTACCGATTTCTAAAGAAATGACTGTCAAAATTGAAGAATAGTGATATAGATTTTATTATTATTATGATACGTGTGAATGATTATGGAAGGAACGACAGTGAGGGAGTCAATAAATTCAGTCAGATGCCATTAGTGGAAGGTCTCATTTCTTATATATCATTGTTTTTTTTATCAAATGCAGTTTTACTACGCGTGAGTCTCATCTCTAAGGTTATAATGACATTTGTCGCGTAACTGTTAGTTGGAAAATGTGAAAAGTTTTGTGCATTTAAGCGAGACAAGTTGATGGAGCTTTATATCGACTTACCTTGGATTCTGCACCTAACTTTATTTTCGTTGCTTCAACTTCTCTGGAGAGTTCTTCAATTTCACTTATTAACTTGTTGGCTGCCATTTTGTAGCTGGACTGATTTTTTGTGAGTATATGTATTGTGGGTACACCACGAGAAAAAAGGAGATGAAGGTGGTAGAAGGAAAGAGAAAAGAAGGACAAGGGGGAGATAAAAAGAGAAAAAGAAGAGTAAATGTCACAAGAAATAAAGCAATTAGTGTAGTGTGAGGCCAACAACACTATAAACCTGAGGATTCGAGGTGACTTTAAATCATCCTATATAAGAGACGCACTCGAAGGATGGGATTAAAAAAGATGGATCCCTAAAGGGTACATTTAAGCTGATATCAATTGGAAACGGCATTAGAGGGACACTGGATCTACTTTTTTTTGGACAATTAAAAGAGAAAGATTTTTTTTTGTAACAGACATCAAATGCTATCTACGTCTCTAATCTATAACACTATGTCTGTAGCTCGATTTCTGCTCCTTTTCTATATATGTACTTTTAACTTTTTACTTTAGAAAGAAAACGAGACAAATATTGGCTATCAGATGAAAAGTCTTCCAGAAAATGGCGAGTTTTTATATATTGTTGCTAGCTGTTGTTGTTTTTTGTACGAGCAATGATTTACGTACAGTACTTAATGGAAAATGTAGACATATCGTAGAATTAAATTGTTGGAGATGATAAGACTTTCATGAGGTTTAATCTTTCTCACCCCTTCTCCATTTACACTCATCACTTCTTTAGAACCTTACTAAATTCCTATTTTCACCTTCAGTGCATACTTTACTTATTGGTGTGCTCATTAAAGTTTGCCATCTCATATTGAAGTTCATATAACTACTATTATAGTGTATTATCAAAAGTTAAACTGTACAGAAATATAAACCAAAAAAGTGCACCATGATGCAAGAAAGGAAATGTTATTTACTTTTTTCGTCATTATAAGTATTAAGCTGTATTTATTATGCGTGTCCACCGAAGAGATTTATGTTGCTAATTACGTGCAGAAAAATTTCAGTGAGCGCATGAAATAACTAAGGAATTAGTAACAGAATATTAAGTTCGTGAAGATAGCATCTGAAGATCTTTAATCCAGAAGATCTTCAAGAAAATCAGAAAGGATTATGGATTTACGAAATGAGACAGTTGGGTGATAACCAATCTAACTACATCTTCAGAAACAAAAAACATGAAATAAATATAAAAAGTTTGTGCTACCTGCATCCTAAGATTGACTAAAGATTTTCTCTGAATATGAAAGATTGTCAAGGCATCCCGAAAGAGGTGGCACACATTGCTCCTGTCGAATTTCGATGATTCAGTAGCTGTTCAACAGCAGATGTTTAGTACTAAAGACGAGATGTGCAGCTGACATTTATTTTGTCTTCCAAAAACTCTATACAGAGTCTAGCCATGGTCGGTTGGAAGTTTTGAGGGACCTCGGGAAAACCCTTGCACCTCTGACAAGCAACAACAACTACTCCTAACTCTCTTTCTGCCTGTAGTAGGGCCGGGTGCCGAGTTTATCTCATTAGGACACATGGACGATATGTTGCACTGTATATTTACGAAGTCGGCTGCCACCCTAACGCTGCAACCCCCATGGTGATTTATCGTCGGTCTAGTTGATTCGTTGGGGTACTTTTTCCTCCACCGGTGCCAAAGGGTAAATCCCTACACCTGGGAATTTTGCCGATCTGCACGTTGCATGCGAGGCCTTTGTACACTCATGCGGACTTGAGACCGCTCTCTCTCCCATTATCCAGTATGATTATCAAATTTTCTTAGAAATTTCAGAGAGCGAGACCCTCTAAGCGCGGACGTTGATTTGATACCCGAAAAACCGAGGTCTGAGCCTGCCTTGAATCTAGCCATGTGGTGAACAGACAGCCGGTGACAAAAGACGTTTCTTGGCTGGAGTGTTTTGCACATTTTGGGCCACCATTATTCCAGAGGTTTACTTAGATGCAAATGCTGAATGAAGAAATTGTCCTGAATTGGGAAGAAGAAGGGATACCAAAGGATTTGCCATTGCCTTGACTGTAAGTTTGAATAAGATTTCATTGCGATATACATAAAAATTGGGGTAAAACTTTGCACATTATAAATGCCTTTCTTGTAGCTATTTTTAAAATCCACAACGTTTGCTAGACTTTGTAATTTCAACTTCGTGCATGAATCCTTTGATTCGATGCGATATTCACGTTTAATCTAACTTGTAGTAAAATTTCTGAAATAGTTTGTAACTTTTAGAAAATAGACTGGAATCTAAAAATGCATCGTTGGATGTAAGGTCTTGAATATTAATAATTATATGCAGTGGATGGGAATTATAATTTCTTTGCTGCAATAATATCTTAGGTGAAATTTCTTCTTTTAATGGAAGTAAGCATTGTATAAATCTGCTTTATAAATATGCAAGTGTAAAAGAGAGAGAAGCTCATCGTCGTCAAAATAAGTCTGTGAAATATTTTGAAAGATTAAAAAAATTGTGTGATTAAAATCATAATAATATCCATGTGGAATAATAGTGTTGTTTCTGTTTACGTCGCCTCACCAAAAATATTTTTCACCACCTCTTGCATAATTAGTTGGCTTTTCTTTAACGGAAAAATAATCTCATTTGATTAAAATTGCGCAGTGATCTTACTTCCAGACATTGATAGCCAAGAGCTGTAGTCATAACAATTGATTTGTTTTTTAATTGCAGAAAAATAGTGTTAAAATGGTGTTCAGTTCGTCTACTGCAGGAGACAACAACCTACTACCCCATGGGACATCCAACCCGCAGCCCTCGAACGAAATAATGTAGGATATTTACCCGGAATTGTAATAGTTCAATAGCTGATTGTAGCCCGCCATTGCTTCACAGACTTTGCTTCTGGCCCATAGGTGGAAATAGTTGAACGACATCTGGCCTAAACTGCGTTAACGCACTCGTTTTTAGTAACCCTGTGGATTAGACGGGATACTGACTGCTATATCTCCTAGCACTAGCCTGTCTCGCACCTACGGCGGAGTTGGGAACCATCCTTATACAAAGAAGTGATTTATTTAGTTACTGAATGAGATGTCTCATCTGAAGGTCATACATGGACGTCACAAAGGGATACTACCCTGTAAGAGAAGGGGTACAAATTATTTGACCGCCCATCTGACTAAAAGCCTCAATCTGCCTTGATCAGAAGTGAGCCTGTTCACCATGATGAATAAAGTGATTCTTAGTTTAAATTGACAGTTGGGTTTTTACCGGACTGGCTGCCGCCCTGATGTCATAATTCTTTAAGCCCTCTTCTCTGGCCATCATCTATTCTAGGCTCATAACGGGCCGGTGTATTTCATCATAAAGAATCTCCACACAGGGATTATGGACTGCTACACACGATTCCAAAACGGGTCGCATGCCAGGTCATTTTCAGTGTAGGCCATTACTAATATCATTGATAAATCCGCTCACACGTATTAAATTGCGATTAATCCTCTGGAGATTTTAATTAATATAGGGGGCTGTATTTCTATAATTAAAAATGGGTTGAGCGGCCTCTTTTATCTACAAAGTCTTGTACAGTGCAACCCACCACTTATCGGGCTCCCAATTTTTCCTTTACTTTGTTAATTTTCTGGATAGTTCCTGCTTTCAAAAATGGATCATAAGCCAAAAATAATTAGTAATTGTGCCTAAATTTGACACTAATCTCAGACGTTTAAAAGTTTCAGGAGTCGTTTCTCGATATTCACGTTTGTGTGTGCAGAAGAGTGAGAGAAAGGAAATCACGAGTGAGAGGGGGATAGTGGGGAAGTTGAAATTCTTGAATTACAATTGAGTAGGATTTGAAAGATAGTTTAGTGTGATGCTTCATGGCGTTTTGCCTGTACTCAACACCATGTACGATGACGGCATTTGTGGTTAAATGGGATTTCTAAATTGAGGTAATGAAAGTATAGCTTTTCTCATCTACGACTATGTAAACCTCTGTAACCCATTTCAACAACTCGTATTGGGATTTTACGTTTTGTGGTTCATTTTCTCTCTCTCTCTTTTCCGTCCTCCTTTTAGATGCATGTATAGTCAATGAGGCAGTGTCAGCTCAATTTGCATATTAGTTTATACTGCAGGTTATTTAGTTGCCACGATGAATTATTCAGGGGTTGTTTGAGGGAATAATGGCAGGTATCTGTTTAAACTCATTTTTTCGCCTGTAACTTGTCAACATGTTGGTTTACATGGCTTATATGGATTTAAATCCACTTCAGACCCTAAAACGCTTGCATTCTTCAGGAAGCCACATTAAATTTGGTTTACCTGAATTTCCATTTAATGTGACTTTAAGTTGTGCCTTAGCTATTGTGTTTATGACTTGACTTTATGGTTACATTTATTGCTTCAAAGGCAGCTTTTTCCAAAGAAAAAGGGATTTTTCTGGATTAAAAGCGATAAAGCGGAGGGTGGTAGTAAAACTCGATAGTGCCAAAGGAAAAGAGACAGTGAGATTCAATTTTATTAGCGAGTTAAATTACGACTCCACTGCCTAAGATGATAGTTCGACGAGGCGAAACTTTTGATTGCTCGTTGATATGTGTTTGTTATGTTTTGGTTAGGAAAACATTTTTGCATGGATTGTTCACGAGGCTTAGAAATGAGATGTGCACTTCATTGGTTTTCAAACATGCTTTGCTACGCGTGAAAATGACGATGACGATGATAATGATGATGTGGTTGTTGTTGATGATTATAAATACAGCAGATTAAAAGCTAGAAATTATTTTTGCAAGGACAGTTATGCTATTCGACTTAACTCATGTTTTTGTTTGAATATATGTTTAGAGACTCTCTCTTCCCTTCATATGCTAATATACAACATCAAGTTGCATAGTAAGCAATTCATTTCAAATTGAATCACAGGGTTTTTGTTGACAAGCTTTAGTTGCTAATTTCTAAAAGTCCTCAATTTTGAATTTGTCAACAATAATGTGACGTATTTGGACAGCTGTTACCGCACGACTTACTGTGATTAAAGGACCAAACTCCAGTTTCAGTGAAAAGAGAGGTTAGAAGTCAGGCAATAGGCAGATTTCTGTGCAGCAGCGTCACTATGGCAGGGTCAGATATCCATAAGTTTTCAGGCAGGACAAAAAAGGGGAGGAAAGGACTTCGAGAACACTGGAGCAACCATCACATGTACAGAAATTTAGTGAGCCGGAATATTTCATTTCAGGTTACATATGAGGCTAAAATACAGTTAGAGTGGAAAGCAAACCACTACTAATACTAAGTGGTCAGAAAACTTATACTGCCTGAAATTGGTGTGAAAAGAAGCAATATTTGCTCAACTCCCTCCCCACTGTGAGTAATTCTGCACTGAAAGTTTATCTGGAAATATTCCACTATTATCTAAATGGTCATTGTATCTGTACACTATATATAATTTTATAACGCTTATAAAACTGCTACTTTTGTAGCATTATCTATTATCCAACTAATCTCCAATTTTGTTTCCTACTCATATTTCTGACATTGGATATCGTCATTCGAAGAAATTGGTGGCACTATGAAAGCGATACTTATGACTGATATATCCTAATAAAGTTTGAAAATCCTACAGATCACACATTAGCTCTTCTCTTCGGTTTCTCTTTTTTTTCTCCTTTCTCTATCTGCCTCTTTTCTCTTACAAGATGTAGCAGTGGTGGGTCAGACACACACACATGCCATGCATTTGATAAATTATTAAGATCGTTTTGATATAAATTTATTGATTACTAAGGCTTTTCTTGGAATGCTTAAAAACAATCCTCTTTCTTGTTGATATACGCCCATGTAGACATCAAGGGGTGCTAATTATAATTAATATGTCAAGTCTGTTGTAAGCAGCTCTACTTTTTTGTATACTTAAGAGGAGTTTTCATGTTATCGGTAAGTTAAAAAAAACCCACACAGGCTCGATCATATCAAGCTATTATAACTATCGGTTTTATGTAAGGAAATTTTTTTCTTGCCTAAGCACCTGTCATTTATAATTGGAGTCATGCATTGTCCCCCTTTTTTCTCCAACATAGTGCAGTGTTTTTATCCGAAAATTTTGACTCGTTATCCTGACCATACAATATATACAGCATTGAGATAAGGTTATTTTGTTAATGGAGATTTAATTAACATCGTCATTTCTTTACATTAGTGTTATATAGTCGTAAAATAGCACATAATCTTAGTTTGTTTTTTTTTCCTTTGTCTCCTTCTCTAGTTTGACAGAGGAGCGTTGTCGCTAGTGGAAAAATAATCGATTGCTATTAATACATAGATTGCCTTGAACGCCAATGTAGTTTTCTATTATAACTGAAACACGTCCCTCTGTTATCTACTCTTTGGCAGGGTGTCAACTTACTGGAAGCAAGTCGTTAGACTACAAGAAAATTGAATTGAACTGACCAGTCTGCGAACGGACCTTTTCCATTTTAGTGCAGTTTTGCGATTTAAACAAAAAATTGATTCGAATTTCAACTTTTTTCATCATTTCTACTGCTGCTGCTACTACTGTTACTATTCCTTTTAATAATACGATGAATCTTTATTGATTTGCCTCCCTATTAGTGCATTTAGTCATTTCCTTGACAGAAATTTGCAGCCCTTAATGGCTACTTGTATAAGCGCATGTTATTTAATTCAACTAGGCGTTCCACACTCTTCCCGCCTATGGTAGGGTCGGATACCCAACTTACTGCAGCAACCCCAATGCTTAGTCATCGCCCGCCTACTTTTCTTCTTTGGGACACTTTTTCTCCACTGAAATCAAGGGGCGAACGCCTATACCTGGAAATTTTGCTGACCTCTCGTACTCTAGTAGAAAGGGTTTTCTACGTGTTGGCTATGTCGTACACTCCACACGGGATCACGACTTTGCTTCCTATCCGACTGAAGGCGCACTAGGGCCTCTTTCACTCTCTGGAACCACAGACAAAGTAGCGCCGAAGCCAGAGCTCCACGGAGGCGGGTTCAAGCACAATAAAGAGAGATCCCCCAGAAAGGATTACCCGTTGACTATCCCAGTCAGGGCACTTGTTTCTCAAATTTCCTTCAAACATATATTTGTTTAGGCTCAACAAGTCTTCCAGTATGTAGAAGGGTTTAAGAAGCTAAATAAAGATACCACTCCCTATTTTCAAAATCATTCGTATTTTTCAGCAGCTTCCAAGATGTAGACTGACCTAAGGAATATATCCTAAGTTGGTTAAGTTTATACGTATATTAGCTCGAGATTATTATTGAGTGTGTTGTTTCAAGAATCAAATCAATAACTGTAGCTGGTTGTCATGTTGTCATAAATAAGGGTTTTTTTAATATATTAAGAACGTTGTCATGGATGATGTCTCTTTTATCATGGCCTTCTAATCGGTAATGTGTAGTATACAGTATAAGTTTCATGAAGTGTATGTCGTATACAAATTTATGCTAGTATTAATATGAAAAAGGACAATGGTGAGGAGGAAGATGACATCAGAACGAGAGAAAGAGGAAATTCTTCTGCTTAAGTTCGTTATGCATCAGTAGGAAATAAGTATCAAGATTGTGAGAGATAAGGAGAGAAAAGTTGTCGATTACATGTGTATCAGTAAAGATGACTTGCTGTAAAATATGTAAACGAAGTACTGAAGAACGTTCTCCATTGTCATCAATGTCTTAATAGTCAACAAGCATCTTGACAAAGTTGTGAAAAGACTGTGTCAATTATTCCTAGGTTGAGCCTACTGATAATAGTCCGTTGCTTTCAAAAAATGCAAATGCTGTTCACATTTCATTTACCGGCAGTCGTGGCTACCCTTTCTCGTAACTACTGAATGTAATTTTGCAGATACAATGTATTTGAGATTCAAGAGACCTGAAGATAATATCATGCTCTTTCACAATAACGTAGTAGTGAGAGCCCGCATGCACCTAACGATCTCACTATGCGTCAAGGCCCCATTACTTAACAAAGTTAACTTTCAGTAAAGCAACCAATTTTTACAGAATGATCATGTCTGATCGAGGTCCTCCTGGCCAGTGCAGTTCTCTTTCTTTAGCGCCGTGCCCTGCGCACCTTAGTTATGACATTAGTCCAACTGTGTCAAGGAACGGACCAGGTCTCATGACTCACAAGTACAGGGTTCTTGAGCTAATGGTGTGAAATTTCTGTGATAATTTCTATCGGACGAGAGGGAGAGCGACTCCAAGCACACTATGTCATACGTGGTTACTTGATGCACGTAAAGTGCAAAGGTACTGTATAAAAGTTCATTTCCTGGAGGCAGTAACTGCCTTCAAAGTTGACAGATCAACGTTAAGTAACCAAATAAATTAAACCAACAGCACCACTCACAAGCACCTTCAACGATCACTGCCTCAACTTTAGTTATCGTCAAGGGCTGAAGAACTCTAGAATTGTATCTTACTATTGACTTACTGAAAAGTGTCGTAGTCAACTCAAAGTTGCCACGTAACGTTTTAAGAAATCAAATAACCATCATTCTTCAGCATATAACAATTACTTTGAAAATCTTGCAGGCGTAGGCTAAAGTTAAATAGACGACCTCCTTTCAATTGAATTTAATTGAAATAACGGGGGGATTCAAAATATTATCAGCAAATTGGTTTATTTGATGATGGACTGTTACTAAGGTTATAAACCTATGCCAACATACCAGCTCTTAAACCTGTGAAATACTTGTCACTGTACAGACCTACTAGTAGAATTTTATTAGCGAGTTAAATTACGACTCCACTGCTCCCTATGAGATTCCATGCTTTACTACTACTGCTGAAACTCATAGGCTTCATTATTAGAAAACTGGGGTGGATCTACCATGAAACTAATGACGCTTGTAGAGTAGACTACACGGGCTCCTCGACTTCATCATTTTTGAAGAGCACAATGGAGACTACTAACTTCACATTCTGCAAAGAAGCTCAATCCAACTCTTTTGTTATACACAAAATATTTAATTTATGGTTGAAGATGTAATTTTTATTCAAGAGGAATCTTACTAGTCCTAGAATTACGGGGATTTCTGTTGACCTCACTCCAACCACACCTAGCCCTACTCCTTCCTAAGAAGTTATGAGAGACAGTGCTTTTTTTCTAAAAAAAATAAAAATAGGTGATATACTGCGTTTTCTCAAATATAGAATTTTATGGTTTAGCAGGATGTTAAAATTATTTTTTTTTTCATTTTGAAACTTGTTGGAGAAATTTGATAAAACAAAATAATAAGTGCGTTAATTCTAACGGGAAATCGTTATATGTTCATGAAACAGACATTGAAACATAGAACAATAAATACTAACAACAATTGACTCGTGTGTTTCTTAAAATTTCGCTTAAGTTAAGCCAAAATAATACTTAAAAGAAGGTGGGGATACGCCGTATCCCAGCGCACCCCCAGAAGACAAGCACTGGTGAGAGCAGTCTACTAAACTCTCCACTACAATCTTCTGGCATTAAAGTAATTCTGTTCACATTGAATTAATTAATGAAAAGACTCGCATTGTTCCTGTCTTAATGACTCAGTCAACAAAATTATCACAAGCATCAATTTGCTTCGTACGTCTGGCGGGAGAGAGGTGAAAAGATAGAGCTCTCTCCTACACCTGGGAATTTTGTTGATCAACACATCGATGTCACATGTCTACTCACTACTCATAGGCCCAAATTTACCTTTCAAGACCCACATGATTTTTTTCGCCTGGTCTTTTGAAATTAAAGACCTGCGTATGGCATCATCAAACTCCGAACTGAGCTGAGCAGTCAAACTTGGTCCTATATTTTTCGTGGCTGGTTATGTTTTAGGATAGGCAGGTGATTCCTTTCCATTGTTGTTGTTGTTTGTTGGTGTTTTAGGGCCTTTCAACTAAAAGGTCATTAGAACCCCGTCCACTGTGTAGTTCTGATGCAGTGATTGCACAGACACTACACTAATGTAACGATTTTTCGATACTAGCGGTACCCATTTTTCCCAAGCGGCCATCCATGTTATTACTAACTGGGGTTGCGTTGCTTAACTTCAGTGATCAGACTGGTGTGTCCAACGCAATGTGCAGCTCGATTCCTTTCCGACCAGAGGGAAGGAGAGTCTCAATTATGGCACCCTTCAGATGATAAAAAATCATGTCCTCACATGACGAGTTTGAAGTCCTCTTCCTCATTCAAAATTGAGGGACTGACGATAAGCTCAATTCATAGAATGTGCCTGCTTCTTGAGCTCGGAGTGCACAGTTTTACATTCTGAAAAAGGAGCAGACTTAAAGTGCTCTTTCCGTCATGTAGGTAGTAGATATCATGGTACCCTTCATGAATCTATATTAATTATCGGTTTGTCCCAAATAGGAATATACACGTCCGAATGGCATATTCATTTACGTCTACACTTATTGTTATTAGATAATAAGTGGAATCTAGTGAGAATTTGAGCTTGAAAGTAGTTGCTTGTACACACACTCTCCAACTATGGCGTAAATGTCTAATGGATATATTGAATTAGGGGGCTGTACATGTTTTGGATGTGGAAGATGCTTAATTTGGATGATCGAACATGATGATGATGATGATAATAACTGATGGTGATGATGAAGAAGATGATGATGATGATGATGACGACAACGACAGTGGTGTGTATGTGTGTATTTAGTGGCTTCCATGGAAACTTATGCCTCATTAATCGTGTGGTTTAATTAAAATGGCATTTGAATATTCCGACCAATTTGTGTAAACGGTTGAAACTAGCAATTAAGTTGAAAGCGATGCTACTTTTCCATTTTGTAGGTCTTTTTTTCTTGTTTTGGCGGAGGAGGAGTAGAGAAAGATATCAAAAGATGGAAGTTGTCTGCTATAAAGTAATTAGTACATAGAGATACTGAGAATGAAAGGGTGATATCAAACAGTGCATTTTTCATTTTTATTATACACCTTGATTAGAATGTAGCTAGTGCTCCACTTGAAAGATTATTTTTTTCAGACATTTCTTCATATGAATTCCGTAGCACCTTATTTTTAACCTTGTTGTTGCAGTCTATTAAAATATATACATTATAGCCTAGTGTATCTATGTATTAATGAAACGAAACGACACTTGCATTTCTTTCTACGTATTCATCACCATTTTTTCCAATCTTTTCCTTAAACCCACTTCTTAGGATGTCAGTCTCCTACAATAAATTTCAGATTTCTCGCCCTCTCTCTCCCTCTGCATTAATACTGTAGAGTAGTAGCATTTCTGCAGAAGGGGAATCGCAGAAATAATTTCTTATTTAGAAAGTGAATTTTTTTAGCATCACAGTCTTCTTCAGTATTTTATGTTGCTGTATTTTAATGAAATTTAAAATTTAAATTTGTGTGACAGAGACAAACCGCGACCCAGGCAAAACACGTTAGATGCAACAGATAGCTTGACATTGGCACAAGGAATGGCAACTCGAGGAGTGATAAAGTGGATGATCAATGGTGTTTTTAACCCTTAGGGGCATAAAGTGATGCACCATAGTGGTTCTTCTTTAAATGTGGAGTTTTCACTATTTCAGCCTAGCATTCAGGTTATCTTTATATAAACAAGTGTCCCTCCCTATCGATTGCTCAAGCAATAGACTTCAAGAGTCACGTTAAAGGGTTTTTGATAAACGAAAAAATAATAAGTAGTCGTCTTGGGGTGTAAATACGTTATTTTTTAATCAACGCTAAGGTAGTCAGGTAGGTTTAATGGTCAGTGTCGTTTCTTTTTTTTTGTTAGTTGAGTTTTCATTACAAGTTATGTCAAGGGTTGGTGATGTTTGAATTAGTGTATATAACACCAGGGGACAAATTTTGGCAGCAGAAAATTTCTCTGATGTTGCTCGATTTAAATGGAGACGAACCTAGGAACGGTGCCAGAGGACAGATTTCCGCACCAGAAATACTCGATCTAAATGGGACTGACAATATTGTACACAAACACACAACTTGAAAGTTCATCCTTGTCTGAAAAAATATAACTATCAGCAATTTCGACTAGTGAATTTCAAAATCTAGCAAATCTGCTAACTATTTAGCTAGAGAAATTTCTACAACCGTTCATACATTCAATTATTAGAGATGAAAACTTTAATCGTATTATCTAAATTAATGCTGCTGCAAGATATATTTAGCAAAGAGCTAGACTGACCGTCACTTCAAAGGATATAACGCTCACATGTGAATGACAACGGCTAGAAAGGCAGTTATTATTATATTAACTATGAATTTTAAATTAGGCAGTCTGTCAGTCCATTAAAGTGCCATAGGGCCCATCAAGCAAAGGTCACACTCCCAACAAGTTAGTAAGGTATTACTTCAGTAATGCGGCATAATTTTCAATTGTTGATCTATGAAACTGATTCCAAGCACCACTCTTGTGTTAATGATTGATGTGAGAGTTTGTACAACTTTGCTGATAGCGAAGTTGTGTAAATTGATGTGCTCAATGCTAGATCTAGGATTGCCTCACTCCAAACATCTCCACTTTGTAAGCATAGGGTTGTAGCAGTCACAGTCTGGTTCTTTTTATCCATGCTCTCTGACTTCATCATCATCATATCCTTATCCCGCCTGTGGCAGGGTCGGGTCTGCGGGTCCAATGAACGTGCTCTAACTGGGGGCACCCCAGCCGGGCCTCTGGAGCCCGCAGGAAATATTGGCAGGTAAATTAATGCTTTGTTGATTATAATATTGCATGGTGTCTGACCTTTTGCACAATAACTACAGTGCAACAGGAGTCAGGCTCATGCCCTCCATGCTCTCTGACCTCGAGTCTTTATATTGTGTGAGAATCGTAAAATGTGTATCTTGTCTCAAACCAACCACACCTCGCAAGTCTCCCATATTGGCTCACAAGTCTTGAAGCTCCTAACTTATCAATATGATACTCACCATGAACCTTATCCTGTATTTCTATCAGATAGACAGGAATCATTCATAATTCATGTAGCTGAATAAACTATATATTGTAATTTATGTAGAGATGGCAAAAGAAATTGATTATTTATTTAACAGAGGTATACTTAAATGTTGATAGGAATTCATGGTCGTTTGTCTTAATGCTAATTTTTGTATTTTGTTTAATTTAGCTTGACACAAGCCGCATTTCAATGGTAGTTTCATTATTTTGTGTTAATTAAAATGTTGTGATTCGCTAGCAACTATTGAATGGTTTTTTTCTGCTTGGTTAATTTCAATTGAAAACGACATTGAGAACATTGATCTGTCATATACTTTCTTGTTCTCTTGCAGACAAAAGATATTGATCACTTTTGTACCCAATTAGTAATGATGATGAAACACACAACTCATATATACATAACTAATTTTTGGCATGTTCTCATTATCTCTGACGTATTTTGATGCCGATTAACATGATGTCACTATAATATCTATATATAAATTTGATATCCCTCTTCACTGGAGTGTAGTATGTTCAATAGTTAGTGGCACTTTATAAGCCAATGAACGAATTTGTAATTATTTAGGGATTTCATGTTGATTTCCATTGTAGAGGATGGATAGATACAGTATATTTAAGCATTTTTAACTTCTATTCTCACTTGCCTATGTAGCACTTTAACTTGAGCTCGTTGAAGGTATCTGAGTTGACTCAGTGGTCAAAAAGGGCTACTGATTGCTTATGGATGAATTGTTGGAGTGCATTTCATTACGCAGTCGGTTCACCGATCTCATTTTGCAACCTCCTCATCGACCTGTTTTTATCCTTCGTGAGGGACCTTCAATCACCGAGCCCAGAGGGGTGAGCTCCTACACTTGGAAATTTTGCCAATATAAAGAGATCTACGGCTTGAGAGGAAATTTAGGTAGTATGGGCAAGAGAAGATGAGGAACTGGTCCGGTTCACCATGGAGATAGAGGAAGGCTAAAACAGAACGTGGGAGCAGGTTGTATGAAGGGATATGACGTGTGGGGTACACGGGTACTTGGTGGAGTATAGATAGGAGTGAAAGGCCGGAACAAGCAGACTCTTCGCCCTGCCATAAACGGGACAAGGATATGGTAATGAAAGGGCTTCACAACTTTACTTCCTATCTAACAAAAGGCACAATTGAAGCTTCCATCTGCCTGTCTGGAATTTGTATGTGGCCTAGGACCTACTCTGTCTGCATGTCCCCTTTACAAGTTAAAAACACCACAGCTTTACAATTTAGAACTTGTGAATTTAGAAAGTTTATAGAATTACTCAAAAACATTTAATCTTAATATTATGGACATCATCTTGGCACATTTTTAGTAAAGAATGAACTGCACTTTAATCGATATTTTAAAATGCTGCTTCTGAATTTGATATAATTAAATAACAATCAAATCATGACATATAAATTATTGAAAAATATCGAGTGAATGTTGGAAAATTGTTGGAGCTTCACCTTTCGGGTACAATTTTAGGATCTTACGACGTACAAAATTTGCTCTGTGGCTTCAAGGTATGCATTTAACTTATCTATGTCTCAAGAGTGTGCCCTTTGAATCTTTGATATAATGAGGCCGTCTTAATAGCATCACCGCAATTCTTCCTCTAGGTCGAGTCTGGCGTCAGTCCTCCCAAAACTTGTCCGATTTGCATTCAACTTCAACCATTGAATATGTTAAAAGATTATTTTCATTCTCCTAACGTGACCAACTTACTAATGGTTCATTTTCTTTAGCAATAGAGGCATAGGCATTACTCTACTCTCAAAGATTACATCCGATTTTTCATTCATTTTTTCTCAACGCGATATAAACCACCATTTCATTCAAGAAGAAGGATGTCGAAAGCTGAGTTTGAAAATGAAAGAATTAAGATGGCCTAACTTTCGTTAAAACGTATTGATAGAGTAATCTTGTCGAGGAAACCTGCAGTGAATGTCATCCTAGAGGCAAGGGTTTTAAAGCCAATGATATATATGTAGTAAATTATAAAAAACAATTTTTGTTGTTATTTTTTTATGTTTTTTCAAAATAGGTAATAATTGTTCTCAATAGGAGATCTGCTTTAATTTGAGTGATACATATGGTTGTGACACTTTTAATCCATATGCATGTGGTATTTAATCTTTTCTTCTTAATTGAAACCTGCATGTTGCTACTATGTCGTCCATTTTCGCACCCCTGTCACTTTCTCTTTCACTTAATGGGTGTAATGCATCTACATATGTTCTATTTAGATTTTGGAGGGGCAAATACCTTTTTGGAGGAGTAGTAGTTGTTTCTATGTAACTGACTGCAGTCAATTATTGTTTGCAGCAAATAAACTTCATACCGGTAGTTGAATACTTTGATGTGAATGCACCAACGTGCGCAATTTTAAGAGATGTATTAAGCTGGCCTGAAAAATCATTTCTTTTTACTCTTAGATGTAAGAATCTATGTGGGGTGAGTGCACACTAGGATTTTTTTATTCCCTAGGAGAAGCAATGTACTATACCACTAAGCTGCATGCCAGTTGTGTATATCAAGTCATATTTCTATATAAAAAACTTTTAAGAAATGGTATCTGAAATTGAAAGTAGAATACTCATTTGGCAAGGAAGGTTATTTTGCTCAGAATTCTAGAATCAATTTAAAGTGTTTTTATAGTTAGTAATTTGTTTCAAATCTAAGTTGCAAACTTTTTATTTGCTAAAACAAAAAGTTGAAATTCAGATGGTCGTTTATGAAGGTTTCAAACATTTTCGCTGAAAATATTGAAGAGTCAAATGTGAATATATATTTTAGTGTTGTAAAAAACATGTGAGTGTTAGATTCAATTATGACCCACGAGATCACTGTAGGGCGGATGGAGGGGAGTCTTGTGTGATCGAAAAGTCCCAATAAAGCTGATGGAAGAAAGTTTTACGGGGAAGTGGCCAAGCCGACAATGCTATATGGTTCAGAGTATTGCTCAGTGCGGAAGAGCCTTGAAAATAAAATGGGGGTAGCGCAAATGCGCACAGTGCGGAACAGCTGAGCTGCGTTGGACACATCAGTTCTCGTCGCATCACTGAAGTTAAGCAACGCAAACCCAAGTCCGAGGTTGGTAGTGAACGTTGGGTGCTGTTAATTTCCCTCTCCCACATCACC
The DNA here is from genome assembly GCA_013389805.1 of Trigoniulus corallinus. Classification (NCBI taxonomy): domain Eukaryota; kingdom Metazoa; phylum Arthropoda; class Diplopoda; order Spirobolida; family Trigoniulidae; genus Trigoniulus; species Trigoniulus corallinus. Next base: position 15,670,667 of record JAAFCE010006949.1, read on the forward strand.
TACACCTACCTCCTCCTCACCCGCGAGCAGCCTCCTTAGGGTTCGGCCTGTTATGGCTGCTTGGCTTACTCCCCAACCCGTTAACATGACATACTACATGGGTGGGGTGTCAAGATCAGACAGAATTAGGAAACGATATATTAGGAGTAGTTTGGGAGTGGGGAAGACATTACGGAAAAGTTGAGAGAAAATACGTTGTGGTAGTATAGGCTTTTTATGAGAAGAGGAGCGGAGGAGTTGGTTAGGTCCAGTACGGGGATGCAGGTTATTTGTAGCATCCGGTGTAAAGGAAGGCCAAAACGACGTGAGAACGGGGAGCGGCGAACTGCGTTGGACACCACTTTCGTCTGATCACTGAAGTTAAGCAGCGCAACCCTAGCTAGTACTGACATGGATGGCCGCTTGGGAAAACTGGGTACTGCTAATACCCAAAAATCGTCGCATCTGCATAAGTGTGCAGTATCTGCATAAGAACTATGCTGTGGACGGGGCTCTAATGACCTTTGTAGTTGAAGGGCCTTAAAACAACAACAACGACGTGGGAACATGTTGCGTGAAGGGATAGGGTAGTGTGTGGCAGGGGGATGGGCGTGGGTGAATGGTCAGAACTTGCAGATCCGACCTTGCCATAGGCAAGACAAAGAAATAATAATGAAAATCATGTGGTGTGTGTGCGTAAACGTACTTTAATCAAATGTTGCTTCCAGACGTACATCATCATGACTGGGATGATACCAGCAGCACTACTATTACAATCACAATAAATTTTACTGCGGAGTGATTTACTTGAAACTAGCTAGCAAAATAGCATTTTGAAATCACTAGCACATAATCCTATTTTCCAATAAAGTATTATTTAACTTGACTTTTTCTACCTTCTTATATTTTTTGTGCTCCGTCAAACACAAGAGAAAAATCATGTTTAATTTACGCATCTCTAAACTAAAAACTCTTTCTCTCTCGCTTTCTCTACTTTTAAATGCCTTTACCAATTCAAACCTCACACAAAAATAAATCAATTTTTTGCCTCACTTCTACTCCCCTCCTACATCATTATGAATTTTGTGATAATGGTTGTTTATATGCATTATATAGGAGTAGAAATTAAAAATTATTTCTGAAGGAGTGTATGGTATAATGAAATGGCTCATTTTTTTCATCGAATTTTCATTCATCACAAACTTTTCAAATCTCTGCTATTGATTAATGCTTATTTCTTTAAGAGAAATTTGACAATGTTATGTCGGAATTTCTTTTTTGGGGGATGAAATAAAAAAAATGTGACTGCATTTACAATAAATTATCGATTAATAACAAGAAAAAAACTTCCTCCTCCCCTCCTCTCTGTTGTTTAGCCTTTTTTTATTTTTTTTTCCTGAATAATGCACGTTGCACTTCTCTTACACTTATGGTGCAACCAATGTTCACACTCTGTAATGATGCGAATGTAAGACGATCATACATTTAATATTTTATATTATAAGCGAAATGAAACTGTTGTCGCAGTCCTTACCCTTCACCCTCTTATAGTATCCCAAACAAAAAAAAAGTAATTTTTGTAAGCTTTTTTTTAAACTATACATTTAAACTGACATTCATTGGAGACTTTTAACTATTTTTTCTCTCTCCTTTTTTTAAGATAAAAATTTCTTTCATTTTCTATTGACTTCTATTCGCGAGAAGTGGGTCTGACACTACATTTAGTAACCTTACCAAAAAAAATATTAAATTCTAGACAGTCAGAGAGAGAGAAAAAAACACTTTTTTTCATAGCTGAACGATCGATTATTGTTACTGCTGTACTTTTTAACTCACTTGGCTAGTTTTTTCACTGCACTGAAAACACGGTCAAATATTTTTGCTTTGCAATGGTATTTACTTTCAGAGCAAAAGAAACTCCTAATCCTTTTCCCGCTTATGGCAGGGTCGGGTACCCATCTTGTCCCTCTGATGGACACGAGGGAGATATATTGGACATTTTTTTCCACTACCTGTTGCCCACCAATGCTGCAACCCCTATGCTTATTTATCGTCGGTCTACTGTTCGTTGGGGCACTCCACCGATGCCAGGGCGCGAGCTCCTAGCTCTTTTTTTACTTCATCTACCCGTTGCATATACAGTGAAACCTCTCTAATTGGTACACCCGGGGGACCCGGCTAAAGTGTACCCATCAGAGGGGTGTACCCATAAGAGGGGTAGTAATAGCGAATAGATGAAAAATCGGTGCTTGAAGAATTTGTACCGATATAAGGGGTGTACCCATAGAGAGGTTTTACTGTATTTACTTTCAGAGCATCCAAAGAAAAATGCTGCTGCAACATTTTTACCCTCTTCTATTTTTTTCCTCACCTTTAAAATCTTTAAAAATAACCTTGATGACAAGTGCCCTCCTCCCCCCTCTCTCTGCTTTATTTAAACTCTTTATGCATACCAGTAATTGCATTAAGGTGTTGTATGGTAATAAAATTTATTTACCCCAATCCATGGGACTTTTTCTTACCTCTATTAAGTGAATACTTGTGTGCATTGTGAGTCACAATTTTGCAAATTGGATCGCCTACATACTCAAATCTCCTCTACACTATTTTTTTTAAAAGAAATAATGATAATAAACCTGCATAATGGAGGAAAACCCAAGAAAACCGAGATTTTTTAACTCAATAAAATATTTCTTACAATGTATGGATCGAATATACAGGGATGGTCATAAAGAAACATGTTTCTACACATCCTATACTGTCTGTCATAACCATAGAAATTCAGTATCCGTCGCAGGCTCTTGAAGTTCGGGGACTCCAAGTATGTGGAAACATGAAACATCAAACTGGATGATGACAGAAGTAGTAATCAAACCGTGTTTTTAATTTCTCGGGGTACCTGGGGTTATCTAAACCCGCCTCGGTGGCTGCGTCAGTAGTTCTAGGTTCGATACTGAGCCGAGGTGGCTTGGCTTCTTTCGGGCGGGAGAGAAGCCCCGAGTGCGCCTTCTTTCGGATGAGAAGTAAAACCGAGGTCCCGTGGGATGTACGATGGCATTTGCACGCCAAAGAACCCTCTCTACTATGCAACGAGTAGATGAGGCAAAAATTTCCAGGTATAGGAGCTCGCCCCCCTGGCGTCGGTGGAACAGTAGACCGACGGTAAATAAGCGTTGGGGTTGCAGCTTTGGTCGGCAACCGGCTGTGGAAAATCATGTCCAATATATCGCCCTTGTGTCCATCAGAGGGACAAGATGGGTACCCGACTCTGTCATAGGCGGGAAAGAGGTTAGGAGTTGCTTTTGTACCTGGGGATATCTAAATCTGTAGTGTAAAATCGTGAACGTCGATTCGAAAATGGCTCGGTGGCGCAGAGGTAGAGTGCTCAACCACTGCGTCAGTGGTTCCATGCTCGACACTGGGTCCTGGTGTGTTGGCTTCTTCAGAGAGAGTCCCCTAGTGCGCCTTCCGCCTGATAGGAAGTAAAGCCGTGGGACCGTGCGGTTTGTACGATTTCACTTGCATGTAAACGAGGTCTTTCCAGTGCAGCGTGTAGATAGGAAAAAATAGGGGTTGCAGCGTTAGGTTGGTAGCCGACTGCGTAAAAATACAGCAACAGATTGCCCACTTGCCTCAATGAGGCAAAAAAAGTGGGTTCGGATCCTTTCATTGGCTGGAAAGGCTTAGTAACTGTTGTTGGCGTTAATATATTGGAAACTAGACCTGATTCCGGATAGAGATAAAGGTGGTCACCAATTTTATAATCAGTGCTTCTGAACTGACTCCCTGAATCACGTTAGTCCTGATCTCTAGATAGGTTGAGGGTTTTTCGGCCAGGAAGGGACACACTTGAGGGTACGTAGTTCCCAGGTTAAGAAGGTCCTGGTTGTACCCTGTTGAGGAGGCATGGTTGACTTAAATTAACCCGGGGGTGAAATAATCAAATTGAAAAAGGCCCCTCCTCGACATACGCCATTACATTAGAGATTGAAAGAACATATTGCAACTGATGTTAATGGCACATGCTGCAAGTTGAAGTTGACCACAGTACATAGTGTAAAATAATTGCAAAATAGTTGCATCATTGGTGGTCGTTTTATATATGAATAAAATGTTTAATTTGGATTCATAGCAACCTATAACCACTGCAGTTGCTCTATCACTCTCTCTCTTGTTGCCAACTGACTTTTGAAAATCATAAAGGGAATTGTAAAATCGAAGATTGCGTTGTGAGGTTTTAAATGAGTCATTTAGACTCGGTCATAACCGTCGTAATTCGATATATGGTATAAATTACAATTTAATAAATCCGTTAAAAACGATATCACAATGATACCACCACCTGGGGTCTGACTTAACTATCAATATAAAATATAGTGGCATTTAAGGCTGTGACTTATTAGCCACTAGCTTGATTAGCCAGCAGCTTTTCAGTTTCTCTTTCTCTCGGTTCTCTCGGTATATATATATAAAATAATTATAAGAAAAGTAGCAGAGAATACGAACTATTAGCGAAGAAACTGCTTCATTACGCTCTTTTCCCTATCTTAAATGGCAGCATTGTTTTCATTCATTAGCAAAAATGTCATTTATGGGAGGTAGAAATAAGGCGAATATCAACATGAAAATGCTAGTGTTGAGAAAGGGGAATTTAATATTGCTTAATTAATTTTTTTTATGAATTTTGTTATCATCAGTACAGAGAGAGAGAGAGGGCGTTTACTTTCTAATAATATTACATATGCATGGCAAGGAATGAAACATTAAGACAAATTTCAATTTCAGGAAATTGTTATTTTAATGAAGAGTGCAAAACAATTGTCCTTTTATAATTTTAGTACCTACATTGCAAAAGGTTTCCAATGGCAAAGTGCTATACTGGTCCTCTTATCTTGCCAATTCTTTTGCTTCAATATTTGAATAGACATTAAAAAAAAGAAAATTTAGCCCCATTTTCACTTATCCTTAGTCTAAATGTCCTAACTATACAATATAGTAACACGTTTGTAGAGACATTCAGAGGCATCTGAACTATGTAACTCGTCATACTGCAAATATGAGTACAGTGGAACATCGATTTGCGAGCACAATTCGTTCCAGAAATTGGGAGATATTGCTGAAACGATGAGAGAGAATAGGTTGAGGTGGTATGGGCATGTAATGAGTAGGGACGAGGAGGAGCTTATTAGGTCCATTGTGGGACTGCTGGTAATTGGGGGCACCACAGGTAGAGGATGACCAAATCGGACGTGGGGGCAGGTGGTGCAGAGGGACATGGAGGCGTGCGGGGTGGAGGGGGGCTTGGTGGAGGATTAGAACCCGCAGACCCGACCCTGCCTCAGGTGGGAGAAGGATGAGATGATGATGATGAATGTTCACCGTATCCTAGTCGCGTACTGCTGGCAAGCACTAACACTAACTACTCAAGTGAATGAATGCGGCGAATTCTTGAATTCTTAACTTTTAAAGCATCTAACGGAACGCAAAAAAAATAAATATGTATAGTAAAATAAATACAATGCAATACATAACAAAAAAAATCGTTTCAGCAGCACTGCTCGTATTGCAAGACATCGCTCGTTAATCAAGTTAAAAAAATTTAAAAAATATTGCTCGTCTAGCGAAACACTCTTAGATCAAGTTACTCGCAAATCGAGGTTCCACTGTACTGTATAACGTATGAAGATTCAGCAATTTTTCTCATTCATTTGCACTTGTCGAAAGGTTCTAGCTCAAGTCCTGAAGCATAAAATATACTTAAAAGTAAAGAAGTAATGACAGCTACTATCATAAAAGTTTTCCTCCACTCACAAATGTAAACTGCAAGGCGTAAACAAGTGGTGCAGTTGAAAACTTTTGCTGTCAACAACAACTGCCGGACTGTCTTTAAGGAATTGGGAACTTAATTACCATATTTGAGAGTTGTGTGAAGCACAAATAATTTTATGCTAAATAGGTTTTACTGTCTAAAATGAAGTTTTATTCCTAATTTGCTTGCTATGTGAAAGTTACCCATTTTTCACTTGAATAGGGGCACTCCAATATATACCTGACTTTTTTGTAGGTGAAATGTATTGCCGCTGCCGGAATACCGACTAAAGCATCTACCGTTGTCTTCTGCAAATCACCACTGAACTGCTAGCCACGTTACTTCCGACGAGGCCTTTTGTTGCACCAGCAGGGTTCACTGCTTCTTACCGTGAGCCTGACTCTTCTTTTCGCGTAACATTCCTCGACATATTGGGAAATTATGTTCCAGACGTCCCTGCCCCCCCACATGGTGTTGATAATAGTCTTAGGGCCAGGTTACCAAAATACATAACTGATAATGGTCCCCAACGTCAACACATTATAAGGGGTCCTACCTGATTCGATGGATCCATGGAAACCATAACTGAAAATGCAGCGCTTGATGGATTTTTTAACAGGTCCAGGTGTTGGGTCATCCTTCGACAATGATCTCTCAAAACTTGCGTTTCACGAAGTTCTTCAGCAAATTTTCGCTTCCACATATCCACAGCTTTAACGTTGAATACATGAAAGAAATGAATTTTGGCAAAAAGTTAGATACTGCTTATTAAAAAATTGAACTCAATAAGAGATCTACCTCCTGACTAATCAACAAATGTCATTCCTGAAAAATCTCAAAAGAGGGTGTCCATGGGACCCAAGGATGTCGAGAGCCGTGGGAAATTCCACGGTTAATTAACGTGTAAGAATTGTGAGATGATCTTCAGCCAGGGAATCTCGAGCCAGTGGAATTTTACCCCATTATCTTCTTCTTGTTGATCCTGCATGGGACCAGAGCACTATAGGGACCTGTTTAAAGATAGCCCTGAAATCCGTACAAGGTGCCAGGACTTTCATTAAAAAAATGAATCGTCTCACTACTGCTTCCGAAATACTCATGGACGTAGGCAATGCAGACACAGAAGGGATCTTCCTATTGATATTATTCATATTTTTTGAAATGTATTTGGAAAATAAGGAATCCATTGCCACTGTGTGCATCTTCACACCTGAGGAAGTAAATTGAGATATCCACTCAAGCGGATTCCTAAGTTTATGGTTGAAACGGGGGTGGGGTAGGGAAATCAATAACAGAAAAAATAATTCCCTCAAATGTCCTGTATAAAATCTCTTTACAGCCTTTTGTCTGTACTAATAATTCAAATGGTCCCTTTTGAGGATTATGGTTGTTCATTCCAGTGGTGTGATTACTTTGAAACGCTTTTCTTATAGGGCCTGTTGAAATACCCCAGTGACAATGTTCATCTTGTGATTATTGACTGAAACGTTGCGCTCACCTACCTTATAAGGTGACTCAAACAAGCTGACTAACATGGGGTTATTTTTTTTACTGTAAATGACGTATTGGAAAGTGTCAGGGCTCTTGTAATTACTATTATTAGGCTCAGTGTTCTTTTGTAGTTGCGTAGATTATGGCACGGTTTACTCTGGAGACAGGTTTTATAATTTCTCTTTGTGCCAAATCCTTTCCTGTCAAGTTTTTATTGCCACTTTAATGCCCCCCCCCCATACCATTACCAGTTTATACTCTAGCTTAACACAGCAACCCTTTCTTGAATTATCTCACAATCTTGAACTAGATCATTAACTTTCACTTTAATATCTGCAGTTTAGAAAAATTCTTATGGAAATTTACATTCAGAAAGTTGCATAAAATAAAAAGTTTAAGGCCCTTTTTTTCCCTTCCTGCATTATATACCTAGATGAATTGCATTTACCTCTTCCTTCTCCGAATTTTTCGTAATTTCCATGTTTTTCTCTCAAATAGCTGATGTAATGAATGTAATCTTGATAAATTCGTCTGGCTTTTCTTCTTCTTGTCCTTAATACTCTTAAAACAGCCAGCAGCTGGCGTCCTGTTCAACGTTGCAACAATAAAAAAAGGAAACAAACTAACTTCTATCATATTGACCGATTCAAGAACAAACATACATACATGCATCGTGGACAATGCTTTACAATATTAACAACCCACGTCCTATGGTCGGTTCTGAGTTAAATCCAAATCCTAAATAATGTGTAACAACAATCTTGCTTGTATTCAATTGTGAGAGAAAGACGGATCAGGTTTTGCTGGCAAACGAGCCTTAACTAAGCTGCCATTTGTCTTTAATTCAAACGAATCACTCGAGTGTGATCCAGCTGCAAATAGAAGAGAAACTGAAACAAGTACTGGAGATATGATTGGTAGTGATTCTGCTTTCCTTTTCTTTATAGATATCTCTCTTTTTCACTAAACTCTATCCTCTCTGTCTCATCCAGCAAAGGAAAGAAAGCCCCACGCTCTCTTCTTGCTTTCACTCCTCCCTTTATTTTTAACTAATATAATTTATCGTGCAATAATGCTCTCGTCCAGTTAAGAGTCCCATTATGGCATAATTAAATAAATGAACCTCTAAAAAGCTTTGAATGGTATTATAAATGGTTATGACGTTGCTATTAAATGTAATGATTTTAATAAGGAATGTTTCGGATGCCAGCATAACATGCCATATTTAAAATTTCGGGTTGTTAACATGTTATTCTCTTTCCTGTCGTCTTCTCCACATAAAAGTACTTCATTTTTGTATGCGTGCAGTTCAGTTGCTCATGTGTGTATTTGGACTAAACATCACCATAATCATTATTGCTCCGAACCAGTTTTCTTGCCTATAATAGGGCAGGGTACCCATTTTTTCCGGAACACACGAGTGAATTTACGCTAGGGGCTACCGACCTACTGCCCCAACCTCTGCTTATTTAACATTGACCTACTGTATATTCGTTGTGGAGCAATTTTGTTTCTTTATACATATACTGCACACCAAAACGCGAGCTCCTTTACCATAGAATTCTCCCAAGGCATAAAAGATTTTCTTGACCCGTCTTATGCTCGGCTACTGTGTCAGTAGTTTTAGGTTCGATACCGGATAGAGATGGGTTGTCTTCTTTCTAGTAACGGACAGAGAGAGAAAGATATCCTAGTGCGTCATCCGTCGGATGGAAGTAAAGCCGTGGCCCAGTATCACCTGCACGAAAAAGATCCTTGTCCAAAGTTGGCAGTTGATTGTTTGAAAACATGAGCCCCTGACACTGCCCACAGGCGGAAAAAGGGTTGGTAGTAGTGATATACAGGATTTTTTTGAATACATGGACGCCATTGAACACTCAACTTCCTATTTGAAGAGAGTATATTTGGAAGCCCCTCCTTTCTCGGCAGAAAGCAGAGATCCCAGAGTCCAAAAGGGCACACTTTGGAGAGAGAGAGAGAGGAAGGAAACAGCGTGTCTGTCACTAGACCCGCGAACCCCGAATCCTGTAATTCTAAATATGAGAATGAAGATATAAATGATTTTGAAAGCTACAACTTCCCAGAGATATGCAGGACCACTGTCAGCGTATTGCCTTGTGTAACGACTTGTTTTCAAAAACCCAATAAGTAACCCTGCTGTTCATGAACAACAGACAGACTCAGCCATTCAAGAAATCAATGACTTACTGCAATTAATTTTCCAAGACCACTTTACAAATGAGTATAATGTGCATTTATGGTGACCTGAAGGTGAAATTGAAAGTGTGGCAGGTGGCTAGTCCAGTCTACTTGATAACACTTGTCAGGAATCAATAAATGGTCATTCAAATATGTAATGAAAATTTAGTCTCTTCTGTGTTTTTTACAAAGTAGTGTAAGCTACAGCAGATAGCGGAAAATACAATTTCGCAAAGGTCATTACCCATCTTTCACTTTATGTTGTTTTGACTATTTCGCTAAAGTGACCTGCTGTGTCCATTTTCACAGCCTTTAATTTAAACATGAGTGAAAGAGAAACAGGATGAATAAGTTGAGGCTCGTTTTAATACGGTTAGAAATGATGACTTCTGGTACAGCATGATGTGTGGAGAGGGGTGTACTTCTCCATGCTAAACATCATGCAGAAAATTACATTGAAATTGATGGTATAAACCGTGTAAATGTAAGTGAATCATTCAGTGTCTTTTTCTCTTTGGATACAAGTTGAACTGATTGTCAACTGAAGCCAATATTCACCGTGTAAATGAGGGGAGAAGTTTTCAGAAATGGGATCCATTTATGTAACTTTAACCGCAACTGAGAACAGTGGAAAGACTACAAAAAAAATGTTGTCAGCCGCAGGAAATTTTTTCCCACCCTTCCTGTACTGTATGCAGACATACGATCCATTACTGTTGATATTTTTTATCTACTTGCTCTTCAGAGAAATTGCGTAGCATATCAGTGAATCGCATTGCAGCCCTTGTGCGATACACGTTCACGATGGTGTGATATATAGGAGGTTCCACTATGTTACATCCATAAATTGTAGTACAGTACTGGCTAAAAGGAAATATCAATTTTTCTGTATATCACAAACCTTGGAGATATATATATATATATACATGTTAAAATAAATGTTTTTATGTCTTCATCTTGCTATTTTCTTTTTCTTTGAACACAAGTAGCACTGATAAGATTGTTTCACTTCATCTCTAAAATTCCCATTATAATGTCTTCAACACCTGCCAACAAACATCACTGGTGTTGTTTCACTCAACTCTATGGTTTTATGGTGTTATCAAAAAACAAAAAAAAACTCTGACACACTCAAAATAGGAAATTTCCTGGCGGTCGTTTGAAGTTTAACTGTCAATCATTCCTAAACCGCAGGAAGTAGTTTGTTCCGTGAAAACCGTCAATCTCCTATATGTGAAAAAAAGAAGCCCAGCCCTGTCTTCATCACATCATGATTTTTATCACCAGATCCAATTTGCTTGTAAAAAAATCTTTTGATATGCCAACCACAGATAGTGTTTTCAAACAGCCCGTATAATATAAAACCTTAGCATCCAACTGCTTAAATAAAAATAGATAGCTTAAGGCATCAGAAAATGCAGAGAAAAGTAGCAGAACAGGTACAGCAGAGTAAGTACATGAGTGAAGTACAATAGTAGTACCTAACGCGCCTTTTTTTTATGGTAGGTCCCAAATAAACGTTACTACTTGTAAAAATTATATAAAAGCCCTATTTTTAGTTTGGCTATATATGGGCATTTATAAGGTGCTATATAATGTACTGATATAGTTGTGCTCTTTGAAAAGTGTCATAACCACACGACTAGCGAACACTCAAACAGTGTGGACGTGATATCAAGTAACGTGCACTTTAGTTTGGAGTTCATGATTTCAGCGAATGTGTCGCTAGTTCACTGGTGTCCCTGGTAAACAATGATGGCGAATAAGCTATGTGCTTATTCAATAATGTAAAACTAAGCTCATACTCCTTTCGAGGTGAAATAAATAGAAAAATTGCGCTCCTTCAATGCAGGGACCAATAAACTGCAATGTGCACCTCCCCACAAGGCATCACCTCAGCCATATAAGGTTCTATATATACGCTTCACATTAACAGGATTTTTTTTTGTGGCAAGGGAAGGGCACAAAATTCTTGTTGCACCTCTGCCTTACAGTATGAAATTTTCACATTTAAAATATTGAAGTATGTGACAAGGAAAATATCTACCATATAACAAGCATGTGTTTAAAACTGCCCTGTAGTACATTTCTATTGAATGTCTTCTTGTTTACCAGGATATTTACCAGGGGGATCCCTTGGTAACTTATTACTACTACTCTAGTCAGGGCCGTAACTAGGGCGTGCCGAAGAAGGCGGCCGCCACAGGCGCAACTGGGTTTGGGGCGCAAAATGTTTAAGTTTTTTGTCATTATTGGGTTACGGGCAAGCGAAAGTTAGACACTTGCCACAGGCGCTTCATACCCCCATTACGGCTCTGACTCCAGTTAAGTCCTACTTTAGATAGAGACCTGCTGTAGCCGTAATTATTTAACGTCGCCAGAATTGATGAAGGCAGTTTACTGATGCTAGGGGAGTAAGTTCCAACACCTGGAATTTTTGCCTATCTGCACCTGGATTCTGTAAAAAGAGTTATGTGCAGGTGACGTCGTACACACCACACGAGGCCGAGCAATATCAAAACTTCAGTTTGCTATCGCCGTAATTAAATAAAAATAATGTTAGGGGAATTTTTACAAGAAAAAGGAAATTAATTCATTCATGAAATTTTTTGGTTAGTAACAATGTAATTATTTTAGTTCTTTAAAAAAAATCATTAATCAACTTTTTGTTTTTATGTGCCTGGTTTGTAATATCTGTTTCCAAGTACACACATGCCTGCACTTGCTGTGGATATAAAAAAATTGGAGGAAGGAAGGGGGTAGATTAGGTTTTGCCTTCTCTAACCAAGAAGGTGTATACCTAAAGGCATTCATCTTACTTCGTTTGCTTTCCCTTCGTCTTCCGATTCCATTTTGATTGTCTTATCGTTTCAATATAATGGCATTGCATATTTTTCCTGCCTTTTATTCATCCTCTCAACCATCCAAACTAAAATGCACACCAGTGTCCTAATATAATAGCATGTTTTCATCGTTTATTTGCTCATGGCATAGATTCGCAGCTTTCTTTAAACTTAACAACTAATTAAGTGATTCGTAGTGGGACGAAAGGGGTATATGAAATAGGAAATCAAAATTAGAGATTAAGAAACAGCAAGTGAGAAGAAGAGCACGAATTTAATGGCACATTTGTGTTGACATCCATCCATGGGATGGTCTGTCTATATGTGTGTGTATGTGCATATGTGTGCGTGTGTGTGTCTACAAATAATCATAATTTTTAGCCATTCAATCACGTGAAAATGTAATGAGGTCTTTGTTTGGAAATGCTTAATAACCCACACATTCGGCATTTCCCTCTATCTTTTGCTCTCAGCTCTTTAATTCCCCAACAATGGTCTTTGCCAATTAACTATTCTGTGAGAGAAATAAAAAGGGGAAGAAGAGTCTTTGCTGGTGTTATGTGTGCACCTTCAAAGGAAACGTCTGCATAGCAACGCCTGACTGTTTAAAAAAAAGACCTCTGCTCTCAATGAAAAGAGAAGATGAAGTGAAAGGTGCCAATTGTGGCTGCGTTTTTGGTCATAAAGGAGAGCTGAAACGGTGCCTTGTGGCCGTTTTTACTTTAATGTACAGTATATTGAAAAGTGACGCTTTCTATGAGATAAAATGGTATTATTAAGCGTGTATGTTTCTGTTAAAATAGCTATAAATGTAATCTTGGAGACCAATACTTAAAAATTCTTACACCAAGAAAGGATAGACCATTCCTCTACTTTCATCCTCATCCTACCCTTGCCTTACTTATGCTGCACTCAGATCTATCAGGGCTTAAGCCCTATTAGTCCCTATGTCGATCTCCCCTGTCCGTACATTTCATTCCAGGGTTCCTTTACGTGCGGATGACATCGTGTGCCCCACATGGAGTCACGGCTTTACTTCTCATTCGACAGAAGGCACACTGAGGCTTTCTCATCCGAAAGAAGCCACTGTCTCGGTCCAGGGTCAAAAGCACCATGCTTTTCAAATGTAAATATATGCAACTTTACTCGACATACGTAGCATCACCCCTATTACAGACATTTCTTAAATTCGTTTTTATGAAAATGCAATGACTCGGTCCTGCTCTAGGCAGGAATTGAGCTTCAAAAAAGAGAAAGCTGTGCAGGAATTCCCCTAGCTTCCGTTTCTGCGATAACCTGGCTACTAGTGCCTCTAAGTAACTTTGTTTAAATACTGTCTATGACATCAGAGTTGAATTTTTGACAGACATCAAGTCCTGCTATAGTTATGCATTACTAGTGTCCCCTGTCATCAAAATTCAAATATTAAGACCAGGAAATTTCAGACATTAGGTAGACCGGGCATGCAGTATATCCATGGCAATTAACTTGGATTCCTAATAAGACTGCAATTTTTTGATACCGTTTGACTTATTGTACATCACGTTTGATGTTATTTTGAACATACTTATCTCAAGCAACGAATTTTCTTAATTCCAAGGAGAAGATGCAAGAAGAACAGTGTTTGTAATCGTCACTGTGCCTTTCCAAATAAACATTGCTTACTAAGATTGATTATCTACAGGCTTTTTAAAAATGTAGTTGCCATATGAAGTTAAACTCCATGTCAGGAATTGCAATCTCTGCATTAATGCAAGTAAGCCATGTATGAATAATTTTAATCACATTCACGATGCCGATAAATAGCTGCTTATAATTTATTCATTATTATCCCAACCATTTGAACTATGAATAAGCCCTTGTAATTTGTTTGGCTTACTAGGTGGCAAAATCTGAAAACCGTGGCAGTAATGAAACGGTAAAGGTTTCTAGGAGCGACGACGATATACAATGCCTCTTTGGGGCACTGGATTGAAGACACTTAATGATGTCGTTTCAATGCGGATAACTCTTGAAATCCCTCAAAACGTGACTTTCAATGTAATATGATTGTCGAATTTTTTAATTATATAATTTAGAGAAAAATGCTAGGAGTCGCTAGTAGATACATACTTCTCGTACCTCCCTCTCTCTCCTTCTCTCTCTCGCTCTCTGCCCCCCCCCCCTCCCCGCTCTTGAACTATCAGTATTTGAAACAAATTCAGAAAAAATAATCAACATGAAAATAATAATATTTCGAGCTGCATGTATTTTATTTACTTACTTGTCATCTTAGGGTCTGTATAAGTTTCTGGTTGCTCTTTAGATGTTAACAACCAAGGAGGCAAATCATCAATGGCCACTTTGAGAGATCTATGACGATTCCCCCTTCTGGAATCAGACGTCTTATCTTTGTAATAGTGGTCTCTTTCTCTTGTAAGCAGCTTTGAGTCTTCATTTGGTCGATACATGTGGCCGTCATGTTGGTTGCCAAATGTGAAGTTACTTTCCAGTTGAGTATATTGTTCAGTAAATTGTTTGTGATAGCTATCATTTTCATAAGTTATAAAATTAATCCCTTTCACTTTATCAGAAGATGAATGTGTTGGCATGCTTGTAGAATCGTATATATCAGTCTGGCGTGCAAGATGCGACCTATTATTGTTCTGGATAGTGAAATTTGACCTCTTGATTATTTTGTGATCAGCATTATAATATTGTTGGGAATTCTTGAAAAAGCTTTCAGGTCTCTCATTTTCGACTTCATGTTCGATGCTATTTTTATACCGTTTCAAATAACCCTTGTCCTTACCAAGTCTGAAATTGGTATCATTTTGGAAAGTTGATTTTTGTTCCGCAATACCTAGGTTATTGTTCAAGCGTTTGTTCCTCTCTTTCATGGCTCGAGTTTTATTGGAGTTAGTGCCACTCTCTCTCAAATGTACAGCAATATTTGCATTGCCACTAGGATACTGAGCTTTTAATTGAGTGTCAACTTCACCAATACTCCCTCTTTGAGGATTTGAAGAAAGCGTTCGACCCTCTACTGATTGGGATCTATTTTCAATTGCTTTTTCGTGCATACTAGAATGGTCACTGTTTCGAGATTTTAATATTGATGAATTGTTCATTGTTGAAATGGTTTGTTGTGAATGGTTGAGATTTTGGCCATTGTTGGTTTCCATTCTGCAAACATTATCTTTTGAAGTGTTTCTGGACTTTCTTTTAGTTTGAATTGTTTTTTCTTGGCTATTGTTATACTCCTCTAGCTTCTTGTTAGGATTGTTTGTGTGTGGAAAACGGCTGACCAATCGATCAACAGAATATGATCGATTAGATTGAGAGTCCTTATTGGGTAGTTGTCTAGGAATGTGTCCTTTCAATCTATCGACCATGTGCTGTGAGCCACTTTGACCTCCTGAATGTTTGACGACATTTGATGTCTGAAATTCCTCCGCGTCCTTATCTTCTTTCGTGGAAGATCCTTTGGGATGAAACTTTTGGTTCCTTGCCTGCCTTGGAAGACATTTTGACTGATTTGTTATGTCTTGTTGTAGATGGAAGTTGTTTTTCTTGGAATTTAAACTTGAATGCATTTCAATTTTATATTCAGAACCCTTTGGGATTTCATGTTCCACATACTTGGATGTTGATAATGATCTCTTTGGTAGTATACTATTGCTTCCATGTTGGGTAAAATTAGTTGGCATTGATGTCCTACCTTGAGTTGCTTTTTGTTGTTGCTGGTGTGAACTATTTTGCCCTTCAGAAATGCTTCCTATTCGAAGTCCGAAATGAAAATTCTTGGAAAGATCTTCTGACTTTAGTGGAGTATTGTTTCCATTTTCAAAATGACCAATGTCATTTTCCGGTTTTATTTTCAAAGACTTTCTCTGAAAGTCTGTACCATTTTCATTCTCAGAATGAAGTTTAGTTTTCAAAGATGTTGCTGCTATATTTTTGACATCGTCGTCGGCATGTATTTCTTCACTCTTGAATGTAGTTTGTTTTAGATCATTACCGGAATCTGATTTGCACCTCTTCCCTCGATCATCACCATCATCAAACTCGCAATAAGATCCCGCAACGAGGTTTGAAAATCTAGGAAAATTATTTTCATTAATGAGAACTGTTTGCTCTTCTTGATCAAGTCGGTTTTCATTAAGACCGTCGACACCATCTCCATTGCAACCCAATGAATCGTCGTTAATCGGTTTAACAAAGTTTTTATTGTTGAAGTAGTCTAGCGTCGTATTTTTAGGTTGATTAAAGCTAATTCTATCTTTGTAGTTGAACACATTGTTGTTTTCATTGGTATAAACCTCACTTCCTTTATTTCTTTTATCATCGTTTTGAATAATGTGGTTTTCAGACGATGAAGGAGAAGAAGAGGAATTGTGAATAGTAAAACTCTTTTCTGTGTCATTTTTCAGTAGGGCAACTTTGTCTTCATTTTCTCTACCTTTTTCTCTATTCATATTCGTTAATCTGTTGGAACGAGAGGCAATGCTGGAATTATTATTATAGTGGTTAGTCTGATTTCTATTGTTTTCAAGCTCACTTTCTGTCTTATCATCATCATCATCATCATCATCAGAGGGAAAATGAGGCTTCAAATCGACATCTGCTAATTCACGATCATCTTGTAAAACTTCCAGGTTGTTGTTATTGTTAGAGTAATTTTCTGAAATATCCTGTTGTACTATTCTATCGTCTTTAATGCTGCTAGTTGGGGTTTTACAAGCAGAAGGCTGATTTTCATTTTCACCGTCGTCTGTAGGTTTCATATTACCAAGAAACTTAGAACTTTCCCTTGATGCAGCTGTCGGACTAACGAGAAATTCAACACCTGAGACGGTATACTTTTTCTTCTCTAAGTTGACTAGATTTTCTGTATCACCCATATCACTAAACAAACCTTTAGTCTCGCAGATATCATCATGATTAGTGAAGTCTTCCACTGCCTTACCATTATCTGAAATTATATTATTTGTCGAATCTTTATTCGGCAGATTAATTTCAGGCTCTACAGAAATATTTTGGGCGACGTTGACATCTTGATTACTGCCAGGTTGAATTTCTGTGGTTTCAGTTTCAGCTAAATCACATCCTATCTGGTCATCAGACTTCCAACTTGGCTGATTTAAGAAATGCCTATCATCATCATCACTTTCAAAATGGTTTTGAGAGTTTTCAGACTTGTGGACATCGATTTCTGTAGAAGTGACCATGGCCATTTTATTGTGTTCATCATTTGTTAAAAATTCTGCATTCTCTTCTGAAATATTTCGTGCTTGTCTAAGTAATGGCTTTCTAGTACTTTGAAGGGCTTTGATCTCATCAGTGTAGTGATTATCATTATCTACGTTTTTGAAATGAGAGGAAATGTGGTCATTTTGGGAATCAATTTGACTGCTCTGTTCCGAGCTTTTAAGGCTTTCCGAATTAGATCCTCTTTCAGGATTCACATTGGACAAGTCATCATGCGACTTGTTTTGTGTTACAACTGGACGGACAGGATATGATTTGTCTTCTTTAGTGGTTTTGGGCACTGTTAAGTGCAGGAGTGCGTTTTCATCTTGCGTTTGATTCCTTGACACAATTTTACTATTGACGGATAACTGTTTAAAGTTATATTGAGTGACAGACTTTGATTCATGTTGTTCATTAGTCCTATCTTGGTCATCGCTATCATTATCGTCATCATTTTGTCCACTTTGATTGGCAGTTTCCTCAATCGTATTTTCTGCATTTATAGCCGTATGAATAGGCAGTGCATCCTCTCTGGAATCTACTCTTTCAATTGGATACTTTTCCTGCTCTGTTATTTGACTATTGTTATTATTTTGACTATTTGAAATGAAGCCATTGATATTATCGGAATTGTTGCCAATTTTATTACTATGCTTATCGCTATTCGATATGGATACTTTGATATCGGGCCCAGATTGGTTACTGAATTGCTCTGATAAGTAGCTCAATGATAAACTTTGACTTTCATCCCCTTGTTGTATCTCTTCCAATGGTAGTGACTGTTTCGCCTCTTGTCTACTCGGAGCGCCACTCAATTGTGAGGTTTCTAGCTGTTCTGGACAGTTTGTCTCTACCAACTTATTGAACTGACCATCGTTTGAATGAACTTCTTTTGTCACTTTCGTCTTCTCTTCTTCTTCGGACTTCACAATGCAGCTGTTCAATTCAGGTTCTTGTGGAGTTCCGGTAGATTGCCTGTCGTCAACGTCTTGTCTTTTCGCAAGACTTTGCTGCAATTTCTGTTGCAGAGCTTTGAATTTCAGTCGGGAATTTTTCTGAGATTCATTATGTGCTTTAGCAACATCGTTGTGCATGTTGCTAGTAGAGTTGGTGGGCTCTTTTGGTTTAACTTTATGCTTCCCAATTCTTGCAGGGGTCTTAAAAATGGGTACATCTTTAGTCTCGTCATCATTTCCGTTTGAATGAGGTTGAGATATCCGTTGAGGCTCGCTTCCTGTTAATTCTTCCACTGGTGTATTGAGTTTAGTCTCTCGTATGTTGTTTGCATCTTTTATTTCGTTAGCATCTACTGAATTGCTCGAAGATTTATCAGCAATTTTGAAGGTTGGCATGTTACTTCCCAATGAATTATCTTCAACCATCACTGGTTGATCATTTGTGTTTGAGTTATAATTATCTGCGCTTTCTAAATCTGGATTTGGATATCTATGAATATTGTTGTTTTCTGTTGGTTGCTGATTGGAAATATGTTGATCTTCTACAGAAGTTATTGGTTTATTATGATTTTTCTTTCTTATTTTTGCTCCTTGAAATGTCTCCCCATTTTTCTTCATTTCTTTGAGGTTGTCTATTGTATTATTGATTTTTTCTTGGGGCTCTACGTTGAACTGTGTTACGTCTCTTTGCTCAAATATTTGTAACTTTCTTGCATATTCACCTTCTTCATTTTCTTTTTGATTTGGTCCTTCTTCCTCGCGATTCACTTCGAATTTTTCATTTTCTTGGAAATAATTTCCGGCTTTATCGTGCGTTTCATCTTTTACGTTATGCCGAAATAATTTCGTTCGCTGCATTTTACTCTCCATTTGTGTCGGCTTCGACCAATCACATTGTGGTAACCTATACACAGAGAATATTTTTATCATTTTTTTTTTCATTTTTGAAAAAAAGTTGTGTTTGAAATATGGTTTCATACTGTAATAGTTATTATAAAATGATTTACATAATAATAACTCAATAACTTAGGTATTTAAGTGATTGCAAATTTACTTCTAGAGGATATCATATCCGAACGTAGTTTTTATCGCTTATGAATAAAAGATGACAACTAAGCTGGAAGTTTCATAGCTGTCATTAGTTTTAAATGACGATAAAAATTGAATAAATCATAAACCAGTATTGCCGTTATAGGCACCTATTAATTTTCACCTATACATATATAGATAGGTGTATTTGTCTCCTATTGATATGCTTTTGGTTTAATGTTAAAATTTGTCATAAATTCCTATATGAATAATGTGAAGCTGTAAAACCTATTTAGTAACCTTTTCAAGTATCCTGAATTTCGATCAAAATCTCCATTTTTCATACCGAACAAAGCACTGAAGTTGAAAGACACAGAAAACTAAGTGGTCAGTTGTCATTTTTAAATTCAGTTAGAGAAAGCTGAGCAGGTGTTATTATAAAATGGAAACTAAAATTGGCTTATTTCAAGTTTATGAGCATGAATATCTCTTAAAACTTATAAGACAGTGTACGACTTTAAGGCAGTTTCTTAAATCACTTTATTGTGTCTTGGATGAATTCTTTAAAAGTTAATTTCAAAAATGCCACTGCAGTAAGAAATTCTCCTCATATACATTTAGAAACTACGCAGTTGACTCCGAGGAAACTCTACAACCTCAAGATTACTTTTTCACTTTATTATTCTCCTTCCGCTACTCTTTCCAACTCTTACCTTGGAAGCACGGGTGCTCTAGGATCCAGAGTACCCTCTGTAGTAACCGATTCTGAACTTGACTTGGTTACATCCGTGTCATCATCATCTCTCTCGTTTGCTTTCATATTTCTATTTGGTGCTTTGATGATCAAAGGAAGTTTTGAAGGTCTTTTTGGAGGAATGTCTTTGATTTCTGTTGGAGTCGACGGTATGGAATGAGTGACTGTCACAGTTGGTGGATAAAGAGGTGGAAATCTGGAATCAGTTGGTGAATCGATGTATGGAAATTCGTCACAGGATCTGGCACTTGAGGCTGTCGGACAAAATATCGAGTATGAAATTATTACGTCATTAGGCTTTTAAGTTGACAAAGTGACCCACTTTTATGACAATGGACATGTTTTAAACATGCTGTATCAGACCGTAATCAGGAGTCCTCTGCCCCGTGCCACATCAGGGACCCGTTCCACCTAGCGAATCATCACAATGTTTGACGCAATACACATACTAGTACAGTTCATGGACTGAGGAAGTCTTGTAGTCCTATACTATAATACTTTGGGGGTAAATTTGTAGTTAGGTTACTATTGCATGGTGACAAACCGCCCCGTCAGTGTCCCAGGTTCCATGCTCGATACTAGATCGAGGTGGGTGGACTTCTTCCAGGAGAAGGAGCGGCCCTCAGTACGTCTTCATGCAACGCGTAGAGGTTGGGGAAAATTGTCCTAATGAAGAAAATACTGTAGGCCGCCGAGGAACATCTGTGTAAAATATCATCTAACAGATCGCCCATGATTCCGATTGATACAAAAATGGGTATCAATCGGGGGTCAATCAATGTTTACCCTACTGGGATAGGAGGGTGTACAAGTTATCAAAGAAGATAGGCATAACACTGCACCCCAGGGAGGGCAAGGAGGGGGCAACAACGCTACAAAGACTAGTACAGGACAAAGTTAAGGAATGGGGGTTAGGGCAGTGGCGTATGGGAGCACCTGAGGGTGTATGGGAACAAGCTTAACATAGAGAGGGACGCATCTATGACAATACGTGGGAGAGCTCACTCCTGTTTCAGGCAAGAGCTGGGTCACTAGAGACGAAACAGAGGATGGCAAAGATCACAGGGGGAGAGGAGGGCTGTGGATTATGCGTGGACCAAGTGGAGGATGTCAGGCATGTGATACTGGCTTCTCCAGCGCTGGATCACTGCAGGAGGGGTTGGGGAACCCCCACGTTGGAAGAGGTTCTGGGGTGGAGCGGCTGGAATGGGTGCGAAAGGCAAAGGTGTTACTAGAGTGCTGGTGGAGATCTAGGTATATGGGTCTAGCGTGAGAAATCTCACTAGCAAAGTATCCGTCACAAAGGATTACATATTCATATGCAACCCTGCCATCGTCGGAAAAAAAGCGCATGATGTTTAATATTGGGATAGGTTTCAAATGCTTGTCACTACTAAAAATTCTTGAATTTTTCGTCTAGTAACAAGTGACACCCCTTCTAAACCTAGTAATAAATAATGCTGCAATGAAAGTCAATCATATCTCTTTGTAAAAATTGGTTATGCACTGTGCTATGAATACTAAAATTACTTGGGGTAAAGGGGCAGAAAATAAGAGTGACAGAATTGCAATTAGAAGAACGGTTTCACCTTCATCTCATCAGCATCGTCATCCTTTGTCTTATTATTATTATTATTAGTTGAAATTACATCTAAGCATCTCCACTAAGATTTTTTCTGCTCTTAAATTCCTGTCATTTTTTTTAATGTTTGACATAAGAGATTAAAATAATCTTCCACATGAAGGTCGAGAAAAAACTTGATAGATTAGAAATTAGGGTCACTTGCCTTCCAACAACAGCACAGTTCACTGACAGCAACAACTATTGCGAGCACAACGATATTTGTTAAATGAAATTACTGATCATTTTAATAAGATGTCAGACAAGAATCGCCTTACAAAAATGCAACACGTGTCATTGTAATCATGACATGTGTCAATTAAGTATCCTAACAGTTTTCTTATAAAGTCAAAACCATTTTCTTTCTTGATTTCTTCAAAACTTTTTTTACCGCTAGATTTGTGGCTTTTTCGAAAAGTTAATGCTTAAAAGACGTCTACAGAGACTTTCGTTTCTCCGCTGTATTGTCAATTAATTTAATTTCTTAACAATATCGAGTAATTTCATAAACTTTAATTAGATATTAATATAAATCCACGAGAATTAAATTCCGTTCCTAAGAGATTATATTAAGAAATCTTGACAAATGCATGTCGCTTTGACACTACCTTAATCTGACTGTGGTGGTGGAAAGTCGAATGTTTAGCATCTTAAAGAAAATATACAGTTCCCTTCTCGACTTATAAAATACCATTTTAAAATTTTTTTAAATAAAATTGTCACTTTAGTTACGCAACTGATTTCTCTCGAATTCTTTCAAGCATCTTAGCTAAATCTTTTCTTTGCTCAGTTGTAATTTGCATTTCTTTTAGTTTCAGCTATGAAAGATTTGAATGCAGACATAACCGCTTACTGTTCAAAACGTTATGGTTTTCTCATAAGGTAACATGTGCATAACCATACTCATTATTCCAATCTCGTTATGAATATAGGTTCGATTCCAGCAGGTTAGGGATCACCAGAGTCCAAAGTTTCGGAAGACTTTTTTACCCGGAAAATTTGTTTACCCCTAATAAACGGATTTCACTACTTCATGGATAGGAAGCGAGGAAGTCTCTCGTAGAGGTTACGGGATAAAAAAAGTACATAAGTTAAAGTGTCAGGAGTCTGTGTTCCAGAGTAATGAGTAATTGAATCAGGGTGGTTGAAGTGGAGATGACAGGCAAGTGGAGTCCTATATGATCTGAGAATCCCAATAAAGCTGAAGAAGTCCTACTGAGCAGTGTTTAGGCCGGCTGTGGATCAGAGTGTTGGGCAGTGCGGAAGAACCATGAAAATGGAATACAAGTAGTAGAAATGCGCATTCTTGGATGGAGTGGCAAGGGCAGATAGAATCAAGAATGAGTACATTAGAGGTGGTTTGAGAGTTGGAGAGGTATTGTGGATAAGATAATAAATTAGATTGAGGTGGTGTGGACATGTGATGAGAAGAGCGGAGGAGGAGTTGTTGGGTCAATTCCGGGGATGCAGGTTAATCGAAAGCTTCCAAGGTAGACGAAAGTCAAAGCAGACGTAGGAGCAGGTTTACGAGGGATATGGTAGTGTGTGGGGTGGATGAGGCTGGGATGGAAGATGGGCCTGTTTGGGAACCACAACTTGTAGACCCGACTGAGCCATTGGCAAGACAAAGGTATGATGATGATATATGTTTGTTCATTGCACACAAGTTTTGTGTTAAAGATATTTTAAAAAATTCGAGCACTAACCTCTCCGTTGGTAATGTTTTTGAAGATAACTGTGATGATGCTGTGAACGCCGAAATCGCCGTTTTCCATTTGACTTTTCAGTTGTCACATTTACGTCGAAATCATATTGAGGTTGACAAGAATTAAAAATATTCGGATCTTCTATAAGGTATAATTCTGGTTCCACAGCCTGTATGAAGTAGCCATAAAAAAACGAAAACATCACTGAGTTGGACTTGAATGCATTTCCATGCCTAGATCACATTTAATGTTGCCCACATTGTTTCCAACGTTATTAGGATGAGACTCAACATATTGAGGTGGACATACAACTTTGAATCTTTACATTCATTGAACAATACTTATCAGCATGCTAGCTACTTGCATAAATATAGTTCGCAAACATGTTTTTTGTCCTTTTCAGTCACTGTTATGAAACAATGTTACCAACATTGCTAGTGTCCTTTAACTTTAAAGTTTTTTATGATAGCGAATTGCACATTTAGCAGAATTTTTAGCTTTTTCTTATACCAGGTTACCTCTTCATCATTCTTAAAATTTAGACAACCGCATAAAGTGTCTCAAAGCAACAAGTGCATTATTATTTTTTACATGTTTTTTAGTTGTCTTGCTATTTGTTTGACGGTCGTCTGTCTGGTAAAGGATTATTATTTGTCTGAAATTGGGATGTTGTATGTTCTTGAAGGCCTGTCCTTTAAATTTTATGCTCGTATAAAATCTTATCTTTACCATACTCCTTGTCTTCTATCTTTTTGAAAGTTTTAGCTTTCATAAACATCATATATGGGAACAATGATTAGAGGAATATAAAAGACTGGAAAAGAGGGGGTGGAAAAACTTTTGGGTTTCAACGAAAACTATATTTCAACACATAGACCTGATATGAATTCAGTGGGAGAAAAAAAAATCAGGTATTTTTTTCGGGTTGGTATTTTATTGTGGTGTATAGCATATCTGTGAATGCCATATTAAAAACTTGATTATTCTACATATATACCAAGATAAAGTTATGTTCTTCTAGGGCGTTACATTCAAAGTACACGAGAGAATAAATAAAAACCTTCTTTTCCTTTATAATACATTATATGCAAACCACGGGCAATAAAATGCTGAAACGGGGAACATTGTTTGACTCGTGATGACCTACTCAAACATAACATCGATTACAACAATATCCACAGCATATACATATTTCTTTCATAGAAACCAATGTTTACTATTAATGTCATGTAGTCTGAAACAATATCTTTGCTGCTCTGAATATCTTATTTTTCAATTTCTCTATCGTCATTCAGAGGTTTTCTTTTATTTTACATTCAAAGTCTTTGAAACTCATCTGAGACCCATTTGAAGTGCTTTCTAGATTGGTAGTCTACACTATCTGGTTAGTAGTACACGTCCATAATGATCTGAATGCCCCCTTATAAGCAGGGTAGTCCAAAAAGTTGCAGTCTTTCGTTGCCCTGGCAGGTGAAATTGTCTAAATAGCCAGACAGAGTCACTCACACTGCTTTAGATTGTTAGAAACTAATTATAAAGCTTTTTAATGCTGCTTTTAGTGTCGTGATTATGAATTCTGTCAATCAGTAAAACACCTGAAAGGCGCACAATTAGTAACATGACCCGTGCTACGCAGAGGTCAATCCACAGGTGGTATTAAGTCCTCCTAAAGTCGTGTCAATTGCAATTTTTCATCTCGATTAGCGAAAGAGTTGCCGTCTGTAAAAACATGGCCATTATGTTGCCTTTTTAGTATATAACAATTTCTGAATTTTAAATGCATTCTAGTGGTCAACCTCTATCTGACATATCTGGATAACCATAAATTGGTTATACTTCGTTTGTTAAAAATGAGGAAATTTTTTCTGGTGCCTGTTTCTCAGAAATCTTAGAAAAAGTTACAGGTCTTTTCAAGTTTGTATTTAAAAAAACATGGTTATTAAAGAGTTCCAAGAAAATGTTGGAACATTGTTCGTGAAAATCCACAAGAACCGTTTTTGCGATTCCTATAATTTATTTCTCACGAAAATAAACAGATAAATTTTGTACAAACTGGCACCATGGGATTTAGCTTGCACACTTGGATCCAACCTTCAATTCCTTAGTGCAAATGTGTTTGACTGCAGGATCAATCGCAGTCGAGGCCTGTGGCTTCTTCCGGATAACCTAAAGCTCACCATGCACAAAGTGAGAAATGTTCCACAACATGATACTGTCAGATGACCATGTTATATGAATAGCCTTTCAGATATATTGTCTGGTTGCTTTCTTACTTTGACGGCTCCCTACTTTGACACTTGTCACATGCAAGCACTTCTTGAATAAAATCTTTTTTTAGCAGTTGTTGCTAAATTTCAGAGCAGAGGCATCTTCGATGTGAAGGCGACACAGGAAAATAGGATATTAAAATTGTGACCTGACTAGAAGATGGCTGCTATTGCTACAAGATGGCAAATTCTTGCAGTGGTAGAAAGCAAACTCACAGCAATGACATACTGTATATCGATTGTAGTCTTTAAAGCAGAAAAGACCCCTTTACTTCTCTTGAACTTCTCTCTGATAAACCTTGCATCTAATCGTTAGCCCTGTTGGCATCTTGAATGGCTTTGAATGGATATCTGCTTGACGTTGCAGTATGAATTTTCAACTTAATTGAAGGATTATAAAATTTCCAGCCGCATTTTATTATCAAATACTAAACAAGTGAAAGCATAAGAGTACCTAAGAACCATCGGATACCCATTTTTGTCCTACCAACGCAATGCTGCAACCCTTACGCTGATTTATTGTCAACCTATTTGGATTCATTGGGACCATTTCCTCCACCGAGTTCCTATACTTCGAAACTTTTCCGTGAAATGGTGACATTGTACAGTCCACAGGCCAGGCGGAAGCGGCACTGGGGCCACTCTCTTGGTCGTTTTTTCTCACTTCTCTCACCACCCAAAAGTTCCAGTTTCGAACCGGTATCAAAACTGGAGCCAAAGGCAAACGTGCCACTTTTGCGCCACAGAGACTGCTATTAAACGAATAAAAATGCATCTGTACTACTCTCTCAGTAGTCTCTTTAGATATTTTAAAGTTTCTTTGATCTTTTTTTGATAAGAGAATGAGAAAGTAAATTTTCCACCTTTCAGGCATCCTAACTGTGCAAATTGAAGTGTAATCTCATTAGTATGCTAATCATCAACGCCAGGTTTCAGTCAAATAAAAAATTTGTATACAGCATTAATTTAATGCACTTTTAGCACATTGTAATTTACGTTTAATTAATAAGCAACTCTAAAACACATTGGCCTACAACAAGTTTATAACGTCTATCTAGAGACCATTATAAAAGTACTGCCTTGAGATTTAAATTTTTTTTAAAAAAAATAAAACCTTCTAACCTTAAAAATACTAATTCACTATAAGTTTTTTTTACTCTGAAGAGCTACTATCACTAAATTTCCCTAATGAATACCTCTGCCTACCTTTTATGGAAAATATTTGGATGAAAGGTCACACTGAAGCAGCATCTTTTTTTATTTGTACCACAAACTTAATGGAGGATTAAGGTTCGATTCCTGAGATCCTGAATAAGATGAGATTGAGATTTTTTTTGGCCTTTTATTATCACGTTGTGCCAAAGTCGACCAAAGCCTGATTTCGTGTAATCATAATGTTTTTTTTTCTAGGATTTAACAACAGTGATTTCATTTCTTCACTTGAATATTAGAAACTCTTAAGGAGCTAGAATTCCTTTGGCGTTTACTAAGTCTATTCTGACTTTTTCCTTATAATAAATAAATTCCCCCATAATATATATTTTCTTCACAGAAATAAGAAAGAATTAAGATAGTTTCCTCTCGTTCATGAAGTTTTTACGCAAGGTAGGAAAGGTTTTTTTCTTATACCAAAGACTTCTTCTATGAGAAATGATTTCTTAGCTTTCACATTCCTATACAAAATGCCAAGTGTTAAAATTCCTAGTAACTTTTAGATACTATTTGTAATTCATTTCAAACTGTTTTGGAAAAGGAAAGAAAAAGTGTGAAAGGTATTAGTTTGATTTCTTTAAGACTTGTACACCATATGCAATACAGAGGAAAGAAAAACCCTGTTTCAAAATCATACAAATGCATGTGAATTGCTTTTTTCCTCACAAAAAGCATCAAGGATCCCTTTTTTGTCGTATGTTGTCATTACGACTTCACAGTGACATGAATAAACCTAAGCAATTCATCTAGTCACATTTCATTAAATTTGTCCTATAGCTTTTTTTGATAGTTTCTTCAGATTATACCATCTTACATTATCCCGCAGCTTAAGCACATACAGAAGATACATATTATTGTTATACAGTATATATTTTATTGTTGTCATCCTTCATTTTATGGCAACATGTTAAATTTAATTTCTCCTTCCAACCTCCTCCTTATCTTCTTTCATCTTCTTCACTATCACACACTTTTAAATTCATGTAAAAAGTATTACGAGAGAGGAAAAGAAAACTACAAGTGTTTTGTACTCACTCAGTTGTAAGCATTTTTTAAATAGTTTGAAGGGGGTAAATTATGGGATAATATTTGATCAGTAGTCAAGTCAGATCAATAGTTTTGGATTATATGACCTCATATCGCATATTGATTGCAGATGTTGACAGGATTTGCAAAAATATATTTAGAAATCAACTAAAATGTCACAGGTAGCGTTCTCGACTACTGCATCAGTGGTTCCATTCCAGATTCAGTGCTGAATCGAGTTGGGTTGGCTTCTTTCGGTAGAGAGAGATGGGTAGAGGTGCCCAAGGCGCCTTCCATCGTATGGGAAATAAAGCCGTGGTTCCTTAATACCAGCTAAATCCTCATGTGTGGGAGCTCGCCCCAGCGTCGGTGGTGGAAAGTGTTCCAATGAAGAAAACCGCCAACAACAACTAAACATAGGGAATTAGACCCTATGAAATACTAGCCTTGCCTTTTTCCTGAGACCAGAAGCCGTTCTCCCCGTGCACTTGCCGTCGGGTGGGAAGTAAAGCTGTGGCCCTGTGTCGTATGTTCGATGCCACTTGCATGTAGTAGAACCCTTTCAACATGCAACGCAACCAGGGCGAAATTTCAAAGTATAGGAGCTCGCCTCTTGAGATTGGTAGAGGAAAAAGTACCCCAGCGAAATAAAGTAGGGTGAAAATAAATAAGCATAGGATTGCAGCATTAGAGTGGCAGCCTTAAAGTGGTACCCTGACCCTTCCATAGGCAGGAAAAAGGTTAGCAATAGTTATTGCAGTTGTCCTGTATGGTTAGTGACAAATCCCTTAATAGTTACCACATTGAGCCTTTTGAGTTTTACCATAATTTAGAAAGTTGACCATGCATGCAGTTTGAGTATTTCTGCTTTTCTGCCTTAATTTAACTAATCTTTAGCTTGATATTTCAACACAGTAATAATTAGGATAATGAAACGTGCAGCTGTTTTCATTTTGACGCGTTAAATACTCCTTGTTATATCATTTTCTTGTTTGTTGCCTGTTGTTATTTTAGCGTGGTAACAAATGTAACTAATAAGTGAAGCTGTTTTCAACACAGGCAATGTCTGCGCCGTCACATTTCAGTGAAACATTGTTTGAGACACTTATCAAGTTAGTTGAGCAATCACTATGAATTGTCTGATAATTTGATTCTTCCAATACATATCACAAGATATAGTGCAGAATTATGAAAATACCAAACCTTTAACTATAAAACACACTATTACTCATATCTATGATTTTGGTAATAATACAAAACGTAAAAATTTCTATTGGTAAATTGTTTTTCCAAAAGTGTTAAGACCGTTAACGAACCACAGTTAAATTTAATAAATCATTTCAACGAAATGGACCTTGAGAATAGATATGAAGTAATACTGTCCCAACGTCATGCCATGAAAAAGACCCTTTCATATCTAAACTTACTGCTACACTTTCCTGGTTGCACATGCCCATTGGTAATAAAGCTAACTCGATATAAAATAAACCCTACTAATATTCTAATAATGAACTCTCTGCATAATCGATTGGCTCATAATACACCATTAATTCACTATTTCATTTTGCATAAATGATGCCATAAATGTGAATAATGTTTTGTCGATTTCAGTTAAAATTTCTTATCGTCGCTACTTGCTTCTGCTTTTTTGACTCTGAATATTGGAGTAAAGAGAAGGTTAGATGCGCAATGAGTTCATAGGTTAGATGCCCCAACATTTACTGAAATGTTTAGCTTTTTGCTTAAATGGCGAGAAATAAATTTTCTGTTAGAACAATTCCATTAGGTTGTCCAAAATGAAGCCTTTATAAGCAGGTATTTCTTGTTCAGTAGTTGGCAACTACTTGAGTTCCTAGTTATCTGATATTCCAGCTCAAATAGCTGGTAAAGATTTCTTATTTTGATGTAAGTGGAGCACCTCTAAGGTATGCTCTGCGTCAGAAAAATAATCATATCCTGACAGCCATGTAATCCGCCTTGCAAGCTCAAATTAAAGACTGGTCCTTACTGAGGTGGGTGATGTTTTGATTAAGAGGAGAGTGTTCTTTCTGGCCCCAATATGATACAAAACAGCTCTGCTGAATAATAGCTACAACGACCTTTCTCCCCGCCTATGACAGCGCGAGGTTTGCTATAGGGACCCACGCGTGATCTGTTAGACGGTATTTTTACCCAGCCGGTTGCCAACTTAATCACTTTTCCTCCGACAAACGCCAAGGGGCTTGGCTCTGCGTCTGGGAATTTTGCCGATTTTTTCGTTGCATGTAGAAAGGGTTCTTTTTGGTGCAGATGACGTCGTGTACGCCATACCGGACCACGACTTTGCTTTCTACCCGACGGAAAGGGCGCACAAACCACCCTCTCGGTGACCCACCTAGAACTTGGAACCATTGACACAGTAGTTGTTTCTGTACTGTATTTGTGAGTTGGACACTTCTTTTTTTTAAAAAAATAAAAAGGTATTTTTATTTTAGGATCAAGTTTACCTAACTCTTCCCCTCTGCCATCCATTAAATTTCATTTAAGAAGGAAGTCTTTATTTTTTGAATGATTGCTTTGCTGTCTTATAGTTTATTTACATCAATGTTAAAACGTCTTTGTTTTCTGTAAATATATCATCAACACTACCACCATCATTGGAAATGTTTTCCTAATTCCTTACAGCTACAATATCAGAGCTTGTAAGTTTTCGGCGAAACAGGAATGCTTTGTTTGTCGACTTTGCATTTATCAGGAATAAAGCATTCATACTCGTTAGGTGCTCAACATCCATATAGGCGATTACATCTTAAGACATTTTATTATTGCAGTGACTTTTAAAGAAGTGAAAATGCTTAATACGCTTTTCCAAACAGTATGTACTACTACAGTGTTTATACTTCAATGAGAAGTTGGCAAATTTCGTTTTCTTAAGTGTTTTTATCGCGTCTTTTAATCACACGGTAAGACATGTTTAAAAATAAGCGTGAAGGACTGTGCACAATTTTAATTAACAATATCTCTTGCCATGAAATGTGTCGAGTAAAATTTTTTCTGTACTTTACGTGTATTTTATTTGGAAGTTATAGCTTAATTTGTTTTAAATGTTGTGTACTGGTAGCTTTCTTCAACTACAAACTCCATCCCTTTTAGGGGAGCTTCCCTTACGGTCCCTTTTGAGGTATTGAAAGGATTACTTCAAAATGTAATCCTTGGACGCATTTTGTGCAAACGTTTGACCATGTGTTAATTATAAAATATAATAATTAGAAAAAGACAAAGCGCCTCTAAAATTAATCACCGCATTCATGAATTAATGAAACATCCCCATATGGTGCGTAAGATCCCACCGTCACTTAAAAAAACCCTTTCTTCGTGGAATTAAATAAGCATATGTGCAGATTGACAAAATTTCTAGGTTTAGAGCTCGCTCCATTGGCGTAGGTGAACGAAGTTGCCCCCAAAAAGACAATAGGCCGATGTTACCTAAGCAATGTGGCGAGGCAACACCACCTTAATCAAATAATATTTTTATGGCGGTGTTGCCAGAGAGCAAGGCTCATTGATTCGGAAGGTGGCACTGGGAAATTGGGCACTACGTCTCCCAATTCCATGACGCCCACCACACATTCTTTACCTGCAACAGATGCAACACATCGAGAAACCCTAGAAGGAGTGGTTGGAGCCCTGATCCTTCAAAACTTTTGTGGATACCACGTTGAGAAGTGAGGACTCCTGGAATGCGGTGTCACTCTATAGAGGGCATACTACGTGAAAAGAAGAGTGAGTTAGGCCTGTGTCCACAGGTCAATAATTGATGTTTCAGTCAGGAATCCGACACGAAGTGTGGTAAAAGCCATTTCAACCCGTTCAGCCCTTTCTTAATGTGTTTCCAGTTCCAACGGAGCAAGACGGTGCCCAACTCTACCATAGGCGGGAAAAGAATCTGGAATGATGACAGAATATTGCTATGTTCAGATAGTGAGTGGAAATATTTAAGAGCAGTTCCTTGAAATGATGTGATATCCACATGGAAAAATGTTCATATGAGCAAGAATTTCATATGGAGGAGCTCGCCCAGGGCTGTAGTTTCAGTAAATACTGATAGGAAATAGAAGGGGGCAAGGTTAAATACCCTCATGTTGAATCTATATCCATTATTATTGCCAAAAAATGCTGTATTAGGTTCATTGTCATCTTCTTACTGAATATATTTTTCTATCTACTAAACTATCCATGAGCCGTCCGAACAGAGAATTGATGAATCCTGCAGTTATCATCATAAAAATACAATAAGATACTAATATATTCTCTTCACAGCTTGTGTATTACCTCAAATTAATTGTCTTCTCCCTCCACCTACACACATACTGCATAAGCACCGCGGAAGTCTTTGCTTAATTAAAAGCCTTAACTTATCAACTTTGGAAAAACTATTTGCTATCAACCTCAGGTCAAACATTTCTTGCAATCTTCTGAAAGAGAGAGGGAAAGACGTGCCTAAAATTTTATCCAATAAAAGATAGATGGTAGAAGGGGAGGGAGGCATTTTTTGTTGGCAAAACTACATACAGCGATGCCTTTCTCCTATCTTTCTCTCGCTCTCTTTCTTTATATAGACATCTTAATGCAAAAGCTAACTTAGATCTCAATTTGAATAAAAGGGACATCAAGTGAATGCATGGCATTCATTTGGAGTTTAGATGGCTATTACTTTTCTATTCCTTGTTCATATTACCTCTCCTACTCTTTAGACTAAGCATCCTACTTACTCCCATATATCCTCCCACCATCTTTTTCTCTCTTAACCTCCTCTCCAACATCAATCTCTCTCACAACCCTTTCCACCCATCACACACACACACACACACACACACCCGAATGTTAGGAAATAAGTTTTATTTATTGGTCGGATGATGGAATAGTTGGAAATGATGATGATGATGATGACGATGATGATGAAGTGGAAAATAGTACGGAATATAAAAGCCAAAAGTAAGAAAATAAAGGATTCGTTGGTAGAAATAAAGGCAAAGCAAAAAGACCTTAGGTTGCCAATCTTTTTAGCCTTTAAGACTTTTGAAAAGCTTAACTTTGAGTTGCTGAGGGAAAAAAGGGTATAGAAATGTATATATAAAATAAAAGAGGCTTTTAAACTAATGGGGATGGATGTCTATGTGCAGGCCTTACACTTGACCGACAAATCTCCGCTTTAGCTATTTTTTTTTAAATAAATACATGTACGAAATAAAGGGAGTGATGCTAGTTCATTACGGACACTAACGATCTTTTTTTTAAGCTTGATATCCTTTAGGACAACTTGATGTTACTTTACACTATCTAAAAGACTTAAGGAGTTACTAGATTTCCTATATGGGATAGCATGAAAGGGAAATATGCAGCACGTTGGTTAGGTAAGCTTTAAAATTGCGGGCTAGTGAAAGCTATGAAAGTCACCAATGTCATCATTGTTATTACACTTTTGTCCTGCCTAGGGTACGATCGAGTCTGCGAGTTTGGGCTCCCTCTGCTCCTCTATCGTCAGCTAGGTTCTCATCCAAAACACATAATATCATATTCTTCCGTGCACAACCTGCTCCACTTGTGCTTTGGCCATTCTGTGATCCAGATTTCACGGGCTGAATAACAGGTTTATGCTGGTCCACTGGAGCACCAGGCTTTTCCAAATGGTCATCAATGGGCAGTTCGTGTCCGTTATGAAACGCTATGAATGTCTGCCCAGTGTAGCCCTACTTCAGTAAGGAACAAGCTAGAGGTGACAGTAATGTGGTGCTGGGATTGGTGACAACTGTCTAGGTATTGTATTTCAATGAATTATGATTCGTAGGATCCACATTTACACTTCTCTTTCTTTTTTGAAATTATGAGGCGGTGTTTTCTACCAGAATAGGAATTCAGATTTTAAAGTGCATCTCCTTGAATAAAAGCAACTGCCAACCCTTTTCCCGCCTATGAGAGGGTCGGGTACCCATCTTGTCCCTCTGAATGCACACAAGGGCAATATATTGGACGTTGTTTTTCTGCAGGTGGCTGCCGACCAAAGCTACAACCTCTATGCCTATTTATCGTCGGTCTGCTTTTCGTTGGGGCATTCCACCGACGCCAGGGAGCGAGCTCTTACACCTCGGAATTTTCCCCATCTGCCTGTTGCATAGTAGAGAGGGTTCTTTTACGTGCAAATGCCATCATACACCACACGGAACCTCGGTTTCACTTCTCATTCGAAAGAAGGCACACTCGGGGCCTCTCCCTCGCCCGAAAGAAGCCAACCCACCCCGGTGTTAGCCAACCCACCACCGGGTGTTAAAATTGAATCTCCTTGAATAAGAAATATAATTGAAAGATCATCTTAATTAAAAGGGAGGGCAGGGCGACACAAGGTTGGCGTTTGTTTTTACTTAATACTAAGAATAATTCGTTTCCTTAAACTTTGAACTCATTGACCGTAAAACAACCTGTCCATCTTTTAAAATAGGTTTTGAGAGATTTTCAGATTTCAGTTGTATTCGTCAATATGTAGCTCGTGAAGTAAAAGGGAAAGGAAAAAACAGTTCTCGTTCCCGTGGAGTTGTCGTGTGCGTGAAAACGGCTTAAACATCAATGGATGGACTAGGCACATTGGATTTATAGTTTCCATGACAACAGGACGTCTGTACTGCACTTCAAGGTACTTAGGAGATGCTATTCATAATAATAAGCAAAACGAAGGTCAGGGCCCTGACACTTCAACCTACTGTGATACTAGGTTTTTTTCCCAATTAATTAGCTACTGACCACTGTTATGATGAGATTGTTGTCAATTGTTTTGATTATGAGAATTATCTTAAAAAGGTGTACAGCTTTAGCGGCATAGCGTAAATGACCTACAAACTGCTCAGTGTGGTAACTCGGCCTCTAGGACATCCTCTGCAATGATTTAAAGGGAACGTTACCAAACATTATTATGGAGAGTAGTGGCCAGTTACAGATAAAAAAGTATCATAATTTGTCTATCTTGGACGAACTTTGTTGCTGCTGTCATGTTTAAAATGAACAAGATTGCATACTCCTAAGTCTTGGGTTGAATTCTGGGGAAGTTCGGGCTTGAATTTCACTTCCCCAAGAAACTAACCATTGTGTCCCAACCCATCCAGAACGCACAGTTTTATGATCTGTATTAAAGTATAGTTGTTTTGCTAAGTGAAAGATCGCAAAATCAGAGAAAACGAGACAGACGGAGAAAAAGACAATTGAAGGTTGTGGTCAGTTGTAGCAATTTTGACATTTATTATCGGAAGGCTGTACTTGTTTGTTTTTTGTCGTAATTTCAGTTCACGCCCACATGTCACCCAATTATAGTCCCAAAAACGAAAATAATAACATATAGCGACACAGTAATCACTTCAAGTATAAAAATTGTCAGAAATTGACATTTGTGATCTTAAATTTCATCAAGTGAATGTATACATACAGTAAATAATTGCTGGGTTTTGTTGCGATTTTAAAAGTAAGGTTTCAGGCCCCCTAGTTCAGTCTGAGGTTAAATCTTTTCAAACGAAAAAAGACACATTTGTATTCTTGTCACGGTTTTGTGATTAAAATTGCTTATGATTAGTCCCAGATAATGGGAAAAAGATTTAGGATTAGTTGAAGGACCTCCTACTGAAAGTGGTAGTAGGACACAGGTGAGAAAGAAGTGCTCAAAGTGGTGGTAGACAGTTGCTAATATTCCAACGCTTGGATGCAGATACTTTAAATGAAAGTAAAGCGAATAAAAAAATTCAGTGAGCCCCACAAGATGAAAGGTGCTATCTAGTTCCTTACGTAATAGACAAATTATTAAAACTACAGGACTCATCAGGGCCGACACTAAAGTCCCCAGCTCCCCCCCGTCGGCAAATCTCAAATAAGTGTGTCTTCCATATTTTTGGTAGTGTTTAATTCGTAATTGTTGAAATATCTAAGCGGCACCTCTTCTGTAGTGGCACCCTCTGCAATGCAGACTCTGAAGATCAGCTTCTGCCGGTCCTGAGACTCATATTGATCAACAGTGAGCAGATAGCAGAAGTGGTATCACGACAGGTTAGGACACATGGTAGTGATTCCATCTTTGGAGCCTATAAAGGACTGATGTCTGCTTCTCTTCCCCCCCCCCCCCAGTTAAATGACAATAAGAAAATAAAGTCTCTTAAGGTAAGCGTTTAATCTGCATCTGTGGCAATAGCTCAAAACAATATCCGGACTAATCACCCACGACAGGTACTCTTCAAAGAGGGGGAGGAGGGTTAAACTCTAATCTGAAGAACAGATTAATGTACGGCGAGATAGGGACCTTATAGGATATTAGGGGGAAGATGAGGAAAATTAAGTAAAGATAATTTTGAGAATTGGGTAAAGACTTGTGTTTCCATTGATAAACCAGTCTGTTGTCTTTCTGGGTTCCGGGGAAGACCAAAGCATAATCGTTACAAGCGAAAGTGCATTTTCAACCATTTCCAGACCGAGCAAGGACACCATTCTTTACTTCACTATCCAAGGACCTAATGGGTGGTAGAAAACCATTCATACTGCAGCTATTATATAGGTTGACTTTGAAGGGAGAAGGCGAAAGGGAGCACATCTGTACATAAATCGAAACCTTTCTACACAAAAAAGACACTATAGTGTCTGTTTCCAAGAGTGATAAGCCAATGACAGATGAACCACCCATCATTTGGGGCAACTTTAAACCAAGTGGCCCTCAGTGTACTACATACCATATATAGACAAAACTTACTAAAAGCTACTTAACGTAAAAGTAGACGTCTTTTTTATTATTTCCGTACAATATGCTTATCTTTTTACTACCCATGATGTTATACCAAATTAAGATTCTTTTCTGAAAATGTAGTTAGAGATTAATTTAGTTAAAGTTGTGCAGCTGCTACTGACTAAAGCTTAGTCTTCAAATTAGTGTGCATTTTCATTACATCTTTGGTATAAAAAAACTTTTGAATTAGTCAGGTATTTCACGAAAATGCTAAAAGTAGAGTCTGAAAATTATTGCACATGCATTTCATTTAAATTGTCTTAAGATGATCATCTTATGTATGTTACAGAACTTACTATCTCTTGATCATTATTATCTCAGTTCTTAATGAACTAGTTCGTATAAACACACATGTTTTAGACATTTAAAAAACTGCTCCTCATCTAATAGTAGTAGTAGTACTCTTTTAAAAAATTACATTACAAAGCATGAAGTGACTTTATTGGGAGACGTTAACATTTCAAATAGGAAATTATTGTCGTATAAATCCTTAACGCAAAGAGTTGATACTCACTTTTATTTCCGATCCACTATATAAAGTCAGACTTGAGGTTTTTAATGTCACGTGTTTCCTGCAGCAATAATTAACTTTGGTAACTCCTTAACTCTAATGCATTCCCATATTTAGTACGTCTCATTCTACATCTTTTATATTTGAAAAAAAATTAAAAAGAAAAAGAGGGGGAAATCTTAAGTGGCTTCTTCATGATCTGCAGAATTACTTAACTGGTTTTTTTTTTCAATCTTGAGAAATAAGATTATATGTGTTATTAAAAATGATTTCGGTTTTGAATACTGAATAAGTGCCAAGGCAAAAATTTTCAGCTTTAAATTAGATTTCTCGTCTATCAAGACTTTAAACCTAAGGTCTTCAGGCAGGGAACTTAAGACTGTTTCCTGTCACTTGCTCAACCTCAAAACAGGTAAGTAACTAGCCAGCTGTCACATCAATGTGTTAAGGTCAGACACGCCAGCTGTATTTTTATAATGGTCCTTCCACTTCCGTGTGCTCAAGGTTACCTTATTACCCCCTTATCGTCCTTATTCGGTCCTAGCCAATGTGAAGTTTGTGGTCTCTCCCTGAAAAGTTTGGCAGTAAGCAGTGCCTGTGGTTTAGTGTTGGTGTACTCGTACTTTTCACCTGCCTGCAAAAGAGGTCGGACAGTCCCAGGTCGTTTTAAGGCAGAACATCACATTTCTGAAATGGCTATGCTTATGAGCGTTAAACAGGTTTTAAATTACCCAAAATTGAACTGAAGCCCTGAATACTTTGATGAGTCAGAAAGCAAACTGAGGAGAAAAATGCTTATGAATATTTCTACTCTCTTCCCACCACAACAAATTTTTGCATTTTATTTCCATTGAGGAATTCAATTTCTTCGAAAGAAGGAAAAATTATAGCACTACTATGACAATGGTTTCTTATTTCTTTATAGGGTATCAGATTATTAATTTTGTTAATTTACTAATAACCACTTCAGTCATGGAGTTTTTTTTAATTCAAATAAAATATTTTCATAAGATGCTGATTGAACTAAACGACCTGAATGTTGTCAATTGAAAATGATAGATGGTTGATCAACATGGAGAGCGTAATATATGAACAGTCCAAGCCACTTTCAAGTGTCGAGTTGAATTACACATATTACCCCCTAGTACACATAAGCTTTTTTTCGCCTCTCCCTATCTCCCCTTCTGAAGAGTACCAAACTAACATAGACCTCATAAGAACTCACTAAATAAGAAGAAAGGAGATGTTGAAGACTCTTATAAGGACGTTGACGACAGCAGTTACCTTTCCACAAGTCGACTGTTAGTTGCTCGAATTTCGCTCTCTCTCTCTCTTTCTCCCTGTCTCTCCTAAGATAGTGCAAAAAGGGAGATTGAGAGCAAATTTCTCCTTGTCAATAAATTCCCTCATTTGTCGTCTTTCACCCAAAACATTTTTTTTTCTTAAATCCTCCGTCACCGCCATTATTTTCCATCTTTCCTTCTTCAACACACCCTTCCATGTCATTTGCAGCCTCACTCAGTTTGTGTTAC
Source organism: Trigoniulus corallinus (assembly GCA_013389805.1). Lineage (NCBI taxonomy): Eukaryota > Metazoa > Arthropoda > Diplopoda > Spirobolida > Trigoniulidae > Trigoniulus > Trigoniulus corallinus. The sequence continues at coordinate 15,709,622 of JAAFCE010006949.1, forward strand.
TGCTCGAATTGCTTCAAATAATCCCTTTATTTCAGTGAGTGGAATGCCAGAGTGTGTGTGTATGAGAGAGAGAGAGATTGGCGAATGGCTGACTCTCGAGACAGACTTTTTATCTTATGGTGGACTCTTGGAGTGATATTCCTGTTTGATGGAGCGTATTTGAAGCTGCCAAATTTTCTTCAATAAGTTCATGGAGGAGTTGAGAGAGGTTGGGAAGAAGGGGGTACTCTATGAGTTTTCAAGTGTTGTATTTGTTGGGAGAGAAGGTTGACATGCATATGAAAAAAAGGAAGATGAGTAGTAGTTGTAGGACTGAGAGGAGGAAGAGGAGGAGGAGGCGACAGGAAAAAAAACGAGGCACTGGGTTGGCACCCATCAGAATCACATTTCTCATCCTACAACCTCTCATCCTCTATGCAGCCCAAGCCTTTTTACTATCGACTTATTAGACGCCCTCTCGTTCGTTTCACCTCATTCACCGCACCACTGTCCATCCTAGGTTTGCTCTTTCACTCTTGCTGTCCTGCCTGCAACTCCGCCCACCCATCATCCACTTGAGTCCACTTTTTCTCTTTAGATGCCAAAAGGAGAGAGAGACAAGACAGTCACATGAAAATTTTCTCCTTACGGCGTCATCATCATCATCCATCTCCACTCGTCCTCTATAATTCAGACCTTGAAGAACTTCTAAAGCAATGCTGCATCTAGCCTCATAGCGTGCATGTGGATCCATGCGGATAGAAAAGGTGGATCTCAAGTTTCTGAACACTGTTAAAGATGGACGACAAATTGGTGCTTGCAATAGTTGCACATCTTCCTTCATCCATACATTCAACAGTAATGAGGGGAAAATAAGATAAATAATAGGGCTTTGATGCAGAAGTAAAAATAGAAAAAGTACTACCCTCTAATACTGAAAGCCCCCCCCTCATACTATATAATGTTATTGAACAGCTGAAGGGGTTTCCCGGTTGAAGTATCCATCGAAATTCGTGCCTATGTATTCATTGCGAGGTATCTTTTTTTACATAATTAAATACAGTGTTAGGAGGGTCAATCTCTGTGCCCCTTAATTCAGTGTGTCCATTTGCTTATCTTTTCTCTTAAGTGCGTCAACCAATGGCATTAATTGACCTCCATAGTTACTTCAGAGGAAAACAGACAACCAAATGAGTACAGTGCACAATGACGTCACTTATAAGTGATGTCATTCGTCTTGCTCTTCGTAATGGGAGAGAGTTTCAAAATGACGTTAGAAGAGCTTTCATATTTTCCCCCATATTCACTTGAAGGTCTTTTCTGTTCAGTGCGTTGCAAAAGTTTGGAAGATCACTCGTCTGGAACATCTGACTCCTTCCGGTTGTGTAAATATATATACAGAATTATATAACGTCAAATCTTGAGAAAATACGAGATTAAGACAGCAAGCACACCATTGGCAACATCTTAGTTGCTTCGAGTGAGTCGTCGAATATCTTTTGACTTAATATATTTTTTTCTTGATAAATTGTTGTTTCCGGGCCGAGATATGTAATATTGAATGATGCTCTGCTGAATTCTTACTAACGGGTCATTACAATTCCTGATTGTTAGTGTACCAAAAAGTGTGAAAAAAACCAGTCCCTAAATTATGAAATCTTAAAATTAGATATTCGGTGTCCTGCCTGACGATCTTAGCAGTAATAGTGACAGACAAAAGTTGCATGATCTTAAAGTCTCTTTGGATCAGTGGACCTACTCACCCATCGACTCGAAGGGCCATATCTCAAAGAGTCGATGACTGTTGACAAACTCATTTGCCTTCAGCCTACTTGTCCTTTTTGGACGATGGATGAATGATATTAACACACTTGTAAAGGTATCCTTTGTCAATGAAAGATACGACCTGCAATTATAACACCGATTCGTTCCATTCCTGACAGGTTTCACTCCAACTGACTCTCAAGTTACTGCAACACCCTTAATGAAGACAATTTGATGTAAGATAACTATAACTCTGAACATCATTATTAATCGCCTTTTTTCGCTGGTGTGAGTTGATGTGTAATGCTCATTCTAAGGTCACTGCCTAGTCATTTCAGTATCCCCACCACCGCTGTTCCTTCCCCTGAAATTCAACACCCCAGTTCATCTGCTTCTGCGCTCCCTCTTAGGCGTCACTAGAATACCCTTTATTACTAATTTTAAGTCATTTATTGTCCATGTCAGACTTAATGCATTCATGAGGTTCAAGACGAGCAGACGTTCCTACTGCAGAATTCGTACAAGAATATTATGAAATCCTTATCACCTTCCCCATCATACCCTTGTCTCGCCTGTGGCAGGGTAGGGTCTGCAAGTTCTGGCCCTCAGCTCCCACCAGGTCCACATGCACCCTACACACTACCATATCCTTCCGTAAAATCTACTCCCACGTCTACTTTGGTTTCCTCTATCCCGAATGCTTTTAACCTCCTGCATCCTCATAATGGATGTAACCAAATCGTCCTTCCCAGTTCTCATAACATGATTATACCACCTCAACTTCTTTTCTTCCATCTTCATCGCAATGTCCGCCACTCCTAAACTACCTCTACAGTACTCATTCTTAATTCTCTCCGTCATTAACACTCCACCCATGTATCAGAATACCCATTTCTGCTACTCTCACTTTTAGCCCCTGCCACCTAATATTCGTTTTGTGCCCTTTTGGCACTCTACATGTCTTTTGCCTTTTCAAAAGAACTGCCGTTCTACTTTTTGGCACCCAGTCATGGTGGGATAGTCCTTTACCCTGGTACAGCCCTACCGTGATTCGTCTGATTATCTGGCCCCTAATGACCACAATAGTTGTGGGCCCTAAAGCTCTAATAATCATCAGTTATTCTCATTTTATTTTCATGGCTCTTCCGTATTGATCAACACTTTGATCACATAGCACAGCCGACCTAACCATAGCTCTGTAGAACTTCCCCTTCAGCTTGATTGGGACCCTCCAATCACACAGGACTCCACCTGCCTGCCTCCACTGCAGCCGCCTTGCATTGATCCTGTGCGTCACATCTGAATCTATTTCCTCATTACTCTGGGCACTTACCCCAGTTGCTTAAGCTCTTGCACCCTTTTCAACACTTCGTCCCCACAAAGTACGTCATCCTTATTTCCAATTATGCCCCAATTGAATGCTACGTTGCTCTGTCTTCTTCATACTTACTTTCAGGCTCTACTTTTCTATCCATTTAGGGAGTGGTGAATTGCGTTGGGCACACCAGTTCTCGTCTGATCACTGAAGTTAAGCAACACAAGCCCAGTTAGTACTGACAAGGGTGGTCGCTCAGGAAAGCTGGGTACTGCTAATACCCCATAATCGTCGCATTTGTGTAGTGTCTACTTCATCTTTGGAATCCCGAAGTTTTTCAATACAACAATGTTGTGACAGTCATGATCATTTTACCCCTGTTCTCATCTACCACAAGCCTATATTTCTGTCAACATCACACGCTGCAGGACTCCCAAATCTACAGCTGTCCTTCAATTCCTACTGCTTCGCACCTGTTATATTCCTTTTCATGGCATGTTCCCAATGCTCGAGCCTATTTTCTCCCCATCCATTATTAATATTAATTATTCTTGAGACATCAGTGTGCAGTATTCCGACCCATCTACAATACTGAGCTTTCTTATCCCTATTACTGCCTTATTACGAATCACTCTACACTACTGTAGGAAGAAAATTGTCTGATATCAGAATGGACAATATGTGCGTTGTAGTTTGACAGCAGTCACCCAGGATTTTTAAAATTCAAGCCATAATGATATATTTTGTTCATCGCAACACATCATTTGTACACGATTTGCGTATTAGGTTTTTTTTGGGAGTGAGGGGGGAATCATATTGACAATGTCCAGAGATTATTTTCGTTCTTGACTGTCTTTGTCGTAGTCCTTCATTGAAGAAGAAGAAAACATCACGTAATAAGTAAACGTGCGTACGCAGTCTTGATGTTCCTTGGAGAATTCAAAAGATTTGGACATACTAAATTGGTTGTCAGATTTAGGCGCACGCACAAAAACTTCTTACGAGTACTACTGGACCTATTCAAAGACGACTTTTCTTGAGAGTGGACGACAATCCACTTGGGGACGATGATGATGATGAAAGTTAATGTGGCTCTACGTATTGGTATAGTATATCTATTGCCTTATACATATAAAGAGATAAATATAGTATTTCCAACTAGCAGTGCTGCCAACACTCAAAATGGTTTCGCACACACACATAATATATATATTGTGCATCAAAAGAAAGATCTTAATGGCAACAAGACAAGGACCATACTTATTTTCGTTTATGGATTGACTCAATATAGGACCTTCTTCGAGACATATACAACAAAGAATAAAATGCAAGGAACCTTCCTTTCTTTACCTTAAAAAATAAATGAGTATTAAGTGTCCAAACTTGACACTATCAAACTAGATGAGTCATATTATACTTTGTACTCTGGAGTAAGATCTAGTTTCAATTCTAGGTTCTTCAGAGAGAAAATTGACCCAAAATAGTGAGCTGTGAGACTCTTCAAAGAGGAAGACTTTTTTTATTTCGACTCCATGAAAGCAAGGGCTTCAAAGGACCCTTCCTATTCATCTTTTTCAATTATTCTCAAAACATTTTTTAAGAAAAGAAATCCAATAGTAGTGATGATTACCAACTTGAATAGAAATTATGAACCAGCCCTTCTAGCACATTGAGGTCTGTTTGGTTGAAGGCCAGCTTTTTAATTAAGTGGCCTGTGCTGTTGCTCTTTATGAGGCAGGTACTCCATATCCGAAGCTCATTTCAGGTTCCTCTCTGAAGATCCCCTCTACTAGGAAAAAGGGAGAAAGAGACAGAATTGAGGGAGGGTCAGAATCGATCCTACAGCAATAGATTCGCCAGACGTAGTTATATTTGATTTGGACAGTTTGTTCCTCAATTATATATTAAATGTAGGTGTGAATTGGAGTGGAATTAGCCTGTACATCCAAAGAGACCTACCGGATATATAGTTTTCTTACGCTCATCCTTCATCATTATCCCTCGTTGAAACCTAATAAAGCTTGGTGTAAAAGACAGAGCAAGAGAGCGATAGAAAGACGGAGAGAAAAAAGAGGGGAGAAAATGACCACTCGACTAATTTTTCTTAGAGAATGCTATCATTCTTAGCAGCCTTTTCAACAATAGGTCACTTCATGATTGAGACTTAAGGATATATGCCAATATTAATGAGTTAGATGAGAGGTTCAACCTACTATGCCAATTCAATTTGTGCCTTTATGGACCTACATAGAGAGTCAATACCAAAGATATAAATCTGAACTTCAGTCTCATAATCTGCCATAAACCACAGTTTCATTTATCTATAATGATCGAAAACATCACGCAGTGTCAGAATGTGCTCTAAGAGATTAATGACCAAAAGTAGCTAATTATTGGACCATAGCTAACCCCCGAGAAATCAAAACCGCTGTCAAAGCCCATACACTTATCATTTTCACATTTCTTTACTTTAGACATTGATTCAAGCCTGTCAGTTATGCACTAACTTGGAGTAGTAAAAAAATTACCTATCAAATCACAACCTTTCACGTCGAAAAACCGCGGTATTCTATAAAATTTCTGATCAGTTCAGGTAACTGCAGTTATTAGTCATGCAGTAACTGCCATACAACCTTATATGCTTTGATGATGCTGATAAGAGTTAAGCCGTCGAAGGACCTTAATGACATTTTAGGATTAAGTGACCTTTAAGATTATGGATCCCTCATCATACCTCATTCACACTCTGCTATCCAACAACACCAAGTCCAGGCATCCATTGTAAATGAATTCTTGTAACCCTTCACCTTGCAGTTGGTTCAGTTCAATTCTTTGCCTTATTTGCTGTTTTTATCTCTTTCAGAAAGTGACCTTGCAGTGATGGGTCATCAAAAACTCTAGTTAATACCTGTTTTAATCAAGAACTTGGTATTACAATAATAAACAGATGAAAGGAGAGCTACATATGTGGCACTTTAGCGCATATTTGTGGATCATGTCGAGGGGTAAGAGGCAGATGGAAAGCCCTCCTCCCTTTAGTGCGTTGTATTTATTATTTGAATCCATATAGGAACTTATATGAATAATAGATGTAAAGAGATTAAAATTGTAATTATCTTTTAACTGTTCAGTATACGACATTTCGACTTACAACCTATATTTCAAAGTCGAAATGATGGTTTCTTAATTGCATAATCTATCCTGGGACCTTATTGTAAAAATTCTGACTTATATATGGTACCATAGGTTCTTATTAATGGAGAGGTCTGAGAGGAAGCGAATGCTCGCGATTTTCGAGTAATTCCCATTGTGCAGTAAGTGAACATTGTGCAATGATAAAAGAAATTTGTATACATCCACTGATGTATGTATCTATATTTGTTTGTCCCACTCCTTTTCCTCCCTCGAAAAAAAGAGAACTGGGTAGATGTCAACCCCAGGTGGTTATGTCAGCTCATAAATCTCTTTTTCTTTCTGTGTTTTACTTTCTCGTGCTACAGACTTTTTTCTCCCTTTTATTACGTGGTTGACTTTTTTAATATCATTTCATTATCAGAAATTGCGAGTTGGTCTCTTATTGAGTGTAACGTTGTAGTTAGTGCCTTTAGATGATGCGAAAGGGTTGGGGAGAGGGTTTGCAACAGCTTTTTTAATTTTTTTAATGGTTTTACAACAATCATGCATTGAAACGCGACACATTAGCGTCACACCATGTATTTTACTTCGTCATTTGTGAATAAATCTGAGTAGATGACTCGAAAAGTTGATAATCGTAATTGCAAATGTTTCACTTCTGCAATGAAGAGCTGCTGTAATTGATGCCATATAATGTATGTAATGGGGTGTAAGAATTTTAAATAACGTCAAGATAAAGTGGTGTCGTCGATACCCTTCTCCTTCATTCCATATACACCTCATCAACCCTTTGCCAAAATTAAACTACTAGCTATTTTCTCAACCATAGCCTTTGCCAATATTATGACACTTTGCACCATAGCCTACTACCCGAACCAACGTAGTGCTAGAGGTGGGTGCACTGTCTACTCTTCATTTATAGTTAACCCTCTCGATATCTATATTCGTTACACACTTTGACGCTATATAAAAATATATAAGATTCATTTAGTAGTAGTACCTACTGTATGTTAGATGATAATGATAATTATATTCAAGTAGTAGAAGATGATAGCAGTTAATGGATACCGTTCATATCCAATTTTAATGGCTCTCTTCATCCAACAAGGAGAGAAATGGGAGGACGACAACGACATTTTATCCCTGTCAAAGTAATTATGTGACGACTTACACTGCGACAACACCAGAACGTCGACTTAACAGGTTGACAAACAGCTGCATTTTATTTTAATTCTGATGATTAGTTGATCGGTTTATTTAACAACAGCCTGTTAAGTCTATTTACCTATAGAATATATACTGCAGGATTTCAATGCGTATTTTTTGACTAAAATTTGGTGTTGTAAAATTTGGAAAGTGCAAAGAAATTAAACGATGCATGATTGGTGGAGGTATGACGGTGAGTAAATTACATGACAAACTATTCTAGTACAGTAGAACCTCCATAATATTGCCCTCAACAAACACGTCTCCTGACATCAGTGGAAAAAAAGTGCACTCGAATCAAACTAGCTGACGATAAATCAGCATAGGAGTTGGAACACTAGGTTGGCAACCAGCTGCCTAAAAAATACCTTTCAACAGATCCTCTGTGATTCCCCTTGGTGCCCAACACTACTATAGGCGGAGGAGAGGGTTAGTAGCCGTTATTTATCCATGTTTCCTAAATGATCAAAATAATCCGAAATTGAATATTAGTCTGTTCACTAACATGTGTGTGCTTCGAGTTCCTCAAATTACAATTCATGATTTATGAACAGGTAACTGGAACATTTTATATCAGGTCCTGACTCGAAATTTCTTTATTATTGACATAGTAAATGTTTTTTCTTAGAAAATAAAATTTTAATAAAGTTTCAAGTTTGACATAAGACAGTTAAATATAATAGGGTTACGCAGCCAAATTCCGTTATTCAATTAAAGAAAAATGAAGTACTGTAGCTGGTTCACTTAGAGTGAATTATTAATTTCAGACGTGACAAATTTTCCAACTTTTTCTTTTAAGAACACCTCACATATACTTTCTTCCTTTAAGATAGCGCAGGGGGAGGAAATATTCAATTTTTTTAGCTGTTAGTCCTTCCGGCACTGAAATATGCCATTTTCCAGGTGTGTGTGTGTGTGTGTTGTCTGGCATGAAAATTATTTCGATATATCAAGTTTGATAAAGGGGAGAAATTTCAGAGAGGAGAGAAAGGAAAGAGTGAAGTCAAGTTTAATAATAAACTCGCACTCCTCACTGTTTTTTTATCTTAAGTTGACAAAATGAATAAAGATTAAAATAAAAGATATTTAAAATGAAAGCGGTATTTTTTTAAACAACAACAAAAAAAGATTTATACGAGTATATACTTACAAATGGAGGCAAAAATATTTTAGCTTTAAGGTGTTTTTCTTGTTTTGAACGAACCTGTAATCACATTTGAAAAGAGCATAAATTAGATCTTAAAATTCAATAATATATTTCCAATGCATACAAAACAGAGGTCGTTATTTCATTTAGATCAACCCTTACTCCGTTTTTTTGAGGAGGGAAGGGGTTCTTATCCCAAGAAGGGAGCATAGAAGATGAATGTGGTTTTTAATTTTTGTTGCCTAGTCGTCTGTGGTATTTGTTATATTTTTTTCTGAATTTCAACTTCCAGATGACTTGAATAAAGTTAACCATATGGAATTTTATATTCAAAGAGAGAGAGAGAGATTAATTTTCACTTTTTATATACCTAGACTTCAGATTTCATTATTTTTATTCAATTATTTCGGTTCATTGATTCGTATTATTAGTCTTATTCAATCGAAACAATTTTTCCACTTTGAACAACTCAATACATTTTCATTAGAAAATATATTCGGAGTAATAGTAGTAGTATTTTTAATAACCCTTTCGTTTTGCAAAAAGTCACAACCTCTAAAATATTTTCAGCCTTGAGCTTTTTGATTTAATTTTATATTATTTATGGTAGGCAGCAAGAAAAAATCATATGTAAGTGCGTTTATTTGCTATTGCATAAAATAAAAAGTAAAGCCGCAGATGGGGCAGGAGGGGTGGAGGAGAACATTTTTGTGTTTTTCCTCACTGACAAAGATTAGAAGAAGTGAATCAAAACCCCGAATTTGAATATTTCGTTATCATTTCATGCTATTTTATGTATTGTTATTATTATATATATATATATTTTTCCACTTTCTCACACTTTCATTCTTTATAAAGATTTCCAATATTACTTCGGAACAGACCTGACTTGAACCCCCCCCCTCTCCTCTTCTTCCACCTCTTTCATATATCTATCAGCAACTTTTTTCACGTTTCACGCCTCGATTGCACCAAACTACATTTCAATGATCCGGAAACGTTTTGGCATCGGAATGCTATATAGCATAATCACTTTAATATGGATAGTTAATGGGTGTGACTATGAAAAAGGGGAAAAAGCAAAATTACGTGATGTTTTTTTTCCTGAGACAGCACTTTTTTTTGCTCCCTCTCTCTCTCTCAGCTAAATCAATTTCCTTAGACATCTTTCTTTTATTCCGCTATGTTGTAGAGAGGTTTGACCTTCCTCCTTCCTCTTCAAATAAATACTCTTATTCATCCAAACTTTGAGATATTATAAGAGAACTTAAAAGATAGGTTTATCATTCGGCATACCACATTCTCCTTACAGACACCATCTCCCCCCTCAAAAAAAGCATCTTTATCACTTTTTCTTCTACTTTTTTCCAAAGAAAAGAATATATCCATCAGCGGATTTTTCATACGATTGCATAATTTTTACCAGTGTCCTCATATATTTCTTCCTGCCCATCTTTTTACAGTTGCACTGTCCCAAATAGAACAGAATAAAAGCAGAAAATACTTGCAGGTAAAATAATGAGCATTGATAATCACTGTGGCAAAACATTTGTGATTCTTCTCACACATCCTCAAATGGGACAATATTCATGACAAGAAATCAATTTTATTAAATTGCCTTAGTAATTTATAAAATCTTAAGATGGCACATATTTCATATTTAACCTCATAGATTAGACAATAATGATACTCGCCTCATCTTCTTACAGACGATTGAGAGCTTCACCTCTCCCCCAGTGCGCGTTGCGCTAGGTGGGAAGTAAAGCCGTAGTCCCGTGTGGTGTGGGCGACATCAGTTACACTTAAAACAGCCCTAACTACATAGAAACTAAATATGTGTAGTTCAGCAGTTTTTTCAGGTTTAGGAGCTCGTCGGTGGAAGAAAAGTGCCCCAATGAATCGAAATCGGCCAATGATAACTAAATATAGGGGTGGAGCATTAAAGTTGGTAACCGGTTTCGTTAAAAATGCCGTCATAACAGATCGCGCATGTGTCCCAATTGGACAAAAATAAGTCCCCGACCCTGCCATCAGTCTGAAAAATGTTAATGACGACGACAACAATGATGATGATATTAGATCCCCCTCCAACCGTGGATACATGGTGTTTACTCCGCACACTATTTTCCATTGCCTTCCTCTCTTCTCCGCAACTCGTTGGATAGAATCGAACCTGTGTCCATCAAATTTCAGATTATCCCTACCTGACTAATTAATTAACAAATATTAGCCCTTCTACTAATCTCAACTACTAATTTTTACAATTAATTTAATATCTGCTAGAGTTGCAGACCAAACTAAGGTAACTAACTATAAGTGGGCATGGAGCTTACTTCAACACTGTATTTTTGACTACAAGACATCATCATCACATCCGTATCCCGCCTCCGGCACGGTCGGGTCGGCAGATTATGGGGGTTCCCAACAACCCCACACACTATCATATATTTACGTAAAACCTGCTCCCACGTCGTGCTTTGGTCTTCACCTACCTCGAGTTCTTCCAGTAACTTATACCCCCGGAATGGACCTAACCAGCTCCTCCTTCCTCTTCTCATCACATGCCCATATCACCTCAATCTATTCTCTCTCATCTTCTTCGAGATGTCCCCCACCCTCAAACTACCTCAAATAAACACATTCTTAACAAGTTGGACTGCAAGACATCACAAGACAAAGTCAGCGAGACAGTCTAAGCCTCTCTACCGATTTCATTTATCAGAGGTTACATTTAGTGTCTAATAGGAGCATCAAATGAATAAGTTATCGTCCCACACACACTTTAATCCCAAGCAAAATAATGCCAATTTATGTGGTCTTTGGAGTGTAGGCACGTTCTCACATATTGAATAGATTAAAGTGACCTCTCCTTCAATTTTATCTTTATTTAAAGTACAACTGGCCTTGATGGCATTCTGTAGACACTGGACAGTAATAGTTTATTGATGCAGTTCATCCAAGCAGTCACAGCCTCAAAGGATGCAGCAACACAAGAAGGGACCCCATCAACTCTTTATAATCAGGTTGCACTTGAAAATGCATAAATTGTAGAAACCACTTTTAACAGCTAAATTCATCAAGATGCTTATAGATAGAAAGACTGTTTTACTGAATAAATTATTTCCGGACTTCACTTAATCACACAATTTTCACTTTCTCTCAATGAATATGCATGAAACACACTTGCTTCAAACTAGCATCAGTAAATAGGGTCTCAAATGAGAAAAGTATATGTTTTCCGACTCAAATGTTGAATAATTAGCATTATTACGGGTTATTAAGTATGCGCTGTAACGATTTTTAGCCAAAAACATTATTTAAATTTCAATGTTGCTTGTGGAAAACTTTTGATTTTTGATATGATAGCCTGAGCGACACACACAAGTGCACTTTTCCCTTCAGCACTAGGATCTCTTTAGTGACTTTAATCGAAAATTACAAAATAACATTTTTATCATAATGATGAATATTAACGCAAAGCCACAAACATGTAATATCATCAGTCCTAAATTACCATCTTTATTGAATTTGACATTGTCCACAACGCTTTCTTAACGACAGTTGAAAGAATGACAAAGAGATACTGCTAAGAATTCTTGTCCTTTGACCTATAATATGTGTTAGGGTGCAGAGAATAAAAGTAAAGTGCAGGCCCTTTCCTACTATTCCACATACCATATGACTCTCTTGAGGATCTACACTTTATCTGATAAACCATATAAATTAGTCTTGCATCTTTTATTTCTCTGAGTGGGGAGGAAGGAGAGAGCGAGAGAGAAGAGAGAGAGATCAGAAAACAAATATGAGAGAAAACTACCTTAAATTTGTTGGTCTGTAGATATAGTCAAAATGAAATATATCTGCTGTAATCTAACTTTGATTTAGTGATGAGAAAAACGAAGAGGGGTGCGAGAGAGAGGAGGGAGATGACAAATCCTGAAAATCTTTCTTCCACAACATTTCAGTGGCAGTAATATATCGTTTTCTTTTGATAAAAACGTTTTTCAAGTTATTATACATAAATAAATATGAGATAATCTAGTAATTGAGCTGTTTTGTTGTAATCCGACATCAGAAACCAATGGACATATTTAGTGTAGCATATAAACACGGAAGGGTTATTTTTGGAAGTAAATTTTAATTGTTAATAGACTTAGAGTCATCTAAATTATATCCGGTTAGATGACATTCGAGAGTTTGATTAGTCAAAAGAGAGCAAATAGTAAACTATTGGGTTACGCATCAACATTTGTACTATAGACTATTCCCTGAGCTGCATTCAAAATACTGTTTATTTTGTAAAGGTTAACATACACAAAAATTTAATACAAATGAGGTACAAATGGAAATGCAGTCCCGATTTTGCTATCTGAAAGTATAGAAAAGTAGATCGAAATGCTTATTCTTAACGGTTATCTTCCAAAGCCAGCATAAATTAATTTGTTTAATTAACTTGGATCTGGATATATTACCGAAGTTGCGCTTTATAACCATGTTTATCTAGTTTTAGGACCTAATTCCTTGTATTATTATTCTGAGATGGCACCACATTAGTAATACAGTATACTGTAGCTGCTTCTAAATGTATTTCTAAGGACAATGCATGTGCCCTACATCCAGCAATAGGGAATTTAGTACTTTACCGTTTACCATATAAAAGTTTACGAATTATTACATAATCTCCAAGCTATCCCTGCAAACACTTTAGCAATAATCCCAGTAGTGATAGACCTCCTCACTGAATGGGGCGTTCCACCAAACAGATTACTGAGCAAAATTTTACACATGATCCCCGCTTTGGCTACTAAACGAGTGACCGATAGAAATTATTTAATAACCTCCGCACATTCCCTGCAAACACTTCAGCAGTAATGATAGACCTCATTGCAACCCGCGAGAGAAGAGAGAGAAAGGTCCTCAGTGCGCCTGACGGCGGATGGGAAGTCCCCGTCTGGTATGCATGATGTCACTTGCACGGAAAAGAACCCTTTCTATATGCAATGTATAGAGCTCGCGCCCGTGGCGTCAGTGAAGGAAAAGTGCCCCAAACGAAACAAAATAGGCCCACGATAAATACCGCAACGTAAAAATACCGTCCAACAGATCATCCATGAGACAAAACTGGATACAAGACCCTGTATTAGTAGTTGATTTTGGTTGGTTTAAATTGAAATGAGCATTCACATGACCACTGAAAACTGAACACTTTCAAGTGACGACCTCTTAAAGGTCTACTAAATGAGTGACCGAGGTAGGCTGACGTTAGATAGATGCACCACTGGTGATCTCACTGATGTCATTGCTCTAACAGGATCGTGCTTTCGCATTGAGTGATTTCTGTTAAATAAAAATGGGCCTGTTGCAATTGGTGGTTGGGTTTGGGTGTGTAGATGAGTATACATGTTAGATACCTTATTATCTACTTCACGCATACTTATGTATAGTCCTTAAAATGCATTAAACATATTTAAATTATCAGTAATACCTTTGCGAAATTCCTGCCAATACTTCGAAGATAAATAAATTTGGATGGTAGAGTGTCATATCCTAATTGGTATGCGATTTCTTTACGAATGTCTTGTAACGTCAATTCGGGTAAAATTCTGAAATGAAAATAAATTAAATCAGATATTTTGCAAGAGGATAAAAAAAACATATACAAAGAAGAAAATTTATACGAGGCTGCCTTTTAATTAAGATACGCGGCATTTAAAACAGGCCCTTAATACTTATATATTTCTCCTTTCAGTCAAAGGCCCTATATAAGACATAATCAACAAAACCTTGTAATTAACCCTGTAATATAAAGCCTTGAGTTCATTAAAAATTTAAATTAGAAATTGAAATTCAAGATTAATTTTTTTAAACGAATTCATGATAAGTATTTCAGATGCAGTTCAAGTCGTGCTAAATGAACAAAAAAATACAACATAACATTATTTGTTATCAATGTAAATATTTTTATATAACAAATCAACATTATTGACTTTTATTTTGTCAGATGCTATTTCAACCTTTCAGAGGTAGTGTGCTCTACTATTTCGTCAGGTTATGGGTTCGATACTGAATCGATGTCCTTTGGTTTCTGTTGTAGTTCGTTCGTTCGGGACGCCCTGGGCATCTTCCGTCGGATAGGAAGGAAAGGTGTGGCCCCGTGTCGTGTTTGAGTGTGTGTATACGATGTCACTTGCACCCCAAAGACCCCACTCTGCATGCAATAAATAGATCGACAAAATTCACAAGTGTAGGAGCTCCTCTTGGCTTCTGTAAAGGAAAATAACCCCAACAAAGATAGTTGACCGAAAATGAATATACATATAGGTTGCAGCATTAAATCTGCCGCAGGCCGAGTAATAATACCGTCTACTAAATCGCCCATGAGTTCCAGTGAGACAAAATATGGATACCCGACTCTGCCATTGACGGTAAAAGAGTTAGCAGTTGCTTTTTGCTATTTCAAATCCACTAAACTGTCACGCAGCTGAATTTTAAAATTAAAAAAAAAAATCAAACAAAGAATTGATAGGCCATTTCAGGAGCGGCTGATCACTCAAATTAAGCAACGCAGCCCCAGTTAGTGCTATCATGGGTGGCAGCTTAAGAACACTGGGTACTACAAAGCCCAAAAACTCGTCGTAACAGCATGGTGTCAGTGCAGACTCGACATTAGAACTATGTAGTGGACGGGACTCTAGTGGCCGTTGTAGTTGAAGGACCCTAGAACACCAACAAATCAATCAACGATAGATCATTCCTGACTTTCAAAAACTTTAGGCTGCTTACAAATTAATTAGGTTATGAAATTTGCAGTTATCAAGTAGAGGAGAGAGATGGGAGAACCCATATGTAAATATCGTGGTCAGCAAAAATGGAAATCATTTAAAACCCAATCTACTCTCCACCTATAACCTTTTGTTCAAAAGCTCGTTAATATTCCACAACATTCTGACCTTATTTACCAATGGTGCTAATCATATATTTATATATACAGTAGGATTTTGAATTAATCGTCATTTTATTAAATATGGATGGCACGTTTCACCTCAAGAGACGGAGAGAAAGAGAGAGAGGAAATGCAACACATGAAGTCAGTGACTTTAGTTGACACGTTATCACCAAAATAATCTTGTCTTGTTGTGCTTTTTTTGGTTTTTCCGCAAAATATTACTGTATATACACTCAGACAGCACTCTGTTGTATCTATGTTGACTGTGCCACATCTATTGATGACAATATAGTTGAGAGCAAGGACTAGGAAGAAAGAAAGAGAGAGAAAATGAAAATTAATCAGAAACGGAAGAAGAAGTAGTAGAAGAAAAAGAGATTTGAATTTTCCCGATTGGCGCTTGTGGCACTAGCGTGAAATTAAGTTTAATGATGAAAAGGAGATTTTAATTTGAAATTCGGCTGGTGTGTGCAAGTGGTGGTGATGGTGGCATCTCACTTTTCACAGTGGCCATCATTATTCTGAGGTTTTTCTTTAAGAGAGACAGAGAGAGATAACACAGGAGAAAGAGAGAGACATAAAAAAAATCACAAGTATAAAAGATTTGCATTTGCTGCTTGCCTCTACAATTGATTAGAAGATATATATGTATGTAGTTTCTGTCATTTTTCGACATTGTCAGAATATAGAAACCGTCTTTAGTGTTTCTTTACTGCAGGCAAAGTCGAAATTTAATTAATTTTAATCATTAGAGAATTGCCTTTGCTTATAGATCTGACTACGAAATGAGGTTTGTGCCGTGAATTTCTGCTACTTTTAAATGTCGCAGCACATATACAAGTGTCTCTCTCTCCTATTTCTCACTCTTCTGGCTCTGGCTGACTGTCTGTATGGTGTGTTTGTCTGCATTTTAGGAGGGAGAAAGAGAGAGAGACAAATAGGAAGAGGAGTAAAATATATATTTCTATCAAATTCTTTCTGCCAAGTCTCGTCCCTTCCCTTTTATCAACCTCAGCTCCTACTGCCTACACAATTCTCAACTACTTCATCAATATCTTTGTAACATGACCTGATAAAATTTACATCTTCTTGCACATTACGTTAACTCTTAAATTCCTAAGGCTGTGTTATTTTTTTTCCTATCAGTTTTTACATACTCTGCACCATATTTACTTATATACAGTATATCTTCTTTTATGATCGAGTAATGTAAAGACCTTTTTCTTCTATTACAACTTCATTCTCATTTTGGATGAGTGAATTTTTCATTTTTCAACTTGGATGTCTTTAAACACCAATCGAATAGTGTGTGTATATGAATACAATTCACTAGACTCTTAACTGTTTCAAAAAAAAAGATGTATGAGAGAAAGAGAGATATAGAAAGACAGTGTAGCTCCAATATATCGTCATTTTCGTCTCATGTCAGCATTTCTCTGTATTAATGTTCCATTTCTTTTATATATCTAGGTTTTTGGTTATTTCTTACATTTTTGCTGAATGTTATTAAAAATGATACATGGTACAAGTTCACATCTGAATACCAATGAATACTTGTTTCACGATTCGTCTTACAGCTGAATTCAAACTTTAATACTAGAGTATATATTGTCACAACCTTAAAAACAGTAATTATTTACAATAAATTTAATCATAATCTTGGATAGTTGTAGAGAAATGCAATTGCATGTTAAAAATGCTGCGAGAAAGAAATTAAAACCAAGTTGGGACTCTACAACCTCTAGAATTTAAAATACTATTTCTTTATTCTACTACGCGGAATACATTAAAGTTGCACTGTCCCAAATGAAGATAAGTCACTAAATTCCATCGTTGTTATCAGACTTCCTATACAGGAATATTTTGTGGATCATTGGCGCTGGCACTTGTAGCTTCCCTCACCAGCCTCGAACAATGCCGATCCTGCAATCTCACGACTTGAAACAACTATGGGAGCGGCAAATTCCGTTGGACACACCAGTTCTCTTCTGGTCACTGAAGCTAAGCAGCGCAACCCCAGCTAGTACTAACATGGGTGGCCGCTTGGGAAAACTAGGTACTGCTAATGCCCAAAAATCGTCGCATTAGTGGTGTCTGTGCAGTCTCTGCATTAGAACTAGGCAGTGGAAGGGGCTCTAACGACCTTGTAGTTGAAGGGCCCTAAAACACCAACGAACAATTGAAGCAACTACTGTATAAGTGGAAAACGCCGAAACCGTGCCGTTTTTGACAAGAAAATGTGCCTTTTTCTGCACACAGACACTAGAAGAGTATTACATGTTACACCTGAGCCGACGAGAGGTGAAGATGATGGTGTAAAATTCTCCAGACCCGGGAGGTCACATAGACCTGGACATCATCCGACAATTTGCTTCTACGTGCTCATTACGTGTAGAAGGACTGTACTGAAAAAAATCGGGAGCGGAGTAAGCAAATTGTCCTCACCCTAAAAACTCAAAAGAAATTTTCAAATAAATTGTTTACTTGGGGGCCCATGTAAATGTTTTTTTTTTTTTTTGTCATGGCCAGGCGACCTCTCTGATCGCCGCTGGTTATGTAACACACCTTAACTCTGGAACTGGACGTCATAAGTACAAGAGTCCCTTCTCACCTGATAGAAATAACGAGCAAACGGATAGAATCGAACCGCAGTAACAAATTTGGGAAAATCACGCGTTTCAATTAAGCTGCCGAAACCGACTCCACGTTTTGAAGCAAATTTATCCATCACATTACACCATATCAGGACAACCCTCCTTTATAAACTGATAAGGTGATCTGGTTGTCCTCAGGTTATGCACTAATTAGGCGTACAACTGATGTCGTTTTTTGCAGCAGTGATCATCTTTCTATACTATAGGTGTAATTATGTGTGTGTGGTAAGCAAATAAATCTAATTTAAAATATATGAGCTTATTTCAGTGACTATTAATGGATGAGTATGATGAACATATCTGATAACCCATCACCACTAACAAGCAAAAACTTTTATTTTTTGATAGAAATAAGTTTTTACCGTGCTTTCTTGCCCTGTTAAACATGAGCTTTGTGAACCAGAAATTGATAAAAGGAAACGAAAATTATGGATGAGTGAATTTAATAATAACATCAGCGTCTACTAGCTGTGGTCAATAATTTATTAATAATATTGGAAAATTGTTAGAAAGACTAAAGTTGTCAGTTTCACTGTGGGACGTTAGCATACAGGATTTCTGCGAGAGGGGAGGAACAATAAAGCAGACAACTGTCGAAAAGTACGTTTTATTCACGGAAATAATGGATCCACGATGAGAAAAAGATGATGCATTTACCTTTTGATTTCATCCAATTATATATCTCGACCATATTTCCTCGTATGAATGTATAGATTTTTATTCTCAAATATTCGTTGCGGCATTTATAAAACTTTATAAAACATACATATCTATATAGACGTATAACTTTGATATATTTTCCTCATGGAAATAATTTGTTGAAGCGGGAAAAAATATAGAAATTGGCTTCCAGTCATCATTGTATGAATACATTGCATTTTTAGGAGTATTTTACTATCTCTTAATATGTAGGAAATTGGCATTTAGAGCAAAATCCAGTTGTAGATTTCAGATACGAACAGGGGGAACAATCAAAGAAGAAACGGTTGGATTAGAGTTTTAGAGACAAAGCGCCTGGAAATATCACCTCGTTGTTCCCTTTATAAAGCCCCATCGCAATTTAGACCGAGTAATTGTTAGAATACCTTCCTTATCCCTCCTTACATAACAAATAAAAATAAGAGTCAGGAACTTCGGAGGTAAATAAAAGACCGGAAGTTGATGCAAGTAGTCGTGGTGGAGCAAGTGACAATAGACTTCGGCAAGAGATACGTATGGGGCAATATCTTTCCAAAAAAAAAACAGGTAGTGAGCTGAACATCTTTAAAAATCATGGTAAATGGAAAAAGAAGAAGGAGTGGTAGCAGAAGGTATTAATGGTAAGGTTTTGAAGATAAGATTGCAAGAGTGAGGCTAAGGGGCCAGAATTTTTTAGGGGGACTTAGTGAAATACGTTTATACACTCAGATTTCCGATGCCGGACTACCGCCGGCTTAAACACATGCTTCAGACTAAGACCTTTTGTTGTGCCCTTACAGCTTCACCGATTACTAGGATGAGCTCGGATCGCTCCCTGATCAAGTTCACTCTTCTTTTCTGCGTTAAGAGGTCAGGGCTAGAGTTCTTGGATGACCACTCTATCAAACTCAATGTTGAGTAACAGAGGAAAGGTAAATTAGCCGGTTAGTGACTGGCTTGTTCCTAAACAACTTGTAAACCCATATTACAATTTAATTGAGCCCTAAACTGACTGGATGGATAAATGGTGGAGAGGCGCATTAGAGAAACAATGTTGACAATACGATACTACCCTCTGCATATCACTAAGAGGGGATGTAACGGTTTTGATCCCAAGTTGCTCCTAAAGAAATGAAGTTTTGCACACATACAGTACAGTAAGTTACACGGACACGTCATTCATGTACTAGCTGGCTCTACATGACTGCCTAGTTCCGCTTTTGAACATAACATTCCCTAAGCACCATTTTGCTCTAAGTCAGTTGATATCGTTCAGAAAATTGCAATAATATTCAACAACTGCCATCTTCTACGTGCATCGTTGCAGAAAACGCTTTTAATAAAAACCAGGTTCCACAGCATGAATATAACAACCATACATTATTAGAAAAAAAAAGCTATTTAACAATTGGTCCACCGACCCATTTCTATTTCTTTCCCCAGCATGTAACAAATCACTAAAATGTCCAAGGCCCACGATCAATCGTGCAAAGCATCAAGTGACGATGACTGAAAACCAATTCTCAGAAGGCCCTGGGATAAAGTAAAACTATGGGTAATAGAGAGAAGAGAGTTTTTCCGCCTATAACAGTGGTAGGAGAAGAAGAGGGGGACAAAAACTGACAAGATAGAAAAGCAAACGGGAAACGAGAAGAGTCAACATCAGAAGCTGCCGGGAGAACTATTGGGCAGTGATGTTACATGTCCGACTGCCGACCTTTCGCTCAGTTATTTGGTCCCTTTATAGCGATAAGTAGGGATAGGGCGGCCTGCATTCTTCTCCGATGTCCACACAGGAAAATAGGAGTAATTCAATGTGAAGGGTTTAATTCTTCCATGAATTATAGAACATTCTGAAAATAACCCTGTATCTTGAAGCGAATTTTGCTAGTTGTTCGCCTCGGTAGAGTGCACTTGCCTCTTGAGCTTAAAGTATTCAGATTCACCCAGGGCTCTTTCTCTTCATACGAGGGAAGGGCTAAAATGTGCTTTTCGTCAAAAACTCTAATACTTTGTGGGAATGAGGGTTGTCACCAGCCCGCCCATGAAAATTGAAAATCCGAATATAATTTGAATATGAAATTAGTAAATATTTCTTGGTGTTAAATGCAGTATTTCAAAAATTTATTAAATCCTTTTCGTTCATTGAGTCCTGACTTAGGAACCCTAGACACTTATCAGGGATTCATACATACTGTAGCTAAAGGCAGACAAAAAATTCGAAATAAAACGTTCAGGACGTTAAGCCCAAAATATGGTCATGTGTTTGCAATACAAATGAATTTTAAAAATGCACATATATAAGTAAACAATCACAAATATAATATTAAAATGCTGCCAGAGAAATAATCGGTATGCTCTAAAAGTAACTTGCTTAAGGATATGCACAAAGTCTATCGAAATCTAAATATAGCCATGAAACAAAAATTTTAGACCTGAATCTAAAGAGATAATTTTCATAAAATATTCAAGGAATGAAACGCATTTAAATGGATAGTGATATAATAAATAGATTCATGCAAAAAAGGCAACAAGATAAAACTCTCTCTGCCTTCCTCTGAGAATAAGAAATAGATCGATAAGAATTTAGTCTACGTGCTAAAAAAAACTATGTCAAATGACTTTAAAAAATTTCCCTTTATTGTAATGCAACGCAATTCTTAGAAGATAGTGAGGAAATACAGGTCAGTTACAACTACAGTATACAGAGGGTTGGAAACTATAAATTTAATTTTCATTTGTTGACAAAAAGTGAATACTGTATATAAAATTATTTTTGATGCTGAGGTGAGAGGGAGACTGCAATATGCGACGTGCAAGTTCATAAAGCATGATAAAAATACATTTAAGTGGATTATTAAAGCGGGCAATTGGATTATTGTGCAGCTACAGTGCATGTGGTCCCCAACCGTATTGGACTGGTGAACCATTGTACAATTTACCAAAAAAAAGTCACGAAACCCATACTAACATTTCCATGTATCCCATAATAACGTTTCAGGAACGGTGATTTCCACTTTTGGAACCATTGTTCTTGGAGCCCCACTCTCCTAATTTTGGAAAATATAAGACTATTTAGGATATTTTAGGAACCCTCCTTCACCCGCGAACAGCCTCCTTGCTTACTCCCCAACCCGTTAGCGTAACATACTAAATGACTAGGACATAGGAAAATACCGTTTCCCACAGGAAAAGGTTGTTGCAAGAGACCACCAGGTGTGACCGGGGGACACTTGATGGAGCACATGATGCCAGGGTGGAGAGCAAACTCCTTCACCTTGGAATTCTGTCTATACATTTCTTGTAGAAAGAGATAACACCAGTTGTAATTTGGCACCTAGTACGCACATGTACACATTTTCATTGTATTTTCAATTAATTTCTCCTGCTCTGAAGTGAATCACAATCATTTTTCCTTCAACAAAGGCCGTTTTAATGACCATATGCCATCTTCTTTCTCTATTATGATGGAATTAAAGGGCTAGCAAGGCATATACAGGTACAGTATATTTGAATTTTTCCTTCAGCGTTTCAATTCTCATCAAAGTTACAGTGCACGAATTAGTTCAAGTTCAATTTGTTGGAATATACATTAAAATAAGCTCTGCGGGGGAATGAATTTGAGACATGATATGCTTTCTCTCCCTGTGTATAAAACACTATGATAAATATGATTGACTTTAGAGACCTATAATGGGGATTGCAGAAGACAGGTGATGCTAATGAAGTACTGGGTAGTTGAATGCTACTTGAAGTGCTTCATTTAATTTTTTTCACTCAAAAAAATGAGATAAAAATTTATAGAAAAAAGGAGGGTATATCTCACTTTAACGACGTCTTTTGTTACCAGATTTTATATACTAAATCTATATGAATATTAAGCTCATTTTTAATTCAAAGAGGATTTTCTAACATTGACAGACTTTCTATAAGTTGGGCTTTAGCAACGGAATGCCATCGTCCAGCACATATTTCAAATTCTTTCCTTCAAGCCTTTCCTTTGTCACTTCACGTTAAAAAGTAATCTTGTGAATGAGTGCTTATGACAGTCTTCTAACGGGTCACACGGGAATATTAACCTTTAAATTCTTGTTTCTCGTAGCTGACAATGTTGCTTTCATTTCTCGATGGAGTTATTGTCATTCAAATAATTCCGATGCAGGGGAACAAACCTACACATTGTCCCATACGTAACTCAGAAACTGTGAGTTTAATACCTTTTTTAGTGTGATATTAATTAAGTTAATTCAACGTGATAACGAATGGTAAACGCCATTTAGTAATCTAATTAATCGATGTTAGTGTTCCCTAGAGCTAATAATCACAGCCTATCAATAACAAGAAATTTATTTTCGCATTACCGCATATTAAAATTTTGAAGTAAGCTGTATACACTGTAGGTCTTCTCTTTCGTTAGCACATTTCCTGCCTAGGTCAGAGTTGGATAGCCTTGGCCTGGGACAAGCGGAAACAAAAGGCAAAAAAATAAGAGAGACAAACAATGCAGATAGTGAAAGATAAAAGCCGGACGGAAAGGTAAAAGGGGAGAGATGGGAAATTTACAGGATAAGAAATAAACGGAACCGGAAGAAAGGACGCATTACTGGACGATGGTTTTGCATGGTTGAATCATGACATAATCCCAAACCCCCACCACCACCTATTCCTTAGGACAGGCAAGGATGCAGTGAGCCGTGTGTCTACTATTCCGAAACCCAAACGAGAGTCTACTTTTTATACGGTAGGGTTGAGTGGTGATCTGAAGTTTTGCCCCCCCCCCATGCATAACTTTTACTGAATTAACTGACTAACTTTGAGAAATTTGGTGCTCGCCTCCGTGGTGTCAGTGAAGGAAACGTACCCCAAACCCCCAAACAAGTCAAAATACGCCGACGATAAATAAGTATAGGAGTTGCAGCATTACGCTGACAGCCGGCTTCGTAAAAATACCATCCCACGGATCACCCACGTGTCCGTTGCCTTTATAGATTAAAGGTGAGAGTTGGATCCGGGCTACTACTGACTGATGATTGTTAGCACCCGACTTTGCCGTAGGCGAGAAAAGGGTTGGTAGTTGCCTTAAATTTAGTGGTTGATGTTTTTAAGGTCCTGAAAGCCTCCTAATCCACACCCACGCCTAAGTATTTTTGCTGCTACCCATCATTCTGACCTATGCAACATGGCTCCCCTAACTGTTTATTCATCCTATTGAACTTGGTCTTGAATCTGTATCTTCACTTAAATGTGATGATACCGTTTTTATGGGAACTTTTTATATTCAATGGTATGGTATGAAAGCTTCATCCTATGTTTGTTGGACTGCTTTTAGCTACAGAATACAAAAAAGTATCCTGAAGTCATTTCCATTTGTCCACCTTTGCTATTTAATAAAGAGATCAAAGTAGTAAATGGTGCATATGTATGGTAGTTCAACTAAGTTATATTGTACTTTTTTAAAATCATGGTTATGTTACTATAAATAACATGTAATTGGGAGACAATTATACAGTATGGTAAGCTATATCGCGGTCGTTTAGCTTGCATATTTTTTATAACAAATGCATATCAAAATTACCAATGAAATTATCGATTAATCATCATAGATAGGTATGGTTTTCTTTCAATTGAGGTATTTTTCTACAAAAAAATGGCAAAGTAGTAAGTTCACTATCAATTCAGTCATCTCTCCAAAGAAAGGATACCCCCTTAATGAGTTTTCGATGTTATCCAAATAATATTTGCTTACATTTCCATTTATTTCTATTGTTTGCTTCACTCAAAAGGAGAAAGGACAAAGCTTTTATTTTGGATGTTAGATTCTTAATAGAATTGTAGTATCATAGAAATATGGAATATAATCAATGTTGACTTATTAGTAAGTTATTATTAGTCTCCTAACCCCCATCGCTCTCTAATCCAAAATATATTTTATAATTTTTGGTGCAGTTAGTGACTGATAGAAGCCATTCATCTTCTCCCACTGCTGAATTCAAAACTATTTTTAAATGAGATATATGGAATGATTTGCTTGCAAATTAAATTAAATACTATAAATCGCATGATGCAAAATAATTTTAATGTAGCTCGTTGTGATATTTATAATAATCTTGCTTAATGTATGTATATCTGCACTGATTTAATGATCATACGTATTTTTATGAAGAAAAAACTACGGTGCCAAGTACGGATAGAAAGAGAGAAGGGGAGGGAGAGGGAGCGAGAAAATATCTTTTTTAATGATATCATTATTTGGTTTGTCTCGCAGATTATTTTATCCTGGCATGTAATTTACGTGCACTTGATATTATTGCAGATTAATCCTCAGCCCCAGTTACAGCATTCTTCCTCTAAATATATTAAGCACACGTACAAAAAAAGAAGATAAAACACTGAATTTTCGATCTGCGCAAGTTAGTTTTCTTACGAGAAACGTCCCGCGGATGGCTGCCGACCAACTGCTTCAACCCTTTTTTTAGCAGTCCTGGGATCTAGCATTGCTATAAGAATGGTGTTGAGATGTCTTTTAGGACGATTGTGGGACAGGTTGAAACTCCTTTTCGTCGGACGGGAAGAAAAGTAATTATTCCCCTTTTGGTCAGAAGACTCCCACGAAAAAAGATTCCCCAATAAGATATAATCGATATCTGATGTTGAAATATGCTCTTGAAGAGACAGATTCAGTGACACCAGTGGCGGATCCAGGAGCGGAACAGGGGGAGCACTTCAAAAAAGTGCGCCCCAGGAATTTTTAAATATTGAAAATTCCTTAGTATAAATCTAGCTAGCAATTACAATATGTCCTGGAGTGTCCCTTAGACAATGTCCTATCTTTAGTGTTTCATCTTGTGGGGCCAAAGTTGCGTTGGACACACCAGTTCTCGTGAGATCACTGAAGTTAAGCAACGCAAACCCACATTAGAACCAACATGGGTGGTTGGTAGAGAACGTTGGGTGCGGCAAAGTTCCCCCAACTACATCCCCTACACCTACTTCCTCCTCTCCCATGAGTAGCCTCCTAAAGGTTCAGCCTGTTATGGCTGCTTGGCCTACTGCCCAATCCGTTAGCGTAACGTAGACGTAGCCAAGGTTTGCTCTGAGTTTTTCCCTTTTACCTTTATGTCTGTTCTGGCTCTTGTGTTTTTACTTCCGTGACCATTTTTTGGCGTTTGCCGCTCTTCAATACCTGACATGGTGGTGGGATGCCCCCACCACCGTATGACCGACTTTCTGGGCCCTAATAACGAGAAGCAGTTGTGGGCCCTAAAGCACCAACAACTGGTTTAGCCACTGCAGATTGGACTGCAACTGTTGGACTGACAGTATAAGAAATGGAGATAGAAATCCAAAAATGCCTCATTAGTTGCCAAGTTTAATCATGCATCAGTTGAAATATGCGCCCCATTGAGGCACTGAGGGGGAGAGCAATAGCTGCATTGCTCCCCCTGGATCCACCCCTTTGGCACATTAAAATGGGCCCAACGTCTACTTTTCATTGACAGTCTCTCTTTTCCATTAAATATTTTCATAATCAGCTCTAAAATTACTTATCTGTAAAGATGGCAATCTTACAGAACCTCTTATAAAAGTCTTGCAGTGTACTTCTCAAGATTTATTATAACACTTTGACTTTGTTGGTCGTTAGATAGATGCAAGATATTCAACAAGTTCTGAGAAACGACAAGTTCATCGACCTTGCATCGTATTTGCATAAATTCACAGAATTGGAAACACAAAGGACCTACGATACAAATTTCCACTTCCTTAGGAATCTGATGTAATTCATTAGTCAGTATAAGACCTCATGTTTGAAAGTTCTTTTAGTAATGATGTCTCCAGGAGGATGATAAATCTTAAAGGAGAGTAACCCCCGCCCTACGGTCTGTTCATCTTCCATATTCTCGTAATTTTCTTATTTACTAATAACTAGTGTGAGAGTCCTCTCTATAACGGCAGCGTACTTTATTCATACATTCATGATTACAAGTTCGACGCTGGCCGAAATGCGTTGGCCAATATCGGAATGAATATTCCCAAAGTGCACTTTCCTTCTGATGGCGAGGGAAGCCGTGGTTCTCAATCTTTTTGAAGTCGGGGAGCACTAAACTGACATTTTACTAGCACGGAACACATACAATTCAACATAAACTTTAAAACAGGTTGTACACCTTCTACACTTGGTATTTACTACATTATCATACCCTTATCCCGCCTGTGGCAGGGTCTGGTCTGCGGGTTCTAGCCCTCCACTCTCATCTATCTCTCCCCCAGTTCCCCGTCCACCACACACACTCACATCCTTACGGACAACCCGTTCCCACATCTGCTTTGGTCTCCCCCTGCCCCTGGTGCTACCAACCACCTGCATTCCTGGTATTAACCTAACGAGCTCCTCTTCCCCTCTTCGCATGACGTGTCCATACCACCTCAGCCTATTCTCCCTCATTTTTTCGGCGATGTCCACCACCCCAGGCTACCTCAAGTATGCTCATTCCTAATTCTGTCAGCTCTCGACACGCCACACATGTGCCACAGCATTCACATCTCGACTACTCACATTCTAATTACGTAGCTCGTCCTCATTGCCCAGCACTGATCCATATGAATATGCAATCCTCTGTGACGGATACCTTGCTAGCGAGATTTTTCATGCTAGGGCCATATGCCTAGATCTCCACCAGCACCCTAGCAGCACCTTTGCCTTTCGCACCCATTCCAGCCGTTCCACACCAGAGCCCATCAACCCCAGAACCTCTTCCAAGGTGGGGGTTCCCAACTCATCCTGCAGTGGCCCAGCGCTGGACAGGCCAGGATCACATGCCTGACATCCTCCACTCGATCCCCACACAATCCACAGCCCTCCTCTCCACCTGTGATCTTTGCCATCCTCTGTTTCGTCTCCAGTGACCCAGCTCTTGCCCAAAACAGAAGTGAGCTCTCCCACGTATTGTCATAGATTATCTCCCTCTCTATGTTAGGCTTGTTCCCATACACCATCAGCGTTTTCTTTGCCGCTCTTCCCTCCATACTCTGCCGCCACTGCCCTAACCCCCATTCCTTAACTTTGTCCTGTACTAGTCTTTGCAATGTTGTTGCCCCCTCCTTGCCCTCCCTGGGTTGCAGTGTTATGCCTATCTTCTTTGACATCTGGTTTACCCTCCTCTCCCAGTTGGTAGATACCCTCATGTTGTTTACCCATGCATTGACCTGCCATACCGGATTTTCCTTCCCTAGCCCCCATATCCTGCATGTCCCCCATGTCCACCCCATGTCCCCTTGTATTGCTTCTACTGCTGTGAACCTATTTCCCCCTAAGGCCATCCTGCCTAACCTTCTTTGGGCTACTTCCATACAGTCCCTTACCTTTTTACTAATGCACAGAACCTCGTTTCCATACGTTAGCCCTGGAACTGCTACTGCTTTCCATAGCCCCCCATATAGCATAGCTGGTCTAACAACAGTCCTGTAGAACTTCCCTTTCAACTAGATTGGGATCCTCCTATCACACAGGACTCCGCTTGCCTGTCTCCACTTCAGTGACCCCCTCCCCCATTAATTCTGCGGGTCACATCAGAGTATCTCTCCATTGTTTTATTTGTGCATGAAATTTTTTGCGGAACACGAAGTGGTTTCACGGAACGCGCTTTGAGAACCACTGCTTTAGTGTTTATCTGCACATAAGAGCGCATTCCTCACGAAGTAAAGCATGCATGTAGATTGGTGAATTTCCCAGGTGTAGGAGTTTCCTACCCTGGAGTTGGTGGAGGAAAAAGTACCCCAACGACGAGAAATGGGCCGACAATAAAGAAGCATGGGGTTTGAAACATTAAAGTGGCAGCCGGCTAAATAAAAATAACGTCCAACAGATAATACAGATCAACCTAATGAGATAAAATGGGCACTTCGTCCTGGCATAGGCGTAATAAGTATTACTATTGATCGTGTGTTGCATGTCGTGAGGAAGAGGTTTGGGGTCAGAGGTGTGAAATTTTTTCCCTGTGTACGAACATCACAATGCCTTTAGCACCAAAACTTCATATTTCCATTGTGAGGCCGATCTGACGCTTTCAACGAATTCCTAGTCTGTGCACTCCAAAACAAACCAAGAAACAATTAGGGCACTTGCTGATGGCAAAAGGGAGATTTTTTGACAATATTATTCCTTGAGATTTATAGGAAAGACAGTGGTTAATAGGGTATAATTCCTGTTATAATTAATTCTGCATTTCACTTCTATAAATTACTGTATCCTCATTTGGACAATTTACATAATATAAATACAAATTACCAAAAAAAACTCC
This sequence comes from Trigoniulus corallinus, assembly GCA_013389805.1. Classification (NCBI taxonomy): domain Eukaryota; kingdom Metazoa; phylum Arthropoda; class Diplopoda; order Spirobolida; family Trigoniulidae; genus Trigoniulus; species Trigoniulus corallinus. The sequence goes on from JAAFCE010006949.1 coordinate 15,738,744, forward strand.
CATCGTCATCACCATTGCACTAATATAGGCGTAGCGAATAGGTGCAATGGGAAGTTATTTTGTCATTTTTTTAAACGGCAAATCAGTGTTTGTACTGCCTCCAATTTTCCATGTTTATCTCAACGGAGCACTTGGCATACCTCTGATTTCATTACGTTTTCATAAGAAAAGCCCGATCTGTTTGTGACATTTAAATGTATGCGTGTTAAGGTAAAGCCTTTTGAATCTCTTTAATTTCAACCCTAAAAATTATTGCTGCCATAATATGTTGCTTAATGAGAAACCATTCTGAGCGTTTAATTTACGGTTAGACACGCCGCCGTGTTGCTACTGCATCTTCTAGTAATTTGCCTTTTCTTGTTTAATGGTATTATTATGCATAAAATTACGTATACTCAAATCGAGACCTGGCATTCAAATCTGAATTTTTTTCAAGATAAATTCTGCTACTATTGAAATATAGTGGAGGAGCTTGGGTGAAACTCTGACGTCCAATTATAATCAAGAAATATGTTTTTCATTCTTTACCAAATATTCAATTTCTGGTCAACAGCTGTCCCAATCCTAAATCAAAATTTAGGTGTTGCGTACCCAAAGCATTCGTCATATCTCAACTGCGTAGTGTAATCATGCCTAATGCTAAAGCAGGAGCAATTTTCAATTAAATGTGAAAACTGTTTAAGGTCTTAACTGAGTTTAGATCTGTTGATCCCACTACATTTTTCTAAATGCCCCGATGTGTTGATTTCAATCGCAAATCCAAGTTGAGCACACTACTGATTTAAGATGTCATTTGCAAATTTAACGAAGAGTTAAGAGATGTGAGCGTAGCAGATCACTAATTTAACACAGAAAAAATTGCCCAATCATGTAATGAAACTAGGCGGCTTGCAGAAATTCAGGTGGGGTCATGGCATTTGCAGCACGATAAATGGCCCCATTCTCCTCCCTGCATTAAATTAATTCACCCACACATTCAATTACAATCACAGTCATGAATGTTGTAAATTAAACTAATACAGTAAAACCTGCCTAAACCGGACCTTGTATAAACCGGAAACCTGGCCAAACGGAAAATAAATTTCGGAACGGAATGATTTCCCATTTAAAATACTACCCTAAACCGGAAAACTGCCTAAGGCGGAAACGGAATAAGTTTTGGGAACCGTTTGCATAAATAACCTGACTAAGACGGATTATTTTATGCATAACACTACAATGTAGGCATTAATTTTGAGTGTGACAGTAAATGCACCGAGGTTCTAGGGACCATTACGGCCATATACACACAGAGCTACCCAATAGTGAAGCAACGACAATGTACTTTAAAAGACATGTGGTGACAGGGGCGGATCCGGGGGGGGGGGGGGGAACAATGCAGCCATTGCTCCCCTCCCGTTTCTTTTCTGCCAGTCCAATCTGCAGTTGGCTAAACTACTGAACATAGAGCATTGTCTAAGGGGCAGTGGAGGACCTATTGTAATTGCTAGCTAGATTTATACTAAGGGATTCTGAATATTTAAAAATATTTGGGGTGCAATTTTTTGAAGTGCTCCACCCCGATCCGCCTCTGGATCAGCCCCTGTGTGGGGGCAGAGTAATTTTTTAGTTTATGGACGTTTATTTTAAATTTCATCATCCTAATATAAGGTGATCATATTTTTTGTACTTTGTTTCATTAAAACACAGCCCTGTGTAAAACGGAAACCTGTGAGAACGGAAAAAAAATTTGGGAACGATCAGGTTCCGTTTTAGACAGGTTTTACTGTAATAGTTAAATAGGCAGAAAATTCCCTTCAACATTTTCTAGCATTTCATCCTTCTATGACTTTGACGATCTCAGGCTAGGAATGCATCTAACAGACAGCGTGTCCTGTGACGTCTATTGTGCCCTAACCTCTCCTCGCGTCACAATGACACGAGGACATAAAGTCGCGACCAAGTGACTTAATATTGTTTGGGTGGTCTTCATGTTTACCAAGCGAAATGAACGCAACTGAAGTCATATCACGTTTTTGGTCTTAATGTGACCATGAATCATGGGCAAGTCAGAAAATGGACCACATGAATTGTTTCAAATGTGGTTTACTTTACTTCTAGTCAGTTAATCTTTTTTTGTATCGGTCAGCCTACAGTCAAATCTTCAACAACTGCGCAAGTTGCTTGAAAACTTAGGTAAATTACGAGTAAATAATTGTTTTGCAATCTTGATATATTTTTGGTGGAAAGATTATGCGCGCACGCTTGTAAATATCAATTAGGTCGTTACTTTCAAGATGTGAATAACATTAGGAGACCAAAACCCTAAGAGCACTGCCGAATTAAAATTTTCATGGACCCTTCACTGATGACCATAAGATGGTATGTTGACTGATAACCCAGCTATGGATGTGCAAATACACCAAAGTGTAAAGGGGGTTACACGCTCACAATTTGTGTAAATTGGCTTGCACAAACTAATTTGTACAAGTAAATCATTACGTGTGAACAAAGACTTGCGTAAGCCAAAAAGCTTACGTGTGAATGGTGTGCTAAGATTCAATTCATTTTTGCCTAAACTGAGCATTGCACGCCATTCATTTGCCATTTCCGCAAGCCAATTTGCGCAAATTACATGAGCGTGGAAAAGCACCTTAAGCTTAACTCCGCATCCACCCAGTCTCATCCTCGTGTTCTCCCTCATTGACATTTTGAAGTGCGCGATATAAAATAGCACAAGGTCCTTTCGTCGCCCAAGACCTGGACCTATACGTATATCCGCATCTGTCTAACAACCGGTGTTTAAGCAAGAATATGTTAGGCTCCTATTTTCCTACAATTTTTTTTAATTTATTTAAAATTTATTACAGCCAGAAAAAAAAGACAATCTGAGTTTGGGATAGGATGCAGAAATTGGAAGGTAAAACCACCACCCTATGTATTCATTAGAAAACCAACAAGATCCCCAAAATTGGAAATCCCCCTGAGGTCGGCAATTCTTTAAAGCAACTAAAATCCCCTGAAGAAAAACTGAACTTTACCTCTAATATAAACATTAGATTATCCCAACTGAATGTTATATGAACAATGAATGTTTTCTATTATATTAATCTTTGTCGTATTTAATAAACATTTCAGATTTGATTTAGGGCTGCAAACATTAAATGAACTTCATTAGAAATGTAATGGCAATTATTATTATTATTATTATTTTTCTTATTTTTGAAAGGGGAAGAAATTTAAAAATTTCTGACTCTATAAATACTCACAGCAGTGCATTTCTCAGTTAAAAGCTTGCCGCTCGAGGGCTCTGAAGCTCGTTACATAGCCTTTTTTTCCAACTGACATATAAGCCCATCTTCTCATTCATCAAGACACCACATTTTATGCCGTATTCACTTTTGTTTTTTTATCACTATCACCCCCAAATCGTTATTATTTCCATTGCAAGTATCATCATCATCATCACCACCACCCTTTTTTTCCTTTTAACTCCTTAACTGCCTATCGCTCTGTCTCTTACTCTGCAACTACACACGCATTTCATCTTGCATCTATTCGTCTGGTATTTACTTCATATTCCAAATATATTAAATAGCATCGTATAATTATTATCACCGCTATTATTATCATCGTCATCTTCATCGTCGCTCATATTAATCCGACTTTGTGATTCCAGATCACGTACTTCAGGGCTTAGAAGCCAAGAAGCGTTCATTCAGCTGGTTGATTATAAAATCCACGACAAAAGTTCAACTGACTAATTGAATAACCTCAACTTTTTAAAGCCCTGTTTTTCAATGTATTCCCCATAATTCTGATAATTATTTCGTCCCAACTAAAAACTATTTGTAAGCTATCAAATATAATATCAGGTCTGAGGGGGGAACAAGGAAACACCTTAAAGAAACTCAGAAATTCAATTCCTTTGAACTTGTCAGAGAAAGAGAGGAGGGGGGCCAAACTGTGTACGAGTAATTTTCTTCTTAAAAAAATTTTAAGAAGTTATTAAGCATTTCTTACGAAGAAAAAAAAACCATAAATCTCGCGAGAATTAGTTCAATGGCACCAGAAGATACGCAATTAGAAATTTCACCCATCATTGCGCAGATTATTTATCGACATTTCTCTAAGCTTTCCCAAAATTATATCATAATGATTTCTATTATATCAAAACTGAACTTCACTTGTACAACTCATTAACTGTCATATTTAACTTTCATAAAACTGGAGGAGGAAGAGAGGGTGACACCAAGGGAATTCAAAACCAGAGAGACAGAGAGGATCTATAGGTATGTGTGTGAGTGGAAAGGAATTTGGGAAGGCCGAGTTAAGAAGAGTTCCTGTTTATTCCAATCAACCCCATCCTCACTCAAATGCTGATAATGTTTATATCTTCCCTACTCGATAGGTAGCTATCAAAAATGTCATATTTAGTAATTTATTAACGTAAAGCTTGTCTTATCAGCTAAGGTCCATTACCTTTTTTTTTCTTGCCAAGGACTTAAAGATTACCCCCAACTCAATGACAAAGAGGCGAGGGAGAGAGAGAGACATTCAAGTTATTAGGAGGACGCTGGAGAATGAGCCTAAGACAATCGCAAGTTTATAAGAAGTGGCAGAAAAAAATAGCAGATTCTTTAAATGACTTGAATATTTGCGAGATATAGGAGACAGTTATGTAGGGGTTAGGAGGAGGCGTAAGAAGAAAATGAGAAGACATATGACGCCTAGCAGAGGAGAACTTAAGGAGTTTGTGCTGCTAAGACAGAGAGAGGCACACATAAGAAGGAGGGATAGGAGAGATAGACCAATGAGGGGAGCAGGGGAGATTGCAGAAATAATACGACTAGCAATTAAAGTCTGAGCATCTCAGCCAAAAGAATGCTTAATGCTCTACCGCAGAGCGCAGTCATCATAATATGTCTTGTAGATGGTTTGGTCTCTGCATCGTTCTCTCATCCACCTATTAACCAGTATCTCATAAATTTCACTTCCATCTCATATGCATTACATCGCATTTTCCCCTCTTCATTTTGCTTTAATTCTCACTGCCACCCACACAAACACATAGGCACACGTCTTTTTTTTACATCCGCCGTCCTACAAATGTCCTCAATCCTAAGTTTCTCTCTACTTTTAGGAGACTACCTGTCCCATTCCATTTTATTTCGTCCCGTGCCTATCAATACTCTATAGTCCTCCTTTTTTCTGCATTGAATTACTTTTTTCATTTATTTTTTATCTCTTCACTTTATAAGCATCAACTTTCAATTAGGAAGGCAATATATTTAGGAAACATTAAATACACCTTTGGCCTACATAAATACATATTTCCAAGATGATGGCGGGGTTTTTCTCTCCTCTTTTAAAAAATCTTTAATACTAATTTATGCCGTTAGACTATCATGTGCGAATTTTAACTACAATATACCCTTCCACCTCTCAACAGGAGGGAGGGAGAGAGAGTGTGTGATTTAATTTCATTACTTGTTTTGCCTCAGAAAACGTGTGATACGAAAAAGTTTTTTTCTATCACAGAGCCGATACTTTAAAATAATCTCCACTTTTTTTTTTGTCTTCAGAAAATGAGATTATCGTAATGCGTTTGATCACGCTTTTTGATGCGTCAGTGTCTCTAAAACTCTTGGTTAATTTACAGATTCACAACAGTATAGGCAATATCTATTGTAAAAAAAATATGTACGGCACCTTAAGATTGTCTAGAAATTCCAGACATTGAACTATTCAAGACGTACAGTTGCACACATCACTGTGATAATATCAGTGTAGTAAGGGCACTCGGACTCTTAAGAAAAAGTCCTAACAAAATGCTCTATCCATGAATAAAGGGCTTTTTATTAGCTGTTCACCAATTTCAGTTAGCTACTACTGAAACCTATAACCTTTTCAGTCCACCAGCTTTACAAATAAGGGTAAGGGATAATCTATTTGACTTAAGACCTTTTGGACTCTGGCTAAATCAAACCGTTTCTTTCCAATGCCCAGGAACAGCCCGTGTCGGAAAGAAAAAGAGGTGTCACTTGCACTACCTATAGAATCCGGTTTATCAACGCACATCCTCTATGGTGTCGAATGACAATTTTCGTGATTTCATAAATTATTTTTACAGTATAGTACAAAATGACGTCATCAGGTCGCCTTTCATGCCCGATATAATGGGAAGGACACATACCATCATGCCACCCATGTACTGATTAGCAGTGCCCAGTTTTCCCAAGCAGCCACCAATGTTAGCACTAACTGGGGTTGCGTTACTTAACTTCAGTGATCAGGCAAGAGCTGGTGTGTCCAACGCAATCCAGCCGTTCCCTCTTTCAAATAAGATAGTACTTCTGCTCACGCATCGGTAGACTTCAGAGGTGAGAAGACCAATTTTCAACAACGGTGCCTGGTTGAGCATTCATTAAGGAAGCTACTGAAGGTAGACTAAAAATTGGGATGGGTATCTACAGTGGTGATCTGGATCTAAGAATACCGGTTGCCAGGAGACAAAGGGGGGCCCACGCATAACTATTATATAAGCTATAACAAGCTGTCTTATGTTTAAGGGTGGCATCGAGTAAACTGACACCCAAACCAGACTGCCAATGGGGTATTCACAACACAATAAGTTATCATCAAATAGCAAGCGGATTTCCGCAAAACCATTGTAAGATTTTGTCAATTTCTTTTTTTGTTTTTATTTCTATCAATTTTTCATATGCTGTTTCTCATTACAATGAACAATTTATTGCTAAATACGTGAGCTAAGAGTAGAAAACGCGGCAGGGTTTTTAATCTTTTAATTTTGATGAAAGTTAATAATGATAGCAAGGTATAGTAAGTAGTGCTACGTGAAATGATTTATAAGTCCTATGATTATGTGGAATATGTAGCACAGCATCGCTTTTAATGGGATCTTCTACGTCTGCAGGGAAGTGCATCTAATAAGCTTTTGATTACACAGTAGTACAGTACGGGTATTAAATGTATGAGAGACAGAGAAAGGGGAGGTGCGAACAAAAACCCCCACGTCTTCTACTAAATCTCCATTTAAATAATAGTGATGTACCACATAAGTTTATTAATTGCTCTTGTTTACTGTCTCACACACTGCTCAACAATTAAATAAGTTTTTATATGGTTTATTATATCTCTTTAATGTGTGATTTAATTGATTAAGAAGGAAAGAAATAAAATTTTGACAACTGGTAAAAAATCAATGCATTGAATTTAAAGCGATAAACATAACTGGCTACGCACAGTGCAATTTATATAGAGATAATAAACACATTTATTGGAATTTCTCAAAAACTGCTGGACAGAATTCATTAAAATTTGTTATGAAAACAGAGTAATATGCTACAGCAATTTATACCCGGCAACAGGGAAAATACCACTGCAAAATCATGAGTCATTCACATGAGAGCAGTAATGTTCAAAACTGACAACGCAAGGTGATGCCAAAAATTAGGCTAATAGGCTTATGGTCACCTGTAACAGACACGGTTGGCACAGTGAGTCATCATACTGTTGATGAGATGATGAAGTCCTGCGACAGCTGCACCCATTCCTGCACCAAAACAGTTCTTAGGTCCTGGATGCTTCTGAAACTACCCTCCCAATGGATCCCAACAAGTTCAGTAGGGCAAATTGACCAATGCATGAATCACGACTCAAGAGAAATTCATTGCAATTTTATTTCCAAATTGATGGGCCCTCTGGCTATGGGGCCCTACGCTTATCACAGTGGTATACCCAACAATGGATGCATAAAAAATCAACAGAGGTAGCTACATTAGAGGTTGCGCCAAGAATCTTCAAAAAAGGAAGTGGAGATCAAACTGATTTGGTCGCTGCTTCCAACTCGAGCGACCACGTCACGCTACCTGGTAGCGGCTTAACGCTCAACGTGGCAACCTTGGACATCGCCATTTAAATGTAGGCCCCCTATTGGTTTGTCCGCTTTGAGTGGTAATATGTGCACGCCCGCTCATGCTGGACGTTGTCACTTAGGACATAGCCTTAGTCGTGTTTTTGGCATTAATAAATATACCGTATGATCAATTAAGGCGAAAGAAAAGTTCATCAGAGTTAAAGTACCCTAGGATCGGTGTTCGAGATGGAGAAATAATTCGGATGAGACCCATTGGATCAATGTACCATGGTACGGCGGATGAACAGAAGGTCCCAATAAAGTTAAAGGGGAAATTCTACAGGAGCAGTGGTTACGCCAGTTATACTGTATGGATCAGAGTGTTGGGCAGTGAGGAAGAGCCACGAAAATAGGAGGGTAGCTGAAATGCGAATGTTGTGGTACATGGGTAGACAATGAGGAATGAGTAGGTTAGGGATAGCATGGAGTGGGGGACATCATGGAAAGAATGAGAGATTAAACCGAGTGTATGAGCATGTGATGAGAAGAGGGAGGAGGAGCTGGTTATGTCCCTCACAGGGATGCAGGTTATTGGCATCACCCGCGGTAGAGGAAGACCTAAGCAGACGTGGAAGCAAGTTGTACGAAGGGATATGATAGTGTTTGGGGTGGATGGGAACCTGGTGGGTAATAGGCGGTAGTGAAGGGCCAGAACCCGCGGACCCGACCCCCACCACAGACGGGAGAAGGGTATGAGGATGATGATTTTTCTGAGAGTTAACCTAACCCGCATTTTACACAAGGTAATAGATTTGACTTTCGCGATGAAAAGTTGGAACGCAACTCTCGTGAATGTCGAGGGTCTACTGCAGTCAATCGAAAATCAATCAACCTTCACGTTAAAATCGTCAATTAGCGAGGTCCTGTGAGGGCATTAGTGAAGGACAACTCATAAAACGCATGGAAATACTTGAAAGAAGCAAATAAGTACCCAATATCAAGAACATTTAAACAATTCCTGAGTAGTGTAGCATCTACTGTACCACATATTTACTCGGTATCTAACCGCTTATATGTAAAGACTTGGATGACGTTTGGCACTGAACTTTGAACTTGTTAGAAATGCCAAAGAGCTAAGCTGCCAGAAACAGGAGAAATCATAAAGACCTAACCTTAACAAATCTAAGTAATCCTGATCTAACCAATCTTCGCCTGCCTAGCCAAAGCTGACCTAATTAAACCCAAGCATTCTTGACCTAGCCTAACCCACGCTGTCAGAAACAGGAGAAATCCAAGTGAACAAAATTAAAAAAAAAAACCGAAAATTCCGTGTGTTATGAATTGCCTTCATCATGTAACCGGAAATGTCTACCTAATTAAGGACAGTAATTGCAAAGGTTGGCTGATTTTCGGTCTGTTTACATTTGAACTCCTCTTTGCAATCCTGAAATGACCTTAGGCCAAGCTGGATTTGAGAGGGAGAGCGAGATGAAGGTGCAAAATCTGATATTTACACCTGAGAAGTCGGCTATTAAATTTTACATGACTGGCGGCTGCCAACCATATACAGTATCACAGTGTATATATTAGTCTTCTCTTGCTGTCTTTCACTCAAACGTGCAAAACCTGTGTAGTCTACTACCTCTAAATCTACTCTAGGGGGGCTGTGAAGCAAAGATGAGCGACCCTCCTGTCAGAAGCTTTAAAGCAGAGTCAGCAAGTAACTTGCCTAGTTTAATGGAGGATTAAGCTCTTTTTATACATATACTGTATATAATAACGATTGACAAATAAATGATAGTGGTCAAGCATTTGTGTAAAGCAGTTTAATTTTGATGCATACATGTCACCCTCTGTGTGATAATCCGCGGAATCTTAGTACTGCAGTAGTAGCAGTAATAATAATACAACATTTTAACTTCTTTCTATACCTTAAGCCAGTTGTACAAATTCAGCTTATTCAAGTCATCCTAGAAACACTTATTATTAACGTTTATTTCTAAGAGGATAAGTATTGGAAGGGGAAAAAACAAGAGGAGGGGAAGAATAAAGCAATACGAAAAATGTCGACTTGTATAGTCCAGAAGAAAGATTATTTCTAAAGTCCATAAGGCAAAAACATGGCGTACTACTTGTTTTTCCTTTTTTTTAGGCTGATATATTCTACTATATTCAATGTGGAGGTGATTTTTTTTTGTTTGCCTCTGACAGTATAGATTTATACAGCTTTTAAAATGATACAAGGCGCCAATTGAAAAGAAGGGAGGACATTAAACCTGAGAAATAGTTTCCACAAATATCTACATTACGTATGTTATTTTCAAAGATGGAAGAGGATAAGTATCGCTATAGGCCCTTTGCACAGGACTCGCTACTAAGACCATCGTTCGAAGTTACATTAAATCTGGTCATTATAGAGATCTCACAAATCATCTTAAATCCTTATCTCGGTCTGTCTGACATTCTTTTCGCTTTGCTTTCTTTAGAATCTTAAATGAGACATTTCCGTAGATGACGTCATGTTAGTGCCCTTATCATCACTTTCGTCTTTCCTCCCTGTTAACATTAGTGGCATATAAAGTTTACTAAGTAGTAGTTTTTTTCCTTATCAAAAATATGTGATAATACCTAATACAGAGAGTAAATTCCTCGATATTACGTTGATAACAGCAATTAATCAGTGGAGGTTAAGCCAGGTAATAGAATCCATTTCAATTCGGAGTTCTTTTTAAGTGTAACGTCATCAATTCTATTAATTTGACCACGCAGCTGCCATCTAGAGACCAACTTTGTAAACTACAACTTCATTGGTTGCCAGGGCAACTGAGTTAGCGGCTAATCATCATTTGACTATTAATTGCTACATGCTTTTTAACATGGCAGTTTTCTCCACTGCAGACACTCCTGAGAGATGAGCATCACTTTTATCTGACCAAGGTAAAAGTGTGAAGAGAATTATTTTATTGATGGGTTTTCGCGTAACCTTCTGACGGCTTTTCGTGACACCACGTGACGAGTTTCCACACGTGGATATTTTACCGACATCCGAGTTCAGTGAAAGAATAGACCCAATAACAATTCCGAATATGTGACCCACTGCCTGGCCCGCGCAAACACAAGGTTGCCAACACCTCTTGTAGCATATGTAATTGAAATCTCTGCGCCGGTGTGAAATATTAGTAAAACAGCAAACGGATCCTAGCTAGGGAAGTGTACGTTAAGTTTCTGTCCGGGTGTTCCAGCTACCCACTTTCAATTTCCGTGCGGTGCTATTCTTTACTGTTCCTGTAGGCCACTTTATGGCCTATTTGTGTACTCAAGGTAGTAACTTTACTTCCCATCTGCCTGAAAACAAACTGCAGTTTTTTTCTCAGTCTCTCGGAGATAAGGTCACTGACTACTGTTTGAATGGGTCCGGTGCTCATTGAGCTTGCTGAGAGACAGGCAGACTTAGCACCCAGAAAAAATAGTCATAAATTGTCCATTTCTTGACTGACCCAGCGTGCGTACTGCTCTACTTCCTTGAAATGGCAATCGATATTTGTAAGATTAAATACAAAGGGGGGAACTCTGAGTGCACTGTTGTCCGATAGCTCTAAGTGATCGTGACTCATACTCTCTTTTCACCGAGGCATTTTTTGAGTTCAAAATGACAGCTTCAGAAAATCTAGAGATTAGCAGAAGAGAGCACCCTATGACTGTCCTCAACCACGTTGTAACTTTGTAACAAGTCAGACTGACAGGGGCTAGACTCATCTTAAGGTATGGTAAGGTTCGGTTTAAGAATAACTTCTCAAAATCCTCAACTGTTTGTCATCTGTTCGTCACCCTTTCCACATCTCCCCAACAGAAAAAAATTAAGTTGACATATCAGTAACTTGGGGAACTGTATCACAAAGTTTAGGGATCATTGACAAGCATTTTTACCAGTTCCTTACCTATGACAGGTTTGGGTATCCTTAATTCAGTCTGGAGAATCCATTGCAAACTGAAAAGATAGAAATTGACAGCCAGAGGTAGAGAGGACTTATATCCCCCTCCTAAGACTCAATTAAATTATTATGAATTTCTCCATTTTTGCCAGAGGTCACTCTAGAGATTACTTCGTACTTTTGTTGAGTTTGTTAATGTCTAACAAAAAGAAATCATGAAGGATTTTTTGAAATGTTAAGCAATTTTATCCGTCAGAATAGAAAGAAACTTTTCTTAAGAGAGAGAGAGAGCCATTAAGAAGAAGAAGACGTTACATAAAAGTTAGTGTAGACTTAAAGCGAATTAAAATCGGAACAATTTCTGTCAAATTTAAAGGTTAGTCACGACATGATTATATTGATTGACTGGTATTTTTATCAGTTTCTAAACTTTTTTTCTTGAGAAAAAGAAAAGAAAAATTTCTAATATAGCATTAGCTTCAAGGTTACCTGCTTTTGATCTGCCAATCTATACAGATTTAATTTATCGATTTCTTTTCTTTTATTGCACAAGGCTGCAGTGTCAGATTCAGACATTAAATAGCACTGATCAAACGTGTTCCGAATAGACATTATAACTGACATCATAAATAATATATTGTCTTAATGAAAAAAATTTGCTTTCTTGCGGTTTCATTGCAAAAAAAACCCCAATGTCGTCTGATTTTAATCTTGAAGATAAGACCATTATCTTTAATTCAGGTTGCTTTCTTAATTAAAAAAATTTTATGTATTATCTGTCATACATGTATTACTCAAGAATCGGATTCATAAATAAGATTTACTAACAGAAGTAAGAAATTATTTGTCAGTATGATTACGAGCTATTTCTAGTCGGCATTGATAGCTTAGGGCCGTCCTGACATCGCATTTGTTAAAAATTGCGTCCTATCAGCACATCTCATTGAAACCTGACTCTTGACTACCCGATTTCAAGTTTCGATCTTGGACGAGATGGGAGGGCAGCTTCTTTCAGATGAGAAGGACATCATTTCACAGCATGAGACCTGCGATCTTGAGTTCTAGATAGCGATGTCCTGCTGTCTCTTCCTATCAAGAATTTCTAATTTCTTTCCTGTCTATGATAGGGTCCCGTTAGTACCAGGGCGGCCTATTAAACGACATTTTGTGAGACTGACTGCCGACCTAATGCCTCAACTCTGGCTTATTTTTGTATCGGCCTATCTTCTTTTTAAGAACTTAAAAGACCTCTTCTGCATGAGGAAATAATGTAAGAAGCCGGTTATCCGTATTCCAATTATCTGAAACGCCAGTTATCCGAAAACGCTGGATGAAAAACCTACTCACTGGGGCGATTTATTAAGAAGATTCATGATTATATTTTTGCAGTACTACTCATAAATATTTTATCACAAACAGCGTACCATTTGATGATTAATTTTGCTTTATTTATCCTGTTTAAGGATCATCAAAATCAATTTTTAGAGTTTTTTTTATGCCAGACTTGTATATCCAATTATCTGAACAACCCTTGATTCCAATCTTTTTATATAGTCAGCCCTGTATTATATATTGTCGATAAATAAACACATCATCGGGTTTCGCCTCCTCCTGGTATCTGTTAGTGACCTTTACAGGCCGACGTGAAGTAACCCGCAATAGGATATCGTCGTCCTCATTGGGCATACAAATTAGACTGCTATCCTGATTCAGGCCATCTCCAGTAGCAACAATGCAATGCTTGATTGCCGTTCTTCAGGCGTAACAACTCTGGTAGTGGCTAATTGGTAGCCTTTAGACTCTATGCTCATTGTACAGGTTCGATCCTAGTTCTTTCTGTCTGTCCCCTCTCTCTTTCTCTCTAGTTAGTGGTTTCGTTTGCGTGGAAAAGACAAAAATTGCTGTGTCAAGGTGGTATCAACGTGGGGTCGTGTGGTGTGAACGATGTCACCTGCAGCACGTTCTTACATGGAAAGAGGGGGAGCGGCGAGTTGCGTTGGACACACCAGTTCTCGTCTGATCACTGAAGTTAAGCAACGCAAGCCCAGTAAGTACTGACATGGGTGGTCGCTCGGGAAAGCTGGGTACTGCTAATACCCAATAATCGTCGCATTAGTGTAGTGTCTGTGCAGACTATGCACTAGAACTATGCAGTGGACGGGTCTCTAATGACCTTGTAGTTGACGGGACCTTAAACACCAACAAACCAAAACTACATGGAAAGAAATGCAGTAATTGGATCAAATTTAAGATATAGAACTTGGTGAGGATAGGAGACTGTGGTAACGAGATTGCCTTTTCATTCATGTGATATTCTTAATACGATTTGATATGGCAAAGCCGGATGTGCTCATATCTCTACATATCTTGTTTCCGATGATGATAATATTATTATCCCATTCCAATCGTGATTTCGATTTAAGTTTGTACTCCATTCACCGTCAACTAGTTTGCATAGCCATTATTTCTAATGAAGAAATTTTGGTGGACGTATGCTCTTGAGAACCCGAACTTAGAGAACAAATGATGAGTACTGTAATGAAACTTATATGAGAGGCAGGATAGTTACTTAAAAACTTTGCTAATTAGGAAGTTGTGCGTTTTCAAATATAATAATCATTTTGCTTTTATATTAAACGCCATTATAACGCCTAACTGCATCATCATTCATTTGCTCAAAATTCTTTTATAGTTGATTGAAATATGGTCATTAGTATTCTCATATTTTTGATGTCTGTTTAGTAAATAACTTCACCAAAAAATATTCTGTGAATGCCCATCTCTCGTCGTCTACTACTGGTATCATCCATCTACATTTCCAACTAATAATACCACTTGAAAAAACATTACCTTTTTATAATTCCCCAATGAGGAGCCTTTAATGGTTTTTACAACTTAGTTTTGTAAAGCTTTCATTCTCGTAGCTATCACATCACTTATGCAACATCTACTCTACGAGGTTTTACATCAAATGTCATGAAAAGTGAAAAATAGCATTCATATTCGCCTGGTGTTTATTTTTCCCCCTTCTTCTTCTTCTGCTTTTTCCTTTGGTACTCTTCTTCCACCTCAATTCCGATTTTGCCTATTCACCATTTTCACCCTTCCACTTCTCAGAATCTATGCTTTTCTTTGTCAAGTTGACACTCACTCCTTTACCGTACCTCCCTATAGTAATTCCATATTCTCCCCCTCATCACTTTGACATTCCCTTTAGACTTCTCATTCCACTTTGCACATGTAGATTTTTTCCACTGCATTCACTATCCCCATTATATACATCATCCACACATATACACCCCATTCTTAATGCTCTCCATCATTTACTTTTTTTTTTATTCCGTTTTTCTCATTCCCTTGATGTCTGTCGGAGTTGTCATCTCGATTCATGGTCTTATGAGCATCACCACATGCAGACTGTCCACAAAACAGCCAAAAAACCATTCTTGTACTTGCATAATCAGCATCTGTAGTCATGGTAACTTGTAAATCTCACTTGCGGTAGCATTTGCATTAATATAAACTTGGTACGCAAAATCATATTTGAGTGACATTCAGTGGCACATATCATTAGGCAGAGAGAGATAGAGAGAGCGAGAGAGAGAAAACCAATTCCTCACGTATGACATCAAACTTCCGTTTAGCTATCCCTAAATCTTTATACCATTCACCTTAATGTACTATAATGAAATGAAATCCCGTAATGAAATTTTGAATATGTCAAAAATGCCTCCATTGACTAGCAACGGTACTTTTTTAATTGTTTTTCATTAGTTTATGCCCCAAATCTGAATTTTATCCCATGAGTACATCTCATTTGACTAGTAATATTGAAATTTGTTAATGGACCACCCCAAATAGGATTACGTCTATCAGATTGACTGTAGTGGCATTAATAGATTACATTCAAAAGGGTACATTGATTGAATTGTTTGCTCTATTATAAATGTGAAAGTTATTGGAGTAGATAACCTTTTTGAGTGTGCTGCAACCCTTTCACCTATCACCCTTTACGTCCAGTTTGAATTTTTAACGGCATTTTAATCATTAAAAGTTTGAAACTTCAACTGTTAAGGCATTTAAAAACAAAAGGGATGAAACTAATTCAGAAAAAAATACCAATTTTCCCAAATACATTGCGAGAAGAAAATAAAGTTCAAATGCAGTTTTAAATTTGATATTTCAATAAGTTTATTGCATTCGTTTCAGGATAATATTTACAATTCAAGAAAAGTTAACCTCTGTACAAACATGAAGTACTTAAATTACACAGAGAAAGAGAGTATTTTCAGCAATATAAGAGCCTTTAAATTTTTTTGCTTCATAATTGTGATTTGTTAAATAGGCTACTACGTATTACGTTGTGGTTTATATTGTAAGGTTTGTAAACTGTTTGGCAAGGTGAAAAAAAATACAGAAAATGAAATACGATATAAATTCAGAGCATATTACCATTATTGTGTAATATCTTGCCGTGACCAACATGTAAGAAGGACACTCTGTCAAATCACATTTTGTCATCTTGGTCCAATACATTTTTTATTCATTTTACTTGTGTGATAAGTTTCGTTACACATGGTTGAAGTTTATTTTTTTAACCCCTTTATCACACATGGTTGATTTATTGCATCATCATTTTATACTGCTTTCATTTCAGTCCGTCATTCACCTGCAGTCATATGCACATATTAAATGCCTAATTAAATGGATTTGACGACTACCAACCCACTCAATCTACTTGGGTCATATAAACCGCCCCCAAACGACATCTTGATACGTGAAAGCACATCCCACAGATAGTCAACAACCCTTTATACTGCCAAAACCCTCGAATCATGTGTCACTTTTGTGACAGATGATACTACCATTTTCCCTTTCTACCACATCAGTGGATTTCTTATTGGAAGGTGGCCCTCCTTTTTTGTCACTTCTGTTGCCTATTTCTCAACTGTGCATGGGTCCATCAAATGTTTCTGAACATGTGATGGTTTTTTTTCAATATTTCAATTTTCAGAATTAAGGGCATTTCCGGTTACGTGTCTTAGCTTGCCTTTCTGCCGCAGTCTCCCTCTCTCTCTCTCAATACTAACAATCTTTCTGCATCTCTGCATTAATCCTTCCATCAACCTTATTGTTACCGATTTCTTAAACTCCCTTCACATTTTTTACCCAATCACCCACAGTGCTTTAAAAAAAATACGTCGACACGTCTTGAGATTTTATTTGAAGCTGTCGACGAAGGCGATTGTGTAAACTTGACGATATTGACAAATCTGATTTACTGAATCGGTTTTATGTTGGACACAGGGCCCTTTTTTTCTCTCTCTTTCTCTCGCAGCTTCCCCTCACCTTCTTTCATTCTGTTCACTTCTTGAAACTTAACTCGTTTCAAACCTTCACCATTCAGCTCCCCCATAGTTGCTCAACCCTGATTTCTTTGACAGAAAATCGCTCAGTTTTGTTGCTCATTTACACGTCTTGTTCTTTCTCGTTTCTTACTGGCGAATAGATGGTATATTTGGCATCAGCACATCAAAATTGGAAGAAAAAAAGTCTTGTATAATAAATCTGATTTGCCCCCTCTACCTCTAGTGACCTAACCAGCCTCTCATTTCGGATCTTTCTATTTTCAAATAAAACGCGTCACAGTAAACTTTTTTCCTGAGTTGGAATGTTGAATATCACGAACATAAGATTTTAGAAATGTATATATTTATAGAAGCTTCATTTTGCCCATTCAGTGGTGTGTGTATGGCGTCTTACTCCGTCAGCCTCCCTCTGCCCCTGCAGCATTTGCACCATCACCTCTCATAGCCCTTTAACCATTGAACGTTTGCCAGTGATTGTAATAATAAAAGGATATGGTAGTGAGTGCCATTACTTTCTCTTCTTATTTTAGGCAAGCAACTTTTCTGAGTAGTTTTCCTTAAATTTTCAACAACAATCTCTTTTACCTATATTCACACTCAGAGATGAAAAGCCTATACGTAAATATGATATACACATAAAAAATAGATCATTCCTCTATATTTGAATATAAAAAAGGGTATAAAATGATAGAAATAATACATAGTTGAATTTCGGCTCTGCTTTTTCAAATCTAAATGTATAAGCATCATTCAGCAAGTCTTTTCTCTCTTGATTATGGATTTTCCACTACCCAGATTCCATGAATGTCAAGAAATGAGTGAAAAACTGCATGCCTAAATACCATTTTGCCAAATATTTTTTTACCAGAGTAAGAAAATAAAACTCGTAATATGAGATTTCATTTTCATAATTCGTGGATTTATATAATTTTATATCAAACTATTTTCTACAAACTTCATAATGCGACACACTAGTTATAAATGATTTTCCAAACTATTTTTCAAACATTGACATAATCTCACCAATGTCTCCCACATGGTATCAACGACCTTCTGAGCTACTACCTAAAACTCAATAAATTACAGGATCCAACGAAAGGGTTCGTTGGATCCTGTAATTTATCCTGTTTTCCGAAACAACGTATAGGCCTACTGCTTTACTGTCTTTCCTAAGCAAGGCCATCAATTAGGCTTAAGGACCTGAACTTACCCGCAGTTCTGGGACACTCACATGATCGACCCTAACGGTACTCTTTCGGTACAAATGGCCGAGTCAAGATCTCATTAGTCCTGGGATTTCAGAACATAAACTGAAGAGTGAAAGGAGATACCATGGGTCATATAGGGCCTATCCTACTCCGTTCGTTTGTTCGTTGGTGTTTTAGGACCATTCAACTACAAGGTCATTAGAGCCCCGTCCACTGCGTAGTTCTAATGCAGAGACTGCACAGACACTACACTAATGCGAAGACTTTTTGGGTATTAGCGGTACCCAGCTTTCCCAAGCGGCCATCCATGTCAGTACTAGCTGGGATTGCGTTGCTTACCTTCAGTTATCAGACGAGAACTACCTCATCTAGCTAATATAATTTATGATATTATTGGAGACATGAGCTTAGAAACCAAACTGTAAATTCATTTTTTACCTATTCTAAATGTTTTTACTAACCTTTTATAAACATGGTGTCATAAATTAACTGCCCATCATTACAGACCAATTAAACCCTTTTCAATCTTTTGTGTCAATGATATTTATTGATCGCAATCACTCCTAATTAAAATCTAGATCATGTTAGCCACACCATCTGTACTCATAACTTTTAAAATAGTATTTATAAAGGAAGGACAATGTCATCAAGTTGGATAGGGAACCAATGCAATTTACACTACATTTAAAGTTATCAAACAGCACCACTTCAATATGGAGTAGTCAGGCAGACTAAACCTATTTTTATGAATAATAACGGCACAAAGGACCTCAAAAAATATTGAAGGAGTTTAGTGATTGTCACCGTCGTCACCTTATGAGTCTATATAAAGCGAACAGGAAATGAGATTTGGAAAAGTAGTGCTGCGACCAGGAAGCAATATAGGGTCACCGGGGCAAAAGTAAACTAATGAGAAATGGTCTCGGTAATGAACAGTTTATAAGGAAAAAGACCAAAAGACATTGGAGAAAGAAGTGAAAAATGAATTATGACAGTTATCATGGGGCCATGCTCGGAGGCGCTGGTGTAAATCAAATCCTAATCTATATATATATGGCAACTTTCATAAATGTATTTACTACGAGGTGCATGATTTTGCTCCTAAACTGAAGCCCTTCCTCTTGTCTTCTGCCCTTTCTTCTCTGTCGCTCCCCCAACTTAGATATATACAGTACGTTTGTGTCTGGGGCTCCGAGATAAATGGACAAATCCCAAGGGTCGTAAATAATAAAAAAAAATGTCACACTGAACTAATCTTAGCAAACTCTTCTATGCTCCTTCATTTCATCTTTTAACATCCCACGTTTCAGGGCCCATTTTCTTAACCTTCTTCCAATAAGAAAGTAGGAAGGTTTCATATTTTATCGTTTAATTCACACTCTTTTTGTTTCACTCTTCAACAAACTCTGGGACAGATAGTCATTGATGATGGCAGTCACGATTATTCCACTCTTGATTTCTACTATCTAATGCTTTGAATTGTTTTGGGATCTTTTTTTTTTCTTCATCTCAACATAAAACAACTGTCTATACGTTAGACTGCTCTAAGGCTCCACCTACGGTTAGCACCTACCCACAATTTCACCGACCATCTCTCTGATTAGATTATCGTTCAATTTCCACATAGTGTTAGGAAACACCTGAGAGATTAATTAGTTGATCCACCAATGTAAACTTCACAATAATATCATTAAGTAACGTTTCCTACTAAAAAGACTTTTGTTTACGTGTAGGGTTTTGAGTCTGGATTTCCTCATTGATTTGTTAGACCTTCATTTTATCCGATTCGGAGACGCTTAAGTCTTTTGCTGACATCTTATGCATACCCGGAACCACATCTCTACTTCCTAACTCAGAGAAAGTGCACATGTGGAGGGAACGTCTCTCTAATCTGAAGAAATTTCAGGGCAAACATCTGTAGTTTGAACTGAAAATGAACATTCACCAACTCCGCTAGGTCGCGCAGAGGCGGCGTGCTTGACTACTGTGTCAGTAGTTCCAAATTCGATACTGGATCGAAGTTTGGCTTCTTGCTGGCGAGAGAGAGAGACCTGCAATGCCTCTTCTGTCGGAATGGAAAATAAAGTCGCGGTCCAATGTGTTTATGATGTCACTTGCTCTTAAAAGGTCCTTTTTATACACAACGTGTAATCGACAAAATTTCCAGGTGGAGCTTACCCCCTTCCCGGCTTTTGTGGAGGAAAAATTAGCCCAATGAAGAAAAATAGCGCTGGACACACCAGTTCTCGTCTGATCACTGAAGTTAAGCAACACAACCCCATCTAGTACTAACATGGGTGGCTACTTAGGAAAACTGGGTACTGCTAATACCCGATAATCGTCGCATTAGTATAGTGCCTGTGCAGTCTCTGCACTTGAACTATGCAGTGGACGACGCTCTAATGACGTTGTAGCTGAAGGGCCCTAAAACACCAACAAGTCAGAATTAGTTTGGCAGCCAGTTGCGTGAAAATACCGAGCATCGTCCCAGTAGTTATGTCCCAGTGGGGCAGTAATGGATACCCGACGCTACTCTATGCCTAAAAAAGGTTAGTAGTACGTATTTGTTAAACCATACATTCACTAAAATGGTATTGGTCCTAATACGGCGAGACCATTTGCAATGCACTACGCTGCACCTGTGGGGGTTGCATATGGATTTACCTTTTCAAAATTCGTAATTATCTAATAAGTAAATAGCTGGTCATTCACCTATTGTGAGGATGACTGTAGTTCAGTTCTCATGTGTGATTGTTGTTTGTTGGTGTTTTAGGGCCCTTCAACTACGAGGTCATTAGAGCCCACAGCATAGTTCTTATGCAGAGACTGCACAGACACTACACTAATGCGACGACATTTCGGTATTAGCAGTACCCAGTTTTCCCAAGCGGCCACCCATGTCAGTACTAGCTGGAGTTGCGCTGCTTAACTTCAGTTATGAGACGAGAACTGGTGTGTCCATGTGTGAAGACCAGTGACACCCATCGGCAGATTTAATGTCTAGGTTGACCCATGTTTCATTTATGATGTACGTGTATTTAACTCCAGAAATATCTAGGTGCAGTGGCAAGTGACGGGTTTCACGATGAGACCTTTGGCGGCATGTGATGAACGGGGAAAGATGCAAACTCAACAGATGTTGCATCCTTCAACCAAAAGATCCTGACCTTTGAACTGTTTCATTATCGAATTACAATATGAGCGTAATAAGCTTTTAATTATGCAATAGATGGTGCAATTATTAACCCCTTTTCCCGCCTATAGTAGGGTCGTGTACTCATCTTTGTCCCTCTGAATGGACATATGGGCGAGTTGTTGGACGGTATTTTACGTAGACGGGTGCCGACTAAAGTCAACCCTTGTAGACTACTTATCGTCGGCCTACTGGTTCATCATCATCACACCCTTCTCCAGCACGAAACTGGGTCGGGTCTGCGAGTTCCAATCCTCCACCCCCGCCGATCCCCAACCAGGGCCCCATCCACCCCACACACCCCCATGTCCCTTTGTACTACCTGCTCCCACGTCCTCTTCGGTCTTCCTCTCCCCCTTGACGCTCCCAACCACCTGCATTCCCATGATGGACCTCGGCATGATGGACGTCGGCCTACTGGTTGGGACTCTTTAATTACACGACAGATGCAGATCCAAACTTACACATCAAAAACAGTTAGCATAAATGTAGCTTCATAAAATTGTAGATATTAATTTTTTTTACCAAGCTCAAAGTGAAAAATGTAATGTTATTTATTAAGAAAATGGTTTATGAGAAAGCAACTTTAAACCATTCAAGTAAAACGTCTGTCAGAAGATATTAAGAGGGGCTTTAATTAAAATGATTTTTCTTTCCTATAAGAAGGTTGTTATTAATGAAATAATTTAATGCTAACGTCTATTTTGTCTGGATATGTAAATGTATATAAAAGTGAAATTATTCAGTGGAAATACCTTTTCCTTCTGGGATTTCTAATGTTCTCGGGGAATCGCGTTATGCAATATGTTGTAAAGTAGCTACATTAATAAAGCGGTAAATTATGCTAAGGATATGTGGACCTATACGTGCATATTTTCCGTTTACTCTCTTCTGGGACCCATAAAATATTGATGCAAATGTAAACCAATATGGAAATTTTAAACACCTCAAATCTTTTACACTGTTGAAAGGGAATTTAGCTGTTCTCATGAAATATAATCTGCCATTATATGTTGCCCATTATACCTCTCTCTATATATATACAGTATATCCAAATTCGTTACTTCTCGCATGCACTTCATACTTTCTATGCATCACAAAGGACCAGTAAAAGGAAAATTCACGGTCTTATCATGGCTAATTTTTCAACAATGAAATTCAGAATTTGTAAGGTGTCATTCATATAGCTTTTAAAGGCCAAAGTTGGGATTGGTTTTCTGTTTTTTTACATCCCCCTCTCTCTCTCTCTCTTTACCTCACTTATTTACATTATCTTATCTGCTACCCCTTCTTTTTTGGTAAGAATATTCGAGTTGAATCATTGCCATACAGTAATGATCAATAAACGTAGAGTTTGCATCATCTATTTTTCAAGATCAATTTTTTTCTCGCTCTCTCTCTCTTTCAACATTTTGATATAGGCCCAAACATGAAGGATTTCAACAAGATTGATGTTGGAAGGTCCATTTCCTATTATCGCCTTTACCTCAGTTAAACTCATACTGCATTAGTCTGCATAACAAATAGTAATAAGTCAAATTCAAAAAAAGGATGCTAAATCAAAATACTATTTATTGTAGAGTACAGTATTATCGTTTGCACTCTTTCAACTTTTCAGAATCGAAACTTGACATGAACAATGTTTTCAAAAATTGTATATGCATGCAACCCCAGGCTAATAAAGTTGAATATTTAGTTGGTTTTCACCTAGGGGTACATGTAACCAATTGAAGGATTGGGGCTATATTTTGAAATTGAATGTAAAATTCATATTTTAAAAAGAGTTGTCAGCAAGATAACAATATCCGCGTACGTTTAAATATTTTGATGCATATATAGATAGATGCCCATATAGGAGCCACTAAAGCATATTTGTCCCATAAAGAACTTATATATTTTAAATAGGACTTATTTGCTTCTTTTTCCCAACTGAAAATAACAACTTCTTTTTCATATAAAGCCTCTTGAATCACCACTACAATTTTCATACCTGTTTTCAACTTAATCTCATAGATGTACTCAGAACAACAAAGCACATAATAAATGAATCCTATATTCATAGGAGAAATACGATCCAAGGAAAAGGATGAATCCGATTAAATTGAAAGAGGCGTCAAAACATCTCATTTTCATGTAATTTACGTAGTAACTCTTTCATTCCAAGCAATCGAAATAAAAATAAGAGCTTCCCTTTAAACTCCACATTTAACGGATTTTTTGTTATAAACCAACCATCCAATATCTAAGTGTAAATGATGCTAAAAGCATTTTTATTTTCCAATATGAAAAGTGAAGTAACTTACAGCAAGAAAAATAGCATCTTGGAGAGAAAAAAGAGGGCGGCTGCGAAAGAAAAGGAAAAGGTAATGATGGTGCCCCCCCTTTCCCCACTATTTCTGAGTAGGTTGGTTATAAGAAGACAGGCAATGTAGCTACTGATTCACGACGGCAACTATAAACACATCAATCGTTCACGCTATTATAAACTTATTACAATGATTAAGATTATATTTAAATAAATAAATCGAAAAACATGGCACAAAATAAAGAGCCCTTTTCCTCTCTCTTGCTGCTTTCCTTTTTTCTGTAAGAAGTACAAGAGTAAAAATATAGTACAATTCATTGTTAAAAGTCCTTAGATTCATTTCTCCTTTTCTTTCTTCTCTCTCTCATCAAAAACCAAGACAAAAAATATCTTTTCAAATACGTGAAATAATCAGTTTGAAATTTTTCTTCACCTGTTATGGGAAGTCACTGATGTGAGAAAACCGTGAAGATTCACATTTATATAGATATTGACGACGGGAGAGACAGAGAGAAAATATCCTTTTTTTTTTACCTTCAACAACCTTAAATCGAAATTTTAGTTATTTGAGCATGAACATAATGGGTTGATATTTCACTATGCGCATAATATCACAAGTGGTAAATTTTGGGTCCAATATATCGCAAATTGACGATCAGTTGAATTTACACCAAATATAAAAACCCATTTAAGATATAAAAGGACTCCGAATCAAGTGCTCATGTTGAATTTACCATACACACTAGTGACCCTATCTAGAATTTAGATTATATATTTTTGTAAGATATTAGATATAGACCTAAAAGTTTTGAGATCAGATAATAATTTAAGTTATTATCTGCTCTTAAACTTAACTTAGTTACCAAAATTAAATAGAGCATCCAGTGATTCACAAGATGATTCAGAGAGAGAGAGATTCAATGATTTTATGTTCACTTATTGAAGGGAAAGGAGGACAGGAAGAAAGGATTGATTTAATAATGATGGCATTATATGTATACATCTGACAACGACTATAAATTTTTTATTTCTTCTCTGATGAATTGATATTTCCAACACTTTTTAAAAGCATTGTTCAAACTTGATTTCTTAAATGATTGACTATAAATGGGGCATTAATTGAATTAGGTAAATGTTTGTTACCATGCAACCATATAAATAGTAACACTTACAGCATTTGAGTTGCGTGAAGAGTTACCATATTTTAGCGACTCTATACTTTTACCACTCATTATGTACTCTTACATCGTCCCGAATTCAGCCTTAATGTAGTTGAATTACTAAGATCGTAAATAGAGGATTGATTCCCCCCACCCAACACTCGTACTTTCGGTCAGGGGGAAAAGGAGGATAGTAAAAACAAATTTAGGCAGCAAATTAAAAATGATGATGCATCCTACGTTGAGCGTGGCGGTATACGTGTCAACACTGTCGCCTGCAACCAAAGAGGTTGCCTGGATCACCAGAAAACAAGAGGTTCCGCACACATCCTACGCACAACTCCAATTAGCGCCAGTACTTATTACCATTTCCCACTATTGGGGGGAGCGGCTTATTGCGTTGGACACACCAGTTCTCGTCTGATTACTGAAGTTAAGTAACGCAACCCCAGCTAGTACTAACATTGGTGGCCGCTTGGAAAAACTTGGTACTGCTAACACCCAAAAATCGTCGCATTAGTGCAGTGTCTGTGTAGTCTCTGTATTAGAACTACTCAGTGGACGGGGCTCTAATGATCTTGTAGTTGAAGAGCCCTAAAGCACCAACAAACCAAAATCCTGCTATAGGACAGTTTTAAGAGTCCTTCCGCATACGTATACCTAGACTGGAATCGAGCTTCTAATAAAGATGGTGTGACAAGTCAGCTAAAAATTCTAAATTGACTGAAAAATGATTTGGCCACTTCTTAACCTCAGTTGAAATTCATTGCTCACAAAGATCCATAGTGCAGCAAAGAAGTAGAAAGTCTCTAGCAAGGTGTCAGAAGCCATAAGAAGTTTTACCAGACGGGGAATAATGGCCCAAGAGATCGCTCACTCAATTCAATTTATCATTTTAGTAAAAAAAAAATGTCAGTTTTCAGCAGTCCATTGAACTGTTGACTAAAATGTACCATTACCTCATAAATGAGATGATCCTTTAAAATATATATAACTTTCTTTCAAAAAGTTTAAATGTAATAAAATATCTACAACAAAAATTGGCGACAAGTGTGCAATTGATCCTATATAGTCAACTTAAAAGAAACAACACTAAGAATTGCCCCAATTTTTTTGGTTGGTTTAGGTTCAATGAAGACTAAGAATTGAACTAATAAGATATATACAAACTATAGTGTGCGTGTGTGTAGAGGACTATAGGACCAATACTATGTTAATTTAGATTTTGAAAAATCGGATGAACAGACAGGAATAAATAATGTCAAGTCACATAGGTGTAAAATCAAATCATCTATGCTCTGTTACATCTATCTCTCGCTCGCTTTCTCACTATCTTTGTTCTTTCTCTCAAAGTGCACTTTAAACAATGAAGACCATCTGCAAAATTGCAGCACACATGACAGGAATTTACACTTTTCAACAACATTTCAAATAGCAAAAGCATTTGTCGGCAGAGAACTAGGTTTTAGTCGATTGTTTTCTTTTGTTTTTTTTCCTATCAACTAGCTTAGATGGAGTTACATCAATACTAAATTATCAGGAAGCATTTCCCCAATATATAATGAAATTAACTAAATGCCTCCGTAATTTACTTCCAGGATTTTTTTTATGCACTTGACCCTAAAATCTTTGATCTTGTATTTTAAGCAATCATTTATCAAAGTAACTGCGTTATGCAACTACCAGAAAGAATACTTTTGAACTTCAGACCATCTGACTGACAGGAAGAGAAATTGGGGGTTGGGAGCAACTAGAGTTGGTATTTTTATGGGTCACTTCACTGAGCTAACGCGTTTTCTAACGAATGCCACACAACTGCCCAACACAATAAGAAAGATATCAGCCTAGTTCGTCATTGGTCAAACCTCGCACTGCATTATTTGGTGACAAAGAACATGAATGGTTGATTGGTTGGCTTTTTTTGTGTATGTGAGTGCAACGCTGTCCTGGGTTGGGTGGAAATAAAAGACAAAATTTTCTTTTTACACCTGAGCCTGTTTCAGTAGCTTAATAACTGAAGTGGTAGCGCTTTTGACTCTTCAACTCACGAGTTTCTAAAGCTGCTGCTGCTGTCGTCCTTCACATGAGAAGAATGAACTTCTTGCAGATCGACAACATCGTCAAATGTAAGAGCCCACACTTTAACGCCAATAAATCACTTATCAGTTTCTGATAAGCCAATATTAAATATAATTAACTAAAGAACCTAGTATTGTTAGTGTGTTACTGCAGGATCAATTCCGATCAAGCTCAGTAGTGAATTTACTCTGGCCTAGAGAGAAAATTCACGTTTCTTTCTGCAAGATATCACCTGTTTCTAAAGCAACCCTTTCTGTACCTTTACTCTGTTAGTGATGTATGGAAATGAGATATTAGCATTTGGCATTTAAATTGATAGCATCGCGTTTAACTTGCATTTCACGTGTCCAATTTATAAATCTAGATAACAGCTTTTTAAATGAAACGAGATATTTTTAAGGAAAAAAATTCATACACCATTTTCTTATTGATAGCATAGGGAGCACATATTTATAAAATCTCGATCGTCTCCAATTTTATCTCACGTCACCAGGCGTGAAATGAATATATGACACTGACATAATGTAGCACAAGATCTCACTTATGCTTTTGCCAACTGTATGCAAATTGATTGTAATCATTAGACGTGGCGAATGATTTATCAATCTTCCTGTCAACACTTTACATCCCAGACATTAGTATTTTCTGAAAGATTTCCAACTCGGAGGACATTATCAGCATAAAGTGACGATTTGAGAAAGTACATTTTAGATGCTTATCATAATGATGACTAAAATTGGGATGCGGATGATAGAAATGATCGTGTTGATAGCCGCAATAAAATGAAAATGCATAAAGTGATGAAATGTTAAATATAAGGATGAATATGAAGGTTCTGCACTTGTATGGGATATTCTCTAAACTGAACTAGGCTTGCAGCTATTAGTCTACACGTCTTTACGTGCAAATGACATCGTACACACCAATTGGGTCACGACCTCGCCTCCCATCCGAGGGTCCTCACTCACCCGAAAGAAGTCAAACCACTTCGATCCAGTATCGAACCTAAAACCACTGACTCAGTAGTTGAGCATGCTCTCTTACTCGACGGAGTCTATGAGTCAACTGTTACAGATCTAATTCCGGCCGAGGTGGATGATTTCTTTCGGGTATGGGGGTACCAAGTGGGCCTTTTGTTGAATGGAAAGTGAAGCCGTGGTGCTGGGTGGTGTGTATGACGTCAAACTGCACATGAAAGCGCCCTTTCCACTTGGAACAAACGCAATGTTCAAAGATGCAGGAACTCGTCCCTGCTTTTTTGTCATTTCTGCCTTCAAGAAATGGTTAGAACCAGGATCGAACCTACATTTCTGAATTTCATATAGAAAAATGCGTTAACCACTGAATAAGACAAGTACAATAAAATGTAGTTTTAATTGTCTTTTCGTCTCTAAATTAGTGTTTAGTCTCTGTTGGGACGCATGTTGTAGGCACCGATATTGGCATGTTCACAGCGGTTACACCTCAAGGTTACATACTGTGTAATTAGTCTGATGAAACGATCGTAAATATGTTTGCCTGATTGCGTGAATAGCCCTTGTGTGAAATTTCAAAATGAGTACTCTGTGCATTGCTCCGGTTTAATAATTGGGTTATTAACTTGAAAGCCTATTAAATGGTGAATGATTCAATGTTGGACGTGCTTTTTCGTCCGATAAAAAGCTAGATAATATTGGAGAGCGACCGTTTTTCATACTAATTAGACTAGTTCCCTTTTTTGAAGTTATTGTTAAAAGTAATTAAGCACGAAATTATTTGTCTGCATCACCCATATTCAATGGGCACTTCTCCAAATATCAGAAATAGCAAATATCGAATTGTTGACTGTCAAGTACTGCACTGCACATTTTGTGGTTTTGTTGACATTAGGATCCCATCCTACACTCGCATAGAGCATGTTGACAAAAAATCTTGTGGGGGGTCAAGGCCTTTCTGTAGCTTTCCTCCATGACAACAGAATCATGGTCACTGAAATACGAATGCTGCGGAACAGGATGGGGTGTCGAGAGCAGACAGAATTAGTAATGAGTATATTAGGAGTAGTTTCGGGGTGGGGACATCGTGAAAAAAATGGGAGAAAGAAGACCTGGTTAGGTCCATCAAAGGTTTGCAGGTTATTGGAAGCACCCGGGGCAGAGGAAGACATAGGCAGATGTGGGAGAAGGATGTACTAAGGGATATGATAGTGTGTGGGGTGGATTGGAATCCGACCCTGCAGCAGGCTGGATAAGGCAATGATGATGATTAAAACTGATTATTGTTACCATGTTTAGCAAAGACAGTGATATCTCTAAGAGCTCGAAATGTCTTCTGCTGTTACAGGCGCATTCTTGTCTGCTTTTTCAGTGTTCTTTCTTAATATATCTTTTACGTGGGCGTAATTTCGTACAAACCAACTGGACCATCCATGGTCTGTTGACCCGCTCACCTCAATAAGATGAAAACTATTAATTCTACTTCATAATTAGCCCATTAGTCTACAGTAACTACAGGATAACAAGGTATTTTATGGAAAGAATGGTAACAGAGTGCTTGACTCATGATTACATGGTTACTGGTTCGTGACGGGTAACTTTTTTTTTCAGGCAACAGGGAGGAAGAATCTGAAATAGTTTTACTGTCAGAGAGAAGACTCATCTGCACGTAAAGAGTCCTTCCTAATTGAATAAAATGTATCGCCCCCCCCCCCCCGTGACGCCAACAAAAAAAAGCAACGTTAAAGAAATAGGCAGTTTGAAGTATTAAGTTAACAGTCAACTTCCAGTACCAACAGTAGGCGTGAGTACCCGATTCTGCCAAAGGCGGGAAAAAGAGTTAGGGATGATGATGGACCTTCGACCTGCGTATTTGGCGAATTAGATATATCAGGATAACTCATACCGCATAACTTCAAATTTTTAAATGTGCAACATTCATAGTTCAAATAATGTTTCCAAGCTTTCACTGCTTCCTCAGGGTACCGCTGAAAATCAGAGACTGACCTTTGCATTTAATGTCAGTTCTAAGAGTGAAAATATAAATATTTGCTTTTGCTTATGTATGTTTATCACTGAACTATTTCCACTTTTACAACGCGACGTTGAATCCATTTTAATCTGTTAAAGTTTACATTTGTCTTTTGTAGCATATGCATTGTTGTGTCACTAAGGGACGGTCTGTTACATTCACACTACTGTTGGTTTTTTCTGAGGTGAATTCTGGGTTGACTGTTAATCATTAATTATTCCTTCAAAACGAAATGACTCTACCGAGTAAACATGGGTGACCTTTACGTGACTTTATCTGAAAAATCAGTTGCCCAACTTCAACCATGCAGAGCTATATTCGTGTGATTAGGTCCTTTATTTCGCTCATTCGCTTGAAATCAGTCATCCATGCATGTTGTGTGTTTATACCAAGAGTAATAATAGTAATATTAACTTTACCTACATAGTTCAGATATTGATTTACTCAAAGCTACACTTAGATTGTCCTTTATATTTCATATATAGCCTTCAATGCACAACCTGCACCAAGCAACACTAATGAATTTCGTTCAAATGAATGTCTGTTTTAAAACATACTAAGGCACTCTGTAAAAACTAGCATTTTCATCATCATCCCTATCGTACTCTTATCCCGCCCGTGGCAGGGTCGGGTCCTCCGTACAACCTGCTCTCAAGTCTGCTTAGTTCTTCCTCTATCCCTGGTGCATCTAATACCCTAGCATTCCCACACAGGCCTAACCAACTCCTCTTCCCCTCTTCTCATTACGTGAGCATACCACCTCAATCTATTCTCTCTCATCTTTTCCGCCATGTCCCCCTCCCTCACACTACCTCTAATATACTCATTCCTAATTCTATCTGTTCTCGAGACCCCACCCATATACCGCAGCATCGCATTTCAGCTATCTGCATTCTGTTTTCATGGCTCTCTTGCACTGAGCAACAATCTGACAATTGTCCTGTAGAACACGCATGTCAAACTGGAAGTACCCTGAGGGCCACATTGGTAACAGGGACGTTTTCATGAAGGCCATGCAGTGTTGACTTCTTTTAGTAATTTGTTTTTAAAAGCACCAAGAGGCCCGGGATCTGACGGTGTGGAGTTTAATTGACCTGACAGTTGCCGAAATGGTATTTGATAATAGTTTTAATCAAAACATGGCACCCCATTCTAACGATGCCCAGGGTCAACTGTCCCCCTCTCGTTACGCCTCTGAGTAACAGACTGTATATGAATACGCCCCCTTCAGCCTTATTGCCTTCAGTGTAATGCCTCATTGCTCTGAAACACCTACCCTAGGTACTTGAATTCCTGAAAAATTAGCATTTTATATTTAAAAATCAGTAAATTATTTTTTTCTGAATGCACATGAAAATGCACTTGTGTCCTGACCTAGTTAGGTGGGTTCCTTCAGGTGCGGGAGGGTGAAGTCACCATTTGTGCGATGTCACCATTGCACGCAAAATTCCCCACAAAGGCGGGATCGTTATAAATAAACTTGTCCTGTACCCATTCCATTTCCTCGAAATAAAGAAAAGCCAACGTTAACTAAGCAGAACTTATCTTCTCTATGCTCTTGTTATCTCCTCGTCATTGTGACCACCGTATAAATGGGACAAATGGGTATCTGACCTGTCATAGGTTGGATAGAAGTGAGTATGACGACCCGTGGTACGATGTACAACAGCACATACCAAACGATCTCATAACTACCACATTTTAACAGAACATAAAGAGAAGTAGCATTTTCACTCTATCATCACATCCCACGTGATGCCAGTTTACTACATTTTTTGAACGACCCTTATTTAATCGAACTCCAAGGATATTCATGAAACGTGTTAAAGGCCCATTACGCCTTACAAATGATTACTCCATTAGTAGGTTTTTATTAGTAGAGATTGACATTGGAGAATTAAAACTGAATCTTCACCACCACTTGCATTGTTATTTCAATTCGGAATCACCTTTAAAATGTAATTTGCCATCCCTTTCGTGGGTTTCTAGACGTTTTTCATTTACCATCTCTCTCCTGTGGTTCAATTCCCAAGTGGAGGATTTCAACCTCTCGATTATTTTTGTTGAGCAGCTTGTTGAAAGAAAATCTCTTGTAACTTATTCAAAGTTTGGTCATGCACGAATATAGCATCATGTGATGTTGTAACTTTTCAAATCAGTTCTGTTAAGCATCTGCCAGTACAATTCTGTTACACATATTTCATTTACAAACTCTTTGAACACAGTTTTGTAGAGTAATAAGTGGAGAGAGAGAATAGAGAGTTTTCTGGCTGCGGTTCTATCCGACGTACGTTACGCAATGCAGACGAATTGTCAACTGCGCAGTTCACGATTCGTCTGCATTGCGTAGCGTACGTCGGATAGAACCGCAGCCAGAAAACTCTCTAGTGAGACAACAACAACGTAGGAGCTTATATAAGCACACAATCATATATTGTCATATCCACCAGAATATGCCTAAGCAAATGAAGCAGCAGTACTTCCATTTTCGCATTTAGTACTCTAAAGAAGTTCAAGAAAAGATAAAGGGTTTTTTTGGAAATAACTCAAATTGTTATAAATTGTCGTGTCTGTCCACCATAAAAAGTGTGGTGGGCAACTAGTAAGCTGAGAGATCTGTCCAATTGCGTAACGTTGCTTCATCATTTCTATGGCCCCATCTTTGACAGTGTTGGACCTAAGATTTCTGACTTTTTACACCGAATCCTTTACTTGGCCCTTATCGATTCCTCGAGTTCTTACCAATATATCTCTTCTCATTCCAGGTGATTTTTAGCTTTTCTCTGCTCCGTTCATTAATTTTAAATGGAAATGCAGGTGAAAGAGGTAATAAAAGAGACATTGATGTATAGCAACTAGCTCCTGTCCTTAGTTATACTAACTGACCCTGAACCCCATCCCTTGGAGTCTAGCAGCCCTTCTGGGATGGTATGTAACTCGGGTGGCCATTCAGCTTCAACTGCTCTTCCATACTGCTTCGGAACTCCAAAGCCGCCACACTAAGACTGGCACTCTATGGCTGGGACTCTATGTACTGTTCTCTATGGCCGGCAGTCTGTGGTCAGAACTCAAAGGCTGGTCCCCGCAAATCAACTTCATCGTGTCTCGCTTTCGTTTGGGCCGGCCCTGCAGGCCTACTACAAGCAATTAGACTTAGATAAGTAATGACGTTTACCTGCCGTTCAAATATCATTACTGAATACCAGTTCCAGAACTTTCTCTTATGCTGTATTCCTGTGCTGCATTCTCGTAAGCTGTGTCAGACATGATCAGGTAATTAGAGTGGGACTCACTACATCAGAGGCGGGTGTCTGACAGCATTAAGCTTTTTCACAGACTGTTGAAAGTAGGGAACGGGGGTCCTCCAGGTGGAAGCTTATCCCTTGCAGACTATAGGGGAGAAATGACCATCCATTCAAATTGAAGGAGATACAGGCACGGACAGACTCTTATTACTGGTCTATTTTCCGAGGATCATTCGGCAATTGAATACTCTTAGTAAGAATAATGCGAAACTTTCTGAAAGGAGGCGCCATTATAGCAGGTAGGCAATGGATGGGAGAATAGATGCTAGGCTTCAGGTGCCTTGAGGTTTTCACAGAGTTATAACTTAGGAACGATAGTTATTCTCTCCACTGCTAATTTGGCCTATAAGGGCTGCTTGCAGTGTATTCAATTAAATTACGTTATGTAAAATATATGCGAAAGATATGACATATGTCTCAGCAGTAGAAAGGACTGTATTAATTGTTCATAAATTTACGATAGTTACTTCGTCATAAGCCAGGAAATGATTTCCATTAAGAAAATATCATAAAAACTGAAGGATAAAACTATGACAATAAAAAAGGAAAGAATGGAACGAATAACATTCACTTTAGAACGCCGACATTACTTGAAGAATGCTATCAGCGCATGCGTGTGCGCTGGCGTTCGAACGTTCGATTCACAACGGAAAGAACGCTCCTCTTTTAAGAATAAAAACATGGAGACGAGTCTCTGAGGTCCTATCATTGATTCCGACCATGTGTGAATTTGTAATAATACCAGTAAGACGATGTTGTTAGTGTAACACCAGTATTGCTTTAGGTTAGAATTTCACATTTAAGAGAAAGCTAGAGAAGACGAAAAATAAGGAGTTTAAAAAAGTAGCAAAGAAATGTGATCGCACCCAATGGAATGCCTGCACTTGATGATCGTAATTGAAACATTACAAGTCGTAACAAAAACCTGGTGCCAAGGGGTATTAATTTCAACAAATATTTCACCAACGTGTATAGGGGGAGATTCGAGAAGTACTTATGTTACCATTTAGGGTAAGTATAACACAGAACCTTAGTTTTAAGGAGCAGTTATAAGGTTAGATTGCGCGGAATCTTAGATTTAAAATAAGGAGATTATGTCAGCGGCATAGGTTACTGAAGCGAAATAAAATAAATACAAATTTTGATGTGGAATAAAGGAAAGAAGGGGGTCGAAAATCAAGTAAGTGGAACCTCATGGTGGTATATAGATTATTTTTTAATCTCCTAGGGCGTATTCAAGTTTTTTGTTTCCCTTTCTTGTCTTTGTCTAGCAACTGATATACGAACTTAACAGTTAACATTAAAGCGGTCATTTTATTTACATTAAAAGTTGATTATAAAATCCCTCCAAGATAATTACACTTAGGTTTACACTTTACATGTAGCCGAGAAGATTGTAGTAATTTTAATGAAATTTTGCCTCAGCCACCAGCTGCTTACGAATCTGATCAAAAAAGTGAAACATGAACGGTATAGAGGTGGAGAGAGAAAGAGACATGGAGAAAGTGATAGGAGCAGAAATGGAGTAAGATATGAATCAATGGAAAATAGTCCAATTAACTGTCATACAGTGCGAAATTTTAATTAAAATCTTGGAAAACATTTAACGAGTGTTCGTGCTTGCCTTTACCATCCTATTCAATATCAGCTTACGAACAATGTATAAAAGGTGATGCCGCGCACAAAATCATAAACATTATTTGCCGCCCAGAAGTAATCAAGATTTGCAATTTTTTTGGCAGCTTAATTCAAAACCTTGTAATTCTTTGGTTTATGATGGTGTTTGAAGTTCGACAAGCTACATTACAATTAATTTATTTAGCATTATGTTTAAACACCCCCCCCAATGAGGATGAAATACGGAAGACTTCCGTAAGATGCAACTGAAAGGGTTGTAGCATTCGGTCGGCAGCAGCCAACCATGTGAACCATCATCCAACTCTTCCCTCTCCTTCTGGTTTGTCAATTTTTTCTCCCACTTTCTTCTATCCATCTCCTATTCCTTCCTCCTTTCTCCTGGACTTGTGGCTCTACCCCGCCCTGACAAAAGCAGGAAAGGGTTTGGTAAAAAAATGATTCTTACCTCTTACTTACTGTAGTCCTCCCAAATAATCTGCGAGTCATGCAAAATGTGAAGGAAACGACCTTTAAATTTACGAGTCATAGTACGAGGTTCGATCCTGGCTAAGACCAATGAGAATCGAATTTTTTAAATTTGCCTTTCACTAAACGGGGAGTTTAAAGGAACATCTAAAACCCCATGTCCCATATCTCCAACCTGTTGTGGATAAATTCGGTGCAAGCCTGCAAAAGTTGTTTTAATTAATCGTCGTATCAGTCTACCGTTAATATTTCAGATATTCATTGTTATCTCAGCGAAGGGCATTAATGGAGATGAGCCTATGGTGAAGGCCTTAAGATACTTCTTGTCGCTATGCCTGAATTCTTCATCTGGGACGACCCACCTCAAATTCATTTCTAAATATCGATTTATCAACAAGTACTCTTGGTTAATGTTCAGATTTGCTCTCTCCATAAATTTGTATAAATAGCGTGTTCGCCCTAAATTTGGTGACTCTTACATTAATATCTACGTCATTAATCAGTGTCTTTGATATTGTTAAAAATACATATATATACAAAATTTAATTCGAGCACTAGAGATACTTAATCATGTCATGCTTTTATTGATTCCGGATTTTGCTAATAACTCATTCCCTCTTCCAGGCTAATACTTTAAGCTTCTGAGCCAGTCAAAATTTCGTCAGGCTCTTTGATTCTCTCAATGGTACTTTTTTTATTTTCGCTTCCTTATCATCCGGTATAGGAAATAAATTTCAAGGTTAGTGATTGAGCCGAAAATGCTGAATTATTTTCGTGATTAGATGAAACAGTTAATCCCGCAATTCTTCTAAGGTTTACGCTACTAAGATTCATTTGAAGTGTCCCTTTCTCTCTCTCGCCTGAAAAAAAAACCGCATCAACATCTGCTAGGATCGAACCTGAATGTTGACATTGCTACCGGGTGAAACGTAAAAGGGGGTCTTTTATTAATGAGCACTGAATGAGAACCTCAGTCAGGTATGAAACCTAGGTATTTTTAAGTAGACAACCTGCCATGAGATTGTCATTCACATTGCCATTTGCTGATAATTTTGTTAGCGACACTGGTGAGGATGAACCCGTCTCGGTAGAGCGCTCGACTACTGCGTCGGTAGTTCCAGGTTCGATACTGGATCGAGGTGCGTTGGCTACTTTCGAGAGATCTGGCTCCTTGTGGTGTGTACGATGTCAGTTGCACGTAAAAGAACCCTTTCTACGTAGAATGCACAGATCGACAAAATTCCTAGATGAAATTTGAAAGAAAAATTCCCCCAACGAATCAAAATAGGCCGGTGACAAATAGGTGTAGGGTTTGCAGCATTAGGTTGGTAGTCGGCTTCGTAAAATTACCGTCCAACGATTCACACTTGTCTGTTGTCTTTATAGATTAAGGATGGGAGTTGGATCAGGACTACCACTGAGTTATGACCTTTCTACAGGCGAGAATCCCCAGGTGTAGGAGCTCCCCCCACCCCCGAGTC
Organism: Trigoniulus corallinus; assembly: GCA_013389805.1. Classification (NCBI taxonomy): domain Eukaryota; kingdom Metazoa; phylum Arthropoda; class Diplopoda; order Spirobolida; family Trigoniulidae; genus Trigoniulus; species Trigoniulus corallinus. The sequence goes on from JAAFCE010006949.1 coordinate 15,775,743, forward strand.
GATGGAGGAAAAGTGTCCCAACGGTAAATAAGCATAGGGATAGCAGTATAATCCCGTGCAACTGATCACCTACGTATCCCTGTGGGACAAAAATGGGTATTAATGAGTATGAGTGAAACTCACTGAAGCAAATACATGAAATTTTGAATTTACTTTTGTTTTGTGGTGGGGTAAGAGGTCTGTTTCAGTGGTTTAGTGATTAGCGTGCTAAATTTCCTGAGTCTATAGTTTCAATATCTACGTTGACCAGCGCTTTCCATGGAAAGTAGAATCGTGGGCTCATTTGGTATGTGCAATACTGTATATTACCTATGAGTAACAGAACCCTTTTTTTAAAAAATAGACCATCTCCTCCGCCCCGGCGTGGGTGGAGGAAAAGTGTCCTAACGAAGAAACTAGGCTGATGTTAAATAAACAAGGAGTTGTAGCTTTTGGCCGTTAGTCGGCTTTGTGAAAATGTCATCCACTAGTTCGCCCGTGTGCTTCCGAATCCTAAGGGACAGGTGAACATCCGACTCTGTCCTAGGAGGAAAAGTGACCAGGTTTGGAATGATGATGATTAGTGGAGGAGTAACAAAATGAAGATTGGTAAAGCTTAGGATGTAAATCCATCCCTCCAAGTCTGCTATGGATGTTATCGACGTAGCAATAGCCAATCTCTGATAGACGAAGAACATTAGGCAAACATGAATTGTTCTTTCCTGTTCAGTTAGGAAGAACCATGAAAGGAGAATGCAAGTGGCTGAGATACGAATACTGCGCTACATGAGTGGGGTGTCATCATGAGCAGACAGAATCCGAAACGATAACATTAGAGGTAGCGCGGGGGTGGGAAACATTACAGAAAAGATGAGAGAAAATCGACGGAGGTGGTATGGACATGTGGTGAGGAGGGGGAGGAGGAACTTATTAGGTCCATTATGGGACTGCAGCTGATTGGGGGCACCAGGAGTAGAGGCAGACTTCACCCTGCCGCAAGCAGGATGAGGATGTGATAATGATGATGAATTGTTCTTTCCTGTTGAGATATTTGTAAAAAGTAGACATGAGCACCCTGTAGTCGATTTTTCGCATGGTTGGTAATGAATGTGAAGTTTTTGAACTGATTTTAAAGATACGTTGTGTCTGTGGGTTTAGTTTTATCGATTATGATAGGATGTTATTATATTTAAAAAAAATGCTTACATTTCATAACCATCATTGACAATTGTTGAATTACAGAGCAAGTACTTGAAAAAGACTTCTAATTTGTCAATTTGGTTGTAGATAGAAGAAATCACTTCAGTTTCGACAGAGATTCTGTGAAATGGTTGCCTGAATTTAATTTCTGCAGATTTGAATATCATATATGACAAGCTGTACACTAATTGGCTGACTTTATAATAGTAATAATTATGGCACTCAAACGCTGACAACGAAAAGGGATACTTTTTTTTGTTATATTAAGGTTCATTTATGTCACTCACCAGACTGTCAAATTCATAATTGGTATAATTAAAATAATAGAATAGAAATGATTTTTTTAAAAAAAAAGTTCATATTTTCGTTAATACTAATAATATTATAGTGATTTTTTTTCAGAAGTTAGACTGACTAAAGAGCTATCATGATAAGCCCAGGCAAGCATCGGTCTGGGAAAACTCATTTGTACTCATTTCTCTCATTAATTTCCATTCTTTTTAACAGATTTTTACTAAAATTTTAAAAAAATAGCTTGCAAATATAATAATACTTCTGTATGCATAGTCTGAATGGTGGCCCTAAAGGGTTTATTGTAATAATTTATAATTATGCTATGAGAAGGGCTGAATGCTCAGGACTGCAGACATGTACTTGATTATTTCAAATCTGGGATACAATCAATGTTACGCACGTTGTACTTGACGTTATTATAAATTGAGTCTCATGAACATTAAATATCATAGGACGACTATAGTAGTTTTTAATGAGAGTACAAAAACCAAAAATGGGCATATAAAGTATTGATAATAGCCCTTAAATCTGTTCACGGAATATGGAAAACTAGAACTATCCTATACCAAATTGTTGGTATTTTTATGCTTGTAGTCGAGGGATCCAGTGCTTACTAAGGATGTCATTTCATTCCTGCCCCCCACATACGGGGGGGGGGGGTTTACACAGGCACTTCAATCACCGGCTGAAGCCGTAACAGTCCCTTTGTTGCTGCCTCTAGATCCTAATGGGCCTGTATCATTCCTCCTCAATGTTTTATTTACCTCAGAATTCTTGTCTGACATACACAGCGTCCTCCTGGGCTCTAGCCCGGCTGATTCAGGCTCCCTTCATAGTGTCCTTAAGGCTTCATCTGTTGGTCCAGCTCACTCTTCTTTTCATTAAGGTGCCAAAGGGTGGAGTTATCATACATACTTTCATTGCTGGGAGTTAAATGTTGTAATGTATAAAAGATGATGCTGCGCACACATCATAAGCATTATTTTCCACCTAGATGTAATCAAGATTTGCAATCGCTTTTTTGGCAGGTTAGTTCAAACTTTCTAATTTGCTGGCTTATTAAGGTATTTCAGGAATCCAGCGTGAGATAAAATGTATTCTTGCTAATTGGTAATAATTTAGGAATAGTGACATTGGGTAATAGTTTTTATATCTATTTGAACTTATGCCAGAATTGAGGGCACTTGTCCAAGTTTGTTTCACTTAAAATGTTTCGATTTGTTTTCCCTCCCCGTGATGTTAGCATTTGATTTATCTGGTAATATTTATGCGGGTGAGTTTGTTATGTCTAGTTTCCAATCACGTGATATGGAGGGTGTTTTGCTTTGCACCATGTGCCAAACATTGGAAACTCGACTTTTATACAATTGACAATAATAAAGAAAAATCAGAATGCGATCATTTGGGAGCATCTCTGCTATTTTGTGCTTCATTTTGCTTTTAACCCTGTTCTCTCATTTCCTTTCTCAAACACACGCATGCACATAACACTGTCTGTCTACTGTCCGTTTATGTATGTACTTCAACTGTGTGCCTGGACTACTAAACTTTTTTTTCTACAAAAAAATCAAATATATACGTGCGAAGAAAACGAAAAATCTCATTTCTCTTTACCTTATAAACCCAGCAGAAACCGAGACTTCCGTTGCTTGATTCCTGGCCAAACGGCGTTCTGCCACCCAGTAGTCATTGGGGATGCGATACACGTGCAAATCCACCAACTTTTATATATATACAGACAGTGAGAGAGCGAGATAGATATAAAAAAAAGACAGAAAAAAACACCATTGGGATCAGGCCAAGTAAAAAATAATTTTAGTGTGCAGGATTTTGAAGTACCTATGAAGTGAAAGCTTTCATATAGAGTTGACGAAATAAAAAATTGAAAAACACATATACACATACATACAGCAACCAGAGAGAGAGAAAAAAAACTGTAGCGAACAACAATAAGATTTCAGATTTCAGAAAAGAGGCTTGTGTCATCTCACCCTTTCCCCTTTCTACTCCTCCTCTTCCGCCTCGTCCCTTTCCCCATTGCCTCCTATTTCTTTGCTTTACGACTTGGTCGAAATTGAAATTATTTAATATAGTTACAACCATTTTTCATTTTATAGTAGCTAGATCCATAAGTCATGCAAGTCAACTTTTGTACAAGTCTATTAAGTTTATAAATAACGTTTGGAGCACTATGCACAACTAACAAGATATTATTTGTGTAGCTTGCACACAACTGGAAGGAAAACATATTGTAATAGTTAAAATTTGTAATTCAGTTTTGTAATGTTATACTCTAGTCTGTCAAATTCAGGCTGTGTTCTGAATCTACATATAGTTTATTTTGGCAAGGGATAGAGAGATTTAAAGATGTTGTTTTTGGTTTTTTGGGAGGACTAGAGAATTTTTCTCAGGTTGACATTTTGCGTCTCAGCGTCAGTCATCGTGTATATAATGTAAAGTCGTAAAGTTTTGAAAATATTTTATCTACCCAGGTTTTTGAGTTAGTAATTCTCTTGACCCTCGTATATTTATGCTATCAATGAGCTCTTTCATACTCTATACCATAAAAATAGGGCCCATTCAAGTCGACAAATGTGTGGGTAGTACCTCAAGGGATACACTGGTGACAGAATATTTCAAAAGCGTTTGATATCACTTGGAGTACAAGATGTTGCACTAAAAATAATTTCAACATTTCTATTGCTAGACAATAAATTCTTCTTGCAGTATGCAGTAGAGGGATGGTTTTGGGCTGACACATTTTTCTTTACGCAGAAATAATTTTTAAGTGGTTTATTAAAACACTTCCAGCAAAGATGGACATTTAAAGAGTATTAGGGACGAGAGATTAAAATTTTTACTTACAATTATAGGTCGATCATTTTACCAAATGGTAGTCAAGTTATTAATCAAATTGTTCAAGTACTTATCTGTTTTCTGGGGTCCTTAGACAGCCCTTCTGAGGTCCTAGTCTGGGAGTGGAGTTGGAATTGTCTGTAGTCAATCCTTTACAGTAATGCTCTTACGGAATCTTTAAAGCAGCAATTTTCCCCTTAATAGTCTCTAATCTTTTCCGAGCTTCAGATGACTGGCTAACTGGCTATTTGCCCTTTCATACATTGTTTAAGATGACCTCATTAGCGTTGGCCTGCATTTTGAGTCCCCATTTTCGGTTAATTGTCTCATTTGAATTAAATGCGATCGACCCATTCTAACTCATCATTTTGTTGTCCAATATATTCTTTGTTCCTAATTTTACGTCTTTAAACAAACAGCAGTCAACTGCATTGACAACTTTGCTTCGTGGTCAAATGAATTATGCATTATTGTTATTTTTAATTTTGCAGGAGCTAAAAATTTTACTGATCGCAGAATGTCGCAGTGTTTATTGTTGTATCTATGCCAGGAACTCATCAATTTGTTGTTTGTTCCTTGTCTTTCTAGGCACACTGGAGATGAAAGTCAAGTCTGAAGTCCATAAAGTGTCATTATTGGCGAAGGGTGAGTGACTTTCCCCCCTCCCCGTTTTTCACCGGAGTGTCGTCATTTTCAATTACTAAGAAGTTTACGAGCCAGTTTTATTAAGAAAAAGGACCCTCAATTACAGAACTGCACTGAAGTCGTCTTAAGTTGGTGTCTCTAAACATATGCAATATTTAAGTAACTCGGTTGACATTTCTTTCTGCTGGTTCGATTCTGTACCTAGCCACTTGAGAGTCATTGAGCACTCCACTTTTTTTTAAAAAAAATTGCATGGTGATAGCTAGATAAATTAGGACATAAAAGTATTTTTCAAGATTTATCACGGATGAATGACGTCACCTGAAGTCATGCTGATGACGTTTATCCGTTACCAAGTTACTCTCAGACAATTTAATAACAGATGCACGTCACTGAATTCAATAGAAATAAGGTCTTAACTCCTAATGTTGATTATTTTTTTGTCATTGTGATTACGTCAGAGATGTCATAAATGAAGTATTTACTCACACAGTGCATGTGTTAGAAAGGTGAGTAGTAGACTTCTGAGGATAACGAGGCGGTTCCACAAGCTGGTTTTAGGGTGTGGCCCTTTTTTGCACCTCTAATCGATGTGATAGTGTGTGTGTGTTAACTTTATCCCCCCTTTCCTTTCCTAATCATTACACGACATTTATGATGACATAACGCACGTTTTCAAGTTGACAGTAATTAACTGGTTCATCCAGATGCCCTATTTGTTAGGAGTGAGGATAACCCAAGTTTCTTTTTTATTCGGTGTCCTCTCATTATTCTTGTGCCCATTGCATGTTTTTTTTTTATTCCACTCATTCTCGCTCTCTAACACACGTATACACACACAAGCACAATAAACATTGACAGCATTCATGACAGGAACGAAAAATTCATAAAAGTAATGCGGAAAATGCAATATAAAATATTTAAAATAAATCTTTAACTTCCTACAAGTGCAGTCGCATCCTGGGGCAGTGGAGAACTAGAGTGAGAGGATAGATGTTATCGGGAGAACATCTCCCTCTCGCTCCCTTTATCTTTAGCTTTTTCTCACACATCTAAGAATTCATATTTTTTTACATGATGCACTTTACTATTGCAAGCAGAAAAAAAACTAAAAAATGCTCTATTATTCAAATGGAAGAAATCTGACACTAAAGGCACTCTCAAAAGTTACCAAACCAGGCAGGCGCAGAGAGGACACAAAGTAGGTGCAAGGCAGAAGCTGTACATGTATGCATTTTTTTTTTTCGTAATTTGTATTGGAAATGGTCTATCAGGCTAAATTGCACTATTTAGTCAACTTTCGGTTATTTGGTTTATCACTGCACCAGTTGTCGAAGGTATGAAGTCGGATTTGAGGCAGGGAGGACACTGTAAAGGTGACAAATAGACACGCGAGTGATAAGAGGAGGTTGAATGTCATACAAAGGTAGAAGTGAAGGTATTAATGTTGCTTGTTTGTTTGAAAATTTTATGATATCTCTTTTTTTCACCAACCACGCACATGTATCCTACATGTATACACATGTACACCCTCCCTATCTAGGTGAAATGTCGAGTGACCTCTTAAAAACTATGTTGCCATGGCAACGTTGACCAAGGCAAAAAATGCTACTTGACAGTTAACGAGATTGAGAGATATAATTTTTTTATGTTGCATACCGCCAAAAATATCTACATATTAAGTACCTACTTTGGAAATATTTTGTAGGAGAAAGAGTTGAGTGATGGAGAGAGAGAGAGTTAATATGAAACCTCTTTACCCTCCATCCGTTTTCAACTCTTTATCCCTTAGTCCTCTTTCATTTATTGATAAATTATTAAATCTTATCAGATTCTGGGCTTTATGACTTTGCAACCACGTTTAACGGTTTTTCTAATGACTTTTATTAAGATAGTCAACCAATATCTGATAACTGAATTACTCTGATAATGCAGTAGATTAAAATTGATTTGTAATATAAAGCATTATTATGTTAAACTAATTGCTGCAGCTATTCACCTACATCCCCCCTCTTTTCTTACGTCTAGGTATGTTTTAGTTTAGTAGTTCGTTATGCCAATGGGTGGGGAGTCGGCCCAGCAACCATAACGGACCGGACCCTGTGAAGGCTGCTCACAGGTGAGGAGGGAATAGGAGCAGGGGAGGTAGGAAATTAGCAGTACCCAGTGTTCCCAACCAACCATCCATGTCGGTATTAACTTGGGTTGCGTTGCTTAACTTCGGTGATCTGACGAGTACTGGTGTGTCCAAGGCAATTCAACCGCTCAAATGTTAAAAAAACACACAACAGTCAAAACGGAATAAATACAAGCATGAGACATGCTGTTAGTTGTCGCTTTGTTTATTTATTAGTTTTAAAATTAAAATTATGGCGTAATACTGCTGCTTGTCCCAAAATGTTTACTTTTTGCCCCATGAATAATATATGCTCTATAATTTGAACTCGGCATTTAAATTGGTGGAACACACTTGTCCCTTGTATAAGTTCGCACCCTACTGAAGTTAGAGTGATCCAAAGTGCACCTTCTACAGTCCTATGAGGAGTTCACTGCGTCCCATATGTGTAGGATAGAATAAGTAGAGAAATGCAAGTGGAGTTTTGCATGATCAAAGGGACCTAATGAATGGCAATTCTTCAGGGAAGTGGTTAGGCCGGTTATGCTATATGGTTCGGAGTGTTGGGCAATGCGGTAAAATTATGCCGCGATACATGGATGGGGTACACAGGCAGGTAAGTGACGTAGACATTGCGAAAGAATGAGAGAGAATGCATTGAGGTTGGTATGGGGATGTCATGAGAAGAGGGTTCGGTCCATTACGGGGATGCAGATTATTGTGGAATCCGGGATAGAGGAAGGCCAAAGCAGACATGGGAGCAGATTGTACGAAAGTATATGATAGTGGGTGGGATTTATTGGGACCTTATTCTAATTCACTACACTGCAAGCAGCCTTATTTGGATTTAGGAAGTTGAAAGATAGGCGGGCGTGGAGGGCCAGGACTAACAGATCGGACTCTGCCACAGGCGCGACAAGGCTTTGATAATGGTGATTAAAGAGATTAAGAATGTCTTGCCCCTTTTTGAAATATGAGGATTGTGGCAATATGCGTTGAGGGTTTCATTGACATTTCAAGGATGGAACCCAACTCTAAGTTCAATCCCCAGTTGTGGATACATGTGTGGTGGTGAGGATACTACTGTTGTGGTCTTTCGGGTACTCATGTCACAAGTAAAATTTGGCAATAAAAGTAAATCCTGTTCTAACTCCTGTAAATAACTTCGATGTGCATAAAGAAAATAGTAAGGCCACATTTAGACCCTTTCTCCTCCCATTCTCGTGTAACTCATGAGTAAATTGTTTTTATTTTCGTGAATCTCGTATTTCTACATTTCCGCACGATGAAAGGAAGGGGTGAGCAAGAGGGGCGAAACACTGAGAGAAGAGTTTGTATAAAAAATGTTTGCCATTAAGTGAACCTATACATTTGAAAGCTAAAGTGTTTCTTTATCTCATGTGTAAAGAAGTTGAAGGTCAGTAAATTCGGCAGAATAAGACGAAGAAGATCTGTTGTGTGTTTCAGTGTAATTGGAGAAATGTGCGCCTGCTGTTTTTGATGTTGGGCAATCACACATAACACCGGTTATGTGCACTGAAAACAACTTCATGGCTCTTCCCTCTCTCTCCTACTGATCTTTTAAAATGCTGAGTAAGTGCGAAACAGAAGGAAGGAGGTGGTCTCCATCCAGAATTTGGATAACAATAGTGTTAAATCAAAATACAACATGTTATTTTCAAAAGTTCTTGGTTTTGTTTTAGCTTTAGTTAGATTTATATTCATTTATAACCCCGTTCTATTATTCATCCGTATCAAATAGGATGCAGAATTTGAGTAAGATACATAGGAGCAAACATACACTAGGACCACTGCTAAAAAAAACAACGGATGCTAAGAAAGAATTTTCCATTTCAGTGATTCATATCATTTTCTTTCTTTTTCTTTTACTTTCGTATATTTTAAAATAAGTAAATAATAAGTTAGGAAAACGAATTCGTTGAGCTTGAAATGTCCTCATTCCTCTACAATAGAAAATTAAATTGGGACACGGTCATTGATGATAAAAAGGAGATATGATATTTCAGCGATTGTTAGTTCACCCTGTTTGCAATGTACAGAGGACTAGTTCTGCACTTTTATGATGAATGATACTTTTGTCTCGGCAGTTTCGGGTACCTATGGCAGAGTCGGGTACCCCTCTTGTCATTTTGAAGGGACACAAGGGTGATATATTGGACGGCGTTTTTTCGCAGCTGGTTGCCGACCAAAGGTGCAATCCGTATTCTTATTTGTCGTCGATATTCTCTTCGTTGGGGCATTCCACCGACGCCGGCGGGCGAGCTCCTAGGGAGCGGCTTATTGCGTTGGACACACCAGTTCTCGTCTATTCACTGAAGTTAAGCAACGTAACTCCAGCTAGTATTGACATGGGTGGCCGCTTGGGAAAACTGGGTACTGTTAATGCCCCAAAATCGTCGCATTGGTATAGTGTCGTCTCTGCATGAGAACTATGCAGTGGACGGGCCTCTAATGGCGTTGTAGTTGAAGGGCCTTAAGACACCAACGAACCATAGGCGAGCTCCAACACCTGGAAATTTTGCCTCATCTACCCGTTGCATAGTAGAGAGGGTTCTTTTACGTGCCAACCCCACTTCTCATCCGAAAGAAGGCGCACTCGGGGTCTCTCTCTCTCTTGCCCGAAAGAAGCTAACCTACCTCAGTCCAGTGTCGAACCTAGAACCACTGACGCAGTTACCGAGCGTGCTAACCATTGCGTCACCGAGGCGGGTGTTAGGAGAACTTTTCTAATTAAAGTTTTGCATCTCTCTATTTTTAGAGCAGAAATATGACTGTCTCGCGCTTATTCTCAAATTCATAGTATCAATTCACCAAAAAATTAAATTTCTTAATTTTATCATATAACTAACAAACAACACAATGGATCATGACCTCTCTTTCTCTTATTATCAAACATTTATGTTCCATCCTATACTCCTAGTGCAATGGACGCCTGCATTTCTTAAGAGGCGTCTAAAAGGGTTGAAGCATCAGGTCGTCTTTCTAGTACTGGTATCGTGGCGAAATGAACAAAGCAGTGTCTAAGCGTGAATTTAAACGGTTTCTCTATCCATCCTCCCCGCTGCCCTCACGGTGTGCAGAATTAGGGCGCAGGATTTATAGGACGCATGTTTGTTGGTCAGTCGACTTTTGGATCCGGGCGTATCTTAATAATTTCAAAGGCGAACCACCTTTCTTCCACCCTTTACTTCGAATTCTAGGTACACCGCTAATCTTAAGCTTTCAGATAAGTAGACAGAAGTAATTTTGAAACGTTTGCAATTTGATTGAAAGGGCGTGATGATTTTTCTTTCTTAACTGAGAGATGAAGAACAATCCCCCTTAAAGTGCCTATTGTAGAAAAGGAGGAAAAGTTACTAATATTTCAGATGATATCTGCCAAAAAAAGTACTGGTTTTCCCTCCGTAATGGAAGCAGTATCCAGTTTCAGATAATTTGGGATGGGGATATGATACACCTCTCTCTCTCTCTCTCTTGTGGTGATTATATAGAAATCATTCGTAAATCATTTATATTTTTATATTATCATTAAATCCCATACGTGTCTTGTCTTTTCAACATTTTCATCTAAGCTGGGATTAAAATAATCCTTCTGAACCTGAGACTGGTAGACAGCCTGTGGAGGAGGTTATTTCATTTCAGTTTTCTGGCAGCTTAGTGTTAAGAGTGATATTATAAGAGGTACACGAAGAGGTGGTGGTGGATCTAAGCTAAAATTAATCGAAAGGTAATATCGAGGTGTTATTACTTAAGAGGGCATAATTTTTATCTGGGAAATAGTAGTGCAGTAGTAAAATATTGTTACTTCTGTCACGTGGTTTTCAAAAAAAAATAATAAAAATGTGGTTGGTGGCTGAGTAATTAATTGAGAAACTGAATCTTATTCTATCAGATAACTATCATGCGTGAATATGAGAAATTAACCGTGATTAAAGAGTAATAATATAAATGAAATCATGCGAAGATCCCTCCTTCATCCATCATCAATCTTGAAACCCACAAAAGACTTTATCACTCCATAAAAAAACCACTTCTCTCTCTCTCTCTCACTTCCAATATAAGATAATACAATGCATATAGGAGTGTGAAGAAGTCAGATAGGAAAATTTCTTCAATTACGGAGTTGGTAAAAAAATTTTAAAACCCGTTAATGCCTTTTAAATTTCGGATAAAGAGCCTGCGACGATAATGGTTTTTCTTCCTGTAGGATCTTAACCAGTTATGGTGGAAAGTGCAAATATTGATTTGAAGATTTATCATAAATATTTTATTTGATAATAGCAATGTGGGTGTGTAGATTGATATAAACAATAGGGATGTGAGCAGAAAAAAATATTTTTGCTATTGAAAACTACTGCTACTAGAGTCAATCATTAAATTTTTATATCGAAAAAAAATTAATATTAAAAATATATTTATTTATAGCTCAATCGAAAATGGGACCCATCGAAAATATATCTCCTCCTCTTAGTTCACATGTGTGCTTGCTATTTATTGAGGTTATTCAATTTTTCATACCTTCGATAACTTGTTTTTCTTTACTAGGCCACGTGACTTGATAGCATCCTACTATACAGGGCCGGTAAGAGCGGGCCTTCAGAGCACTGCACTGCATACTGGTGTTAATACAGAAGAGGCGCCATTTCCATGTTTCAACAATTAAAGGTGTAATCAACATTATTAAAACTAACGGGGAGGGGGTGTTATTTGAGAGTTGCAGACGGGCGCTGAAGATCCTAGCACTGGTCCTGCTAGCATGAGTTAAAATTGCAAAATAATTTTTCAAAAGTGCTTTGAAATGACAGTGATAGGTAAAAATAGGTGGTGAAGTGTGCAATATGTGTTTTGGTAGCCCCTGGTAACATGAATAACTCACCATTTCTGACAAGGGCCTTGTTCCAATGCCGGAATCCTTATCAGTATCGCTGTTGTTGTTGCTTTTGTTGCTGGTTCGACTTGAAAGCATTATAAACGATTTTTAAATTTTGTAAAATATTTTCGTTTAACTATAATTATTGAAAATGTCCACTGTTTTCACTTCTGACAGTTAACAGCAACAATCAACATTGCCGCTGTTAAATATAAACAAGGTTGTCATTAGGGTGAAGCACACAAATGGACACATATGGTCAGTTCAGTACTGACTGACTGACTAACTGACTAAATGGACCCGACGCAAACCTAGCCACGTGACTTTTTTTCATTGGTGTTAACTTTTTGATTTCCGTAGGAAATTATTGGAAATTGTACAAGAAATAATCACGTGTGCACTGTCCGAAACTAGGTGATACCTATTTTATTAATATTACACACCATGATGTGGATGACAAAAAAGGAAGTTGTTATTCATGGATATTCAGTCGAAAGTGTCTAATTTATATCCTGAATTTGTTTGTGATTTTTTTTAATGATTGTAATAATGACCTACTAACATTCCAGTGCTGAGGGAAGGAAGGAAGGAAGGATGGACCGGCAGACGGCTGTCACAAACGGTGCGCTAGTGTGGATGTTATATGGGTCAACATTAAAATCATTAATAGTAATCTAGATGACGTGTCCATGGCAGCAAGAAACACCTCTACATTTGTCATTTTAATTCCGCTTGCTGTCTGCATAGACTAGGACATAACAGAAACAGATTTTTGCTCACTGTTATTTGAAGTTGCACCACAGTTGAAAAATGGGCAGGGGTTATCTTCTTTCAAATGAATGGCCATATGTCTAAATGACAAAATCGGATTAAATTAGAGATTAGAGAGGGAACCAGTGCAGTGTATTCTGCTTTCCTTTGGGAAAAAGTACTAGTGATAGCATCGGCCCTGGTAAGGCCGGTTCGAATCTCGCCAAGTCACAGTTGAATCAGGTTTAATCACCCTGACTCTAATGTTCGTAGTGTTACCGTACCTGTGTACCTGAGTTAACAGAACTCAAATTTTTTTTCTAGAAGGAAAATGAATATAGCAATAATACAGGGTCAGTAAAAAGATATTGCCACTTTTAAATTTAACAAACTGTTGTTAGCCAGTGAGGAAGAGCCACGTAAATAGAATGCAAGTAGCCGAAATGCGAATGCTGCGGTAGATACAGTATACTCGTTCCTGATAGAATTAGGAACGAGTAATTGGGGGTAGCTTGAGAGAGGGGGGAGACATCGCGGAAAAAATGAAAGAGAATAGATTTAGATGGTATGGACATGTTATGAGAAGTGGGGAGGAGGAGCTCGTTAGGTCCATTACAAGAATGCAGGTGGTTGGGAGCAACCGGGGCAGGGGAAGACCAAAGCAGACGTGGGAACCGGTTGTTCGTAATAGGGAGCTTGAGTTACACGTCGGTTTTTAACTTACACCGACGTAAAGCAGACGAATTGCGTACTGCGCAGGTGCACATGCCCCTATTAGGAATTTTGCATCTGCGCAGTATGGAATTCGTCTGCTTTGCGTCGGTGTACGTTGTTCGCAACGTGTAACTCAAGCTCCCTAATGATATGGTAGTGTGGGGTGGACGGGGACCTGGTGGGAGATATACGGGAGTGGAGGGCTACAACACGCAGAGCCGACCCTGCCGCAGGCGGGATAAGGGTATGATGATGATGATGATGATGATTCATCTGTATATCCCGCCGCGGTAGTGCAGTAGGTAGCGGGCTCGGTAACTGCATCAGTGGTTCAATGTTCGATACTGAACCGAGGTGGATTGGCTTCTTTCGGGCGAGACAGATGCCTCGCGTGCGCCTTCTTTCGGATGAGAGGTAAAGCCGAAGTTCCCATGTGGTGTACGATGGCATTTGCACGTACAAGAACCCAAGGTTACTGTAGATAAGGTTGGCCATTCAGCCTCATTTAAATATTTCGCTCTTCACCGGTTAGCTCCTCCCCCTACGTCATCGCGGGAGCAAGTAGTAGCTTAAGAGCATACTTTCCATATATTTTAACAGGTTTTGTATAAGCGATTGTTTCCCGAATTTTGTATTAAATAAGGGAACAAATAGGAAAAATAATCGTAGGTAGATTGAAAAATACATTAAAAATTAAATTTGATATATTTACTAGCAAATAAATTAATAGTAATATAATTAATAGGCATACTTTAGATATGCAGTACAGTGTGTATTGGTAAAGGTGATCGTTTTTCTAATTATTTTAAATATGGAAAAAAAGCAAAAAAAAAAAATGATCATAAGTAGATTCAGTAATATATAAGAATTTGAATCCAACATATTTTACTACTGAATAAATGAATAGTCATTATTATGATCGGGTGTGTGGGTTCTAGCCCTCCCCTGCCGTCTATTCCCCATCAGGCCCTCGTCCACCCCACACACCACCATATCCCTATGCATGACGTGCTCCCACGTCTACTTCAGTCTCGCCTTGCCCCAGGTGCTTCTGACCACCTGCATTCCTGCAATGGATCTAATGAGCTCCTCTTCCTCCTCCCGTCTTCTCATTATGTGTCCATAACACCTCAATCTATTCTCCTTTTTAGCGATGTCCCCCACCCCTAGGTTACCTCTAATATCATCATCATCATCACATCCTTATCCTGCCTACAGCAGGGTAGGGTCTGCGGGTTCTAATCCTCCACTCTCGTCTATCCCCAACCAGGCTCTCATTCACCCTGCACACAATCATGTCCCTCTGGACAACCTGCTCCCACGTCCGCTTGGGTCTCCCCCTACTCCTGATGCCACCCACTACCCGCTGCCTCAGAATACACCTTGTGAGCTCCTCCTCCCCCTTCTCATCACATGCCCATACCACCTCAATCTCTTTTCTCTCATCTTCTCTGCAATGTTTCCCACCCCAAGCTGCCTCTAACGTACTCGTTATGGACTCTGTCAGCACGCGACACCCCACACATGTACTGCAGCATTCACAACTCGGGTACTTGTATTCTATTGACATCGTTCTTCTTCACTGCCAAACACTCTCTGATCCATACAGTATAGCACAGCTGGTCTAACTACTGCCCAGTAAAACTTCCCTTACAACTTGATTCAAACCTTCCTATCACACAGGACTCCGTTTATGTTTATTTGTGTGCTGATTCGGTTTTATTGGTGATAAAATGCTGTTTCTTGTCTTAAATGTGTAAATTTTAATAATTAGTATGCTCTCTCTATGGTATATTACCAGCGAGTGCTCCCGCGGTGACGTCAGAGGCATAAATAAATTTGATTGGCTAACGCTCTGAATGGCCAACCTTATCTATAGTAACCTTGCAAGAACCCTCTCTACTATGCAACGGGTAGATAAGGCAAAAATTTCCAGGTGTGGGAGCTCGCCACTTGGCGTCGGTAGAATTCCCCAACGAACAGCAGACCGACGATAAATAGGCACCTCTGGTCGGCAGCCGACTGCGGAAAAACACCGTCCAATATATCATCCTTGTGTCCATTCAGAGGGACAAGATGGATACCCGACCCTGCCATAGGCGGGAAAAGGGTTAGGAGTTGCTTGCTACACTCGTGTGCTTATGAATTATAACATTTACGCAAATTTATATTTCGTCTGAAACAGAAATTACATTTAAATTTGCAGGATGCAGTTGGCTCAACGGCGGCCTTCCATGGGACGTCCCACAGCACGTCGCATTTGCATGTAAAAGAATCCTTTCTATTTGGAGAACAAGAGAGGTATATCGTCACGTTTCTTTAAAAACCTCGTAAGTCCCATTTTCGTTGGTTTTCATATTAAGAAATCTTAGTCAAAAATCTGAGGAATTCACAGACCTTTTAAGTCTGTCAGCAACCTCTGCCCTTCTGCAGGGCAATTTTTGTTATTCCCACCTGTTGATAAGTGTTAGTTATGAGCAGTTTTCTTCTCTCCTTTAAAATTTGCGTTTTTGGACTTACGGGGTTTCTAATTAAAGGTGGCGATATGTAGATCGGCAAAATTCCCAAGGTGAATGACTGACTTCGCCTCTTCTTAGTCTCCATAAATTGAGTTCAAAGATAATTAGGCCGACGTTAAATGATGAAATAAGCTGAAGTTCACCCGTCCAGGTGTTAAGACTAGGACGTCTTCATGAGAGGGCTTTACAACATTTCTGATTATTATTCATTTATTCAGATTGACGAAAATTTACAAAATGTCGTCTAAAAGGTTATCAAAGCATTATTTACAAAAAAAACATGAATAATGGCAGTGAACTTTTTGTGGCATTTATAAAAATGAAACAACTTTTATAACGGTAAGACTCGAGGAATATAACATTAATTTGTAGTCTGGCCAATCTGTAACCTGGGTCGAGCATTTTTCAACATCGCTTTTGAAACATTTTCCACTTGACAATGATATTTGGCCAATTTAACAATTAAGGCATCTTGCAACTATTAATAACAAAGAAAAGAATTGTCCTGTTAGAATTATTCAGAAATAATTTCACTAGTTTCGAAATTGGCATACCATAGTCAACGAAGGGTCTTTATCAGTTGCTAATGCCATCATTTCCATTAAATTATCAATTGCAGTGTAAGGAACCCAAACAGGAGGTGCATCCTGTGATAAATTTGACTGACAAAAAAAATATAATCCTATAACAAAATAATTTATTATAAAATCGTTAAATAGATGCAACAAACCTGAAGACCAAAATATTCTTTGCCTTTTCCTAATACTGCATCAAGATATTCTATTACAAGACCAGCAGCTTGTTCTAACATTTCAAATTTCAAATACTGCCTTAGTAAATCGGCCACATCATATTCCTGAGAATGTATTAAAGAGAAGAGAATTGAATTGTCATTTAGTAGTGTTATGATAACCCTCTCGCAGATATGCAGCTCTTCCTCCATTGCTGGTGAGCCCAATTATATAATGGTGAGAGTCCACAACTCAGTAAAAATTGTCATACCTTGTAAGTTGCTAACAGCCAGTTCGGTAAAGAACACGCGTTGGATAACAGACGATTAATGATACACCGATGATAAACCACCTGTCCCTTTTCTTCATAAGTATCTACATAAAAACTTAAAAGGCGCCAAACGTGGTCCACTATGCTAAAATGGAAATGTATTTTAAGAAACAAGTTGTCAATTTAAAAATCCTTAACTTGTTCTTAATGATAACCACACCTAGACTCTCTTGAAAAATGTAAGCCTGACGTTTCATTCTCCATAAGCCAGTCCCATGCTTCATCAGCTGCATTAGGCACAGACCCAATTGATTTCATGAGGTGAATACATCTGTAATGCAAGAAATATAGTTTTTAAAAAAGATCTTTGTATGGATATGAAGATAATTTAAAACTCTAAATAGTTACCTAGTAGTCAAGGCTTCAAAAACTGACTCCAGAGATATTTTGAATGTCTTACATATTCTAATAGCAACATCAAACAGGCCTGCATTGCAAAGTAATAGCACACTTTCTTCAGCAGTGTAAGCAGGACCTATATTATCATTTAGCATCAAGATCAGACAGTTATATGTAGGAAAAAAATACTGCAGATCGTTAAAATGATGAAATTTACCTTTGGCAATTAATGGATCGGGATTTCTCTTAACAAGTCTAAGGCGGGCCAGCACCAATTCATATTCATTTCTGATCTGGTTCAGCTCTACTAGAACAACCTGATTTTGCATCGCTATTAAAAATAATTTACAAGACGTGAATCATTAAATGTATGTTTCTTAATTTGCATTTAAGTTCTTCAAAATAATTTTTAATTATACAGCAGTGTTGTACTATTACCAGACGGTATTATTTCCTCCCCATCACTGGATCGCTTAGGTGACATTCCGGGATGTACCACTTCAGTAGACTACGTAAGGAGAAGAAAGGAAAAAAATTTTAAATGTTACATACCATATGAATTGATTTAATTTTCTAAACTAAAATCATACACGTTCAACTGGTACTGGTTTCACAATCCACGCATATCTTGGATCGACTAAATGCAAGCAATTCATAGCGGCCAAATAACATTTTGCTTGTTTCTGAAGACCTTTCAAACCACCCACTTCATTACCTAGACGCATGCCATACTCATACATGACACTGCCAGCTAAAAAAAGGAGAAAGAAAGGTTCTGATTTACATCAAATTCTGAATATTCACCCAAAAAATTGTACAAAAGTAATCAATCACCTCTCCTGAAATTTCCTCTGTAGACATGGCACGAGTATAAGAGTTCATAGTAGTTATGTATATTTAAATCAATGGTCCGAGCTCTTGATTCGATTATTTCTATAACCTGAAAATACCGAATTTTAATTTTTTGGCGACGAAACAAACATTTAAAAATTTCACTTACTTCGTCTAGCATATCAGGATAGGGATATTCCACTAAAGCTTTGAGTTCATGTCTTTCAAACAATACAACTATGAACTGCCTTAAACAATCTTTTTTCCTAATAAAACATATAATATCATCACTTTAGAGAGTTTTCATCATCGAATAAACAATTAATTGAATTTCAGGGTCTGAAAAAATTGCGAATTTACCTCGAATGGTCAGGAATTGCCATCATAGCTGCATAGGCATCATTGTTGTGGCCCAACTCTAAAAGATATTTAAACAATAATGTTCCCAATGTCGGCAAGTGTGAGCTGTCCTTTTCAGAATTATCAATGGCAATTCGGGCTAATATGACCACATGCTCAGCATGTAAGTACTGCTCAAAAAGACGAATAACCTAGAAAAGCAATCACCACAACGGGTAATGCGTATGCTTGTTACAAAACGCCAATTAATAAGAAAATTAAATAATCTTACTTTTAAAAAATATAAAATATTTAGCTGTGAAGGATCAACATCCGAAGCTTGAAGGACTTTCGAAACTATAAAGTCTTCTTGAGAAATATCATTGACAGCAGCTAGAAACCAGTCTAATGCTTTATCGGGATCTCCTTGGATTAGGTGAGTGTAACCACAAAGAAATTTCCGGGAACAACTGTTCCATTCACACCAGGGTTGCAACAAACGCACATATTCCTGCAACTGCGTATACTGGCATTGAGCCATTAAAAATTCTGGGAACATAAAATTTACTGTTATAGGCCAACTAAGAGTAGAATTAAGGAAAATTAATCTAATGTTTGAAGTAGATCTTGCCAGAATTATTCTACTTAGATGGATACACTAATTGCGAGACGATAGTCACAAATGGCAAGAACGCCTTCATCCAAAGACGGCAAGGAGAAGGTTGTACAACATTTCCTTCAGCCAGAAGAATACGTGATAATGAACCACCATCTCCTTGAATGAATAACTCTACCAATCGAAGGGAATGCGACACTAAAATCAATCAAATTAAAAACAAAAATTAATCGATAACTTTTAGCTACTAAATAATAAGTAAAATTATACCTGGTTGGACACTCTTAGATTCTCCATAGGATGTCTCTGATAAATTTAATATTGCAAGTTGTCGCGTTCCAGAATCCCTGTAAAATTGCATTCAGAATTGCAACAACGACACATATAGCATAATTTTATCAACAACTTAGTATTACATACACAATATCAACACTTGTTGATGATGCTGTAGTTTCACAAAACCAAGTCAAAAGAAAATAGGCTTGGATAGAAACACTAGTTTGAGGCACTAAATTGGAACGTATGGTTTGCCTAATGTCCCCACTAATTCCAACCTGTTAAAACAATAACAAAAAAAATTAAAACATAAGCAACATAAATTGTAATTTCTTAACACGAAATACCAACCTGAATTCCACCACGTATAACAAGTTCCAAAAAAATCATTAAGTCGCGACACATGTCAAAACGAGCTTCAGCTATCTGGTGTACAGTTTCCGCAAGTACACTGGACCCTAATTTGCTTCCAAACAGCTTATTTGTCAATAATCTCCGACTAACTTCAGCTGAATAGTTATCAATAACGAAGTCCTGTGGTGCTCCATGTGCCAAGTCAATTGTAACAAGAAGAGTCTGGATTGTCGACATTAAGTTGTTCATGGATTGCAAGATATCAGTTAAATGGTTCAGTAATGATATTTCTTGTTCATTTTCCCTTAAAGAAAAAAAGGTGTTTACGTTAAAAATGATCAATACTAAAAACTTTTTAATCATTTCACTAACCCTGAAGTGAGTAACAACATGTCAACCACGTTTTGGGAAATCATCTCTGGAGTCATTAGATGGAATAAATCATATCTGAAGTCGTGAATTATTTCTGCTGACAACTGTGAACGAATCAAGTGTAGGCATCTAAACAGGACTACTAAATCATTTGATAAAATTGCATCTAAAATAAATTCAACAAAACAATTGTTTGATTAAAAGAGACTAATTTCTGAAACCATTACATTTGTATAAATGTTATACCTTGTAAGGCCGGAATTGTAATGAACTCGTTCAAATTTCTTTCATCAGAAGACAATGCAAGTTGCTCTAATATATCACATGGTCGCAGCAGGGAAAACGTATTCTGCGTAAGTATATTTCATTATTACCAACATTTCTTTGTTCTCTAACAACCTCTGTTGATATAATTTACCTTTTTAATAAGGCACATTGCTCCACTATTTGGATCGCTACATAACCCCATAGGTTTAGTTCCAACCTGAGTAGAAGTTAATGTATTTAATTAATGTTTCAATTAGAATCTACTTGCCAAATAAAAATTTCACTTCAGTTTCAGGAGAAACTTCACCTGGTGATACTGAATGCAACTAAGATAAAACTTTGACCAACATTCTTGCTGCAGTTGAATATACTGTTCATCTGAGAGTTCATATTCACTAGCTCGATTTTGGATCTACACAATCATCAAATAAATAATACAAATCAAGAATGGGTAGCTTAAATACAGTATATATTTTTTAAATTCTGTAGATTAACTTAACACAAACCTCCATTTCAACCGTTGTTGTTACCTCTTCATAAAGTGTGGTTGATGATGACGCATTAATTTCACTCAAACAGCTCAAATCCGCTGATCGTCTGTAAATCTTGAATGTGATGCATAATTATTAACTAGTGTACAATTCTAATAACTTAGCAGGCATGACACATTTAAATTACATTAATGGCCTTTGTTATGGTTTGAAGAGAAAACCGCCCAGGATAAAAAATGTATCGGCAGTACGCTTCTCGTGGGTCCATTAGTCCCTCTGGCAAATGGAAGTCACGTCCAACAGGTGGTTCTAAGTGCACATTATTCCATCCAGAGGATGGAGCTACAGCACTGTGTAACAGTGAAGAGTACTTTTAATATGCATGCTAATTTAAATTTCTTTTTCTTTATGCATACCTGTTGACCACGGCATATCTGAGAACAGGCTCACTCTCAACATTAGTCCACAAAGCCCAAAGTAGATGGGGTGTTAAACTAAAGTCTGTTAAATCAAACTTCAAAAACAATAGACATTAAGCTTTAAGGTGAAATTAGATATTTCAAATTGTGATTATGGATATTCGTTCTTGTTGCAGATCAGTTTACCTCCGGTGAATAGAAAGACGAAACATATTCCAAATCATAATTTCCAGATTTAATGACTAGCTGCAATACAAGAAATTGACTTCGATCAACGAAGTGCAGGAAAGCTCCTAATAATAATTCATTTCTGCGGGTTCCAACTGCCTTCCTCAACACATGTCGTTGACCTGGGTAAAACGAAATATAAATTCTCAAGCTATAATTAAAATTATTAATAGTAAATTGTTATATTGTCATACCCATATGCTGAAGTTTTTGGGAACTTGAAAAATCTGACACAAAGTGCATAAGATCGCAAACCATGATGCAATCATGATCCTAAGAAAATTATAAAAGATATGTTGTTTAGATAGTAATCTACAGATAAAAATATTATTTTAATGAAGAATGTCCTATAATTTCTAAAGTAAAATTGCTCAAAATTAAAAAAAATCATTCATTGAAGAAATACCCAATTTTTAATTCCTCTCAAATGAAAATTCATAGAGCAAGTGAAAACCTATTAATAAGAAGGTTAGGATGCAACATTCTAAGTTCCCATAAGTAATAATTACGTTTACATCAGTCAATACCACTAATAGTAATAATACTGGTTTAAGAATAGCTTCTGACCACTCTATGTTCAAAAGTCCATAAATATGTTAGTGTCACTTGCCTTAATGGACCACATTCTTATTTTAGAATCTCTACAAAGCACAAAAAGTGCTAAAATCTTGTCTAAGGCATGAAAGCAGAGACTCACTGGAGCATCACTAGCCATAGTACCGCCTCTATAAAAAAATTATTACAAAAAGGTTCTCTTAGCAAAAAACCAACATTTAAAACATCAGGCTAACCTCATTATTGATGGTACAATTCCTGTCCACACTCGCTGCATCATTGTTGAATGACGCAATTCTCGAACAACGACTGAACCTGTAAAAAACAAGAAGAATAATTTGTCTATTTTAACATTAATTTGTTTCGCAATCATACTAAATAGTCGCATTTAATTTAACTCATTACACATTATTATTATTTCACATAAAAGCAACCAAACATGCAATATATGGACAACTTCGTATAAATTATCTGGCTGAACGAGCTTTCGAACCAATTTGACTAAATTTAAACCATTACTTTGGTCATTTTGCAAGTTGGTCGAGTCTAGGATGACTAATAATTAATTGTTAGAATAAATTAATCAAATTTCGCCTTCACGATAATTCAAAATATTCGTTATTGGTATATCTTCTGTCACCAACTGGCACTCAAAATGTATTAACTTGTTATGGTCTAGTTGGCCATCACACGAATACATATTATACAAATTACTAATACTCTTAAGTACCATTCAAGTTGCCCATTTTTCCTAAACTTTGTTAATAGTGTGGCTAATAACATAATGTGAGAAATGATTATAAAAAAATTCAGATTGATTTTTCAGGGAGAATTTGATAAGCATAAAATTTTAACCATAAAGTTTACTTCTGAAATCGCATCAAAGATTGCTTTTGATCCCTTGTTATCCCATAACAATTTTTTTCAATTTTATAAATGTAAACCTGGTGTATCTGGCCGTGGAAGATTAACTAATAATATGCTTCCAACACTGCATGCAAGTGCAAAATGAGCCTCTCCATCTACAGAGAGCCAACATGATGAACTATGTGGCAATGTTCCTGGTGCTCCACTCCAGTTTAGCACGTAACTATTAGAAGGTTCACGCACTTGGGCTGCTGTTATTTCCGCTAATACGGATGGTATAGATATTGGACGAAAAGATAGAGTACTGCTATCCTATTTAAAAATACAAATAGCAAAAGTCAAAAAAGACACCCGCCTCAGAATGGTATTTAAATGATCACTTACTTGATCCTGTTTGTTTGGATGAGGTAATATAATACGGTGGACACTTGACACAGTGGCAACCAAGAAGACGACGTTCTTCCCATTTTCATGAACACCCACACCATCTAAAACCGGTGTGTCATGGAATCGAAGACAAATATGATTTCCTGTAAGATCCAAGTCTAACGACTCTTCAGAAATCTCTAAGATATCATGGCTAATACGCCTATAAATCCATACAAATTAAATTAAGATTACACGAATGTTTCTGCATGTGATTGGAGTAACCGTGCATCACACTCAATGTGATTTCATAATCCATTCATTGTGACTGATGTAAAGTTTTTCATATCAACTGTAACGTGATATGTTTTCTTCAATTTTATGATAGGGATAATATAAAATCGACTCACCAATAAAAAAATCTATTTCTTGTCAGTTTGGAGGCATGTGTACTATCTTTATAGGCATATCCACCACAAGCTTCTGGTCTTTTGATGTCTTGAAGAGTGCCTTGAGCAGCACCTAACGAGTTAAAAAAAACGTATTTCTGTCACAAGTGGAATATAAAAATAACAGCTACATCGTGTGGAAATCACAATACTAATTCAAACAGAACAGCCAAGTCAAATTTTCAAATCCCGCCAATTGTACAAACCGGCACATGGTTAACCCAAGTTTAGAAGTTATATTTGTTCTACTCGAATCAAAAAGTTAGTAGTCAAGGATCCATTATATCAAAATAATAATGCACAATTACCTATATTAACATTAATATCACGTCTCTTTGGAGATATTGTCTGATTTGGAATCACTTCTCGATAACCGTACTCCATTTCCGATGAAACGTCGGCCATGTCGTTTTCGGTATCTTAGCAACGGCCCGCTTCGCAGCTAGGTTCGCAGTTGTTTATTTCGCCGACAGTTTTATTCAAAATTCTTATAGGTACACTTCCGTTGGTACTAATAACTTTAAGGCATTATTTTCTGAAATCTGTACAACTGTCAGGCGAGGATCTAATTGCTATTAATTTGTGTTGGTATATAACTTAGATGTGCAGTAATTGTAGCCTCTGAATCAAAGAACCAACAATGAACATGGATGTCAAGTTATTTAAAATATCACAAAATGGCCAGAAAACATTCGAAACGTGACATAATTATATAAAAATGAGTAATTTATCTTGTTATAAGAATACCTTATGCGATAATACATTCGCTACAAGCACTTCTATATACAGTACCATTACGTTTTGAATACAGTATCTATAACCTCGGACACATCGACTCTATTCTTGGCGCGAAAATCATTCTTCGCTTCTTGGCATTCCTTTAAGTCGTTTTGTGATATGAATTTATTTATGATAACTGTCGTACTGTTACAATTGTTTGACACGAATTTCAAACTAATGTCTAAAATGCATGACAATTTTGTATATGTATATCATGGATGTCATTACAGATAAGATTCCTGTATGTGTTTTTATTGTGTTACGAGAGTACAGTCGCCATATTGGGTGAACAAACTTTTCAAAGTTTATATAACAACGCATATTCCATAGAAAACGGAAATATCAATCGGGACTCTTTATTGGTAATTATCGAGTAATAACTATTAAAGAAGAGTGAACCATTTGGCTCTTATGTTTCGTAATATAGTTACTCAGAGTGTGACAATAATAACAGTTTTTAAAAACCCCTATTATGAGAGCTAACTCGACGTTGAATGGGTTTATCCATTAAACTACTAGGGGGTTCAACGTGGGAAAATCCCTCGCTATTTTCCGATCATAGCATAAGAAATCACGTCGTCTAGTTGCTTCTCAGGTAAGATAGTTACTATTTTTTGTTCACATTTCGTTTCCAATTTGATTTTAGATGATTCAAATCTAGTAACATTTTATTGCAAACACAGGTTAAGGTAGTTGACCACCCCCACATCTATGAGTTTGTGATGAGAATTCCGTTGCAGACTAGTAGTCGTTACCATTGTTTATAATGTAATCGTGAACATGAACTTCTACGAGAGGTAAGGGGACAGACAGGTAAACTGGGGTTATATTACAATAAGTTTTACATTATCCCCTTACCTTGACAGTTTCAAAATGTCAAACAGTAATTTTCGTCAGTGATGGTATTCGCGTTGAAGAATGAGACGCGCGTTTTCCGTGTTGACGCTTAATTTTGTGTGTGTGTATATGTTGTAAGTAATGAGCATAATATGGGTATGAATGAATTCAGACTACCCAATGGTTAATCGGACTTTTTTGTGCGTATTTATATACATAATATCTAAGTATATGCCGTTCAAGAGAGCGTGGGAAAATCCTGTTGCCCCATTGTCCCTACGTACGACTCTAGCAACATAGTAGTAGTAGCTGTATTTATATACAGTACATGTTATTTGGTTTTCTTATCTTTGCATGTTATCAGACCTTCATCGTTTCTTTATTGGCAGCGATTTCAACTCCAGCAGTTAAACTATCTTTTTTTTTTTAATTGAACATTTCTTAACTACTATACACCTTTAGTTTTTAGCACTACTACTAGTCACTGTTCATGATTTGAGAGTGTAAAAACCTGCTTATTGTTTGATCATAATAAAAAAAAAATTTTTTTTAATAACAACAATATATAAATGTTCTTTATGCATTTCATCCTACTTCATAAAAAATATGGTGTCTACTAGGCACTTAGTGTGAAGATTTCCATCGCACGTTTTTTTACTTCAGGAATTGAGTCATGGAAAGTGATTGACGTTTATATCAATTTTTAACTAGGTAACAGTGCAATTTTTTAAACAAATTTAGAAAGAAGGCTGCTATTTCAGACTTCTTGTCTGAAGATTTCAGTTCCTTAACATGATTATTTTCAGGCTGGTAACATGAGATCAAGACTGGGTCACATGTTGCAATATGGTATTCACTTCGAGGTCTTTGTTTTCCTCTCATGGAGGTGGCCAGACATTTGTCATTAATTTATCCATAACTGACAAGAACTTATTGGTAAAGCTATTTTACTGCAGGACAACTCGCATAATTTTCTAGTTTCTTAGCTGAGTTGTTAAGAGCGGTGCCACAAAGCCAAAGATAACTTCAATAAATGTCAGTAGGGTTTTTATCAAATTTCAACATTGAGAAAATAATTGATTAATCCTCAGACATTGATTACATGCAATTCACACTTTCAAAACTTTATATGCAATTCGCAGCTGGCAGATGAAGGGATATGTTGACCATCTGCCTAGATTACAAGAGACCAGAGTTCAACTACCATTTACAGATAAACACGGTAGTGTGTCTCTCTGTGCCAATTTTCGGCAGAGGGTACATACTTTGAACTTATTAT
Source organism: Trigoniulus corallinus (assembly GCA_013389805.1). Taxonomy (NCBI): domain Eukaryota; kingdom Metazoa; phylum Arthropoda; class Diplopoda; order Spirobolida; family Trigoniulidae; genus Trigoniulus; species Trigoniulus corallinus. Next base: position 15,802,434 of record JAAFCE010006949.1, read on the forward strand.
ACGTAGGTTCACCTCTGGCAAAGGCTGACAGCCTACTTACATATATGGTTAACTGGCTTCCGTGATGTAGGAAGTAGGGATTCTGAAGTCTCGGATGAAAAAATTTCATGAGCTATGTATTTTAAATGAATATATATAAAATACATATTTAAATGAAATTATTACATATATTTTATAATAAGAAATTCAGGGCATTTTACTTTTCCACGGCAAAATCAAATTTTAAAATGACTAATGCATATAAGGACGAGTCGGATACTGTACACATAACCTGCTTGCACGTCTGCTTTGGTCTCCTCTTGCCCCGGGTCCTTCCAACCACCTGCATTCCTGTAGTGGACCTAACGAGTTCATCCTCTCCTCTTTTCATTACATGTCGATACCATCTCAGTCTACTCCCCTTCTAGGGCGAGAGTCTCAAATTATGTCCCGCGTGAAAGTTTTATTCAGCCCACCAGCATTTTAATTATAGCCAATTTTTAAATTTGGTTTTATTAGTCAGACATCCCATCATATGCTGTCATGTGTAAAATTTCGCATCTTACATTGCTTGGATATCACTTATTTCAACTCCATGTTTCCCAACCTGTGGTACATTACAGAATTTGGGTTGCGATCCCTTCCCGTAAAATATTTGGGTATTCTCAGGTAAAAAGTGGTTCACTCGAACCACTACTCTGGAATCCATAAGTGCTTCAGTTTTTGGTTTGTATTATTGAGGTGGTTGAATAATATACCCATCTAGGCATCATTAGATGTAACAGTTCATTCAGAGACGCACCTCAGACTTCTATTACATTTAAAAAATGACTGGTAGCAAGATTAAAACTAGCATATAATTTATTTCAATCTTTTGAAAAATGCGCAGAACATAATTATTTGATCATGGAGCTGACAGTAGCAGTTAACGGGCTGTCATTTTTGTGCATAGCAGTTACCCGTACTATTTACTTACCAACGACTGTAGTACAATTGAAGATCAGGTAATCGATGAATAAATTACCTGTTGTATGTCAAGAGAAGTGGTTAGTCATCTTTCACTTTAATAAATTATATTATTAATGAAAGATTCTGAAGAATACGGGTGTGTGACACAGTGATTTTTAATGAAAAAAACCCACTATGATCTGTATTACCCACTCTGTTGCTTAAATGTGCTGTACAATAATTGCATTATTTTCTTGTTAAACTAATTACATTTCATCAATTTTTTTAAACTCTAAGGTGTAATTAGAGCAGTTGATTAAGTAATTTAATTATCTTCCTTACTCTGACTAATCATTTCTTACATAACTGACCATCCATAATCGGGTTGAAGCAGACTGCATTTTCGCAGTTTCGGCGTTTTTTGAACCCTTTTGGATCGTAAGAATAGTCTTTTGTGATGTTATTTTTGATTCGCAGTAATTGTCCCGGTCCGAAAACAACAGCAAATGTTCCAAAATGACAGGTCTTAGATTGCGCAATTTTTACCCATTCATTATTTTGTTTTAACGACCTTCCTTATACGGCCCGACAAGTACTTTACAGTGAATAATAGACTGCTACTGGCCTATATAAGGGGTGCATACCCTTTGTGTTCTGATATTTAGGAAATTAAAAAGCAATTATTAATCGGGTCGGATACCCGTCTTTGTCCCTCTGAACGGACACATCGGCGATATATTGGACGGTGTTTTTATGCAGCTAGCTGCTGACCAAAGCTACAACCCCTATACTTATTAATCGACGGTCTACTTTTCGTTGGGGCACTCCACCGACGACAAGGGATGAGCTACTACACCTGGGAATTTTGCCTCATCTACCCGTTGCATAATCGAGAGGGTTCTTTTACGTGCAAATGACATTGTTTTACTTTTCATCCGACGGAAGGCGCACTCGAGGCATCTCTCGCCCGAAAGAAGCCAACCCACCTCGATGCAGCACCGAGCCTAGAATCACTGATTGCAGTAATAGAGCACACTACCTCCTGCCCCGCTGACGCGGGTATGGGAAGTTAAAATACAAAGACCAGGGGTACAATAGACCTTCATATTCTACCTTGGAACCTACCATGTGACTCCCACCAGGTGCGAAGACCATAATCGATTATAATTTCAATGCTTTGCAATCTGAAATGCCTTACCTGAGAATGAATGGCAGACATTTGGTTCTAACTTGAAATTGATTTAATGATAAAATCCTGAATGTAGCCCTGTAGTTTCCGCGTCCAGTTGTCGACAGGTCATTTTTCTGTAACCCCTACCTGAGATGAAACCTTTATGGCAAAAGATGCTGGTGGGTTCTTAATCACATAAAACTGATGGATGGATGGATGCTCAAGTTCATTGTATCCTCAACTATCATAATCCCACGATATTTGTGACAGTGATCATAATTTGGCGTTGAATTGTGGCGTGAGATTTGCCCACCTTTCGTCTCCGTCCGTTTCCTCTCAACCCCCACTATATTCCTCCTTACTGCCACAGCCACCGTTCATTTCAGCGACTGTCCCCTCCTCCTCTTCCTCACAAGCCATCAAGTTATCGCTCCCTTAGGAAATGTACATTCTGGGTTCTCTGCGAACAGAGAACGAGTTTTCTTGGATAAAAATAAACTCTTATTTGTGACAGCTCCTATAAGTTGTCTCCCATGGGAAGGAGCTGTTACGTTTTTTTTACGCTGGTTTTTCAGTGAGAATATATAGCTACTGACGATCTACCTGTTGCCTTCGCGTTTCTTTCGAGTGCCCCTCCCTCTTTCTTAGCTCTTGTGTATCAAAATTTACGTACACAATGCTCTACGCATAAATGGACTTCTTTGCCTCCTTTTTTTTCAATGTAGTAACCGTAACTAAAAGGCAATGCGCCCCGAAGGGGTTTATTGTACATAAGCAGTCCCGCCTACCAAACAAGCACATTTTGCCTCCTGTTACGTAGATTGGGGGTTCATTCCCCCTACTGTTGAATCACTCTGTATAACTCCGAAAGCTGCACACGAAGTCTCATCTTACGCCATAGTCCCCCCAGTTATCATTAACCTTTCCAATAAAGTAACCTTCATAATGTGAGGGTTTTTGCACATGGAGTTGTACCTATCTACCCTTTCAGGTCGGCAGTTTATATGCTTAAGTGACTAAAAACGATCGAGATAGTTGCTCTTGCACCTCTTCCCCCTTGGGCCTTTGTCTTAAGTTACACTGTAGGCCTAGCATGTTGATGATCCCTTTGGTGGATGTTATGTTATTGATAAGTCATAATTGACTTGTTATTGATGCTAATCTTATTAAGTTGTTGATTAATGAGTCTGCTTATTACTTTAATGTCATTGTTATGAAGCTCCTTGCGTCACATAATCTCAGATGAAAGAAATTTGTCTCTCTGAAAGTTATTAGGATTTCAAATGGCATTTTAATCATTTATTGTCCTGGTCTGAGCAAATTTTTGGATTGGTTTCTGTTAACCTACCTATGCATCGGATATCGAGGCGCCGAAAATAAACACGAACTCATGATTGACCAAGGGTTTACTACTTAACTAACTGTCGATTTAATGTCACAACCCTTTTTGTCATCGCTTGTGAAAACACAAGGGTACAATGGTCCTAAACATGTTCCCTTCTGGGACCCACCCAGTAGAAAATCTGCTCAAGGTATTAATTACTGCGGAAATGCAAAAAGTGATGGGGAGGGGGTTATATGGTGGAGGATTGCTTTTTTTAATATAAATATACGTTTACAGTTCATCATCGTACCCTTATCCCGCCTGTGGCAGGGTCGGGTCTGCGGGTTCCGGCCCTCCACTCTCGTTTACTTCCCACCAGGTCCGGGTGATAGATTCCGACATGACCTATAGGATTAATACCGAATGGCTGAATGGAGTCCTGCACGGCCACCTGGTCCCAATAAAGTTGAAAGGCGAAGGTTACAGAACGGTCGTTAGACCCGCCCGCTATGCTGTATGGCCCAAAGAGCTTGGCAGCTAGGAAGAACCATGAAAGGAAAATTAAGTGGCTGAGATGCGAATGTTGCGCTACATGACGGGGTGTCATGACCCGACAGAGTCCGAAATGATTACATTAGAGGCAGCTTGGGGGTGGGGAACATCACAGAAAAAATGAGAGAAAATCGCGCGGAGGTGGTATGGGCATGTGATGAAGAGGGGGAGGAGGAACTTATTAGGTCCATTATGGGACTGCAAATGGTTGGAGGCACCAGGAGTAGGGGAAGACCAAAACGGACGTGGGAGCAGGTGGTGCAAAGGGACATGTAGGCGTGTGGGTTGAAGGGGGACGTGGTTGTGGTGGGGGTAGGCAGAAGTGGAGGATAAGAACCCCCGCCCCGGGCGGGATAGGGGTGAGATGATGATGATATCAGTGTGAAATTTGCTGTTGTTTATGACACGATAAACTAGATCTGATTCACACTCGGGTCACTTAAAATTGCATGATGGGTCACAGGTTCGCCACCACTGCCATAACATAAAAGTCGTGCCGACTTACCATGGAGTATGGCATTGGGTCCTACAAGTAAACTCGTTAACCACGGCATCTTCAGCCTTTGATATCAATAATTTGCTGAGGTATTTGAATACTCATAAGGGACTTCAACTTAATTGATTGTCTCAATTTCCCTCTTTAAGAAGTGACCTTAACAGTTAAAGCTTTTTTATTCTTTCTTCAGAATAGGTAGACCCACAGAGTTTTAAAAAGCATCTTTTGCATTGTCTGACATGGTGAATGAAAATATTTCTCTGTGGGAGTCCAGTAGAGTAAGAGGAGGGAGGTGGGGAAAAAAAACTTGTTTTGTAAATGAAGACGTATCGGACTGTGAAAGTAGAAATGCGCGAAAGTGTGGAAAATGCAATAGTGGTATGCTTTTCATGAATGACCCCCCGCAGATAGTGCCATAGTTTTGTCTTTCGTAAGGGCTTTAAGTCCGCTGTTTGAATTCCAGAGCAGAATATTCAGGAGTGCTCGTATATGGCGACCAGAGTACCTGGATACGTACATACAAATGCAAAAAAAAGCACTGCCGAATTGTGCACTCGTGAGTTCTTGATGCCCATGTTCCTTACTTTCCTTCACTTCTCCACTTTCTTTGTCAATGTGAGTGACCGACTGAATTTAGTCTTGTTGTGAATGGATATACTGGACATAAGGAGTCGACTCTCCTTTAGGCGGTAGATGAGATGGGTGAGTAGTTGTTAGGATTAAGTATGTTTCAAGGTATTACTGCTGTTGAAACTACACCCATATCGCATAAATCTTATTGTGTCAAGGTGACAAATTGTTTTGATAAGCAGATCGTGGTAAACATGACTTCTTCGGCAGTTGTCTTGAATTACATTGCAAGAATTTGCTATTATCGTTATTTTCGAAATAGCATAGTGACGGTCAAGGTGCCAAATAACACCGCACTCCACCATAACTGGGAATCGAATCGCTCTGCGTGCACACCGATGGATGTTGGCCGGCCACTTCATACGCTGCATAGTATCCAAAGGCATGCCCCCCGTTAAAGGCGGGCCAGCCAGCCAGTCAATGTGTCCTGAACATGGATTAAGAGTTTATACCTCGGGTGCCCAAGAGCGTCGTTTCTCAAAGTGCGACCCACGGCCCAATGGTGGACCGTAAGCGGACCCCTATCAGAATAGTTCGAGAAATACTGATAGTCGGGAAGTTTGAGAAAAAGTAGCCGAGATCCGAATAATGCGGTAGAGAGCTGATAGTTAGATATGAGTATATTAGAGGTAGCCTGGAGGTGGTGAACATCGCCGAGAAAATGAGGGAAATAGGTTGAGGTGGTATGGACACCTAATGAGAAGAGGAGCTCGTTAGGTCCATTCCAGGAATGCAGGTGGTCGGAAGCACCCGGGGCAGGAGGAGACCAAAGCAGACGTGGGAGCAGGTTGTCCGTAAGGATATGGTAGTGTGTAGAGTAGACAGGGACCTAGCGGGAGATAGACGGGAGTGGAGGGCTAGAATCCGCAGACCCGACCCTGCCACAGGCGGGATAAGCGTATTATGATGATGATGTGAAGTTCGCGAAACCTTAAACCTGTCCCATGAGTTAATGTGCTAAATTAATGTAAAAGCAACGCAACCCATGGTAGTACCGACATGGGTGGTTGGTTGGGAACACTGGGTGCTGCTAATTTCCCCACTCCTACTCCTCCTCACCTGCGAGCAGCGTCCACAGGATCCGGCCCGTTATGGGAGCGGCTTATTGCGTTGGACATACCAGTTTTCGTGTGATCACTGAAGTTAAGCAACGCAATTCCAGCTAGTACTGACATGGGTGGCCGCCTGGGAAAATGGGTACTGCTAATACCCAAAAATCGTCGCATTAGTGTAATGTCTGTGCAGTCTCTGCATTAGAACTACGCAGTGGACGGGGCTCAAATGACCTTGTAGTTAACGGGCTCTAAAACACCAACAAAGGAAACCAAACAACCGGCCCGTTATGGCTGCTTGGCTGACTCTCCCACCCGTTGGCGTAACTAACACTAACAAATCTAGAGCGGCAAATTGCGTTGGACACACCAGTTCTCGTCTGATCACTAAGTTAAGCAACGCAACCGCAGTTAGTACTGACATGGGTGGCCGCTTGGGAAAACTGGGTACCGCTAGTGCAGTCCCTATATCAGGACAATGCGGACGGGGCTCTAATGAACTTGTAGTTGAAGGGCCCTAAAGCACTAACAAATCTGGAGGTGTTTGGATGAAGGACCCTAATTTCAGCAGTAGGCGATTAGAAATGATGGTGGGGATGATGTACTGGTCAGTCACAATTTCCTGTAATCTAAAAAAATAGTCGATGTGAATTCAGAACAAGCTGACCACCACTAAATAGCTGCTGTCTGTCAATCGATAATAATATTGCATTTGTATTAATAACTGCCCAATATTACACGCGTTATATGAGAAAACAAGTTTCGTTTAAATGCCCTCGTTCACGATAACCTTCTGTGATAATCATAACCATTTTCAAAGATTGTGCTGGATCGGATGGTAGTGGGAAGAAAGATGAAAAGTAAAATATTTCCATTCTCTTCTCGTTTGGCACGTGTCCCGATCCCTTTGTGATGATCCCTTAAAGGATGTTTAGATTCGTAAATCCATAGATTTGCGCTGGTACTGTCCACTTTTATTATATAAATGTGAGATAGTGATGGCTCTCTCTAAGGATGATAATTGCAGTTTGAATCTGAGAAAGTACCTTTACCTGTTGGATAGAGAAAATGTTCAGTAAATTCACCCTTTTTTATGATGTCGATAGAAAGAGTGAAACGAATCTCACGCCCGTTGTTAACCTTTTCGTTTCCCTGCAGACCTCGGTACTTTTATCTTTCTCACGCTACTGACCTACCCATTGCTAAAGAGCCTAATTATTGTGTTAGGCTTAAGATGAACGGTGTACTGACTTTTAACAACCTGACTCTTTAAGACTTATTCGAGGTATTATGGAGAACAGCACCTCTTGTTGGACGTTATTTAAACCCTCTTGTAACGGAGTTTCTCTACAGGTATTTTTCCATAATTAAGAAACCTCCATACTGTGTTTGTGCAGGAAATGCAACCATCTTGAGTATATGGTTGAATGAAAATCGCCGGCTGCGTGGGTGGCTTACCGTGGTGGTGTCCTCTGAAGGAAAAAAAGTCAAATTTGCATTAGACCCAATGTTCAAGTGTTAACCTCAGGCGGCTCTTCTCAGTGCATTGTAAACGTCTGCATCTGACATCTAAATTGTTCTCCAAATAGCAACCTTCTTCGAGGTCCTTTGCTAGTCTTTTGGACTTGCTCTATATTCAGTAGGTCATCTGTGATGTGTTTCCTCATGTGCTACAGACTACTGAAATGGTCTTAATTCAGGAGTGAAAGAACTGAAACTGCTCTTTCTGCCAAAATGGGAAGTAAGGTACCAATCATCAGTGTGCTGCAGCACAAGCACATGAGGTTCTTCTAATCATATCGAGGCTCTATGTAAAACTAAGAATTAATAGTTGTCCTACCGTGAGCCCCCCCCCTTGTCTTTTGGTAGCTAGATAAGCATTAAGCTGGCGAAATTAATTTTAAGTTCATACAACTTCCAAAAAGGACCCACCTCGGTGGAGCAGATGTAATGTGCTCGACTACTGCTTCTTTCGAGCGAGAAAGACGCCGCAGTGCTACTTACGTTGGATGGGAAGTAAAACTGAGACCCTGTGTAACGTGCACGTAAAAGAGCCCTTTCTACATGCAACGTGTGCAGATCGGCAAAATTCCCCCCCCCCATAGTATCGGTGGAGGGAAAGTGCCTGAAGAAAAAAAAGCCGACGATATGGGTTGCAACATCAGGTTGGCTGCCGGCTGCGTAAAATACAGTTCAACAGATCTCCCAATTGTCCTAATGGGATAAAAATGGGTACCTGACCCTGTTGTGGTTGTGCTCCCCTCCCAAAACAAAATTCTATATACTTGCCTGATGACTCGTGATGTCCCCGTTTCCAACTGTAGCAGGTCGTACCCAACCTCAGCGTTTGTTAGGTCGCTCAACCGCATTCAAAACTGGGGTACTAATGTTCAAAATATAGAGCGTAGCCCACAGGAGGCGATCAAAATAGGAAAGTCGAGGGAGGAACATTAGACAAAAAGATAAAGATGTAGGGTAAGGCTAATGTTTCATTGGCTTAAGTATCACAGATCCGTGGTAGAGATAGTTTTGTCAAATAGGCTAGACCTTAGGGCTAGGTTGAGAACGTTAAAACAGGGACCTTAAGAAGGTGCTATTATTTAGATCGGCTAATACAGTACCCCATGAGTGTGTTGTTTGACTATAAGCTGTCCCAGTCTGAGGGTTATCTTAAAAGAGAAATGATAAAGAGAGAATCCTCATACGCCGAATAAGAAGTCGGACCTCCTGTAGTGCATACAATATGTCGATCAACAAGCTTCGCATTAGTAAAATTATGTTAGACGTTGATGGGACGATGTTAAATGGGCGTATAACTGGGCACTCTGATCAACTGATTTCCTGGTTGAGAGACAGAAGTAGGTTTTGTCCATTGTAGGAGTGACGAAAGTCTCTGTGTGAATAAATACCTAAATTCAGGGGCAACCCAAGAAAGTAATTCTTATTTAAATGGTAATAGGCATCTATATCCTTATTAAAGTGTGCACCAGTGAGGTCAAAACGTCAAAGCTATCGTTTGAAGTACATGTGTCCAATGTGCCCAAAGCTTCTAGAAATTCGACCATGCCACAGTGCAAGTTTTAGATATCTTGATGTACTTGACATGTTTAATGGGGTAGGTGGGTTCTGTGTCTTTTCTTTAGTTCATTTCATTCATTATTCTTTCATTTTTACCCCGTTCCTGCCTATGGCGGGGTCGTGTAGCATATGTAGAAGAGTTGAATGACCAGGACAAGAAAGACACGGGGAATTTTTGAGCTATCTAATGCCAGCACAATCTTATCATCTTGTACGGTACCCACTTAGTGAGTTTTTCTTGTCACTCAACGTTTGAAAAATTAAAATTGTCACTGAGGAGAGAGGAATTTAACCCACTCCTTTCTCTAGAAGTACTTGCAACCTGTGTGAAGACTAGGGAAGTGGCTTTATGCCTTTAGAAATTAGCCTTCAGCGAGACAAGGTTCTCCAGATCTTACGGTCCGATAGCCATCCCAGATCGGACTGCTGGTGTAAGTTATACAAGGAGAAGATGCGTGGGAAAATGCTAGTGTTGTACACAAGAAACTTGCAAAATGCTTGTCCGCATCCGAGGGGTCCGAAAGCCCCTTAGTGTGATTAAATGGTGGATGCGTTTTTAAAAAGAGTGGGGGTGGTATTTATAAAATTACAAAATAAAAATGAATGCATTCGCCGGTCTTTGTTAGGACCGAAATGAGATTAGAACTATCTGTTTCAACATTGTAATTAACAATGAGGTAAACATGATGTGTCCACTTCAAGGTTTTATTCTCCCCTCTTCAACGATGGCCCGGCCCTCATCCCATCCTCTAGTCTTACTTCATCCATAGCCTTGTGATGTTTCGTGCCGTTTAATACGATTTTGCTAAGATATATTTCTTGAATTTGATGGTTTCCATGAGTTCACGAAAAATGCTCTTCTTTCACCTTTGCATGATGAAAACCAGATTGAAAATTGACCTTTCGGTCAATCTCGTGATATAGCCCATGATGCTTTTTGTATCGTGATCCTCACCTGTTTTTATAGTTTTCTGTGAGATGCGCCTACCTGACAGGCTTCTTCTGTTTCAACACCGGTAGCATGAACAAGTAGACTCCGCGTTAAGTTTATCTAAAATACCTACATACCACTCAAACGCTTTTGAATCTTGTATTTATTTTTAGGTAAAGTTGTGTTCCTCTCCACGCATTCTTTCGTTTTTGTTTGTTGGAGTTTAAGGTCCCGTCAACTACGAGGTCATTAGAGACCCGTCCACTGTATAGTTCTAATGCATATACTGCACAGACACTACACTAATGCGACGATTATTGGGTATTAGCAGTACCCAGCTTTCCCGGGCGACCACCCATGTCAGTACTAACTGGGCTTGCGTTGCTTAACTTCAGTGATCAGACGAGAACTGGTGTGTCCAGCGCAACTCGCCGCTCCCGCATTCTTTCGTCTGACAACAGGTACTTGGATTACGTGTACTTGATGTGAATCCTTTTATTATACATACTTAGTTTTTCGTGAATGACCGGAATAGTCTTAGAAAGTCCGGAAGTGCAGGCGAACTGAGTTCAATTCCAAATCTGAGAAGCCTGGTGTTGCTGCTGCTGTTATCGCCGCTGGTACCTTAAATGACGTTAGTCTGTTGTACCTAATGTTTAATAATTAAAACAAAAAATGTAGGGTGGGGAGGGGGGTAAGGTGTGCATAAAAGATGAGTGAACTAAGTTGGTTTAGGCATTTTATAAAAAAGACGGGAGGAGGAGTTAATTACAGGGAACAAGTGGGTTTTGCCGGGCCTGATGGCCTAGGGAACCTGATGGAGAATTGAGCGGAAAATGGAGGACCAGAACTCGACAGAGTCCTGGCATAGGTGGGACAGTGGTATGATAGTCATTGTCTTCATATCCTGATGGTTTCCGATGCCGGTGTTTGTTTAAAGTACTTTTTTCAGCCACAGACTGCGACTAGGACCAAATTTGAGTTAAACCCCATTTTGTCTCAAAATTTAACAAAACCCAATTTTCTTGCTTACCCGTTTTCCTCTTGCCCCTTTCACCTACATTCCTAAAATGGCTCACAGATTATCTACCTTCAGTTTTGTTCTAGTACTACTCACCACTAATAATTATATGCACAGTATAGTAAATTTAGTGCTCATTGAGTGATCCGCAGTGCGAATTCCGAGGTAGAATACAGAACCCCCTCCCCTCCCCTTGCTCTGCTTCTGCATGTCATTTAGGGCATCTTTCATCCCACTTTTTGTCTGTAAATTTCCGGTATCGTCACTCTTCTTCTAGCCCTATTTGATTTTCAAGTCTACACGTTTCTGATTCTACTTCCACTCTTCTGCTTCATTCTCAAGGTGTCGGACTTGTATGAGCACGCAACCCTGCCATTGGCGAGAAAAGGGTTAAGTAAAGAAGAAAGCAGTAAATAAGAATGTTTAGTGCACGTAGGCATTGAGCACATACTGTAATAATCAGTAATCGCGTGACTTAACGCTGTGTGCTTGGGTGGCAGCAATATGTATGCTATAATTACTATGGTATTTTGGTTTTACTTATTATAATATATTTAGTCATCCTCAGTGGCCCATTTGGTAGGAATCCATTTGCCTCTTCAACAACACTGTACCTACTCGTCCCAAGTCGAAGTTGATGGTGTTTACTAAAAAAACAAAAGAGAAGAACGAATGCAAAGTCCGTCCCTGTGCATAGTTGTCACCTGGACGGTTTTAGGAAAATTCGTCCCCACACAATTCGTCCCCGACACTGACAACTACAACGCTGTTTAATGCCGTGTTGTTAATTCACTTAATTTTTCCATTGTTAATGCCATATTGTTCAGAATTGTCGGGGACAGGGTACACTTTCCCTTTAACCCGGTTACTAAATTTATCTAGCGATTGAGGTGAAAGATGCAGGCGATGAATTATCTTTGGTAAGTACCCTACTTTACAATGATCTCTACTTTCGGTGTTTCGGTCCCCCGGCCTTCTCGCCTTCGGCTCGAAGGCCTCCTCCCCGCGAACAAGATACATATCGATTCTGTGAATGATCTCGTGCAGCCACGAATCTGGCTTTTCTATGCACAGATCGATTCTGCTGTCCTTCTGCCCGGCCCTAACGTCACCACACTCAAGTTGTAATCCTGTCATTACAAAAATAATAATGTTTATTCATAAAAATACTTGTTTTCATTAATAATTTTGCCCTAAAGCACCAACGAACCGAAAAAATCCTAACCCAGTAAAAGGGAAAGCGTAGCCACGGAACAAACCGCCGGGGACGAATTTTCCCAGGGACGAATTGTCGGGGAAAAACTGTCGGGGACGAATCTTCCGCATCCCCACCTGGACGAGGTTCACGATTTGAAGATGAGTCAATAATAATTCTAAGATTCTATTATCCGTTCAATTCACCGTTGTTTATCTGACATATTTACAAGATGAATCTTGTATCTATCAGAAAAGCATGATACCGGTATGAATTTGACAGACGTGGACATCTGGGAGGGTTTGGTTTTGGCACGAATTTCGCTACTAGAGGTAGATACCGCCTATGACAAGGTCGCGTACTCATCTTGTCCCTCTTAATGGACACAGGTGATATATTGGACGGTATTTTTCCGCCACCGGCTGCCGACCAAAGCTGCAACCCCCTATGCTTATCTATCATCAGTCTACTGTTCGTTTGGGACACTACCGACGCCATGGAGCGAGCTCCTACACCGGGAAATTTTGCCTCATTTGCCCGTTGCATAGTAGAGAGGGTTCTTTTACGTGCAAGTGCCATCGTATACCACTCGGGACCTCAGTTTCACTACTCATCCGTCAGTCACCTCAGTCCAGTATCGAAAATAGTATTACTGACGCAGTTACCGAGCCTGCTACCCACTACGCCACCGAGGCGGGTTTATTCTACAATACGAGCATTTATAAGAAATGTGCAGTCCCTCGAGCATGTTAGAACACCTTACCGTTGGACGCGCCCTTGTAAAACAGTTGATGGTGAGGAAAGTTAAGAGGATAAGACCAGGATACTGCGGATGGCTCACGTAGAGTCTTTGGCTGTTGTAGACGAGAGTGGATGAAGAATCATGTTCGTGACCATCAGTAGACAGGGACTAAACGGGGCCGTTGCTCTCCCTTCCGGATCGAAAAGGAAGGCGTAAAATAGAGCAGTGTTTCTCAACCGATGTGCCGCTAGATTCCCATAAGTGCCCTTGGGTTCCACCTGTTATGAACAATAAACATTCATGTACACTCTTTCTGATCTTAACGGTAACATGTTGTCACTTCACTAAAATTAGTGGAGTGCACTGAGTGGAATCACGAATGGGGATTTTCATTCATAGTATGCAGTGACATCTTCATGCGCTCCTAGAAGTGCCGTTGGTAAAAAGAAAAGTTTGAGAAACACTGAAATAGTATAATGTATGCATTCGGATACCAAAGTGTCCAATTCCTGCAATATGGTCTCCAATTTTTTCACTAATTCCCCCCCTGAAAAAATTTTCTGTGGACGCCCATGTTCATTTAAAAAAATGACTATAGTTTTCGACGTTCAACCTCCATAATTGCCCTGATTGGACCTTGAAATATTAATTATATTAAATATTGCAAGGCTAATTCATTTGCACTTACGGTCAGAATATCATGGATTGGATCATTTTATTTGGAGCCCTTCAAGCCTTGGGTACCGTTTTTCGCACTATGATTCATCTTGACTTCTAGAAACTGATCACTAACTACAGTACAGTAATCATAGTCTTACATGGAATATTATTTAGCATACCTTAAGAAAAAATAGCTACCCTTCACCCATGGCATGACTTTTTTTGGCGGTACCTTTTAAAATAGCATAATCTTAAGGTCACAAACAGTAGTTGGCCTTCGACAAAAACCTTCCTAAAATCAAATTCGACGTAGGCTCGCCTTTCTAATAATTCACTTGTTTGTGGAAGCTAGACATAATTTACTTTATTAAAAATAAAAAAATGATGTGTTACAGCCAATAAAATTGTGTTGATTTTGAACGTTATAATTTTCCGTCTTTTTTTTTTTTTGTGACTATGCAATTATTTGATCGTTTGTTGTTGCTTTTGGGGTTGCAGATCTCTGGCCTTTTTTCTAAGGGACCCTATTTTTTCACGTTCTTTATTTGAGATGCTTATTGACTTGTAAGTTGTCTGGAAGAATGCGGTGAAATCTTGCAGTACCTAACCTACTTTTGCAACTTAGCCGATGTACAAGGGATTGTGGCATTGCTACTTTTTTTATCAACGCATTTATGTATAGTCATTAGGACAGGCTAGCCTGTAACATCACCGAACCAGTTTCCCTCATTTTGTAGACCCACTGTGAAACCACTTCAAGTGTTCCGCAAAAAATTTAATGCACAAATAAAGCAATGGAGAGATACTCTGATGTGACCCGCAGTTTCAATGGGGGAGGGGGTCACTGACGTGGAGACAGGCAAGCGGAGTCCTGTGTGATAGGATCCCAATCTAGTTGAAAGAGAAGTTCTACAGGACAGTGGTTAGACCAGCTATGCTATATGGATCAGAGTGCTGGGCAGTGAGGACGAACTACGTAATTAGAATGCGAGTAGCCGAGATGCGAATGCTGTGGCACATGTGTGGCGTGTCGAGAGCGGACAGAATTAGGAATGAGCATATTTGAGGTAACTTGGGGTGGTGGACATCGCCGAAAAAATGAGGGAGAATAGGCTGAGGTGGTATGGACACGTCATGCGAAGAGGGGAAGAGGAGCTCGTTAGGTTAATCCCAGGAATGCAGGTGGTCGGTAGCACCAGGGGCAGGGGGAGACCAAAGTAGATGTGGGAACAGGTTGTCCGTAAGGATGTGACAGTGTGGGGTGGACGGGGAACTGGGGGAGAGATGGACGAGAGTGGAGGGCTAGAACCCGCAGACCCGACCCTGCCACAGGCGGGATAAGGTTATGATGATGATAATGTAAATACCAAGTGTAGAAGGTGTACAACCTGCTTTAAAATTAATGTTGAATTGTAGGTGTTCCGTACTAGTAAAATATCAGTTTAGTGTTCCCCGACTTCAAAAAGATTGAGAACCACTGCTCTACTGTATGAACGTTGCTATATTGGCGTTTGAGGGCCCTTCTTTTCCTTTCAGCTTAAGTCTATTAAGAGCCTTA
This sequence comes from Trigoniulus corallinus, assembly GCA_013389805.1. Taxonomy (NCBI): domain Eukaryota; kingdom Metazoa; phylum Arthropoda; class Diplopoda; order Spirobolida; family Trigoniulidae; genus Trigoniulus; species Trigoniulus corallinus. The sequence goes on from JAAFCE010006949.1 coordinate 15,817,771, forward strand.
TTGCTGCACTGCTCGTGTGGGTCCCGAAATGGATTAGACTGATTAGTCTTTTCAAAATTGTGCGTGAATATTAAGGGATTCATGTGCACGTTCCACCTGTGCCGATGCTGTCATGTTATTATTGCTCAGTCACAAGCTAACCACATGCAAAAAGTAAGCAGATTTGAGAACGATTTTCAGTTGGGAACTTCATGAATAAGTTTCAGGAATTTGTGGTTAAACAAGCAAGGGAGTTTTTAAACGTTGTGATTTATTGAATTTAACTATAGGTTAGAAACATTTTATTTTTTAACAATCGACCGAAAGACTTAACGTGATTTGGGTAATGGCGAGTGATGTAGAGGGCCCACCTCTACGCAGTTGTACGGGATAAAGGGCAAAAGAATGGAATTCATACAAATGTGTGTCTATAACAGGCATTTTGCAGCCGGCCTCGAGAGGCCAGTATTTGTTTCATGGTGCGTCAGTTCGATCCTAACTAAAAATGGCTTTTCTTCCAAAGAGAGGAAAATGTCAAATGCCTTTTTTTCATCTGATAACAAGTATCATATGAAGAATGGCATCTACATGTAAAACAAGCCCCTATATACGGAAAAGGACAAATATGCTGGTAAAATTCTCATGTGTTGTGGCTCGCCCCCTCCTGTGTTGGTAAATAACCTTCGCAACTCAAATTGCCTAAAGTAGATCAAAGTTTTTTTTTTAGATTCTGCTATTAAAATTGAAAGACTTGATTTGAAGTTGGTGTGGCTAAAACTACCTGTAGGTTTGTTGCAGGCACTGTCAACTTTTTTAGGCGTGAAACCTCTGAGTGCCTATTCAATATACCTGAATTAATCTGAGACTGTATTGCTGCACATTCTACGATCTGTTATTCGTGTGCTGCAGTGACGTCCACTTGGCCAGTCCGTCGTGGGACGGTGATAACCCTCGACACTTCTCACTTTGTGTGAATCTTTCAGGAGCCACTTTTCTTCCGTGTTTTGTCACGTTGACCTTTCTGGTTCGCTTAAATCTAATTAAAATGTATAAGCATGAGAACCTTTCAGAGCTCTTCATTAAAAGTGCAACCAAGAAGGCCATCTTTGCGTTACCGAATTTCATCTCGCTCGCTACTCGGGAGTTGTAATCAATCACTTCGTGCTACTAAAGGTGTATTAATTTACATTGTGATTAGGGATTTTTCATTACTTTTTTTTAGCCAGTGGGGAAGACTGGTTGTTACTTGTGTCCAGAGTTTTTTAATTGAAGATCTCTTCAGATCATTTTCTCTTGCGGTTTCTTCAGAGATCCGTAGATAATTCTTTACTATTTTGTTGAAAGCATTTCTTGAAAATTGAATATGACGTTGGTGTATTTATTTTTCTTTTCATTTTGTCTTAGAAGCCCGATCAGTTTTAAAGACATTTTCTAAACTAGTTATGCACAGTTCTGCTTCCTTCACCTGTTAAATCTCCAATTTCGAAATGATGCCGACTGAGGTTCTGGTTTCTATCAGGCTATGAGGAAGTCTTGAAGTAGTGGACTGTCTGTATAAGGGTAAATAATGCCCCTAATTTAGTTTGAATATCGCTCTGGTATTGGCACTTATCCCCATGTGCAGAAACAGTTTGTTGATCCCAACTCAGTGACACTAGCCTGAACTGCTGAAATGTTCTCATCATAGCATAATGTTTAAGTTTTGATGAAATGGCCCTCTTAGAACAGGGGTGGCCAAAACGAGGCCGTCGGGAGTCATGTTGCGGCCCGCGGAGCTAGGTCAAATGAACATAAAATTATTGTACATAACACCAAAACAACATTACATCATGAGTCGGCATCAACTAGGCAAGCGGTTGACCACAGGCGGCTCATGGGGCAGTCAAACCTAGGCGGCTGCCTAGGGCGGCAAATTCTAGAGATACTTCCCTGACATGCAGTGTATCAGTCATTTAAAATGTTCATAGTTCTGGGTTTTCCAAACTTCTCTGATTGGTGGGGCCTTCTCTAAATCTTGCGCCTTGTTGCAGAGCCATAGCAAGGCATTGGCAATGGGATAGATGCCAAGGGCGTTCGGACAATTCAACAACAAAATAATTAGGTGTGTGACCCGGCAGGGAATATTATTTCGTAAATTTGGCCCGCCTACTGAAAAGGGTGGTCACCCCTGCCCTAGAATCCTAGAACTATTCATTGAAGCAAGGTGGTGTCATGAACTCTAAAACTGCAGAGGAACTATTTCAGAAAGATGGGGCCAAAATGCTGCGATTGACCACTTATTGATGAAGAAGTTCAGATAGTTTAATTTGTATGTGTCCCTTCTATATATTGGGCGTGAATAGTCACACTACTGTTTCATTTTTTTTTCGTTTCGTTGATGTTTTAGGGACCTTTAACTACAAGGGTCATTAGGCCCCGTCCACGGCGTAGTTCTAATGCAGAGTCTGCACAGACACTACATCGTTGCGACGATTTTTTGAGTATTAGCTGTACCCAATGTTCCCAAGCGGTCAACCATGCTCCCTGTGCTTCTGCTTCATGGATGCCGCCAAAAACCCCATTCTGCCAAGTACATCAAAATTGGCCCTTGATCATAGAAGTTGACAAGTATTTTATCGGACATATTAAAATTTTGATAATTATGGCTTAATGATTTCTTCGTCACGCAATTTTTAAGGCTTGACTAATGTGTCCTATTAAAATTTCAGTGATTCTGAAACAATGAAGCATATGCAATATAGAGATGCGTTGCTGACATCTGTGGGCGTGCCATGGTTTTCTCAGTATTATTGATTTCAATTGTGACCGGTGTGCGGCGCCTGGAGGGCCAAAACCTCTAACCTTGAATTTGCATATTTTGTCGTGTAGAAAGGATTCTTTAAGGTGTCAAGTTAACACTAATCAGGGTCACCACTTGCCTACCGATGAAAGATGCGATTGAGATTTCTCTCTCGTCCCGAAGAAACCACCTGTTCCTCTGTAAGAATTGATCCCGCAAACCATGAGCTGAAAACGAACACATTACCCAGTGGACTTTGGAATTTGCGATTTCTAAAATTCTACTGTCTTCGCTAGTTTATTGGGGTGATGGACTGGGAATGTCCCATGGCTGGAAGGTGATCCAAGGGTGGTCTTGCATGGTGGTACTCTTCTTGGGCTCCTATAAGGAGTCATGGTTGTTGTGCACCAAATTGTGCGATAACTACCTGAATAAGCCTTTTACGCTGTCGTGGTTTGCTCTTTGGGACCTGTGGGATAAGATCTCCACTCGTACTATTAATACTTTTAGCCTATTTTTCGTCCATGGTGAAGATTTGTTGGTATCTGTCAGTTCCAACTAGTCCATAAATGCCCTTTTTAAACCTCCATAGCGGGGACAAAGCAAAGCAAACATCGAAAAGTCGTGAGTGAAAAGTTAGACAGTGATACTTTTTTACCAGGCTAGCTGACGATCTGATGCCAAACCCGTTTAGTCGCCCCCCCCTCCACTTTCACTAACATGTCGAGATACACCGTGGGCTTGGGATACTCTACCTCGAAATTTACACGGGTAATCGCGTGTTTTCCACTTTCTCGTCAATACCTTGACGACCTTCCAGTAGCCAATTTTGGACTATTTGATCTGGCTGTGATGAATTCTCAGTTTGGTTATTGGATATTGCAGTCAGCAGTGAGTGACAGCCGGCCGAGCCTTGTTACCGACATAGTTATACAGTATGTCCTTTGTGTAATACTCGCTCGTGGACCACTGGCAGTGAAGAATCGGTGCTTGGTAAGACCTTTTTAGAAATCTTGACGATTTCTTGCCCAGAGGACGATAGAAATATTTTGGGGGTTTATAAAATAATTTTTGCGGTGGCGCAGACAGTAGCGTGCTCGACTTCTGCATCAGTGGTGGTTTAAGTTCGATACTGTATCGAGGTGGATTGGCTTCTTCCGGGCGAGAGAGTGGCCCCGAGCACGTCTTCCGTCGGATGGGAAATAAAGCCGTCATCCTGTGTGGAATGCTTTCTACTATGTAACAGGTAGATGAAGCAAATTTTCCAGGTGTAGGAGCTCGCCCCCTGGCGTCGGTGGAGTGCCCCAGCGAAAAATACTGTCCGGGCGGTATGCGTAAAAATACCGTCCAGTAAGTCGCCCATGTGTCCATTTGGAGAGATATCGATGGGTACCTGATCCTGCCATAGGCGGGAAAAGGGTTAGTAATTGAGTTATAAAATGTAGTAATTGTTCCTCTTATTGCATATAATGCGTGTCCTCCAATTTCAAAATAACGCCAATAAAGATAAACTGACTATCTCTGTGATATAAATTTTTTGGCAAAGGTCGTTGGGTCCTTAAGAGTTGCCTTTCTCATTTCAATTTTAGCGGCTCGCAGTGGAATGGCCAGTTGTTTGGGGCTATATAGGCCCTACCTACATTTTTAACCTTTTGAGTCGTAGTATCGTAGTGCAGAAGGGAATAAGGGACGCATTGATGCATGCGATGGTGGTTATGTCGGGATTGTCCTGGCCGTGTTCGGGAAATTGTTAATAATGGATCCGTGCAGGATAAGCGGAAACGAGGGGTTTTTTAAGGAATAATTAGCTCAATAAGAGAATTAAAGAAGGGCTTTCAAGAAAGACCACTATATATCACTGGCGAGCATGAAACCTATGCCCCAATCTTCAATTGGGACAAAGAACCTATCCCTATCGGGTAGATACATCGGAAAGAAAATCTCACAGACGACAAACTTAAATTAAAAAAACAAACATTATATTGTCAATAAATTAAAAAAGTTTAAAGTCGAAAAAAATAGATCTGCTAAAAGGGTTGTGCCAAAAGACCGGTTTAATAATATTATTCATTTGCATATATTTTTTAAAATGATGTTCAGGATATGACGCTTGATATTTAACTTTGATAGCCCCAATTGTTTAAAAGTTAAGAGTTCATTAAAAGTCAGTGTGAAAGTGTTTCTGTAATGAGTCTGAACGTCCCGGGACGGTAATAGAGTTCTGAGTTGTGAAGGTCCATAGATTGCATATTAGGAACCGTATACTGTGTCCCATATGCAAATCGTGAGGGAGATTACCTATGTACAGTATATGTAATTATTGGTAAATTTATTGTTTCTCCCCATCCCTCCTCCTTCCAGTATTTTGGTAGGAAGCCCCACTTGTTTAGAATCATGTCATAATAGCTCCATTTCCTCTGTTGGAACTATCGAGGGCCTTGGTGTGGTGATTAGTCCCCCTCTCTCGTTTCTTTCTGAAAGACCAGTAGTACATATGTAGCATATAGGAGCGATGATTAAAAGGGGTATAGAGGAGGTGGCGGTAGCAGGAATAAGAAGGGGCGACTGTGTAGGGGACGGCCGACGAGAGAGTTGAAGAGTAATGAGTAGTAGACGGATGGCGTTAGGCGCGTGAAGTAGTAGTAGTACCGCCGCTTTAGTTTGAACGTGGTCGTCGTCGTTGTTTATTATCGCCGGTGGAGGGAGAGAGCAGCATTGTTAGAAGAGCGTGCAAGAAACAAACTATTGTTTTCCCACGCTGGTCGCGGGCATGTGGAGTTCCCACGAGTGTCAGTTGCCACACCGAGTTTCACATCATTGCCCCGCCAGTGGATGGATGCACCAGATGCACGCAGGCATAGCACAGAGGAGAAAAAGAGGCTGCCATTTAACTTTTTCGATTCTTTCTCTCTGTGTAGTTGTATTATTTCGGTTTAAAAGCTAAGGCAACCACTACTGCGTCTCTTGTGAAATTGTGTACCGCCGATTTTTTGACTCTTTTTAATGCCGGCCAAGTTGATAGAGTTGAGAGGTTGTAATGCGAATTTGGTGTGTTACGGTTGCTGGATCATTTCGTATAGATGCTAACCGTATTTTATCTATTGTAGTGAATACACTCGGTAACCTTTGCTATAGTGGACACATATTGGGCAAACAAAATATCAAATTTTTTTGACATCTTTTACACCCCCATCTCTTCTTTTCGGATTTTTGTGACTTTCGGTTTGATAGGTTCATGTTTTTTTTCTGATGTTGTGTACGGTATTTGAATTTTTGGCGATCGCCTTTGTGTGATTACTTTTGAGCACTTTTTACCTCGGTGATAAAAGTAAGTGACACGTGCCCTATTGGACTCTTTGTAAAGACAGGTGTCACTTGGCACGCACGCGTTTCGTATGGAAATACAAGACGTCCGATGATATATAGCAGCTTGGTGTGATGTGAATGAATGATTTGGGACACTGACGCCGGTCCTATTTGTCGTCTTTCTAAAAATGACTCTAGCAACAAGGTGTTTCTATCATTATTACTGAAGTTTATTTTTTCCTGGACAACGTCTTCATTTTGAGTTATAAGTATTTTTACCTGGAATTTGTCATCTCCACTGTCCGAGAGTTTTGTTCGTTTGTTTTTATACATCTCTGGACGTTCAAAGTTTGGAGTAATGGATTATGAATTTTTCAGACAAGAAAACGTACGATTTGCTTTCACTTGAAAACTGTCCCACTATTACTATTATTAATATTGTTTTCTAGAAAGAAAGTTAAAAAGAGACAGGGGGAGATTGAGAAATAATTTTTAACGAATATTTAAAAAAAATTTTTTACATTTTTGATGCCGGTTTATTCATTTGGAAAAGATTTTGCCATGAATGACGTTTATGTTTCTCAGGTAAGTTGATGCAAATCGTTATTTGAGTCATTAAGTCTAACCTAATTGTTGAAATTTTATTGTTGCCGCAAAGTTTTTACTTGTTGTTTGTCCTGAGTTGGTATTGATTGGCCCTGATTGGGTTTCCTTTTGGTCTGCAGGTGTGATCGGAGTTAAATTCGTGAATTGTGGAGATGTCTTGGTGGTAATGGTGTCACTCTTGGGCATCTCGAAGGACTTTTTAGACGAAGTACCTATCAAACTTAGACCTGCTTTTAATTTGGGTATTAAAAGGATACCATCCATGGTCCTTTGCGGTAACTGTCTTGTGTTTGAATCAAGAAGTTTATAGAAGTCTGCTCAATTTATGTCCTGTCTATTTAGATGAGTTTTTGTAAGAAGGTAACAGTAAAATTTTGATGGTAACTGCCTTTCCGAAGTTGTCGAAACATGAACATACATTCTTTTAACTTTTTAGTTTTTTTGCGATTGAGGTACTCGTTGCACTGTGATTGCCCTTTAATTGCCTTCTGTCTCCCCTTCAAGGTACACTAATGAGTGAATTAAGATCTCTGTGTGGGCATTGTCGTTAAAAAGGATTTAGTTTCAAATGACTTTTTTACTGTATTTTTTTGGGGGGTAGTCGACGACATGTTGTACTTCTGGGAAAATGTTAAGTTCTTGTATAGACCTAGGGTGCAGTTGTAAATGTCAGATACTACATAACGTTTCTAATTATCACTTTAATGACCACTCGATCAATAGCTTTAATTAGACTTCATAACGTAGAAATGTTAGCCTCCTTTTCTCAGGTGTGTAAGAGTGTACGCAATAAGGCAGGTACCCACTACATGCATGACGATCGGTACGTTAATTTAGACCAATCGAAGAAATGTCATAATAATGTCCTAAATTGCTTTTAATTAAGCTCTGATTCATCATGCATTTTAAATAAATTTGGGGCTTCTTGTTACTTCAATCTATATTTCGAGGAAAACCGCTTGTTTTGGGTGTTTGTTATTGGTCATTATCAATTTCAGTAAAAAGAAAAGCTGAATAGGACTGGTGAAGACTATTTTAATTTGAACGCAGCCCATTGTAAACTGACAGTTGTTGTCTCTCAAATCTCTCAGGTTGTACTATTGCATCAGCTATGGACAGCTGCAGGTGATGTCCCAACCGAAATGTTCATGTTGGCTATTCATGTGGGTCTGTAGTTGCGTTGATGGTTGGGGTTTTTAGGCTGGGGAGTCCCTGTACGACTTTCAATCCCTCGGCCATTCTCGTTCTTTCTTCCCCTCCGCAATCATCACTTGTTTTATCCCGAATATCAGTCTGTGTAGGGAGGGGAGGAGTGAAGGGGGAGTATTTCTCATAATAGACCTTTTTATAATGTGCGTTAACCTACCATCCATATCCCTCTCATTTATTTAATATCCCCCTTTCCCCGTTTTTCACATTCTCCATCTCCCGCTCGCTAATCATTTTTCATCCCTCCCTCCTTCACCATATTGGGTCCCATTGTTTGCATGAACTGAGAGCCTCTGTAACACGTGATGGGGAAATCTGATTTAAGTTTAAATGTGGCTAGCAAGGAGGGTGGTTTAAAAGGGTCTGTTTTTTTTTTTTGTGGTTTGCCTCTGTCGCTGCTAAATGTTGCGTTTCCATCTAATTTCTGTTTCACTTTGACATTGAACCTCGTTTTCCTGTTTAGGTACTTAAATTGAATTGGTCTCTAACGATCTTTATACTACACCTTTCCTTACTCTAGATCGAAATTTAGATGAGTAGTCACATTGTCAGGAAATGGACGAATTTGCCTTAGAAATAGACGCCTATATAAATGTATGAGTGACCCAATAGTCATCATTGTTTCAACTCAAAACACATGCAGGAGTAGTCTTGATGCAAGCTAAAAAAAAGTATCTGTTTTGTTTAAACCCTTTCCTGGGCTATCTGTTACATTGACTTTCTTTCAGAATTGAAGCGCACCTGTCATTTGACAGACAACCTTATCTTGTTTAAATGTGATATGGTCAGTTAGGATGACGACGACGATGAGTTCATGTATTTGAAAACACAGTCCCAAATAAAAAAAAACGGTTCTCTGTCGTCGTCCCCCCATCCCTCTCTTTTAGCAAACTGGTAAACGTGTATGTGAGGAGGACTCTTCAAAGAGCTCCAAAGTCAGCTTCCACGTGCTTTAGCAACTGTTGAATTCCCACCAGTGTGTAAATATGATTTTTTTAATTTTCAGTTCAGGGAAGTTTACTCAAGATTTGTGTATCAACGAAGTGGTTGGGGTTGTTTGAAACCTTAGAGAGCCACGCGACTTAAATAAACATAGTCACACGCACATGTACATTCATGATGCAAACACAATAAACTTATAAATAAAAATATAGTTTATCACCTGGTTCCCATAAGCAACTAATAAGAAGTATAAAAAATCTATCACTTATTAAATCTGACATCCTATTTATTGTCAGGTTTACACGTCAACAGACTCTTCTCTTCATGTGGTTTTATTTTGTTCACAGCCCCTTCCATTTGTCCGAATAAAACACATGACTTGTGCCGTGTAAATTCTAGATAGGCAGCACACCCTCTGTTGAGAGTTGAGGGTGATTATGGGCCTTGTTAACCATATATTCCGTATTAACCATCGGCACAAACTATTTCATCCCAATTGCATTGAGTTGGTTAGATCCCGTTGCGTCCATAAGTTTTTTACCTGATTTATTTTGAGTTTGGGACAGTTGGATATTCGGGGTACTCACGGACACTCAACTCTGTCGAAGGTTATAATAGGATAGATGGGGAGTAAGAAAATTCATGGGTGACTGCTGGACGATGGTTTTACGTAGTGGGCTGACGGTCAGTGTTTCGACCTGCGGGTTAATAGTGGGCCGTATTACATTATGCTTTCCCGATTTGTATTTTCGCTGGTGTTTTAGGGCCCTTCAGCTACAATGGTCATTAAAGCCCCGCCCACTGCGTATTTGTAATGCAGAATCTGCACAGACACTACGTCGCACTGTTGCGACGATTTTTGGATATTAGCAGTACCCAGTGTTCCCAAACGGTCACCCATGCTAGTACTAGGGGGGGGGGGGTTGCGTTGCTTAACTTCAGTGATTAGACGAGAACTGGTGCCCAACGTAGTTTCTACGTGATTTATCGTACTGCACCGTTTCCCAAACTGTGGGTCGCGACTTTTCAACTTTGTAAGAGATTTTAAGTTTGTAGGGTCGTGGCACGTTGCAAAACCGGGTCGCGCCTCCAAAATTTTTGGGAAGCACTGCTGTACTGTATAGCGGGAAGCATTTACTAAATTTCAAGACGTTGGTAATGATCCCACAATTGAAATACAAATTTCAATAGAAAATTTCACAACAGGAAATAAAATTATAATAGGATTTCATTATTTGTATGCTCATCAAATTATCAAACAATTACATGTCCTTTCTTAATATGTAGAAAAATTTTTACTACGCAAAGGTTTTTTTTTTTAAAGTAAAATATGTAATAAAGGGACAAATCTGTGGCCCATACAAAATTATGAAGACTGTCGGGTAGTGTGGTGATTTATTATTCGGTTTATCACACCCCGGCTACACATTGCCATCGGATTCTTCTGAGCCATTTTTGCTCTGTTGCATCCAGTATGTCCATCATCGTCTTCTCACCTTTTGAGCATGATGAACTTACTTTAGCCGGACTTCTATCACCAAAGGCACATGAAGATGCAAAGGGCACATAAAGGAATGAGGAAGCTAACATGATCCCACTCTATACTGTCATCAGTATAATTGATAACCAAATTAATGAGTTAATTTTGGCACTCTGATTCTGTCTGGCTTCCCTTTCCTGTTCCTTAGTCCTTTGATGCATAATTTTTTCATTTAGTTTGAGACTAGGGTACGAGCTGCTACCTCCAGACAGTCGAAGCTGTCTCATAAGGAGGTTTTTCTGGAGTTATTAGCGACCTTTAAATGTTCGGCGTGCTGCCCCTTTTGAACTGCGGTCCAACGTGTGCATTTTGGATGTAGAATTGTCATTAATGAGTGCACAAAATAGTCTGTTGTGTTCTGAAATCCAAAATCGATACTTCTTACCACGTTTGATCTTTCTAATGCTAAAACTGAAGTGGTTCATTTCCGGTATCATTCCCCATACAAGTCCTTCGATTGTTGAACTATGACGGAGTTGGGTCAAATCGGTCATTTCTCTTAGGGCCCATTCCTTATATTGTGTACTTGTTGTCAACACATGCACAACTGCTGATAGCTAATTAAAGTTATGCTTTTAATTTATTAATTTTGCATGAATCGTCATTTTCATATCCCTAGTTTAGTGCCCTCCCATATGTGGAAATGAAATTGCATCAAACTGCTGTAGGCTTCCTTTAAAATTTAAATTGCAGAAGTCCCACAAGTTTTGCTGTTCCAATACTGATCAATACTGATTGCTGCCTTTTCCACTGTAAGTATATGTTAGGCCATTATGAATATCAAGACCGGGGATGCAAATTTCTTGTGTCAATAGAACTCTTGACCGCTGGTGCAATTTTCGACAAGGCGAGTCATTCCTTGGAAAGGACTATGGGAGAAGCCCCAAGTGAGCATGTGATGTCACCTGCTCATAAACAACACGGGGTTATCATCATCATATCCTTATCCCGCCTGTGGCAGGGTCGGGTCTGCGGGTTCTAGCCCTCCACTCCCGTCTGTTTCCCACCAGGTCCCTGTCCACCCCGCACACTGCCATGTCCTTCCGTACAACTTGCTCCCACGTCTGCTTCGGTCTCCCTCTACCCCGGATGCTGCCGACCACCTGCAGTCCTGGGATGTACCTAACGAGCTCCTCCTCCCCTCGTCTCATGACGTGTCCATACCACCTCAACCTATTCTCCCTCATTTTTTCGGCGATGTCCACCACCCCCAGGCTACCTCTAATATACGCATTCCTAATTGTATCGGCTCTCGATACAATTCCGATCGATTCACTGTCCAGCACTCTGATCCATATAGCATAGCTGGTCTAACCACAGTCCTGTAAAACTTCCCTTTCAACTTGATTGGGACCCTCCTATCACACAGGACTCCGCTTGCCTGTTTACATTTCAACCACCCCCCGTTGATTCTACTGGGGTCACATCCAGGTCTATCTCCCCATTGCTTTGAAATGGGATAAACAACACGGGGTAGGTCTGCAAAATTATCAGAAGTAGGAGCGCACTATTCCCCCCCCCCCTTCCCGCCATCGGTAAATGACCTCATAGATAGACGGACCAAATAAATAAAAACCGTGAAATATAGTAGTCAATTATGCATTGAGTGAACCCCCAATAACAGGGAATATAATGAATTAAATTAAAGGCATTTTCATAAATTCAGCCCGTTAATAATCAGGTTACTTGGTAGATTGGAATCTGTTCATTTAATATATCTGCGAGCCAGCTCCACGTTCATAAAAGATTGTAGACTAACCGGGTTGCTTACCTGGTTAACTGACGACGGTTTCGGTATATGGTTAATTGTTGAAAAATTAGTGAAATTTGTTACAGTATTCATCATTACTAGTAAATAGTCTGAAAATTATTTTGAAGTTATACCCGTTCCCCTCCATATTTAAAAATTGGGTTAGAAAATTTGCATATTTTGTTACGAGCAATAAAATCAATCGGGTACCAGGTAGATTTCGACCACGTTAATACTGATTTGGTTATTAACGGTACTGATCTGGTTTACATTATCGGCTACCTGTTTGATAATGATTGAAAGATCAATGATTTTTGGTAATTTCATACTGTTCCTGTTCCAATCATTGTATGACGAGCGGTGATATTTTTAGCGTAAATCTAGTCAAGTCCCTAACTTCCTCAAGTAAACATTTGACATAATTATTTATTACATTATCCCCATAGTATTATTATCATCATTAATTTTATGGCAGCGTATAAATTGTTTTCCGTTTGAACCTGTCAGGGATGCAACTGGACTTCACCCATCACCTTCTCCATCCGCATGAAGCTACTGTATATTGAATACTTCTACCTTTGATTATTTGTTTTCGTTGATGTGCTGCAAAAAAACTTGTTTAAAAAACATGTTTTGTGGCCTTAATGAAAGGCTGTATCACGTTAAGGTATGCTAATGGTACCAATGAGTGTGGGATCTCGCATTTCGATAGGTGCATTAGTGTAAAAGCGACTACTAGCCCTGTTCCCGCCTATGACAGGGTCGAATACCCATTTATGTCCCTCTGGATGGACACATGGGCGATCTATTGGACAATATTGTTACGCAGCCGGCTGCCGATCAAAGCTGCAATCCCTGTGTTTGTTTGTCGTCGACCTACTGTTCGTTGGAGTACTCCGCCTCCACCAGACGCCAGTCAGCAGGGAGTGGGGGGCGAGCTCCTACACCTAGGAATTTTGCCTCATCTACGCGTTGCATTTAAGAGAGGGTTCTTTTATGTGCAAATCACATCGTACACCACGTAGGACCATAACTTTACTTCCCATCCGACTGAAGACAACCTGCTGCGTAAAAGTGGTCCAATGGGACAGACGTGAATACCGAATCCTACCATACGCAAAACTTTCTACTTTTGCGTGATCCTCCCGAATTGCAGATTATCCAACCCCACGTAGACTGGTGGGTACTATTGGTTTGCTTAGGGCTCTTTTACTTTCAGGTGACGATATTCATAACAACCGACCGCTGCTATATTTTACAATGATGAATTGCGTGAAACGAACTGGGAAGAGGCAGACCTCCAGGTTCATCCTGGGAACACACGTATTACCAAAATTAAATCCTTAGAAACACTAATGGTTAACAAGTTTAATATGATTATATCCATATGAATTCAATTCTGCTGCTTTTATAAAGTTATAATTAAATTAGTAACGGGATAAACGATGCGGTTTTAGTTTTCTTTTCATGTGCCCTTTCTTTGAAAGATATCAGATGTCCTTAAAGAAAATCTTCAAAAATGGCCGTGTATGGTTATAATTTTTTAAAAGATAGGCATTTTTAATAACGTCTTTCCATCAATGAAGTAGCCTCAAGCTGTTTCACTATTAAATAGCAGTGTGTGTCTAGGGTAAGACGCTGAAGGGTGATGATTTTTTAATTCTTGTAAGACAAAAGACGTTATGAGGACCGCCTCTCCAATCATTCTGTTTGTTCTACCATAAGAGTTTGTCATAATTAATAAGATGCATGGGACTACTTTGATAGGATCAATTGAGTGATGACTGACAGGTATAACTTGACATTTGTTAGGACTAATTGATGTTTGTACATTCTTTTGTTATGAGTTGATCTTCCTAGAGGCAAAATGTTAAAGGACAACGTTAAACCATTTGTATCAACTTACTCCGGCCCTTAATTTTAAACCGGCCAGTAATTGATTGAGAGCGACATGTCAGAAATGATGTAAACAAATATGAAATCGTATATTTAAATCAATAGCTCCCCTAGCTATTAATTTGTTCCGATTATTATGCTCACCTGTAAGCACGTGTTAAGCTTTATTAAATGCATGTTCCAAAACTTTGTTTGCTTCCATGTCTTTGTCCCTGCCCTGCACGTTATTGATTCTAATAATATAACTAATTAAATATCATTTTTAAAGTTGCTTCTCTGTCAGGTAGGTGTAGACGCCTCGGTGGCACGGAGGGTAGCGAGCTCGACCACTTCGTCAGGAGTTCCAGGTTCGATACTGGATCGAAGTGAGTTGTCTTCTTTTAAAAGAGGTCCCGAATGCTCTTTCCGTCGGATGGGAAGTATAGCCGTGAGCCCGTGTGGTGTACAATGTTATTAGCATGTAAAAGAACCCTCTCTGCTGTGCAATGAGCTGGTCAGACAAAATTCCCAGACGTCGGAGCTCGCCCCCCTCCCCCGGCGTAGGTTGAGTGCCCCAACGAACAGTAGGCCGACGATAAATAAGCATAGTGGTTGCAACTTTGGTCGGCAACCGGCTGCGTAAAAATGCCGTCCAACAGATCACCCGTGGGTCCACCCAGAGGAACAAAGATGGGTACCCTACCTTGCCATAGGCGGGAAAAGGGTTAGTAGTTGCTTTTGCTCTTCTGTTAGGAAGTTGTAGTGGTAGTGCATGCAGACGTTTGATTGGTTTTCTTAATTATTCTGTATTTTTAATTATGAATCCGTCGGGGTAGGCGGGGAATCTATATGTGTATCTAGCTTTGCCTCTTGTCCGTTGCTATTATATGACGTAGGTCTTGCTTGAAATCGATATTTATTATATTTGATGAGTAATCCTTAAGCGTTTATTTAACAATTGCCAGTCGCAAAACTGGAATGTGGGATTTTTAGACTTCAAAAACATGTGTTGAGTGTTGGTAGAAGGGGAAAGAAATTGTTTTTGTGTATGTATGTGCGCTGAGTGTTGTAGTTGTTAATATATGTCGTGCATTAAGGTTATTGATTTGATTTTCGACATAGCACTCTTTACATTTAGATGGAGTATTGAAGTTGATAGCATTTTCGACCTAGAAAATTAAAAGTCATATATTGGCAGATATATCATTTAATTTTCGTCTAACTGTTGTGTTTTTGAAATCATGGTGTGCGGCCTACGTTTTACTGAGTTATTTGTTCAATATATTGTCCAACGTAATTGAATTGAGAAGAGGTCTATCTAGTTAGGCAGAATCTATATTGGTGCATATTTAATTACCTTAATTTGAAAAGGTCTCAACCACGGAGCGAGACAGAGAAAAAACTTGTCACTTACATTGGTCATAATCTAATGTTAGTTTCATGATGTGGTTTGTCAAAACCGTGTCTTCAATGAAGTGGTCTCTTTGAGTCACCAGCTATTAATCGCAGTCGATTGTTATTGGGTGGAGTTTTTCAGCCATTCCTGACTGCCGCTCTGTTTCATGTCTGATATCGACTGTAGATGTTGCGTGATGTGTATGTGGTGAAGGGTCAATGGTGTATTTGAACAGTCTAAAATTTGGATTACAAAGAGCGGAGTGGCAACATTGGTGAGAATCTCACAGGTGACAAGATTGTAGGCTTTTATTCATCAGTGCTCTCCTTCAATGGAGTTCAGGCCTTAACTTTCCTTCAGTTAAGAAAAATTGATCGCTTACATAGTAGTGACAGCACTTGATATTGCATAAGTAAGGTCTTTCCCCTTTGGTCATAAGCATTGAAAATCTCTCACCCTCACTAATCGTTATGAGTTTAAACGCAAATTGTTTTGCGGCATGGTTCAGGCCAGGTTGAAATATTGAGGAAATATAATGCTGTAATAAATATCTAATCAAAAAGGCATTTTCATCATTCAACCATCCGTCACCGGATCGGATCTTCCGTATACTCTATGTTTGTGTGTGTAGGTTTCGTGAACAAGTGATGACATCGCATGTTCACACGCGGCGGTATTACCAGCGTTTATTTATTTCTCAGAAAGCTCACAATCTTTTAAGTCCTCTTTCACCTTATCAAAGACAACACCGACTTCGGCCAGAAGCGAACCACCTTCCACATTGAACTTAAGACTTAAATTCGCTTTATGAAGTGCGCTCCGAAATTGATTCTGAAATGTTGCTCTTTCTGATAGGGTGTCTGTCTGTGGAGTTATAAATGATAGGTTTACTCATGGTCGAGATCAGTGTGGTCATTGTGCTTTCATATCTGAAGAGGGGAAGTACTCGAGATTATCTACCTGAAGACATTTCTCTTCCATCGAATAGGAAATACCGTAACTTGATGTTATCGGTAAACGACATTTTGAATTACTGGGCAAGAATACGTAATAGTTGATGATAAAGGGAAAATATTTGACTTGACCAACCAGTTTACTTGTAACTCATATCAGGTAATGATTTGATATGTGACTCATTTATTTATCATTACTACCACTTTCATATTAAATATTTACAAAGAAAAAAAAAGTTGATTAGATTTTCGTGTCGCTGCAGACGATGACATGGTCAAGTGTCATGAAGTGCTTCCTGGCAGACAAATTTATTTTTCTACTTTTAAATAAAATGTTAGCAAGGGTTTTTTTTATCACCTTAACAACAATGAAGAACTTACCTACTATTACACTATTTTCAAAATTTGGATGTTAGTCACAGGTTCAAGTTTGTAGTGGTTTGCAAGAGAGAGAGAGAGAGAATTAGTTTTGACCATCAAGTCTTATTTATATAACCATCACCTTTGGAGAAGTTAAGAAGACTATTTAAAAAAGAAATTTGCCTTTTTCTCTTTCAGTCTCTGAGGTAGGTAGTATTGGTTATTTGCGTTAGGTTTTCCTATGATTGCAGGTTTTCCTGTTTGTGCTATTACAAACGTTCCCACACTGATTAAAATATGCAGGTGATTAACCCAACTTAGAAGGAGGGAAAGAAATGCACTGTGGAAAAAATAATTTGTAGCTATAATAATGACCTGACATATTGTGGAAATGTGTGGATTAAATGTTTTTACTTTTTGGTTGTCAGAAAGGTGTTATACAGGTGTCGTTTGTAAGGAGGATGGAGACCAAAGTTTTTTTTTTCCAATGTCTTTTTTTTAGATGGGCCTTAGCGTACTCTTTTTCGGTTTAGGGGACTCTGTAAGATTTTTAAATTTTGTCCAAATGGAGTGAGTAATTATTTATTACATTGGCTTTTTCAGAATTGATTGCGGGATATGAATACTGCTGTCTAATATTTGTAAATTATTTAATAATATTCTGTAAGTTAATTTAGCTGTCTGGAAAGGACTTTCAATTTCTTTGTTGAAGTTGTTTTTTTTTATTCAAATTGGTTGGTTGGGGGGGCGTATTAAACATATAAATTTAAATGTTGATTGGGAGAAATTGTTGGGATGGTTTGTAAACAAGTGTTTGTGGTTGTTGTATTTTGAAACGTCTGAATTTTGACAAGAAAGCGCAACCACTCTGACTTGAACAGTATATAAACAAGGCATAATTTTGCTTACGTGTTTATGATGCTGTTATTTACGGTGGGCAGGCATTGCTATTGTGATTTATGAAGTAGAATTGGGGTATTGATGGACTCTCGAACCATGGGAAAGAATGCTGCTTGGCTGAAATTTGTGAATAATTTTTTTAAGAAATAAAGCTAGGTGCTAACGTATAACTCCCTGTTTTCTTTAAAAAAAAAACTTTTGCAGGTGCTAAGTAGATTAGGGGTTAATTTTCAGATGAACGCGATGATTAAGCAAAAGTTAACTAGCACGTAGTTGTAATGGTGGTGGACACTCACGTTGAATGTAGCCGAAAAATTCAGGTAAACGGAGAGGTTTTCAGAAATTAGATACGTCGTGGTTGATGTAGGGAGAAAAGGTTGAGAGTTTGAACGTCCCAAAATGAACTGTGTAGAAAACGAATGTAGAAAAGTCTCATGTCATCGATTTTTTAGGGAGTGTGTAAACTGTATTAGATGATTTCCGTATGATCTCTGGTCCTCCCTTGTGGTCTACGTTATAATCGAAGGCGGTTGAAAAGATTATCACAGTCATCCTAATGGTTTTTTAAATCGAAAGGTAAGCTTTCTGTCGATTAAAAAGAATTTGCTTGCGAAAGAGACCCGCCCCACCAAAAGGTCTCCCAAAATTACCAAGTTAGGTTACTTCTCTTGTGACCAATATGCAATAATGGTAACTATGGAGTCATCAAATTCTCCGACTTTACCCTTTCACGGCTATGGGATAATGAACTGCCCTTTTAGTCCCCGTCTCTGTCGATGTAGTGTAGTTCATTTCGTGCTATAAAAGATGGGGGTTGACCACAGCGTTTGGGCGTTGTTTTACAACAGGACTTGATGGAATCTTGCACTATTAATTCTGTCTCTGAATGAACGGGCAGGTCACAGACTGTGTACCACTTACTTCCTGCATGACGTAAAGCGCGCTTTTTTCTTCAGGTATTGAGCTCCACAAACTACTTTTTAACTGTGGTTACCTGAAATTTACATAAATTTGACATGAAATACTTTTTTTCCTAAACGCGTAATTTTAGGAAAAAGGGGTTTGGACCCAAAGTATTCACTGTGAAGAAAAGGATAGCTAAAAGCTTTAGCTGAAGATAGAAAAGGGTAGTAGAGAAAGATCCCGGGGACTCGCATATCCTATTGTAGTTCGTGAATAAAAGATGACTGTTCTTACCGCACTAAAATATCACGATTTGTCGATTTCCTATATTTTGAAATAAAACATTAATTTAATTTGACGTAAAAGCCCTCAATTTATTGGTAGTTAATGTTAGTTATTGTTCATCATCTAATTTTATATGGTAACATTTATTTATAAATTCAGCAAGTTGTGTATCTGCCTGGCACGCTTTCATTTGATCTCATCAAATGCCTTTGCCTTTTAATGTCTTGTTTCAACCCAACTGAAAAATGGATGACCCATGAAGTAATCCTTATCCGTCTAACACCACAGCGAAGGCTTGTCAAACATGCGACTTTGTAACAATGTTAAAAATAGGCCGGTTGCATACCTCTGTGGTTCTCAGACTTAAGCAGTCATAATTTTGAAGCCCGCAGTGCTTAGATTCGATCCCAACCCTCTGCTGGTGGGGTTTTCTTGGGACGAGAAGGAAATTGTACGATACATCCCGTGCACTTAAATAACCCTTTCTTCGAATGACGGAGATGTGTAGATTAACGAAATTCTTAGGTTAACATCCGACGATTGGCGCATCTTATTCCTAGGGCTTCGGACCTGAAAAACCCTTGCTAAATAACCGACATATCCAAAATGAGAGATATAGGTATTCATCAGATTGTTTTTGCTGACCAAAATATGAATTTTGGCAGAATGTTAGGGACGCTCTTTGACCCGCCTCCGTGGCGCAATAGGTAGCGTGCTCTACTTACTGCGTCAATGGTTCCAGGTTCAATACTGGATCTAGGCGGGTTGACTTCTTTCGGGCGAGAAAGAGAACCCCCGAGTGCGCCTTCCTTCGGATGAGAAGTAAAACCGAGGTCCCGTGTTGTGTACGATGGCATTTGTACATTAAAGAACCCGCTCTGGTATGCAACAGGTAGATGATGCAATATTCCCAGGTGTCGATGGAGTGCCCCAACGAACATGGGACCGACAATAAATAAATGTAGGGGTTGCAGCTTTGGTCGGCGGCTGGCTGCGGAAAAACACCGTCAATTCGGGTTTGGCCTAACTAGGGGAGGAGGAGGTAGTATGAAATATTTTTTTTCCTTTAGGACATCTCTTAACAGAATAACTATTCCATAGTCCCTGTTGATTGTTATATCTTCACAAATGTGATTTCATGTCTTGAGTATGTTGTCATTTTACTCACTTCCCCCTCCCCCCAAATTGTCTCAAAGGAGACATACACCCACATTATGAATTCATCCCATGTTCACCCTGTTATTATGATATGCTCGTATATGCATATATTCTGTGTAATGCATCATTGATGGGTAACCACTTAAGTTATCCTCTTTTAATTGTGTTAGTTTTGTTGTTACCAAAAAAAGAGGTGCATGTAGGAGATTTTTAACAGAGGAAAAGTGTAATGAACAATGGTGACAACATGGTTTTTCACAAACTTTCTTTTGTGTATTGTGACGCAGCATTTTTTTGTTCAACCTGTAATCTACCTGAATATAGTAGTATCGCGCACACAGATGTAGAAGAACCTGAACACCTAGAGAAAAAAATTTTTTTTGGCAGAATAATGTAAAATATGGTATATGAGGCGGTGCCCCAATGTTTCCCACAGTTAAATGTTGAAGAGAAGGTGCTGGATCGGCCGCGAGAAGGTGAAGGGGGTAGTGTTATTCCCAAGTGATTGTAGAAAAACAATTATTTGTACAGTAATTTCCAGGGTTGTGACTTTTAACCAGGTACTCTTTATAAACTTGTTGCTTTCATATCGTTCTACTCCATTTTGAACTTGTATTTGTAGCATAGCCTGATTTTTCCAGACGAACGTCGACTGCAAAGCTGTTTGCCACACGAAAATAGCAGCCAGGTTAAAGATTGTCTCTGCACCTGTTTTATCACCTGCAACAAGTTCTCATGGCACTTATGGATGGCATATTTTTCTCCATGTCTACCAAGCTGAATCATATAGTTCTTCTTGACCACTAAACAATTGGTGTTTCGAAGAAATTTTCAATTTGCACTTATCTCGAGAGATAAATTTCAGAAGATGCTTATAGTTCAAGAAAAAGACGTCTCTTAAAAAGATGTATTTTATTTGAACTCCTTGGCCGTCCCAAGGTTTTTTTAAAAGTATCCTTATCACGGCCACCTGTTTCTCTTACCATGTGTGAACGATCTGTTTATTTTAAAGAATTAACGTAGTGCTTCGTTCCCTGGGAGAAATCCGCCTCTGTGGCGCAGTGGCACGAGGTTCCATACTGGATCGAGGTGGGTTATTGGCTTCTTTCGGGCAAGAGAGAGATGAGTCCTCAGTGCGTCTGCCGTCAGATGGGAAAGCCGTTGGTTTGGTGTGTACGATGTTCTTGCATGCAAAAAAGAAAGACCTTTCTACATGTAACGACTAGAAGGGTAAAATGTCCACTTGTAGGAGCTATTCCCTTGGCGTCAGTGGAGGAAAGTACCCCAATAACGAAAATAGACCGTGCCATAGGTGAGATAGGGTTAGTAGTTGGTGTTGGATCGTACCTGACTGTGCATCATATTGAGTTGGTTGGGTCCAGGTTGGTTTATTTGGGTTTTTATTAACGTCGGACTAACTACTGCTGAAGGTGACTGACATCAGAGAGTGTCGACCTCCGACTCGTGAGAAAGGGCTGATTTTTGAGCAGGTGGCATCGCACACCACCACATGGCTCCGTGGCTTTACTTTCCATCCGAAGAAGGTGCACTTGGGACCTCCCTCTCTCTGAAAGAAGCCATTGTCTTCCTCAGCCAGGATCGAACCTGTAACATTGGGTTCGCAAGAGGGAGCAGCAAGTTGCGTTGGACACCAGTTCTCGTCTGATCACTGAAGTTAAGTAACGCAACCCCAGTTAGTACTGACATGGGTGGCCGCTTGGGAAAGCTGGGTACCACTAGTATCCGAAAGTCGTCGCATTAGTGTAGTGTCTGCGCAGTCCCTGCATCAGAAATACCCAGTGGACCTATATCTAATGACCTTGTAGTTGAAGGGCCCTAAAACAAAACAACAAAGGTTCGCAAGTCAAACCTAATATCACTGAGCAGCTGAACCGGGCCAACCGGACTGTAGCATCGCTGTTAACGTCATGTAACGAAGATCTTCCAACCCTTTTCATGCACTAAAAGCGATTGTAAAGTGCTGATTGGATCAGATAAATTTTCTTAATTTCATGTGCGCTTTTTATCTCTGCTACCTGCAACAACTTGTACGGAGGCTGTAAAGGGTATGCTAAATAGCATTATGGATAATAATGGGATGTTATCGGGCAGGTTTGTTATGACTTTTGCATCACCAGAATAGGCTTACTTGATTTGAGCAGCTATCAGAAGACGGATCTGAATTTTTAAAAAGGCGTATTTTCTGACTTTAGTAGCCATCTTTTCAAGATGCCGACTTAACAAATCAATTTTCCTTGATTTAATATTTAAGTCACGGGAAAACTACGATTTCTACTTGTTAGTGTATAATTAATTAGTTTTATGTATGTGTGTGTGTGGGCGTCTGCTACTATATGAGCATGAAAATTCATCCAATTTTGCAGAATGGTTCAACAGCTGTTTTTTGCCAAACGTGAATTTTGACAATCCTTCTCCTGGTAACACTGTTGCTTATTATGGCAGGACGGTAATTGACTGAAATTGTTGATAAATTTCAGTCAATAATTTTTTGACATAACATTTTATAAATGGTTGTGGTGTGAGTTGAAGTTTATGATTGTTATCAATTGACAATTTTTCTAAAGTTTGACGTTAGCGATTTTTTTGGTGCTAAAAAGAAAGGGTTAGTGTACTGTGTAAGGTGTAGGAGGTGTAAAACTGGCTGTTAAACTTTGCATCTGGTCCTAACGTGATCTACTTGTAACTCGAGTGGAAAATATGTTTAATAACTTGTAGATAGATATATCAACACAATTGGGCGCAATAGTTTAATATACTTGGGACGGTTTCGCTCCATCTGCCCTCCTCTTACCCCCTTCCCATTGTATTATTGCTAAACGATAGGTTTATTTCTAACATTATTATTTTTTGCGTGTTATTCAGTTTATTTGCTTGATTTGTTAGTGATTTCATATGTTCCGGTTTTTAAAGAGCGTTATTACCAGGACGGGATTTGCGATGCCAGGTTTAAGCGTGATACCATTAATAGTCGATTATTTCCATATTTTTGTATGTACCTTTTTAAGAGTTAGAAGGGTTGAGTGTGACAGTCAGAGTATGTCTCCGTTTGATAATTGTTGGGGGATTGCTTTTCTCCGAAAGGTTTATTTGCTATTATTTCTTATTGTTTCATTTGTGCTTCTCTCACCCACCCTCCCTCTTCTCTCTCTGCTGAAAGATTGGACATGGGCTTTCGTTCCCTTCTTAGGGTTTGAAGGGTTAAATAATTCTTTGAGACAATATCTGATCTCTGCTGTTGATTAGACTGTTGTAGCACAGCTGTTACTGTCGGCGACCATTGATTAATGCACTGAAAAACGATTTTGATAAGTTATAATTTGTCAGGGTACCGTTTAATATTGGAGGAAGGGGGGATAAATACTGCATTTAACGTCACTTAAAATATCCGGTTTTTTTCCTTGTGTGTAACCGTTTCTAAAACATTGAGTCGCCATGGGCGTTCACAGAAAATTTGCCAGGGAGACAGTGTTCTGGAGTATAATGTACCAGGAATCGGATCAACCTGTGTGTCTAAAAGCATATTTTCGGACCCAAGGAAAACAAGTGTCTTGTCCCCCCCCACCCCCCCATCAAATTCCACGGTCAACTGAAATGATTTGCAATTTTGCTGGTGGCAACTTATAATTACTATGAGCGCATTTGATTTGTATAAATAGGTCCTGTCGAAACGTGACCTGTGAGTGAACCAATTCGAGTGCTCAGCCTAAGTAGTCTTCTAGGTCCTAAGGTTGAATTTAGGTCTGAGGATCTTGAGAACGTCAACAGGCAGGAGGCAAAGGGCTCTTTTGTGCTCAGGTACTTCACGACATGATTGGAACTTTCACGACACTCGCTCTCGATGCAACGAACCTCCGTCCCCAGTCAGTTGAGAAATTTTGCGAAGCTTGTAGCCGAAAAAAAAAAACGGACACCCTCCCACATTGTGTCCTATCCTAGCTTGTGCAAAATGATTACCAGAGAAAAGAGTTTGTGTATATATGATACAACCTATCCAAAGGTCATCTAATCCAGGCATGTCACCTGCGGTTACCCCAGGGGCACATTGGTAACACGTACATTGCCATGAGGACCACATCCACCATGCCGCAATGGTAATTAAGGTTGACCTTTGGTTTTCTTTGCTTCTTGAAGTTGTTCAATTGATATCTCGCCTCGGTGGCGCAGTGGGTAGCGTGCTCGGTAACGTCAGTGGTTCTAAGTTGGCTTCTTTCGGGCGAGAGGTGTAAAAGAACCCTCTCTACTATGCAACGGGTAGATGAAGCAAAATTTCCAGGTGTCGGAGCTTGCCCCTGGGGAAAGGTAGAGTGCCCAAACGAGAAAAGTAGACCAACGATAAATTAGCATACGGGTTACAGCTTTGATCGGCAGCCGGCTGCGGAAAAATGCTATCCAAATATGTATATTGCTCTTGTTTCCATTCAGAGGGACAAGATGGGTACCCGGACATAGGTGGGGAAAAGGTTAGGAGTTTCTTTTGAAGTTGTTGTGCATGCTACTGGGGCATGCGCAATTTAAATTCATGTACTTTTCAGGCGTTTGCGGGCCGGAGGTTTACCTGCAAAGGGCCGCATGTTTGACATGCTTCATCCAATCAATTTACCAATATGATCCTTCCAGGTACCTTGACTATTTATTTAAAATAATTCCAAGGTGCTTATGGGTCACAACCAGTGCCGAATTTACCATTAGGCTAATGAGGCTGAAGCCTAGGACCTCCACACTTAGCGGGCTTCAAAATTTAAGAAAAGGGCTTGAAAGGGGCCTCAAAATTGAAATAGCCTAGGGCCTCTCAATATCTAAATCCGGCACTGGTCACAACCCTCTCAACCTTCACTCCACCTATGTAGTAATCAAAATCTATGATGATGGAACATTGCCCGTGTTTAACGACTTTTTAAATATTTCCACCAACTAATAGCTAATAATCCCAGAAAGTCGCTGCAAAATAAATGGAGATGCCATCAGGGCCGGCAGCTTTATAAACCACTGATTTACCCACCGTAGTGATAATCACCTCATCAATTCCTCCTGGCGAATCCCTATCAAATATTTGCTGGAAGTTATTTCTACTGCTTGCACAGCTTTTTGCAAATGTGTCATTGAAAACATTGACAATCATAAGACCATCCTTAGCTAAATTTCCTGACCCACCCTTAACCACTGTATCCCTAGAACCCTCGTTCCTTACACCTCTTCAGATATCCCCAGAACGCCTTTGGATCTCATCAGGAAGAAGTAAGTAGACTCGGTCTGGGACGAACTTACAAATTTGTCTTGCCGTCTGGCAGAAGACTTCCCTGTTTTCATCATTAGGAGGAAATAGCATTGAAGAGAAGCGAACCATTAACGTG
Organism: Trigoniulus corallinus; assembly: GCA_013389805.1. NCBI lineage: Eukaryota > Metazoa > Arthropoda > Diplopoda > Spirobolida > Trigoniulidae > Trigoniulus > Trigoniulus corallinus. The sequence goes on from JAAFCE010006949.1 coordinate 15,843,084, forward strand.
TATCCTGGTGCTGAAGTTCAAGCAACGTCCCAAATGAGAAAGCACTGCCCGTTCCACATAAAATTTGTTATCTTAGTAAAGATAGAGGTAAAGATGAACTCTGACAAATTACGTTATTTGAGTGCATATTAACAGGAAATTTATGTAAATTTTATTTGATTTAATATGTGTGTAGCCTAAAGAAAATATGCCGGCTACCGTGTGACCACACCCTTCATCACCCGATATTAATCTTGCGGTAGCGCCAGGACTTGTTTTCCGTCTTTAAAATGTTATTTCCATCCGCGATGATGATGATGATGATGATTTTTTCCCACCACCTTACACATCAACTTCCTCAATTTTTTAATTGTCATTTGCTCCATAAATGCACGCGTCAGTAACCCATCCGCGGGCAGCATCCTGCATCAGGTTCCCACGACCTTGTTTGCAGGGATGAGGTCATCCTTTGACATCGTGTGTGTCGGTCGGTCGGTCTTCCCCAGCAGCCTCGTTAAACATAGTGTTATGTGTCGAGCAGAAAAGCTAACCTAACGTTTATATCTTTGATCCTGAGGGCTCCAGTTTTTTTTATATAATTCAAATAAATGCTTGATTTTATATAATATGAATCTGTAATAGTCATTTTAAAAAATGTTGGTGCCTCCCCTCCCCCCCAGTAGCAACTGTTGGCTTTCTAACATCCCTCCTCTTCCCCTCTTCTCTCCTATGAGTTGTAGTAGTGTTATTACATTTATGGGAAAGTTTATCTCGGACTAGAAATTTTTTTGCTTTATTTATACGGTTATTAAGGGTCAAGGCCCGTTCCCACGAAACCTTTCCTACCCAGTTTAGCAAAAGCTACTCAACATTGGTAATTTAAAGGAGGGGGTAAATGACGGGAGGGGAAAACAAATCTCTCCTCCTCCTCATTAAAATGGCATTTATACATACGTCGACTGATAATTACTACATCAATATGACCGGAATTGACCGTGCGACGTTGTAGCATTAGTCTTCGTTTTTTTATTCTTGTTTAGGAGTGCTAATTGGCACCGCTGCAGTCTTAGATGGGTCTAATTTTAATGGTCATTAATTCAGCTTAATTTCATCGTTATCACCTGGCATTTTTGTACTAAGAATTTATACAGTCTCATTTAGTGGTTGCTGTAATGTGACGTAGAGGTGAGGAGGTCGAAAGAGAAGTAGAAATGTGTATCATTGAGTTTTACTTAGTTGGCAGTGATAGCCAGTTGTTTGCACGCCCTCTCTTTCCTTTTTCAACTGTTTATTTTTTTGGCAATGAACTATATAAATGGTTGGAAGTGACAGTTTACTCATCTTGGCTAACTCGCAGTCAAAATATGCAAATTTACATTCCTGTCTGGTGCAGGTTTACGCCTCGGTAACTGCGTCAGCGGTTCTAGGGTCGATACTCGACTGCGGTGGGTTGGCTTCTTTCGGATGAGAGGTCCCGAGTGTGCCTTCCTTCCGATAACAAAGAAAACCAGGGTCCCGTGTGGTTTACGATGGCATTTGCACGTAAAAGAACCCTCTCTACTATGCAACCGGTAGAGGAGGCAACATTTTCGGGTGTAGGAGCTCGCTCCCTGACGTCGCGTAGGTATCCCCCAACGAACAGTAGGCCGACGATCAATAAGCATAGAGGTTGCAGCTTTGGTCGGCAACCGGCTGCGGAAAAACACTGTACCCCAGCTAGTACTAGCATGAGAGCGACCGCTTGGGGACGCTGGGTACTGCTAATACCCACAATCGTTGTAACAACATAGTGTCTGTGCAGACTGCATCAGAACTACGCTGTGGACGGGGCACTAATAACCTTTGTTGTTGAAGGGCTCTAAAACACCAACAAAACAAACGCTTCTGCTGGGTGTTTCGCGTGTTCGATTCTGGTCAAGACTGATAGCTTCTTTAGGGTTAAAGGGGAGGAAAGCCTCCTCTCCCAAATGCACCATGTGTCTGATGAATATTAAAGCGATTATTGTGAAGTACTTATGATGCTACATCATGTGACAGAACCCTTTCCTCACCATATAAATCGGCAATACACAAACGTGTAGGGATTTGCCTTGTCCTCATAAGTAGCAGACTGACTTTAAGTAACCAACTACTTTGGAAGGGACCACACATTATCTTCTCTTCGGGTGACCATAAGTTTCGGCTATGGGACCTTAGGCTTTTATGGCAATCGATAAAGTTTTAGGATAAAAGCAGGTCCGGCTCGTGAGTTTCAGGCGCTCTAGGCAAGTGGGTCCATCGCCTCCCCCACATTAATTTTAATGCAGTTCGAAACTGTCCGAGCGCCCTTGGCATTTGTCCCATTGTCAAATGCATGGTTGCGCAACAGGGTTCCTCGAGAAAGTCAACATTTAGAATAGGCCCCACAATTAGATAAGTTTGGGAACCCCAGGACTATGAGCATCTTTAATGACGGCTAGACTGCATGGCAGGGAAGTACCTCTGAAATTGGCCGCCCCAATGAAATTTGCTGCCCTAGGCAGCCGCCTAGGTTTGCCTGCCCCATGAGCCGCCTATGGATAGAAGGGCATGTGACAGAGAAATAGGTGAATTTTTTCGCCTATAGGTAAATGAAATAAATTCAGGCTCACTTTTGTCGAATTAAAAAGACCCGCCGCAGTGGCGTAGTGGTTAGCTCACTCGGCAACTACGCCAGTAGTTCTAGGTTCGATACTGGACCGTGGTGGGTCGGCTTCTTTCGGGCGAGAGAGAAGCCGCGAGTGTGCCTTCTTTCGGATGAGAAGTAAAACCGAGGTCCCGTGTGGGTGTACGATGGCACTTGCACTTAAAAGAACCCTCTCTACTACGCAACGGGTAGATGAGGCAAAAATTTCCAGGTGTAGGAGCTCGCCCCCTGGCGTCGGTAGCATTCCCCAACGAACACTAGACCGGCGATAAATAAGCGTAGGGGTGCAGCTTTGGCCGGCAACCGGCTGCAGAAAAAACTATGTCCAATATATCACCCTGTGTCCATTCAGAGGGACAAATGGGTACCCGACCCTGCCATAGGCGGGAAAAGGGTTAGGAGTTGAGTTGAGTTTTGTCGAATTAAAAAATAATAGGACGGCTCAGAAAAAATTGTCTGAAACGACTTTCGAGCGCATCGATCTCCCAGTGCTCCATCTTTTAAGCATTTAATCCTTTCATTTGCCTGCCGTATCCTGAAATCTGAATTTAAGACTTCATTATACAGTAGATACCTCTTTTGGGAAACCAACACGTGGCTATAAAATCGTGCCTCTTTCTCTTCTGACCAGGTGCTTTTAAAATGTTTAGTTCATATTTGAGTGCTATTATCAGATGGGACCTTTTTTGTCGACAGGCGACAGAATTATTTCAGGTGATGGCAAAGTTTGAAATTTGCATTTCATTTCTTATTTGCGGTTAGTCAAGTGGCAATGTCATATTTTGGGAGGTTGGCACACTTGAAGGTAAAGAAGGTAATGGAATTGCTGACCACGAATAATTTAATTGCGGAATTATGGGAATATGATGGACAGCTGTTTTGAGTTTTTAATATAAAGGAGATAATTCCATTATTAATTCCAGTGTTGACCGCACATGCATACTAGGGATTTTAATATTTGACTACAGTTTGGGAAAATGCTCTACTCCAGTAACCCTTTGGCTTTCGATTTTTTTTATTAAAAAGTAACCTATTAAATGGGTAACTGACTATATAGTAGCGATTGTTGTTTTTTCACCCTAACCTCAATGTCCGGAGGCAGCTGGCTACTTATCGATTTAAAAGGACCCTTCAATGGATATGATCACCGATGACCTATGTTTTTAAATCGCTCTTTCATTTGGACCTGTGCGGTTGTGTCAGTCCCAATTTGAAATTTTGGAGGCGCTCACTGACCTCTTCTTCATATATGGATGACTGCTATTAAGGCTCATTGACCAACAGTCCAAGAACTTGTTGCTCCAGGCTTGTAGAGTTCCAATCAGAATGTTTCAAACATTAAACGCCTATATCGCCTCGGTGGCGCAGTGGGTAACACGCTTGGTAACTGCGTGAGTAGTTCTAGGTTCGATACTGGACCGAGGTGGGTTGGCTTTTTTCGGATGAGAAGTAAAAGAGGTCCCATGTAAAAGAACCCTCTCTACTATGCAACGGGTAGATGCGGCAAAATTTCCAGGTGTAGGAGGCCGCCTCTTGGCGTCGGTGGAATCCCCCAACGAACAGTAGACCGACGATAAATAAGCATAGGGGTTGCAGCTTTGGTCGGCAATCGGCTGTGAAAAACACTGTCCAATATTCGCCCTTATGTCCATTTAGAGGGACAAGATGGGTACCCGATCCTGCCATAGGCGGGAAAAGAGTTAGGAGTTGCTTTTTGCAAACATTAAACGCCTATTTCTCCTTAGTGTTGGACCATTGAGATACAATATGCCTATGTTACGCCGCCAGTAGCATTGTTGATTGCAAGTTCGGTATTTCGTTGTCATGGACCCTACTAATTCTTGACGGACGGTCCTTTGAACATGAACGAATGCGCACTACTAATTCATTAAGATATGCAAGAGGCCCTATGAATGAATAGCCTGACAGTATCCAACGGAGTGGAGTTCATAATGGGTAGTAAATATTATCAAGTCCCCTCTCCCCATGGGAGACTGGTATATCAACCTTATGTCGTTGAAAGGACTTCCACTTATGGGTCTCTGGAGCAGACTGTCTACCGTTACAGGCAGCTAAAAGGGTTGGGACACTTTTGACCAGCAACTAACAAAGTAAAACCGTCGTCTAACAGTTTGGTCATGAGTTCCTTTCCTGTCTTCTCCCTGTTTTTCTATCCAGTCCTCATCCGTTCCTTTCAGTTCCTGCTTGGTCCACCCGAACTCATCGGTACCTAACCCTTCCATATACAGGGAACTTCCTTTTGGCCGACCAACGTTCTTTATTACTTGAAACTCGTTATGCTTATGACAGGATCGGATACTCACGAGTCCTGAACAGAAACAGATGTGTAATTAGAGAGATATGGACAGGACCTGTAGTTTCTTCTTTGGTTTACATACCTAAAGACGTTGGCTTTTGAAATATGTAGAAAAATTTCCTGTCATTTACAGTATATATATAAACGGAACCCGTGAACTCGTTCTTTATGCTGTTGTATCGGCGAGTGTTGCCCCCTTTTGGAGGAGCAGGTAACAGACGAAGGATTTTCGTTCCCCCTGAACCCCTTGTGACGTCGAAGACCATCTTGTGGAACGTCCCATGAACATAAACCATTGTTCACTCATTTATTCCTTTCATTAGCCTCTTTCATCATTGTCATCATCAGCCCTTTGTCCCACCTTCATTAAGATTGGGTTTAGTTCTCAGCCCCTGCCTTCTCTTCCCTAAAGCAGGCGCACTCCTCCGACGTTTGTTTTCTCAAGTGCAGTTTATTCAATTTTTCATAGTAATGATTGAACTAGAAAACTAAGTGGTTGTAAACAATAATCGTGCAAAATCATGCTATTTATAAACCAAACATGGCGAAACCCTTTTGGTACCTATACAGCGCTGGTGTGCATGGGACACACCAGTTCTTTTAAGATCACTCAAGTTAAGCAATGCAAGCCCACGTTAGTACCAACATGGGTGGTTGGTAGTGAACGTTGGGTGCTGCAAATTTCCCTTCTCCTACATCCCCTACACCTACCGCCTCCTCACCCGCGAGCAGCCTCCGAAGGGTTTGGCCTTTTATGACTGCTTGGCTTACTCCCCAACGCGATAGTGTAACAGTGTATCTGCTATCTTCATCTACACGGAATCTGGTGGAATATGGTTCACTGTATTTTACGATGATGTGCTGAGCCGGTTATTTGGTACACATGTGGATCCCAGGATAAACTATTCTAGTCCATAGAAACTTGGGGCATAATTTGGAACTCATAGGTATGCAGTTCTGTCATAGACGGAGTTGACCTCGTCCAGTTGTTTGTTGGTGTTTTAGGGCCCTTCAACTACAAGGTCATTAGAGCCCCATCCACAGCATAGTTCTTATGCAGAGACTGCACAGACACTACACTAATGCGACGATTTTTGGGCATTAGCAGTACCCAGTTTTCCCAAGCGGCAACCCATGTCAGTACTAGCTTGGGGTTGCTCTGCTTAACTTCAGTGATCAGACGAGAACTGGTGTGTCCAACGCAATTCGCCACTCTCACATCGTCCAGAGTTCTAGGAGCTACAATAGATGATGGGTGACAGGTTGCCCAATAGAAGAACTCTGCCGTTGAACTGCCCAAAGTTTAACACGTACTGTGTTTTTAGTAATTTTTCATTTAACGGTGACTATCTACAAGTTTATTCGTGAATAAGGTGCATTAATTATTTCTTGCACTGTGAAGAGGGGGGGGGGGGTCCTCCTTTTAACTTTAAATGAAGTGCATTTTATTGGTGTTTCGGAAAAGAGCTCTTATTGATTTCAAACGCTAATATGTAATTTGAGTTCGGCGCCATTATTAACTGTTGAAACGTCTCTGAAGTATTTTTTTTATTTCTTTAAATTGCAATAATCATTTTAGGACCAAGTAGTTCCTCTCCTTTTCCCTCTCCTCTCCCCCTTCATCAGCTATCCCTTGTAGGTTTCTCTTCCTCTCCCTCTCGAAGTTGAAAGAGTTAAGTGCGAATTTGCGCTTGATTACCATTGCGTTTAATTCCTTGATGACAACCGTGTGAGGCAAATTGCTTAGTAATCGTTTCGACTTGTTTTTTAAACTAATTTTAAATATATATTATTACGATAGCCGCCATGCAAAAAAAAGACCTCATAAATTGAAGGGGTTGAATGAGATTTGGACACCAAATCATGTAAGAAACTATGCGGAAAATTTGGTGTGAATTACTTTTGCGCGTGGTATATTTGAACAGACTCCATAAAGTTGCTCGCTGGCCCTTTTTTTCATCTTCTGAAAATGTTATGCTCTCCTATAACTTTGATTGAGGTGGGGGGAGATGCTTTTTCGGTAAAAGGACACCTTATGTCTCCATATTAATTTATTATGTCTTTCAAGCACGACATTTTAGTGATTACTTGTGGCAAAGGTACGTAATAATAATAAAAAAGGGTTCCCAATTAAGTGATTAGTTGACCTTTGCATCGTGAGCCATATTTATCGTCAATTTTTTTTTTATTTATAAAATAATGATGATGTTAGAAATCGGGTTATGCTAGTTTCGTGTTGGCTGTTAAGTTTTTTATCAGGTGTAATTATTATCAACATGTTACTAGATGTTTAAGTCATTATCTAAATAATAAGTGATTCGTAATTAATTGAGCGTCTGACATGATTAAGGTAGGAAAGCATTTACACATGGGACGAATAACCAATATCTAATTATTATACGCACTTTGCAATTCAGCCTTAAAATTTAGCTGGGGTAACTTTCGACCCGTTTGGGAATATACTTCAGACAAATGTGAAGAAAGTTTTTGACTTAAAGGTGATACCATCATGGTTTCATGAATGTCGTAGCCCTCTAATGGACGAAAGAGTCTCCTCCTCCACTGTGGGACACATCATTGCCATGTTGAGTGATAGACCACGTTTACAGTTTGTATACCAGTCAGTGCACCATACCTGTTAGCCACTTAGGGGAAGGGCATGTGTATATCTGTGAATTATATCTTCCCACTCTTCTGCCCCAGGCCAGCTCCTTATCCAGCTAAAGCAGTCAGTACTAACATGCGTGGCCGCTTGGGAAAACTGGGTACCGCTAATACCCAAAAGTCGTCGGATTAGTGTGGTGTCTGTGCAGTGTCTGAATTAGAACTACGCCGTGGACGGGGTTCTAATGACCTTGTAGTTGAAGGGCCCTAAAAACACCAACGAAAAAGAAAAAAAAAGGATGGTCTCGAGTGTGGTTTGACCTCCTCTCTTAATACCGGCACTTTAGTAGCATATAAAGTGTTACCTAGTTTATGGACTGATTGCGTTTAAATAGTAGATTTTCGTCTTTGAAAAAAGCCCACTTCCTTCCTACACCAGGTCAGGTGTTCTTAAGTTCTGCCGAAGCGGAGAGAGTCCTGGTATCGACATCACTGAGCCTTCGTCGTTCAAACAGATAAGTAGAGGAAACAACTAGGTGTCGGACCATGGTTTACATCACTAACTGTCGGCTCAAATACCAAATCTTTTATTTAATCTTATGCGGGTGATGCATAGTGGGCCTTACATTCTGCCGCGACTTCATTGTAAACTGGGATCCAAATCATCACCTTAAATGACGACATAAAGAGCATCCTTTGTTTTAATTATCCTCTTCCAGCTTGTCCTAATATTTTTGGGGATGATAGTGTTGTACAGTATAAGCATATATACTGTATCCCTCCTCGGTGGCACTGTCGATAGCGTGCTCGGTAACAGCGTCAGTGGTTTTTTGGTTCGATACTGGACCGAGGTGGACTGGCTTTTTTCAGGCAAGAGAGAAACCACGAGTGCGCTCGCCTTCCTTCGGATGGAAATTAAACCCGGGTTCCCGTGTGATGTACGATGTCATTTACAAGTAAAAGAACTCTCTTCACTATGCAACGGGTTGATGAGGCCAAATTTCCCAGGTGTAGAAGCTCGCCTCCTGACGTCGGTGAAGTGCCCCAATGAACAGTTGACCTACGATAAATAAATATAGGGTTGCAGCTTTGGTCCAGCCGGCTTCGTAAAATACCGAACCTGTCATAGGCAGAAAAGGTTTACTAGTAGTTGCTTTTAGTGTTATATGCTATGTATATTTTGGACATTAGCTGGCGCCCAGTGCTAAAAGGATGATTTAAATTTCTCTTTTGTGCTGTAGGAGATTGTGATCGATGTTCCGAGTGTGGATATGCGATGCAACTTATTTTTTCACGATCCCTAAAGCACGCATGTCGAGTCGGGGTACCCCGAGGGTTACATCGGTAACATGTGCGTTGCCATAGGACCATGCAGTGTTGACTTTTTTTTATAATTTGTTTTTAAAAGTACCAAGAAGCCCTGTACAATAGTTTTAATCAAAATATGGCACAAGACACCCCATTCCAACCATGCCGGGGGCAACTGTCCCCCTTTCGTTACGCTGCTGAGCAGCAGGCTGCATATGTATACTACTTGTGAGGGCCGCAACTCCAGGCTTCGCGGGTCACCACTTTGACACCCCTGCCCTTAAGCACTATTACGTAACTGTTTAATATTGGCTCTAATATTATTATAGGACCCGCCGCGGTGGCGCAGTGGTTAGCACGCTCGGCAAATGCTTTAGTAGTTTTAGGTTCGATACTGGACCGAGGTGGGTTGGCTTCTTTCGGGCGAGAGAGAGAGGCTGCGAGTGTGCCTTCCTTCGGATGAGAAGTAAAACCGAGGCCCCGTGTTGGTGCACGATGTCACTTGCACGTAAAAGAACCCTCTCTACTATGCAACGGGTAGATGAGGCAAAATTTCCAGGTGTAGGAGTTCGCCCCCGGGCGTCGGTAGCATTCCCCAACGAGCACTAGACCGGCGATAAATAAACGTAGGTTGCAGCTTTGGCCGGCAACTATGACTATGACAATAAAAACTATGACAATATATCGCCCGTGTGTTCATTCAGAGGGACAAGACGAGTCCCCGTCCCTGCCATAGGCGGGAAATGGTTTAGGAGTTGCTTTGCTTTTTTAACTGGATGACCTTTAGTCATTTATTGGTCTTCGGTTTAACATAAAGCACCTATCTACTGTGTTGTCATTCATTTTTTGGACGACAGAGCTGATAAATGCCGTGGATGTTGCCGTCTATTCAGTGGCTCGTCGTACCTCAGACAAATGCAGACGAAGGATTATTTTGAGGACTCTGTATTCTCGGTGACCTGTCTCGGTGGTGCAATAGGTAGCATTCGATTTTTGTTGCTCTGTATTCTCGGTCTCATTTATTACATAAATTCAAATCATATATTTGGTGTAAGGTATTAAAATTTGCCAGGTAGTCGATCAATACGTAATTTGACATTTGGTATTTTTCTGACGACAATAACTTTGAATATTGAAATTATGACGAAGAGAAATCTCGCCGCAATTTGAAATGCATTATTTCTGCTGGTGTGCATAATTTTATTTTGTCGGATGTGATATTTCTCATCAACTACCTGGGTGACATGCAAGCTCTGGTCATGATTGTCGGAGTGTGATACAAAATGTACAATATTAGTGTTAATAGTGATGCAGAAGATCACCAAAAAAATGTCAGAGATATGTTTTCGTCTTGGATTATTAAACTTAATTGGCGAACTGAAGTTTTACATGGTAGTTAAGCATTGTAGTTCTCTCTTCATCTCCCTACCTGGGAGCAAAATTAAATTTGTGTGTCGTGAAAAGGGGGAGGGAGGTGATGGTGGTGCCCAATTGTTAGTTAGATAACTTAGAGGGGGGAATTTATAGATGGAAGGTAAAGGAGGAGTTTCACCAAGTATTGTGAAGGTTGAGTTGTCTTCTCCCACGCAGACACAACATAAGTTGTGGCTGTGCTCTGTTTTTCAAAGAAACTGACATGAAAATGCGTCACCCTGTTTCCCTTTGAACTGACACAGCAAAGGATGACGTGGATACGTGTGGGTCTCTCTCCCGCCGTACACTTTGTTTGCTCCACCAAGTCGCTTCAGTTTCAGAGGCAAATGGCATAAAAGACTGGAATCTATTAGCGTTAAGAAGTGGCGGGATGATTCTTAGTTGAAGCATTCGGTTATATAGTGTGTATGTGATGCAAGGGGTAATTTTTTGGTAGTAGTGTATAGCATCAAGGGTTTTTCAAGGGACGTCCCGTGTCGGCCGGGAAGCAACTCTATTCCCAGAGTCAAACAAACGTGAGAACTTGATCCGTCAGCAGAATACAATGTAATTATTACTGCTTCAGTGCTCCTGGTGAGAAAGCAAAACTATTGCTGAGGAGGAGGTGGAGCTGGCCTTTTCAGTCTTGAGTATTAATTGGGCACTAGCGCACGGTTAACTCTTTTAATCTTAACCATTGGTTTTCTCATCGGACCGAATGATTTGGAATTAAATACTGTACTGCCATGCTAACATCATTGGTGTTGTATTATGCTAAGTATTTGCGTTTTATTTTTGAGGGCTCGTCGTATACTGTATGTGTAAGAACTCTTTGTCTTCTGAAAGACCGTGAGGCAGTGAAGGCTAACGAAATGGTCCATTTCGTGACAGGCATGTGAGAATGATGATCATTTTTTCAATGTCCCAAGGCAGTTATGCGCAAATTATATGTTATATTAGATAGTTCAATGCTATAAAAATCCATAACGGTGTATGAATGATGTAATTCTATGTCGATTATTGATGTATGGCAGTTCTGATTTAATATACCTTGACGTTGGGAAAGGTTAATCAGGAAATGTTTCTTCTTCTTAGTTTTTACTTTCAATACTAGTTAATAAAACAGAATGATTGCCTTTTTGGCAGCTCCCGTTATAAGTGTCGCATAAAGTCATACCGTTGTGTGTTCGTTTGTGGTGTAATGAATGTAATAAAATGTGATATAACCCTTTTTTCGTCGCCTATCGTTGCTATATGTTCAGGATGCGACTATTTGTAGACGTTACCAAAGTACTCCACTCAGGGTGGAAAGCTTGTCACTTTTTTACTTAAAAAAAAATGTGGTGTGGATAACCTCAATATTGGAGTTATTAATCAAATGTGCGTATCGTACGATACTTCTTTCAGATGTCTGAGTGCAAATGTTAAACCACAATAGCAGTTTGGCATAGAAAATACTCGTTGTTTTTGTTTGCTAATTTTTCTTATTCTTTGTTTTAGGGCGACTACGGGTGTCAATTGGGAGACGGCAGCTACGAGAGGGACGCTAATAGTTGGGCCCCAACTTTACCACCATATCCACAAACTCATCCACAAGGTTCGGTTCCTACAAACCCTCCAAGTGCAGCTTCTCCACATTGTGAAAATGCCTCTAATTACTACATGCAGGTATTTCTTATCGTTAGTTTTCGCTTTGAGAATAGTGGTTGGTTTTCTGAAAACTAATGCATTTTTAGTAATCTTCAAGACTTTTCTACTGATTAGTTGCTAACTTAAATGTTCTATTGATGAATAGGCCACTACGGGACCTGCAACTCCAACTATGTCGGAATTAAGCCATTCCCCATTAGGTGGCAGCCCACATTTGCATCTGAACGGGCACGTGCAACGTTACCACAGCGAGAATAATCCTGTGGATCTATCCAGTCCGCATCGTTCTGGAGAAGGTCCGCTGCATCCACGAGACCGACCACCACCTGATTACAAGTCCCACAACGGTCTCAACGTCACCATCCCTGACCACCAAGGTAAGTATCAACATGTTTAAGCGGCCAATGGCAAACTCAAAATTGTTTGCCACTGACTAGAGTGTACTTCTAAGATCGTTCTTGGTAATTATTCAAATGTCATTCGACAGGTTCAATTTCTTGTGGCATATGAAGTGATAACTGTGAAATAACATTTGCTGCTACAAATAATACTTTTAAATGTGCTTATTACATTTGTTTTCATTCGTGACTTTGTCTTGGAATTAGTGCTGTATTTGTCGTCAAACTAACACCTGATGATTTTCTCGATTTCTCCATCAGCACAGCTTATATAAGGACTCTGAATTTCGATGTTTCATGAATTTTTCTTCCACTTTTATTTCAGAATATTGCATGGTGGTCGACAGTTTAGTTTAAAATGGAGCTACACTTATTGTGCTGTTGCTATGTATCCTTAGAACCTGGACTCCATGTCTCAGTGAAACGATGGATCTGCACCATCTGTTGGTTTTCCAGGCACTTTCCAGAGCTTTAACTGAAATCTATAAAAAAATGTTGTCTTTCGTACGCAGTCGCATTGGACTTGTTTGTCATTTTTTTTTCCATGGTGGTTATCAATATATTATATATATCAAATTGTAGAAATCTTCAGTGTTTTAGTTCCGATCTAGACTTTTCATTACCAGTGCTGCTCTCGTACCATATAATTTCAAAATCAGTATAAGTCTGGTCGTACGTGCAGTCTTGTGTATCCTTGCGCACAAAGATCGCTAGAAAAAGATTCTGCAGCATAGTCATAATTGAAAAATTGATTGTCCATTTTAGTAGAAATCTTTCGAGTTGCCATAAATAAGTTATCATGTTGCAGTGCATTTTATTATTCTGAGTTTGGGGCTTGGGAAATGACAGGTGTATTGTAGTGAGTGAGTCTCAGGACCCGAGATGAGGATAGAGCTATGGAGTTGCACAAGCGTGGGAAAATTTGGTTTTCCACAGGTGTGGGAAGATAATTAATGGCAAACAAAATCAAGATAGTATGCAGTAGTACTCTTAAAGTCCCTCTATCTCGCACACTTCTTTCTCTTTTTTCCCTAATCCCCTCATCCCCCTCTCTTAACTCCCTTTGTGTCACTGTCTTCCTGTTCTGTTTCTGGGTCTTATGTGTCCCTTTTCTATCTTGTCAGCATTTCCATTGCAAATTGCACAATATATTGAGACAAGAAGTGCTATGTGAAGAATCTCTTTCAGCGACATTGCAGTTTTTTTTTTTGAAAGAGTATGCTTCTGGATCTATTCTGTTTTCTTGATACTCGTGATCACGGTGGGTCCTAAATACATAATAGCCTGGTGTTTTATAATTTACTAAGAGAAGCAAACGATTTCTGGGTTTTACCTTTGCACCTCCTTTATGGTATAGTGCATGAGGTGACTGTCCAAAGAGCTTCAAATCTTTTATCTTTTTTGAGACCGTCTTCTTATGGACGCCATGACACATCCACACTCTGACTTTTCTTCTACATTTGAAGACTTAACTACACCATTTTTGGATTCTAGTCTCCATGTAGCTTGTCAACCTCTACCTCCTCACTCTACAAACTTACCACTTGCTACATCTTCAACTGACACTTCCATAGCTACTTTATCCACGGGGCTAATCGGTAAGCATTTCTTTCGTTCCAGTTCTTATTTCGTTAGGTATTTTCTTCCCAATTTGTGTCGTTGTATGAGGACAGATCTATGAAATTGTTTGTTTCCAACGCGTTTTTCTTTGTCGTTTTCCAATACACCTAACGGTGGACTTTGGTTAAGGATGTACACCTATCATTTTTAGCCAACCGATGTTAGAGTTCTCACCACATGGGAACCTTTTCTTATGGCGGACATGGTGTAACTCCCAAGGCGATGGTGGGAACCACCCCAGACGGTTCCTTTACTTTAAAGAATCGTTCTACTTAGCATTTGGTATTGTTGTTTATTTCTCACATAACCATAATCTCCCCATGATTAGCGTGTGCTTTAGGTCAGGGACCAATTATATGATTTTTTTGGTTGGATACTTATTAACCCAGTTGCTGCGTATGACAATAATTTTATTCTTTAAGATTAATATAATGTTCGACATTGTTCGAATTCTGTTCCTGTATTTAAAGATGGCTATTATTTGTAAATGTCATCGATTGGTACGTAGTCACAGTTTATTCAAGTAATTTGGGATTTCGAGATGTTTAAGAAAGGTTAGTAGCAATTATTGAGACCTTACTTTTGATATATTTAGACACTTGTCAATAAAATTCATAATTTTTCAATATAATTTCTAGCTTAGGTAAAATCGCGTGGTTTATTTTTTTGTTAGTATTATGCAATAATTATTTTAGCTTATCAATCCATCACACACGACACAAATGTTGTCAAAATCACATTATGACTTATTTTTATTTCGTATTTTCACTCCCTTAATTAGCATTAGTTAATAGTGTCTACTGTAAAGTTTTTTATAACTTCAAACTTGAAAATATGGGTTGATAAGAACTAATTAGTTGCCTTCACGCAGCACGAAATTATTGGTGTTTTTCGAAACATCATTCGTGCCTGCACTTCAGATGAATGCCAAGGATACAGAAGGCGGTTATGGAACTAATGGTATGAGTGCATAACGTGTATGAGGTGAGCCCTCGAGAAAGATTTGCAGAATTTCTTACTTTAGCGATAAGAAAAAAATAGAAAATAGGGCAGGTATCCTATCATATTTACACCTATGATTTGTATTTCTGACAGGCTTTTAATCTTCATTGAAAAATTTGAAACATTTTTGACAGTTGCTGATGTTTGTACCGAAATTTTGACAACGGAGATGGATGAATAGACATCAAATACAAACGGTTGGATAATAATAATGTTATTTTCTCTCATCAAGGTCATCTTGAAAATATGTTTCTCGATAAATAAACATGTTTGATACTCCTACAGAAAAAGTGAAGTACAAGTAGCAAGACGTCCAGGTGCTTAATGATCTTATCAGAAATTGACTTTCATATCACAACTGTGGCCGATCTGGTTTGCATTTGAAGTTTAGTGTTGATTCATGAATAATATTACCTAGCCTCTTTTTAGGAACTTTAGAGACAAATATCTACTATTAATATTCATTGGTTTTCATGCGAGTTACATTCGCGAATACTTTTATCTATTTGTATATCATATGCGCTAATTTTTGTTATTTGATTGGTTTTTTTGCAGCAGAAATTCCATGGCCACCTCCGTATGGCAGCAGCAGTAACGCGCATATATCAGGTAAATAGTAGTCTTTGCTTAAATATATTTTTAAACGACATTTAGCGTCTGACATGTTTCATGCTGATAGATGCGTCGCAGATGATTCCTGGATCTTTGACACCGCCTGACAAAGGTAATCCAGAACACGCGCAACTTCATCATCATCATCCTCTTCACCACCAGCAGCCACATCACCACCATCATCATCTGGTCGGCGTACCAGTGTCTACTCCTATTAGTATAGCTACAATGGCTCCTCCTCTACAGACTCCTCCTAGCCCTATTCCAACTCCATCTCCACCAGTTCCGCTAGAAAACGTCAGACATGGGTAAGATTGCAGATTTTCATTATGTAAGAGTAAGATCTTCTTTTTAACATATTGTTAACCTCTACCTGCTATTTATTATTAGACAGTGTTTTGTCGTATTTTACTATTTACTGCCTTTTACAACCTCTGTCAGTTGTCATTGTTAATTATTGAATGAACTGTACGGTGATATTCCTCTAATGCAGAGTTTTTCAAAATTTCCTGATTGCCCCCCCTATTTGAAAAAGCATATAAAACGCAGTGGCCCACTAACACCTAATTTAACCCCTTGCTTATATGAAGAGATCTGATCAGATATATACTGGATGTAGCTAAAATTTGGGGCCCACCAGGAAATTCTCCCCGCCCAGTGGTGGACCATAAGCCGCACTTTGAGAAACGCTGCCCTAATGAGTATTTACAGAAATTGAAAAAAAAATGCGTGGTTTTTGAAACAAAAAGTAGATGAGGGCCACCAAGATTGAAGGTTTGTACATATTACTAAGATAAATAGACGTAGCCAGTGGCAGAGGGTGGGGTAGTTCGAATCGAGGACGAAGTAAAATCATTCTTCCGTCTTATTAAATGGTCACGCCATGAGGGACCATTTAATATTAAGTGCTACTTTACACCAAGGGTTTGCTACTTTCTATGTGACACTTAAAAAAGTTGTATCTGTTTATTTGAAAGTTGAACTACGAGCATTATTGGGTCCAACAATAATGTTCAAGTTTTGATACTGCAAATAACTGCGATTTTTTCCAGTTAGTTGATCCATACTACTCTTCGCTTTCATAGAGTACTATTAGGAAGGAATTCCATCGTTCAGAGTTTTCCTTACTCTTATGAAATATTGGGTTTGAAATTTACTTTCTTTTCTACAGATGCTCCTGGAAACATCCTGAGGCACTTGGACAACCAATCCATCATCCTAGGTAGGTAGGCAACATCCACATTAATCACATTTTGGGCAATGTGATTGAATTTCGAATGGCATCTTCTTTGAGTATCTAATTATTTTAATCAACCAAATGGTGAAAGAGTTGGAACCATACATTTTCATGTGATTACTGATTGATGAAATGCACTAAATTTACTTTTTTTTTGTCTTTTTTTAGCCATTCCGAACAAAGATTATCTCGGTGAGCAATGTCTGTTTTGTTAGATGGCTTTCTAAAGTTTTACTCTTTGTAATGCTCTTGATAATGTTTCTTTATTTAGTGAGGCAATGAAGAGGTACTTGAGAGAAAGGGGTGATCAGATCTTGGTTATTTTACATGCTAAAGTTGCGCAGAAGTCTTACGGAAATGAGAAAAGGTATGTTTCTCCCTTGATAAAGTGAGTACAGCATTTTCCTATAGTTCGGTTGTTTTCAGTGATATTTTTAACGTTTCAGGTTTTTTTGCCCGCCTCCTTGTATTTATTTATTTGGTGATGGTTGGAGGCACAAGAGAGAACAAATGCTTCGTGAAGGAGAGGGTGAACAGGGTGCCCAGTTATGCGCTTTTATTGGCATTGGGAATGCTGAACAGGACAGACAACAGTTGGATTTGAATGGCAAGGTAAGACAGCGATAAGAAACTGATTGCTGGATATTTGCTTATATAAAACCAGCCCTTCTAATCATAACTCGTCCCATTTCCAGACATACTGTGCAGCGAAAACTTTGTACATATCTGATTCAGATAAACGCAAGCATTTTATGCTGTCCGTCAAAATGTTTTATGGAAATGGAGACGATATTGGAGAGTTTCATAGCAAGCGTATAAAAGTTATATCTAAACCATCCAAGAAAAAGCAGTCGTTGAAAAATGCAGATTGTAAGTGAAATGACCCATTCTTGACTGTTTTTCGTAAATTTTCAACGAAATTAGAATTTGATTACTTAGTTCGGATAATGCCCTATTTAACAGTGTGCATTGCTTCTGGCACCAAAGTGGCTCTTTTTAATCGCTTACGTTCTCAAACTGTAAGCACACGTTATCTACATGTAGAAAATGGAAATTTTCATGCAAGTTCCACACAGTGGGGAGCATTTACTATTCATCTGTGTAAGTTGCAATATTTTTGTCGTTTTGAATATTCATTTTATTGTCGATTACGCTTAGCGCTGTCTAACGACACTTTGGTACTTATAGTAGATGATAATGAGTCGGAATCTGAAGAATTTACAGTTCGAGATGGATACATTCATTATGGATCTACAGTGAAATTAGTTTGCTCAGTTACTGGGATGGCCTTACCAAGACTGGTAATTTATTTTAAATGTTGTGTGTGGATGACTTTTGTATGCAATGTGATTTTTCCTTTAATCTACAAGGAAAAAAATTAATAGGCACACTTCCTCTGTCGCTTTTGGTTTAGGTGATACGAAAGGTTGACAAGCAAACAGCCTTGCTGGATGCAGATGATCCAGTTTCACAGTTGCATAAATGTGCGTTCTATATGAAAGATACGGAACGAATGTATCTTTGTTTATCTCAAGAAAGGATTATTCAGTTCCAAGCTACTCCATGTCCTAAGGAACCAAATAAGGAGATGATTAATGATGGTGCTTCTTGGACTATTATCAGCACTGATAAGGCTGAATACACATTTTATGAAGGCATGGGACCTGTGCGAGCACCTGTGACTCCAGTTCCAGTTGTACAAAGTTTACACGTAGGTTCGCCATAAGATCCTGCTGTTTATGAAGACGATGTCTTCTTGTCAGCAGTCTGAAATTCTGTTTACTTGCCTATTTAAATTTAGCTAAATGGAGGGGGTGATGTTGCGATGTTGGAGCTAACAGGAGAGAACTTCACACCCAATTTACGGGTTTGGTTTGGAGAAGTTGAAGCGGAAACTATGTACAGATGTCAAGAGAGTATGCTTTGCGTTGTTCCCGATATATCAGCGTTTCGCGGAGGTTGGCAGTGGGTGCGACAAATAACTCAGGTAAGTTGCCACTGTGTTACTTGTGGCGTCTTTATCGTCGTGTGTGGATTTCCATGAAATTTTTATGGCTGCTAAAGAGCTGTTCCTCAATAAATATCTGAATTGACTTCTAGGTCCCAGTGTCTTTAGTGCGAAGTGATGGAATAATTTATGCCACAGGACTCACTTTTACTTACACCCCTGAACCTGGCCCAAGAGCACACTGTTCAGCTGCTGACCAGATTTTACGCACTGGACAAACGAATCATGATCGGTTGTCAAACCCTTTGGATAACCAAGGAATGATGGGCTATAGTGGACATGGTCCTTCAATGTGATGTACTATAGACTTCAAAAATACCAAAGACTTTTCATAAAGAAATCTCAAAATTTCGAGTTGAAACGATAACTACTTATTGATATGATTGTAGTAAGAGGAATTAATTTTGATGCAAAAAAGGACATTTTTAATCACTTAATTTTATTTTCTTGAAGAGATGAACAAATGGTGGAAGTGTGGGATGGTTTTTAAATATATATGTATATTATATATATATGAAACAATTTATGTTATTTAAGAAAATTGTGAGCAAATTTCTGCTCATAAAATAAAGTAGGAATGTCTGTTGTGTATACGAGAATTTTGATCAATTTACACGCCATGACATCTTTTAACGTGTAATGTTGAATTTTTATCATCAGTGACCCCGGTTTCTCTGACCCTATTACACATCAGTATTTTTGTTTCTTTTTATTTAAGAATTATTGAATTTTACGTATTGTGTTACTTGACTGCTGTACATAGGATTTCTATGCTGCAAATTTGTATTGTGAAGGTTATAACAACGTGATCTTTTCCACTAGTTCATTCTGTGCTTAAGGTTCGTTTTCCACCTGTTCAATCTCTTTGGTTGATGAATTCGTCATCGTAAGTTGATGGATAAGCTAACTAATCCAACATAGACTTTTTAGGTATTATCATATTTTAATACATAACTGAAATGCGTGTACAGTATTAGAAATTAAAAATAGTAAAGCACTTCCGTTTATTATCAACTTCAAATCTAAATAAATTTTGAGAAAATAAAATATTTGAATTTAAGTTGTCAATCGTAATAAAAGTTCTTTGTCTAGACACAGTGTTAAAGGAAACATTCGTAACTTCCGTTATTTTATTCTCGTTCTAGGTCTCAAAATTTGTGTGAAGAGCACTTAACAAGTTATATGTTAGAGCTGCGAAGTTTATTGCTTGTTTGAGGTGTGGTGTGAAATATTAGATGTTTACTAAAACTCAGGAACTGCTCCAGAGTTATGGGAGGAATAGATTTGGATGTGAACCATAGGATCAATGTGATGTGGTTGAAGTGGATCGGAGGGTCCCAATCAAATTGAAAGGGAAGTTTTCCAGGGCAGTGGTTAGGCCAGCTATGCTATATGGATGTGTTGGGCAGTGGAAGAACTACTAAAACTAGAATGCAAGTAGATGAAATGCGAATGCTGCAGTACATGTGTGGGGTGTCGAGAACAGAATTAGGAAATGTGTATGTTTGGGGTGGGGGGACATAGGAGAAAAGATGATGAGAGAGATGAGTAGAGAGGAGGAGAAGCTTGTTAGATCCATTAAGGGAAGGACCCGGGGCAGGGGGAGATCAAAGCAGACGTAGGAGCAGGTTGTACGTAGAGATGTAGTCGTGTGTGGGGTGGATGTGATGGGAGATAGGCGGGAGTGGAGGCTTGAACCCGCAGACCGGACCCAGCCATAGGCGGGGTAAGAGGATGATGATGATTCTTAGCAGAGTATACTGTGTTTCCCCGATAATAAGCCACTGTCTTATTTCAATTTTAGTGCCGTGTCTTATTCTTTTCTGTAATATTATCTTTTAAAGTCAAAGGGTCGGCTTTTTCGGGCGCGAGAGAAGCCCTGAGTGCGCCTTCTTTCAGATGAGAAGTAAACCGAGGTTCTGCGTCACGTGAAAGAACCCTCTCTATTATGGAACGGGTAGAGGAAGCAAAATTTCCAGGTGTACGACCTCGCCCCCTGGGTACAGTGGAATGTCCCAACGAACAGTAGAGAGATGATAAAAAGGATAGGGGTTGCAGCTTTGGTTGGCAACCGGGTAAGGGAAAACACTGTGAAGCCAGAACCGGCTACTTGTAACCTAGCCCTATGCTTTTTAGCAAATAATATTCATGCCCATTGCTTCAGCCAGTCCCTCCTAGGAAGGCAGAACTGATTAAATGACTTGTTTGACGTCACTTACGCAGAGCGGTAACGGGGGTAAGAAGCGCCTGTGACAAGTGTCTAACTTTCGCTTACCCTAACCCAATAATGACAAAAAACAAAAATTTGTGCCCCAAACCCAGTTGCGCCCGTGGCGGCCGCCTTCTTCGCCACGCCCTAGTTACAGCCCTGCACTTACGAATGACTATTCCCAGTGGCGGCACATTTCTTCAATCTCGGGGCACAGTGGTTGAGAATCGCTGCTCTATACTCACCACTCCCTTTAAGGAAATCACCCCATCAGATGCTGGAAACAAAAACGGATGTGCTCTTTGCCTTAGGGCTTATTTTCGGGGAAGGGCTTATATTAAGCACATCTTAAAAAATCTTGGTAGGTCTTATTTTCAGGGAAACACGGTACCTGTCTCTAGCATTTTTTTTTCACCTGTGCAGTTCTTATACCCTGAATTGGGTGCGGTCAGGATTTTGTCACCAAAAGGACATTGCTTTTTGACTAACCAGGACTTCTAAAATCTAGTCACTCAAATAGACGTTGCAGTGTTGGAAACCTTAATGAGTATGTTCGTGATGAGGCATGACAGCTCAGAATATACTGTAATTCGATAGATGCCGCTCAAGTAATATGCACAGCGAAATGAAAATTCTTCCTGAAGCATCTCTGCTGTATATCATTAAACGTAGTTCATGAATCGTCCCTTCCGTTACTATTGTTGCAACGTTCCTGCCAGCATTTCATTTTTTAAAACATTGCTTTCGAGACGTGTATCATTTTTTGCAAAAAAAAATATATATATATATAGCTAGCAGATACCTGTTGATTGGTTTGTATTCGATTAGCATATTCACTCTGTGCGGCATACTTGCAGTATCGGGGACTCTAGTTCTATTTGAAAGTAGGCGGAGTTTGGGAACGTGTTTTTGAAAAGTAGGCGGGGTTATTTCTATTTTTCACTTTCCATTTTACCTGGCTACTATTTTACCTAGCGATTGAGGTGAAAGATGCATGCAATGAATTATCTTTGGAAAGTACCTTTACTACTGAGGCTGTCAAACTTTTCCTTTAGATTGACAGCTTTGCAGGACGCCAAAACTTTCATAATAAACGATACTATCTAATTGCCAATTTTTTTAGCAGCTGAATAGGGTGATTTATTTATTGCTAATCAACCAGGCTCTGTTGAAATATTTTAGGACTAGAGGAAAAAAGCCGTACATTTCCTTAAAACAAATTTCATCCCCCCGCCCTCTAAAAAATCTTTCTGTCACACACTCATTTTGAACGTACAGTACTGTATAATAAGGAAAAGTAACTTTTAAGAGAAGTTTGAAGTTATGTTCTTAGATATCAAATATTATTGGGTTTTCGAAATATGCAGCGTATGGATGCAATAATGATAGATGACACTTTGTTATGTGATCAATAGATAATTTGATAGTGTTTAATAATTTGGTTATTTGCATTTAGCTAACGGTAAAGGGATTTTTACTCCATTGATGTTTCACATCAACAAAGAAACATCTGAGTTATCAAAATCTGAAAAAGACAACCTCTCGTATGTTGTGGACTGCATCGTTTGCTCACAGAATTTTAAGGATGCTAGAGAATTTTGTCAACATATGGTTTTAGACCATAAGATTGTCATTGCGGATTCGAAGACAATTGCTCATTTTAAAGGGTAGGCAGCTCACATTACTTACGTGCACCAAGGATAAACTTTTGAAGTGTTCCTCATAACTCAAATTTCGTATTGTCGGTATGCAGTGATCACCCTTATTCAAGTATTCTTAACACAATTATTATAAATGAACAAGGTTCTAAATGTGGTACGGAAATTGACTTTTTTATATTTCATAATGTGAAGATATTTTTTAATCAATAATTAATTTTTTATAATGTCATTACCTTACTTTAAGATGGAGCCGGAGATCAAGAGAAGTTTTATTTACTTAGTAGCGCTATACCAGAAGATAAAATACTTCGAGACAAATTGAAAAGAATGCGCCTGGTATGAATAACTAAGTTGGGAAGACAGTATATACGTAAGAATTTATCGGTTACTTCGCGTTTTACAGGAGATTGTGTTAAAGCAGTTTGAGAAAGAGCGAAATGATGTAGAATTTAATCGCAACTGTGTCTTTTGCAAACAACAATTTACTGGAAATAGGTAAGTATTTTAATTTCAAAATGTAGAAAATGGGAATAAACTCACTCAACTATTTACTGGTATGTACTTATAGGTCTCAACTTTTCACACATATTGCTGAAGATCATAATTTCTGCGTTGGTCAACCTGATAATATTGGTATGTAACTTTTCTCTGACCGTTAATCCGTTTGGGGTTTTCTCGTTAACCCACGTAGTGACACTTTAATATCCTCATCTATGTATTGTGCCTTCTATCGTGTGCTATGTGTAGTAGCTTGGACTTACCCTCTTCCTTATGTCAGTAAATGGTTTTCAGAGCCAAGCAGACTGAGGTTTTTCCTCGCCATTTACTAGTAACTTTAAAATTACTTTCACTGGTACTAGTGTTTTACCGACATTTTTTTACCTTATTTAAAAAGTGTTAGTTGAAAGAATGAATAATGTTTGTCTAAAAAGCATTTGAGAATGTTAAACTAGACACTCTTCAAGTAATTAATACGATTTTTTTTCTCTCGTAGTATTTGTAGATGAGTTTCTCAATCTCCTGGATGATAAAATCCATAAGTGAGTACCACTCAAAAGCATAATTTTAATTATTAGAGAATAGTGCCCCTTGGGAGCGCCAAGTACTTGATAATTGAGTTCTTAACCATTTGTGCATACAATATTTAGAAGGTGATATCGAATCTGTTTAGTGAGCATGATGCCAGTGCTGGTCAGCAATTTAAATAACTACCGTATTTTTAGGGCATATTATACCGCACATGTGTCACAATTTGGCTGAGTTCGTGAAAGGGGTCATAAACCGGGGAATCCCCTTAGTCCGACGATTCCAAACTCTAAGAGTCCGTGGCTCAGTTTTTGTGTTTTCACATGTCAACGTGATTTGATGCATAAATGTTAAAATTATTTGTAATATTTCTTATTACTTGAAGGAAATTAGAATGTCCATATTGTGATGGAAGTTTTAAAGAAAAGGCTGCGCTGAAAGAACACATGAGAAAAAAGCAACATAAGCATATAAATCCAAAAAAACACGGAATTTGACAAATATTACTTGATCCATGCTGAAGATGATGCTGAAATCGAACACACTGACGACGCATCTGAAGAGTAAAGTCTTTTTAAGTTAAAATCCGTAATATGCAACTTAATTTTTTTTCTGATTTCCATTTTAATTTCAAGGATTTGGGGAGATTGGCATGATAAAGACTGGGATGTTGTCTGTCTTTTTTGTGAAAATTTTGGAGACATCGAGTCTATTTTGTTACACATGAGGGTGAGTAAAGTGAATAAAAGAAGCCAGTTCAAAATTTAAATGTAGACTTCAGATCATTCAAGCCTAGGGTAAAAAACATACCTAATTCTCAAATGGATGTGGCCTGCCACTATTCACGACATGTTTGTTCTTCGACTGACCGAAAGAACACTGTCATAGGTTGATCTGTTTCTGGAGCATTCTAGTGGGACCGCAAATGATGTAGCTCTTTTGATTTGGGAGGTGGAGCACACTATTATCTCTTTTGACATTCCAGTGGAATGTTTGGATCAAATGAAGTGAGATGACGTTGAATGCAAACTACTTTTCTAATAACTGGTTTTAATCATTTTTTTAAAAGGAATCCCATGGCTTTGACTTCAATAAGATTAAGAAAGTGCACAAGTTAACATTTTATCAGCAAATCAAGATCGTTAACTATTTTCGGAGACAGGTAACAGTGTGATTGATGAAGTCAATGGCTCATTTGACTTGTAGTGGGTGTCACTTACCGCAATTTTGTTTCCTGTAGGTATTTAATAACTGCTGTTTTAGTTGTCTTCGAAGTTTCGAAAAACGTGATGACTTATTGAATCACCTTCATACTAATCAACACAGTGCTTTTATACCGGATATTACTATTTGGGACCAGCCGCAGTCAATATCTATCAGTAGCATATCTTTTTTTTTTTCAATTAATATGTAGCTGCATCCCTGCTACGGGTACACGGAACGGCGTTACATGTAGGAATTTGATATTTATATTGGAAAACAATTCTGTATTGGATTTCATGTGAGTGTTGTCATTCCCGTTAGCTCTCCAGGAAACACTTGCCTAAAGCACATCATTGTTGACCTTATTAATAGACCATTTAAGGCGAGCATGTCCTTTCAAATATGTATTGGTTTCATGATTGATCGATTCGTTGTAAGGATCATCTCTTGTCCCTACATAAATGAGACTACCTGAGGACATGGCTGTCTAATGAAACTTCGTCTAATGAGACCTTTGCAGAACAATCTGCATTCCTGAAATCCAATCATTATTGTGGATCCAAATCTCTGAGGGGGAAATCCTTAGTTCTGTAACAAGGGTACAGGGAGAACTCTCACAAAATCATGGCAAAGTGAATGTCTATTTTTTTGTCTTTTTTTTAGTTACTTTTTTCCAACATATGAAAATGATAACATATTGTGCTTTCTGGATGATTGCTACGATATTGCTGCTGCAAGTGAAACAGCAAGTCAGGATTCCTTCTCTAATTCGTTTCAAGTTGGAACTAGTTTAGAGTGCAATGAACTCATTCCATCGGATTCAATTTTATGGAATGAAAGCCTTTGTCAACAGTTGTTTAAGTTGTAGTTGTGGCTGTAGTCACTGCCCTCAAGCTGGTAAATATAGTTTTTGCTATTTGGGAGCGAGTGCAGCATTTCATTCTTTAATTTTAGAACATTTCATATTTATAGTTTTTGTCGAAAAAGAATAAAACCTTGTTACATTACAGTTGATTAACTTATCAGAACATGGCAACTTTCATCGATAAATAATTTTGTCAAAATAATGGCTCTCCAGTGTGCGAGATAGCACAAGAAATGATGGGTAGCTTCTTGAGTCGGCATGATGGACACCTGATTAACTTCATTGTATTCGAAATGCTATGTTCAAAATTCTTAAGACTGCCTGGGAGCCTGAAATAGTTACACCCTAGACAAACTGACTTTGTGACTATGTGACAGGGTGCAATCAAATGCGAGTCGTCGTACTGCCACCTGGAACAGGCTCTAAAACAAATCCAAAATGACGCAAATCACATATTCTGTTTTGACGGAAAAAGGAGATCTAGAGAATCACTGACACTGTTAGGTTTTACAAACTGCACATTGCACCTCAGTAACGAATCATTCCTCCAAATTGTCCTGCGGTGGTTCAATCCCGGTGTGAATGTTAATATGTAACATATACAGTCAAATTCTTATACAGGTTTGTCGGGAACCCTGAGGTGTATTGGACCATGTGGAACCGGATAGGATCAAACGAGAGTATTAGGGCAGTCATTAGAAAGAAGATTGTTTGGTGGTGTTGTAGGACCCTTCAACTACAAGGCTATTACAGCCCCGTCCACTGCGTAGTTCTAATGCAGAGACTGCGCAGACATTACACTAATGCGACGATTTTGGGGTATTAGCAGTACCAAGTTTTCCCAAGCAGTCACCCATGTCAGTACTAACTGGGGTTGCGTTGCTTAACTTCAGAGATCTGACGACGACGACAACAACAGGTGTATCCAGTGCAAAAAGCCGGTCCTAGAAAGAAGGTAGGCTAGGGTGGTTTGAATATACGAGGATAGGAGAGGAAGTGCAGAGATCCGGGTCGTAGGTAGCAGAAGGGGTAGAGGAAGTTAGAAGCAATCGTGGGACTAGGGGATGGAGATAAGGTGGGGCACCTGAATTTTGCTTTCGTAACACGTTGGGCGCAGCAGACAAACGCCCTCCAACGTACCAATAAGGAATAAAAGAATGGTGGGCAGCACAGTCTTTATTTCCACGGGGAACCCAACTCTACACCCGCACACGTGGCGAATAGCCCTTTGTGGTGGGTACGACGTCATCTGTAGGGGAATTAAATGTCGGTAGCCATCATACCTCCAGCGCCGGTATTTTTCCCTCAAGATAGGAGTCATCGTATGTTAAATTTGCAATCAATACTGCAATAGGACAGGAAGCAGCTGCTTGGTGTGCGCTCTTCCATTATAGGGTAGCGATAGGGGTCACCCATGGGGCTGGCAATTTGGTTTGTTAATTTTAACATTCAGCTCCGAAGCTTAGGTCAAAAACGTTACTGGCATATGCCTATAATTAGGCATAGGATATTATTTCTCACCTGTCAGAAAGTGAGCGTGACAACTCTCTCATGCGTTGAAAAAAATCGGTGATTCGGTCAGGATGGAACCTAGCTGGACGCTATAAATTGAGTTATTGACGCTGGAGTCTACTAGCTTAATTGATTTTCAGAACTCAAGAAAACGAGATTTACTCTGCAGAGTCTGCTTCGGTGGGTGGCAAGGATCTTGAGATGAGTTTGAGCAGTTGTTGATCAACTACGGTAAAGTAATTCAAAATATCTAACCCACCAACTTTGTTTCACGGACAAACGGTAGTTTGGTGAAATTCGTATCCAGGGCCAGGTTGGGAATTTGAACCCGGCATGTAGATTGGGGATGGAACAAGTTATTACTGAAGGTATAATGATCGGTCTGCTCGAAGTTCACAGTCCTCAGAGGTGTAGTGCGAGATAATTGAGGGTTTCATACAATTAATGTCTAGACCTGGAATTATTATATTGTAAAAAAGATAAAAACAACTGTCAGAGTTGATATTTAAAATATTTATTTAAATGTCAGTCTACGGTGTAGAATGTTAACGCTACGAAAGTCTTTTAACAAAAGCGACTTTAAAGGCGAATGATGGTCATTCGCAGTCCATCAACTCATAACTGGGGTATGGGCATAATTGTTGTATCGGTGTCCCTGCACATGTATTTTATGCTAGGCGTGGCAGCTAGAACACCGGCTGCTCTCATTGGCTGATGCATTCTACGGAGCCGTACGCAACCCGCGCGAAAGGAATTTCAAATATACGAAGTTGACAATTGTCGACAATAGGGCATAATTGTTATATCGGTCGCTCTACAGACGGCTTTTATGCTGGGCGTGGCTATGAAACGCAGTCCTCTACTATTGGCTAATGCATATTACAGTGGTGTATGCAACCCCGTACGATTTGAATTGCTATGATGTGATGGATTTCAATAATAATAACATTTTTAATAATAATAGCGAGATTCATAGAAACGGGATATTCGTGGCT